>CM053803.1:21102500-22302500 GCA_028671895.1 Oenanthe sinensis | reverse complement strand
CATGTAAATTTACAGGCAGAGCTTGTAAACCTCCCCACCTCATCTGTAAAAATCAACAGAAATTATGTCAGCAAGATCATTTCAACAACTTAAACCAATTAATAAATTTGTATGTATAGAAAATTATAAAGTCATTTAATATAGTAATGCAATGAAACCAATCTCATTTTGGAGAAATGTATACAGTAACTTGAAGCATTTGGAACAAATGTCCAGATTCCACTATGATTTCATCATCTCCCGGACCTTCCTCATTAACTCACATTCCATGAACAAATGTTGAATGTCTTCGATGTCTTTATGGCATATTTCATACAGCACATTTGAAACCAATGTTCTTTTAGCCAGAAAAGATTTCGTAGGAAATATCCTATGGGCTAATTTTCACAAAAAAGTCTTAATCTTGGCTAACACTCTAATAGACCAAATTAGAGACCATGGCCCTTCAGTGGTTGTAGATTGATAGAAAAAGTCATATCCACTTTTAACCGAATATTTACCTTTTCCTGGGATCCATGACACCATGTCTTGATTGACTCTGGGCAGTACGTTTTTAACCACCAATATTAGTTCTTGTTCTGATTCAATCTCTCATCCTCTTAGCGGCCTCCTCCAAATTGTTTGTCTTTGCCCCTGGTCAAAATTTAAAAAGAATATTATTTCCTTTACTTTGGCATTTTTCCTGTTGGATAGATTGAACAATCTCTGAAACTGATGGCTTAACGGAATATCTTCTATCCAAATATCTTATCAGAAAAAAATTTGAGCCCCATCTTCTAAAGACCACTTCCGTTTAGACTTGTTGATATATTTAAACACAGATTCCTGATATTTTAATCTTAGAATATCTTTAAACATGGACGAGACCTCCGTTTTTCTATAATCCTCCACTCTAGCCTAAATCTCATACTTAGACAACATTATTAAATTCCATTTACTTCCTCGTTCATTCAGAAACCGCCACCACCATTTAGCCAGAAAGGCTAGGTTTTTCTCCTTGATCTAAGAAATCCCAAGTCCTTCCTGAAGTTTACTCTTGCATATAACTTCCAATTGATCAGATGCATTTTCTTTGTGTTGTTAGTAGACGAATTGATTTCTCCCCAAATGAACTTCCTATTAATTCTTTCCAGTTGGATACAAATGCCATTAGGAATTTTGTGAACACAGAACCAGTAGTTAGGAATACTCTCTAAACAGGATTGCACAAGCACTAACCTTCCTGAGAGATTTAACGTCCTACATTTCTAGCGTGATAATTTTTGTTGAACTTTTTGAATTAAAGGTTTCTGTTAGGAATTAGAGTTAACAGAAGTTTACAGGGGGATGAATGTATAACTTCAAATTTTTGTGTCCTTTGAATTTGATGAACTATTTGTTATTGTATGTAGATTTAGCAATTCAAGTGTTTACAAAAACATAATGCGGAAAATAAAGTAAAAACAAAATATAACTTTCAATCTAATTTGTATTAGAATTGAACTTTGCTATAATATGAAATTCAGTTTAAATTTCAGCTTCTTGTTCATAAAGATTACAAGGTATGTGTTTTCAAAGATCTTCAGTTACTTCTAACTAATGAGGCTATGCAGTTCTATATAGACAACATGTCATATGACTCATGCACTCATTAATCAATCAGGCTAAAACTAGAAATAGACAAAAATAACTTTACATTTGACTACTATCTATTTCTAGTGAACACACACTGTGACAGTCATTTGCTTTCAACCTTGTCCTTTCTGTCATTTGTCTTGTTTATCGTCTAAGCTTCATTGTAGACTTGTCTATATCATAGCAGGTTTGACTTGTCCTGTAATGACAGAGCTTCAGAATCACTTGTCTAATTCTTCTGCAAATTTTCTTGAATTTAGCCCTTTTGAATCATTCGAATACTCAGCTTCATGGCACTTCGAGAAGTCATGATATTGACTTCTCGATCGAGTACTTCTAAGACTTCTCGATTAGTCTTGGCTTTGATGACTTCTCGATTGGACTTGACTTCTCGAATGAACTTGACTTCTCGATTGAACTAGACTTCTCGATTGAACTAAGATTACAGACTTCTCGATTGATCCAATTCCACAAACTTCTCAAATGGTTCAAAAGCTTACTTCTCAATTTATTTTCTGGACTTCTCGAATGAATAACATTTTCACGCTACTCGATTGGCTTTAATTCCTTGACTTCTCGAATGAGCACTTCTCGATCGAATACTGAGCTAATGAGTGTTTCGAGACTTCTCGACCAATTACACATTTCTGACTTTTTGATTGTAGTGACTTCTCGATCAGTTATTTGCTTTAGAAGAATTCTCAAACTGCATTCCTTATTCTTTAAGAAGTCTTCTTTGTCTAGATGCATGATTCAACTTGAATCTTCTAACAGACTTTATTCTTTCACTTTAATTACAATTTGATCATACTTATATCTACAATAGTACATTAAAGTATCTAAGTCACCAACCTAATACAGAATATCTAGATGTGTTACAACAAGACAAGTAATTATATAGATTAGGCTTTATTTGATCCAACAGTTTCCAATACACCTTTGATTTTGCCGATTTCCCGATCCAAGCACTTAGATAGGAAAACGGAAGTTGACCCACCTGACATCCCAGAATGCATTATCATTGACTGATATTATAGCTCTCTTTTACATTAAATAAAGTGCTTTTATGAAAATTTACTTTCAATCCCGTAATGATCTAGAATAGAAGCCATACTTTTTTAATCCCATGCACAGACTGCTCATTATTTTTAAAGAATAGAATCGTATCATCAGCATACTGAAGGTGAGTAATTTCTGAGGAATCTTTTGGTATTTTAATTCCTTCAATAATTCCCAAATTCAGAGCCTGTTTCAGTAATCGACTTAGGACTTCACCAATCAATAAGAACAAGTATGGGGCTGAGGGATCTCATGTGAAACAATCTGAAAAAAAACACAATAATAAATCACGAGTGATTGTGTGTGTAAATAATAGATTAGTGTATGACAATAAGTACACTGTTAAAGAGAAGGGATAAAAAACAGAGGATGTCTCGAGTCCAGTGCGGAACTGTCTCCTTAAAGCTATTTCGCCTCTCACCGTATGTTTGAGTCGATAGCCTCCCAGGATAAAACGAGAACACGATGATGTCACGAAGAACAACACCTTCAGCGAACTTGAGTAGAGCAAGAAAACTATCACCAGAAAGAGGACGACTGTGTTTAGGGTTTAGGACAGAGGATAGACTTGAAACCTAAGACCGAATGAGATGAATATATAGACTGGGAAAACTTGGGCGCTAAACAATTTCCTAAATTATCACCCGTTAATTTATAAAGGAAATCGATTGTCAAAATCAATTTGTAATCAATTTCAAATTAATAATAATACTTATTATTAAAACAAAATAACGAATTATTATATTGAGCTAAGGCACAGTGGAAATTCGACAGCAGCTTTGAGTTTACTGTCAAGCACGACAGTAACATCGCATTCATCATCTCATTTAGAGTGTGATTCTTTCTCTCAGCCACTCCATTTGACTGAGGAGAATATGGTGCAGTGACCTCATGGATTATACCATGTTGTGAACAGAATTCCCCAACAGGTTCAACATATTCACCTCTACGATCACTACGTATCCTTTTGATTTTCTCTGTTTGTTATTTCTCAACTTCTTCCTTATAGATTTTAAATTTATCTATAGCTTCATCTTTGCTTTTGAGCAAATATACATAGCAGTATTTTGTACAATCATCTACGAATGTAATAAAATACTTGTTACCTCCTCGAGTTGGAGCGAATTTTAAATCACATATATCGCTATGTATTAAGTCTAGTACTTTGATGTTTCTTTCCACACTTTTAAATGACGATTTCATTAATTTTGCCTCAACACAAGTTTCACACTTATGTTTTGAATCAATGTTCAATTTTGGTATGTATTCTTTTACACTTAATAATCGTATAGTGTCATAATTCATATGTCTTAATCTAGCATGTCATAAATTAGGAGACTCAAGCAAGTAAGCAGAAGAATTCTTCAATTCATTTTCGTCTTTAACAGACATTACATTGAGCTTAAAAAGCCCATCACAAACGTAGCTCTTGCCTACAAACATACCACTCTTAGAAAAAATAACCTTATCTGACTCTATTACAATACGAAAACCATGCTTATTCAACAAGGCACCAGACACAAGGTTCTTGCGAATATCAAGCACATAAAGTACATTCTTCAAAGTCACATTCTTTCCAGAGGTCATCTTCATAATCACCATGCCTTCCTCTGCAATTGTGGAAGTCATAAAATTTCCCATATAAAGCTTCTCACCAGCATTTGAAGCTTTGAGGCTAGAGAAAATTGCCTTATCAAAACAAATATGCCTAGTAGCTCCCGTATCAATCCACCATTCCCTTGGATTAGAGCCAACCAGATTTACTTCAGAGACCGTAGCACAAAGGTCTATATCGGACATCTCCTTTGAGATATCATTTACCATATTTGCTTCTTTCTTTTTATTGGGCTTCTTGCAATCAGAAGACCTATGACCCACTTTATCACAGTTGTAGCACTTTCCTTGAAACTTCAAAGGCTTCAAAATTCCTCCTATGGGTGCTAGCTTTGTTCTTTTACCAGAACTGTTCTTCTTGAACTTGAAGCTTTTAGCATGCTCCACCATGTTTGCCTTTTCAATGACAATATTAGATTTCTTTTCAGATCCTCTGTTGTCTTCCTCGATACGAAGTCTAACAATCAGATCCTCCATAGACATCTCCTTTCGCTTGTGCTTTAAGTAGTTCTTGAATTTTTTCAGCCAGACGGCAGTTTTTCAATCACAGCAGCAACTTGGAAAGACTCACTTACAACCATTCCTTCAGCATGAATGTCGTGGATGATTACCTGCAGCTCTTGCACCTGACTAACCACAGTCTTGGAATCCGTCATCTTATAGTCAAAAAAATGGCCAATAATCCACTTTTTAGCACCAACATCTTCGGTTTTATACTTATGTTCAAGATATTCTCATAAGTCCTTTGCTGTTGACTTTGTGTAATACACGTTATACAACGTGTCAGCCAAGCTATTAAGCACATAATTCTGACAAATATAATCAGAATGCTTCCATACATCAGCAGCATATAAAGTCTGTATATCGCTCTCAGCAGTGGGCATGGGTGTCTCCTCTTTGAAGAAGCGAGACATATTCAGCGCGGTCAAGTAGAACATCATCTTCTGCTGCCAATGTTTGAAGTTCGTTCCACTAAACTTCTCAGGTTTCTCAAGATGTGCAGCGGGCACAGGTTGTGCAACGGGCATAACAGGCTGAGTAGCCACCCCTTGCATCATAGGCGCAGTTTGCACCCTTTGCATCGTTGGTTGCATGTATCCAACTTGGTTCTACCCAAACGGAATACTAAACTGTCCAACAGTTATGTGCCCAGCAGGTGTTTGGCCTATCGGTCCTTGTCCAACAACCGTATTACCCCCATCAGACAACACTGTCTGTGCGTTGGAGCTTGGTGTTGACTGGTTACCCCCATCAGACAACAATGTCTGTGCGTTAGGGTCAACCACCGAGTTTCTGTTAACATTCACAGTATTGTCAGTCATTAATCTGTCACCGAAATAGAAAGAACGTATGTGTTAATCACAGATAGAAAAATAAAATAGCTTTAAGATTGTGAAACAATCTGCCAAAAATACAATAATAAATCACGAGTGATTGTGTGTGCAAACAATAGATTAGTGTATGACAATAAGCAAACTGTTAAAGAGAAGGGATAAGAAACAGAAGATGTCTCGAGTCCAGTGCGGAACTGTCTCCTTAAAGCTATTTCGCCTCTCACCGTATATTTGAGTCGATAGCCTCCCAGGATAAAATGAGAACACGATGATGTCACGAAGAACAACACCTTCAGCGAGCTTGAACAGAGCAAGAAAACTATCACCAGGAATATGACGACTGTGTTTAGGGTTTAGGACAGAGGATAGACTTGAAACCTAAGACCGAATGAGATGAATATATAGACTGAGAAAACTTAGGCACTACACAATTTTCTAAATTACCACGCGTTAATTTATAAAGGAAATCGGTTGTCAAAATTAATTTTTAAATAATAATAATACTTATTATTAAAACAAAATAACGAATTATTATATTGAGCTAAGGCACAGTGGAAATTCGACATCAACTTTGAGTTTACTGTCGTTCACTTTGAGTTTACTGTCAAGAATGACAGTAACTTTGTCCGAATTTATTCGCCCCAAATTTTGCTACATTCCGTCCGCAGGTCACCCATGCGGAAAGCCCGAAGGCTTGCGAAGCCACGCACCCACCTGCGCGCACGTGGGTGGTGGAGCAATACCATACTAACACATTTTAAACACTACATAAGTGTTCTACTATATAAAGTCATGGAAAACACTTTTCCAATTCAATGTGAGATTCAAGTTCTCATTTCTAGATTTCCACTTTCAAGGTACCAACTTTGGATAATCATATCTCACCCATTCCTTGATCATTTTGAATACTTAAATATGCTTGGAAAGCTCTCTCGAAGAAGAACATACTCCAATCATAACTTGTTGCGCGCACGCACCCAAGAAGCATTCAAACTTAGACTCAAAATGACTTGACGGTGTGGGACTTCTACCCACATTTTTCAACATCTCATTGCCTCAATCCTCTTTGAGGCCGGAACTCCCTAGTTAGTGAACCATTGATTAAGTTTGACATCTTGGTAGAATGCAGTATTGTCTGTATCCATCCCCTCCATTTCTCACCAAAGTTCATGACCGTAAGGATAAGATCCAGACATTTCCAATTTACTGAGTTGTATGCTTTCTCGAAATCAATTTTGAAAATGAGGCCATCCTTATTTGCTTTTCGTAGTGAATGTACTACCTCATTAGTTAGAAGAATACTATCACTTATCTTCCTCCCTTTAATGAAAGCCGATTGTTCCTCACTCACTAACTGGTTAAGCACTAGCTTAACTCTATTAGCCAACACTTTAAGCAGAAGTTTGAAGGAGAATTTGATGGGACTGATTGGTCTAAAATCAGTAATTTCTTTTGGGTTCTTTTTCTTGGGGATCAAGGAAATGAACGATGAATTAGCACCCCTGGAATCTCGTTTTCTGAGTGGTTAACTTAAAACTAGATGTGAACTTCTTGTTTCGCTTATTAAATGATGATGATGATACAACAAACACCCAATTCCTCTTTATATTTGTCTTTGTGTTTACGATCGAACTCCGTCTTCACAATTACCATCCCATTAAGTTAAACACCACAGGTCCACAAAGATTCAAGCAGCAAGCGCCATTAACACATGTGGTTAAGAACAAGTCAAAATCCAAATCCAACAATGTTGAGTGGACAAGATCAACTTGATATCTTAACAAGAAATGAAACTATCAAAATAATTTTAGAAGAGTCGCCCAATTAGTGGGTGTTTGGACCACTTCCACTAAGTAGTACTGTATCTTTTAATACGATTATAACATGCACTACTTATATATGATGATACGATTACTTGCGATAATAAATTGGAATTGTTGTGAAAGTTGAATGGGTTGCATGTTGCAGTTAATTGTTAGTAGTCTATTTGAGTTGAAATTGTTGTAATTTGCATTTATATGTAGAAGTTGGTGGAAGTTGTAATGTTGTAATTAGCTGAATTTGAAATTGTTTTATACAAGTGTCAAAAATGAATAATCTTACTCGTTATAAGCTTCTTTCACCTCAACATAAAATATTCATATTTTACATTAAAATTTCGTTAATTAAGACTAAAAATTGATATTTTTATTTTTAAAAACTCAATATTTCTACTAAATAATAGTAAAAGTCGAGATATTTTGTACTTTATAATTTGATTAAGCTGTTAAATTATTTAAAACAAATAAATTATGATTGTTGGATCCCATATTAAATAATATTTATATATTTTAATATGTAAACCACTATCATAGATCTCAAAATTTGAATCTGTCAACAATATATTAAAATTAAATATTTATTTTTATAATTTTAAATATAAATGAGTTTATATCTAATCAAATATATATTAATATATTATATTTTAATTTACTTCTTCTACAAATTTGATGACATGAACATGAATTACCATAATTGATATATATTAATTATTTTTATAATATAAAATTATAATTCTTTAACAAATCCAATGAATAAAAATATATCTTAATTTTCTATGACTCCTATTATAATTAATATAATATCTATATTAATAGTATAAAACGTTAGACTGTATTAAATAATAAATTACAAATGTTAAGACAGTATAATTATTACTTATAATATAAAATTATAAATATTTAAAAAATTCTATGATAAAAGCATAGCTTAACATTTTTTCAATCTGGATAAACTTATAATATGTATATTAATATTTATAATAAATAATATCGGATCGAGTTAGATAATAAACATATAAATTAGTAAGTTAGGAGTGATTAAAATCTTTAAATTTAAATTTATTAATATTTAATTAAAACTCTATTTAAATTATAGATTATTACTTATAATAAAACCTTATTAGAAATATAATATACTGTAAATATAATAATCCCAAAAATATCTAAGTTTCAGCATTATACACTATTTAAACAAACTTTATTTTAAAAATTAATCAACATATAAGAATATGATAATATTTTTTATATTAAAAAATTAAAATAAATATTAAAGAATAATAAAAAGTTAGTAAATATAATTATAAATATTACTACCTCCATCTCATTTTACTTGTCCACACATAATATTCTGCCTTTTATTAATTACATTAAAATTGTGTATTAGTTTTAATAAAATTTAATAGAATTAGAACTTAATTAATCATATTTAATAAATGTAGATAATATTTTTGGAAAGAATACAAAAAAGAAACGTGAAAAAAAAATATTGAGACGGAAGAAGCATAAAATATTTAAAATAAAAGCATGCATGACATACATCTATCTATACTATTATATTATTATAGATTAAAAATTCGTGTCGATTGTTACATGTCCAATTTTAGGTAGACCATAAAAATGATCCTAATTATTAAATTTTAATAAAATTTATTTTTATAAATAACAACCAATAAACAATAGGTGCGCACTGCAATAAAGATTAAAGATGAATAGTCTTATACTCCGTATATAAATTTAACAAACATGTATTAAAATCACCAATACAAAACAATAGGTGCTATGCAATAATTTATTGATTTTAGAAAGTACACATAAATTATATATAATTAAATATATTTATATTTACTTATATGACATATATATTATTTTAATTCATGGATCCATATATTTATATTGTAATTAAATTATATTTACTTTTAATTCATCTATACTATATTATAATAACTAAATTAGAGAATTTTTTTTTGAAACACTGAAATGAATCATAAAAAAAATCCTAACCTCCAATTTTATGTGAACCATAGAAATGATCATAACTATTCAATTTTAATAAAATCTAATTTTAGAAAGTACATATATCATACATATAACTATATCCGATAGTCCCCCTTTTATAAAACTCCTCACGAATAATATTATATTGTATTTAAATTATATTCTATATTTTCTATTTTAAGAATTCTATTTATCCTATAATTTTTATTTGATATAGTTTACTCACATTCAACTCACTTTCATCACCATTCAAATTCTTTTATTTATTTAAAATTATGACTTATCATTAGATTTTATGAATATTAATATATAAATATCATTCTATAGAAAAATGTAAAAATAAATTAATAATAAAATAAATTATTATATTAAATTAAATATTTAAATTATATAAAATAATTAATATTAAATTTATTAATAGTATTTATACTTTACATGAATTATAAATTAATATTATTATATAGAAAAATTACCAATTATACTTCTTATCGGTATTTGAAACAATTTTTAGAGTATCTATCATTTTTCATAAAATATCCTTGGAATCACCTTTGATGCGAAACAAACAAGTCATGTGTCGATTCCATTATATCCATCCATAAAGTTTATGCGCACTGATACAAAACTGTTTGGGCATCAGTGGACGTATAAATTACCTGATTAATGTTCAAATGCATATATTATGTGGTGAAATTAACAGAATAATATTCAAATGCATATATTTTGGGGTGATATCGGCGAGTCCGCAACGTATGTTATACTTCATCCGGTCCTATTTAAATGTTTATTTTAATTTTTTTGAAATTAAATTGACTATTCTTTAATAATTTTAAAAAATTAAAAAATACATTTTAAAGTAAATTATATATACTTTTTAATAATATAAAATTTTAATATTTTAAAATTATAGTCAATTTGACTATAAAAAAACTAAATGAACATATAAATATGGACGTGGGAGTAAAATATTTATCGTGGGCATGAAGTGTCGCGAGACAAAATATATTGAAATTCTTATCTCAAACATGATCGGGATAAATTGATCTTTTATGTAAAAAAAACATATATTCCGTCTTCCGGTACTCTATTATTGTTTCCTAAAATATTGTTAAATAATGATTTCTTAAAATATAGAGAACCAAAAAACTCTTTTACTCCAATGGTATTCCCTATATTAGTTCCCTGTATTTTAAAAATAATATTTAATTAGTACTTTGAATTTTAAACTCCAACGATTATATTGCAACGACTATATTCTAACGGCTATATTGCAACAACTAAATTTCAACGACTCTAATTCCAACAGTTATAATTTTAATAGCTAAATTACAACGAATATATTCTAACATGTTATATATATATATATGACATGTTTATTAAAATCTCAATATACTATCGCAATATACTTAAATTTATGTCAAAATGTCAAACAATATACAAATTATTCATGAGTTGATAAATGCGGAAGAAGAAGATGTTAGGAATGCAAACACTGATGATTGTCAGAGAATACTAAACAGAGTTTATGCTGACGTCATCAGAGTTTAAGGAAGCTGTCGGTCAGAGTTTACTCTATCAGAGAATACTCAATCAGAGTTTACTCTAACAGAGAATACTCAAATCAGAGAATGACAGATCGACAGAGTTTAGCTTCAGAGTCTACCAGAAAAGGAAACAGACAAATCAGAGTCTGATTTGGATAGTAAGAAGGAATTCGAGTGCAAGTCTAATTACTTTATTAAAGCTATTCTTATCATAATCTGTTTTGTAATTTTATTTGTAGCTGTGTCTATATAAACACAGAGATAGGTTATAATTCAATGTTGAAATTCATTAAGTAATAGTTATATAACCTAGCAGCTCTTAAGAACATTATTTTCTTGAGAGAGTTTTGTATTCGAGATCATTAATAATACAAAACAGTATTCCATTCTATATACTTGTGTTCATAATTGATTATTCTGGGAAACAGAAGAAGCTCAAGCGCTACTAATAATGACTGATGTTACTTATCAATATCATCAACGTCATAGAGCAATATCATCAGTAATTAATCACTGTGTGTTTAATCGAAATAGAGAAGAATGTCATGCTCGACTTTATTAGGATTACTTTCTTGATACTCCTACATATCCGAATGAAGTTTCTCGTAGAAGATTTTGGATGAGTCGATCATTATTTCTTCGAATACAAGAATCATTTACAGTTAATGATGGTTATTTTACTTAAAGAAATGATGTTGTAGGAATTCGTGGATTATCATCTCTACAGAAGATGACAGCTGCGCTAAGGATACTTGCATATGGAACCCCCGTTGATGCTATTGATGATTATGTCAGGATTGGCGAAAGCACAGTAATAGAGAGCTTAAGAAGATTCGTTAAAGCAATTTTCGAAATAAACAAATCTTCTTTAACAAATCGGCCGAAAATATTTGCTAGTTATTGGCCGAAAATAATAGTCGGGGTTTTTCAGGAATTTTAGGCAGTATTGATTGTATGCATTGGAAGTAGAAAAATTTTCCATTTGCATGGCAAGATATGTTTACACAATATATTATGACGACTTGTATAATTTTACACAATATGATTGTCGAAGATGAGAATGAATCACATTTTTCGAATGAAAATTATGATTTAGATGAATATGTACCTCTCGTTCTGCTAGTTGTGCTAGTACCAGAGATTTCAAGGACTTTATGCAGATGCATCAACAAATTCGGAATAAACAGACTCATGTTCAGTTGCAAAATGATCTTGTTGAATATCTTTGTGAGATTTATGGTGCAAATATGTAATAATTATTGTCATGTACTCAATTATTTATAAGTTTATTTTCTAGTACTATATTGTTATATTGTGATGTACTCTTATTAGTTAATTCATTTTTAAATTTATCTTGTACTCAATTATTTATAAGTTTATTTTACTATTTTACTTTTTACTCCACACTTAATTTAAATATAATATATTTTTTATTTTCAATTTATACCATATATAATTTATATTATATTTACAAACATATACTATAAATATAGAATAAAAAAAATGTATCATTAATTAATTAATTAATATATGAAAACGTGTGTATATATATATAATTAACTTAAATAAGGATTCATTATTTTATTTAAATATAAAGATTAGTGAACCATTCTTCTAATCAATTCAGGCCCAAATAATTTACATATACACCGTCGGTTCTATCCGTTCCCGTCTAAGCAGATGAAAGGAAACACCGGCGGAACAACAAAAGAAGAAAGCAACAGGAGTTCAATAATTTAAGCGGGAGATGAGTCATCATAGGAGATAGGGATGCAACTTCCATTTCCATTTGTAGGTAACCCCTTTCTATCCCCAAAAATTTTTAGGCAATGACTTATCCGATTGGAGTTGCAATTTTGTAGATAAATCCCTATTTGATTATAACTGACATGAATTTAGGCAATGAGTGTATGACCTTGGAGATACTCTAACGAGGACAAGTAATAGCCTAAATTGAATAGTCGTGTGCTTCAGTTAACCCAACATAGTCATTTTTCTTAAAATTTCGTTTAGAAATGGTATGCAATTTCTATAATATAGCATCAATTATAAAATATAATACTCCAATACAATGTTAAAAAAGATATTAAAATAGAAAAATGATATATTTGGTTCTATATTTAGAACCACTCATAAATATAGTTATAATTGCTACATGTACATGCAAGTGGAAAATTGGATGAAAATTAAATTGTTAGGCCCGTAAGGATGGGTATTAACTAGAAGGGGGGTTGAATAGCTTAATACCCGTTTAAAAATTAGAGATTGGCGTTTTAAAATTTTCTCTTCTCTTTTAAAAATTATTACTAGTCAACTAGTAAATCAACTGCGAAAATTAAAATAGAGTAAAGAAATAGAGCACAACACACAAGATTTTTATCCTGGTTTGCGATGGCGCAATCCCCTAACGGATCCGCTCACCCCTAGTCCAGTCCCCGAGTCCCTCCCTGAACTCGAGATTTTCTCACTATAAAAAGATGCACTCCTTATAGCGGCGGAGAAGCCTTTACAACCACTATGTACTTATCTTGGACCTTAACTCCCCGTTAACCCCTCAAAATACAATAGCAAACCTAATAGATTTATCTTGGAGCGTAACTCCCCGCTACCTCCTCACAATCTAAATAAAACCCTTACAAGTTTATCTTGGAGCGTAACTCCCCGCTACCTTCTCAAATACAAGTAAGAAAAAATTACAAAATCCTGCGTAGACTATGTTCCTCTAACCCTTTGTAGGTCTTGGATCTTAGGTCTTAGATCTTGGGTCTTTCCTTTTCTTCACGGTGCAAAGACACCCAACTTCCCGTCGGCGTGTGTAGGACTTGAATCTTAGAACAAGGATCACCTCACTTCACTTCACCTCACTAACAAAATCTAGACAACCAGTACTACGACTTAATATCCCTGTTTAAGGAAAGAAGGTTTGTGGATTAGTACATTACAGTACTAGATCGGAGACAAACAAATATATATAATATAGCCGAAGTAACAGAATATATAAATGTGAGTCGGGGTAAGTCGCTTCGTGACAAGGACGAACCACACATTGTGTGTGAACGTGTATGCAGTAAATTAAGTGCGTATGCTAAAGTAAAGTACGTTATGTAAAGCGTATGAATGCAAGTACTTTAAAGTAAATATGCTAAAGTAAATTGCGATATGTAAAGCGTATGAATGCAATACAGGCACTTAAAGTATATATATATATAATATATATATAGGGATATATAAGGTCAAGATATAGACCAAATATATTTGACTTGAATGAGATCAAGTACGTTTTCTAACTACTTTATTTATTTTTGTTCGATATATAAGGTCGGGGTGTATGATCTAAACTAATGGCCGAATATATTGACTTGACTTATGTCAAGCTCGTTTTAGAAATCAAGTTGTTTATAAGGCCTAGAGCAACAATTAAGTTGGTCTTTATTTCAAATATTCTAATCTCGGAATATAAGTTAGTTTATGCCTCTTTTTATTTCAAACAAGGAGATGTTCGTTTATGTCTTATAATGTAGACTTATACGAATATTATCTCAACACGAAAATAAAATGGCTAACTTACAAATATTCAACAAGGAGTCCTTTTGTTTATGTCCTATATAAGACTTATACAAATCGGTCTCTACTCGGAATAAAAGCTAGTTTAATTACCAAATTCAACAAGGAGTCCTTTTGTTTATACCTCTATATGAGATTTATACAAATCGGTCTCTACTCAGAACTTAAGTAACTTGGAGTCGTTATTAATCCCGGATAAGTAAGCCAAGGATATGAACAACTAATTTGGGAGAGTAAGAGATGAAAAGAAGGCTCCCCCAAATACCAACACAATCTATATATACTAAGAGAGAACAAACAATTAAAGCTCGTGTATATATAAATCGTAAACTAGGCTAACTATATAATATATCTAAAAATCGAAACAAGTAAGTATATATATATTATATAGGCTGCCGAATATATATATAAATATATATAATAATAGAACCAACTTGTAACCCTTGAGATCTAGAGAGAAATCAAGAGAAAAAACTAGTTTAGAAGCCAAAACACACAAAAAGTAGTCACCGGAAAATCGCCGGAATATGATCTTTTGGTATAACTTTGGGGGCAACTAAACAAGTCTAAGGGCAGTAGATATATGGTCTTTGGGTAGCCTAAAGGAACTTGTATGGTTGGTGTGTGATTAGTGCAAGTATATGGGTTTTTAATCTTGAAAGGGGTAAGATCTATTAAAGAACTAAGCTTAAAGGGCAAGAACTCTTGGAGATTAAAACCTTCTGATCTTGAGAGCTTCTTTGGAGTGAAATATGCAGCATATACTTGGCACTAAATGGCTTGAGAAATGGTGTGGGGGGAGGGCTTTATTTTTAAGCCAAAAATGATGCATTTTTGATTTATTTTAAAAAGGGGACAAGGGGACAAGGGTTTACATGGAGCAAGGATAGCCACAACACTTCAAATTAAAGTTGAATCAGCTGAAAGAGGCCACATAGGTGCTTGGAAAAATGTGTGTACCTTATTCAGTAAAATATTTAAGCTAATAAACATGAAACCGAACGATACGTTAGAAATATGACATTTTTCAAAATATGCTCCAAAAATTATGAAAATTTGGGAACCATCTGGGAATTATCCCAATAGGTCATGGTCAAAGTCCTACTCAATTTGGAGTTGACCTTCATTGACTTTTAATTGACCGAACAACCAATAACGTAATCGGGAATACAGGCCAAAAATAAAAGTCACCCAAAAATTATGAAAAAAATCCTAAAATTCTTTTTCAACATTCTAATGACATTCCCCAAGTTTCAAGTCATTTGGACATGTGTAGATACTACTTTGAGAAAAAGATCGTTTCGCTATCCCTATAGCCCGAAACAATACTTGATAGCCATTTTGTCGGAACTTGTCAACGTTTGAACTAAAGTTTTGACTCAAAACATATTCAAATATAATATTCCTAAAATAATATGACTATGAAGTCCAAAGAATATTTAATTTGAATTAAAATGTAAATTATTCAAAGAAATAGGACACTTCAAGGCTTCCGGGATAGAATCTGTATTTTATATCTAGACAGAACTTTGTTGAAGATACATTGAACAAATATATTTAAAATATATTCCCTTGAAAACCTTTAAAACAAACACTATTTTGAATAGATAACACATTTTCTGACTCGTAAAAGCAGTGTTAAAATACTGTATTTGTTCATCTTCAGAATATGCCTCAAAATATAACATATATAAATTAGATTTGATTTTATCATTATTTTGATAAATCTTCTCTAAATATATGTAGAGAAAAAATCATTTAGTTTTGTTTACAAAAGCAGTTTGACCCAATTTGACTTTCTTTTCGTTGACTGTCACTTCGAATAACCTAAAGGAGGATTACTATATTAATTAGTAACTTCCTAATGCTAATTTAATTTACACTTATCATTAAGACAAAATAATCAAAACCTAATCCATAAGACTGTATCTCACATAAATATTAAAACAAGTTTTTTTTTATTAAGCATGAGGCTCATTAGTATCTGTTCAATACTCTCTCTGTCCCAACCAATTCTTTACATTTTCCTTTTTGGGATGTCCCATCTAATTCTTTACATTACTAAAAATAGTAACTTTCAACAATAAAATACATTATTACATCCACTACTTCACTCCACTTTTTCAACACTTTACACTATTACATCCACTACTTCATTTATTTTAACAATAAAATCACTATTACACTCACTATTTCATTTATTTTAACAATATTACATTCACTATCTTGGTCTCCGTGCCTGGACCAAATGTAAATATTTGGCCGGGACGGAGGGAGTATTAAATTTGATATAGGTGATAATCAAATCCAAGACCTTGAACACGACAAATGGATAACTTTCCCACTGAGTTACTCTCAACCCATATTATTGGTTTAGTTATTTGTACATATATTTTAATTAATTTTACATCTATTTAATTCTATTTTAAAATCATGTATCAGAGTATTAAATCTATTTTAACATTAAAATATATTTTTTTATTTCATATTATAACAATAACTACCTCTATTTTAAGATTTGAGATGCTCTTATAGTGCATATAAAAATGTATAACAGACAATCGGCGAAGAACCGGACGCAACAACAATTTTCTCAATTATATACCGCACTGGCTGACATGCATTTTGCAATTCCTTTCATTTTCATCGATCAGTAACCCAATTTAACCTTCCAAATTACACCACCAAAATTATCCCAACAACAAAAAAAAAACATTTCCAAACATTTTCACTGCCTTAACAGAAAAAAACATAACCAATGATCAATTACATATGTTGTTGCAACATCATTTTACTAAAATCCTCAAAACAAACAAACCCATCCATATTATTATCAACACCTTTGATCATCCTACGGCAATCATCTAACGAACACACTCCATCTCCCATAGACGTGAACACACACAATAACTCCTCCGCCGTGATCTTCCCATCGTGATCCGTGTCGAAAAAATCGAACGTCTCTCGTAACTCCACGTCATCCGATGGCGGCCCAAAAGCGGAGCTGATCGCACCGAATTCCTCCAAACTAATACACCCATCTCCATCTCTATCAAGCTCTCCAACCATCATAGTCAGCTCCTCTTCGGTTAACGGGCCCGACCCGACCCGACCCAAAATAAACCCGAGTTCAGCCCGGGTAATCTTCCCATCTCCATCCGCATCAATAATTTTAAAAGCCTGGACGAGCTCATAAAAATCGGCGGAAGTCGGGTCGGGTAAAACACTAGTGGGTGTACCCGACCCGGCTGGTTTCGAATGATGGGTTGTATCCTCAGAGGATGAAGTGGCAGACCCAAAAGAGGACTGGTCAGACCGGGAAACAGACCGGGTTTTTTTCTTCAACAGTTTCTTTGGGTTAATGTTAGAGAGTTTCATACCTACCAGCCTATATAAAAAGCATGCAAATATATATTACGAAGAAAAATGTAGAAGCAAGGGAGAGATGTGGGGCGGGGAGAGGGAAGAGTGTGGTGTGGGAAAGAAATGAGGAGGAGGAAGAGGAGGTTAAAAGGAGGATTATTGTGTGCCAAGTGAGCTTCCAGGAAGGTTCCTCCAGCTTTTCTTGGAGAATTTAATGTCTACTTAATCTCTTATTTAAATTAAATTAAATTAAATAAATTAAGTACTATAATCTTAAGACTTAGGTACTTGATTGTATTATTGATGGGTTTGAATCAAACGAGCTATTTTCATAATCATTTATCTCTTATAAAATAATGTTTTATGGAGTGATTGTCATGATCATTTATTCATTATAATGTTGCGCGAGAAATTTTTGTGAGTCCAGGTTTATGTTATTCATATGCGCTTTTGAGAATATTTTTAATTTTTTATTATTCGCGGAAAATAGCACAAATATATTATTATAAATAATCAATTGTTCTAATCAGCTACCATTATTTATTAGTTATATTATTGGATTTCTTTTTCTAAATTTTGGTGCGTAACATGTTGTCTGGTAGCATCTTATACTTATCTCTATAGATTAGTGATTGATTATTAATTTTAGTTGAACTTTTTATAGGTTGATTAAAACAAATTATAGAATCATGTTAAAGTTAAAAAATAATGACAACAAGCTGGAAAATTGGGTATAATATTATTTTATCTATCCTATGTGTAATTGTCATTTTTCTTATTTTGTTCTTTCTAGAAATTTACATTTGTAGCCAGTTGACTTGATGAAAGAAATTTAAATTTGGTTTTTTATTCAAAATTGATGAATTTATATAATTTTTATCAACTATATATTAATTATGTATAATGAGCAAGTATATATAAAAATAGGTTTTATATTTATAATCCACTAATAAATTAATTATAATACATACGAAGAAAGTTTGTATTTTCTTAATGTACTTAATGTATGTTTCAATAAATTTATTACTATAGTTATTTATTTATTATTGATAATGAGGTTTTTTATATTTTCTAAGAGGGTGAAGATTTTTTTACTGAATAAAAAATTATTTTTTGATAAAACCTACCTGGATTTAATATTTGATGCAAACTTTGAAAATATTATTTTTCAAAAAAAGAATGATTTATAGTTAATGATAATATAAACTGATTCGTGCATTTATTACATTATTATTATTATTATTTTACAGTCAAGCGATATGTTGAATTTGTAAAAAAATATCTGCCCAGCATTTAAGGGAATTTTCAGGGTAAATTACCGCAAGGATTGTTCAATTAAATTTGCCGTGATCAGTATGCAATTCAAATACGCCTTTCACGCGTATTTTTTATTTTTTGTGACAATCTTTCACGCGTATTTAATTTACCGACATACACTATTTTATTTATTTTTATGAAAATTACCGACATACTCTATTTTGATTTTATATATCTGGCGTTAATACTGTTGCTAATCCTTTTTTTCTTTTTCTAAAACATCATTAATTAATCATCAAATATAAGTATTCGAATTTTAACTAAAATATGAAAAATTGAAATTTACAAGATCGAAAAGTAATGCTCGCCGTTTTTAAATAACTAGCTCTTATACCTGTGCAAGGCATGAGTAATTTCTAAAAATCGATTAAACTTATAAATTTAATTTAAATGTATTGTTTTTTTGAATTTATGAATCATAGTTTGATGATGGCGAATAATATTTTTAACATTTGGAAGATAAAACTTAATTTTGTCGCAAGAGTAAGTTCAAAATATACTCTTAATCATACCATATTTCTCATAATAATTACATATTGAAATCTTACATGTAGCTAAGTTTCCACCTACTGAAATATCATTTTACACGAATATTAAAATATTTTATAATCAAGTGACGTAACCTATATTTTGAGTTTTCCAACCATTTACATATATTTTAAAATATAATTAAATTTTCAATTCTCACGAATAACTCACTAATATTATATGTTAATAAATAAATATTGATATGGGTAAAAAATAACCATAAAAAATAATAAATATAGCATTTATTATTTCATTAATTAGACCTAGCATGATCCAAATGCTTGGACCCCTTTAAACGAACAAGGAATATAAATTATAGGATCAACTGAATTTGTAATCCAATGGTCAATTGGATTTGTAAGTCCAGCCCGTAAGCTATGTTGGAGCCCTAGGTCCATTAAACTTTTACTATTAATTAATTTCGTAGTTAATTAATAAAAGCTTTGTAAAATACCTGAAGTGTCCTACGAGGCACTTCATCTGTGGAAGGCTTTAGAAACCCTATTTGAAAGAGTATAACAATGACTCTCATTCCTTATTCCTTGAAGGTTACAACAATCTTATCACTAGGGGACTTGACCTCCAAGTCTCCTAACCCTAATGAACTTCTAAGGCCCTTAATGCGTCTATATAAAGAGTCTAACCCCTCAATATTAGAACCAGGGGTGAGCACGGTTCGGTTCGGGACGGTTTTGCCCGGAAACCAAACCCGAAATCGCATGTTTTCGGTTTTAAAAATTTAAAACTGCAACCGAACTGTCGGTTTCAGTTTTAAAAAAATCGGTTCGGTTTTTAATAGTTCGGTTTCGATTATAAAACAAAACGAAAAAATCATAAAAATATTATAAGACTTTAAATTTATAAATAGTAATCTTCTCAAATTTTTTTTAAAAAATTATAACTTACTTTTTTATTAGTTAGTTTTATATTAAACTTGACTAAAATTGTATATAATTGTACATAATTGTCTCAGTTAAATAAAAAAATAAATATTAATTTCATTAATTAATAATCAATCAATTGTACTATTTTCATGTCTCAATCTTCTCTCTCCTAAAATTATTATCTGAAATTCTTAATATGATCTAAAATCCAAAAGAAATGAAATTATTTCACTTTTGATGTATCTATATTTCTAAAAGTTGTAATACTATATATTTATAATTTATATTAAAAAAATATATGTATTTATTATTTTTAAAATTTTATATAAATTATTTATTTATTTTAATAATCGGTTCGATTTGGTTTTTTACGGTTCGGTTTGATTTTTTGCGATTCGGTTTTAACTTATAACCGGAACCGAAATCGATCTATTGGTTCAGTTTTTAATTTTTCGATTTCGATTCGGTTTTATACAGATCGATTTTTATCGGTTTTCACCGATTTCGGTTCGGTTTTAGTTATATATATATATATATATATATATATATATATATAAAGAGAGAGAGAGAGAGAGAGAGAGAGAGAGAGAGAGAGAGAAGCTTATAACCCTTCCGAAGCACGGGATGAATGACTGTTATTTATGTTTCCCAAATAATCAATCTATTACAGAAGGGGGGTTGAATGTAATAGTACCAACTAATCGAAGATGAACACAAGTATGTAGAATGGAATACTGTTTTGTATTAATAATGACCTTGAATACAAAACTCTTTCAAGAAATAATGTTCTTAAGAGCTGCTAGGTTACAATAATAATGTTTGAAAGCGTAACGTGATTATAACCTATCTCTGTGTTTATATAGACACAGCTACAAATACAATTACAAATCAGAATGGAAATAGAATAGCTTTAATAAGGTAATTTAGACTTGCACTCGAATTCCTTCTTACTATCCAATTCTGACTCTGATTTGTCTGTTTCTTTTTCTGTTAAACTCTGAAGCTAATCTCTGTCGGTTTGTTATTCTCTGATTTGAGTAAACTCTGTCCGACAGCTTTATAAACTCTGATGACGTCAGCAATGTAAACTCTGACTTGTATTCTCTGACAGCCATCAGTGTTTGCTTCCTAACAATCTCCCCCAATTTATGCTTTAAGAAGTAAAACATAAATTTCACTTATGATGTCAGAAATCCAAGACAAATGCATCAGAGTTTGTTTATCATTTTTAACTTAGACTCTTCTGTAAGAAAAATCATCTTTCAGAAATTGACTCAGAAGTTTGTGTTCAGCAACTTTTAGCAAAACAACCAGCTTCTCTTTCAATTCCCTCATTTGGTCAGAAGAATCATCAATTTGATAAATAGCAGCCCTCAAAGCATAGATAGATGATCTGTCCATTCTTTCATCCAAAGCAATACAACAAGCCTTCATTCCATCAGGATTAAATATCAGTGTAGGAATCCCTAACACCATCTTGACTTTTGCATCTCCCTTTCTCATTGCTCTTCTTGATCCATCTTCATGTAAGTATCCAGGCTCATACTCCTCAGAGTTTATCATCATTAATCTTTCACTTTTCTTCTTTTCAGCTATTGCTCCTTCAAGAATTTTTACCCATCTAGAAGTCACCTCATTTTCATCATTTAGGAGGAACAAAACATGTTCAAGTTCTTTAAATGCTTTTTGAATTAAATCTTCTTGAGAAATCTTCATAACTCTTCCATCCTCCAAGAAATAAATGAGCTTCTCCTTAGCTTGAGCACCATCAAAGATATCCTTCACAATATTAACAAATATTAGCTTGTCCAAATGTTCTTGAGACAGTTCTTCTTCAGGTTTGTTTTTCAATGAATAAGGATCTCTGAAAATGTTTGCTTCACCCCTGTAGACCTTAGCATGTGAATCACCAATACCACCTTTATCTTTTCCAAGTCTGGCATTGAGAGTCAGTGTTTGAGTATTTGTCCACAGAAGATCAGACCTTTTCTTCCTTATTAGAGATTGTTGTTGTTCTTCTTCCTCATCATCAAAACTTGAACCTCCTGGAAGAAAAGTTGTTCCAGACATAGTGAGAGGATTCTTTGGCTTAGCTGGAGCTTTTTGTTGAATTCTAGAAGATGATCTTGTTTGAATTTCTGAGACTGGTTTTGGTTGAGCAACTGGTTTGACTGGCTTGGGAATTTCAACATTTTTGGTTTGGATAGGCTTAGCTTCTGGCTTCTTCTGTTGAATAGATACCTTCTTCTGAATTGGACCTTTTCTTATATATCTTTTCTTTTTCTGGACTTGAGCAATGTCAGTACCAGACTTCTTCAATTCAGCTTCTACAGCAACTGGATCCATTCATGGATGTTCTTCTTCAAAAATTTTCTTTGCCAGTTCTGCATCTTTTAGATTTTGTTCTTCAATCTTCTCAGGCTTCTCTTCTTCTTCAAGCCTTTTTGCTAATTCCAAATCAGCATCTATCAGAGTTTGCTTATCAGAGTTTATCTCAGTCTTTGATGTCATCAGAGTTTGTGAGGTTGTCAGAGTTTGTTCAATCAGAGTTTGCTGCATCAGAGTTTGCTGCATCAGAGTTTGCTCTCATCCTTATGACTCCCTTGATCTTCATGATCAGGTTTGTTAGGTGTGAGAATTACATCCTCCTTGCATTTGTCTGAACCCTTCTCCCCCTTTCTGACATCACTTCTGACAGTAAGAAGTTCAATTATAGTATGTAGCATTCCCTGCATGGAACTAACAGAAGCAGAAAGAGTATCCACTTTACCTTCCAATGCAACCTGTTTAGTGGAGACAGATTGGAGTTTTGCTTCCAGAGAATGTTGAGAAGTGGAAACAGCAGTTCCTAGAAGTACAGAATGTTTGGTGACAGATGCCTTCAGATCATTAACTTCATGATGAAGTCCCTTGGACATAATAGTAGAAGCCTTCAGAATTGTCTTCAGTTCATCAGAGGATATTTCCTTGTCAGCTTTATTTATCAATGCAAGAACATGAGGCCAAGAAATTTCTCTCTTAGGAAACTTCCAAGATGAATCCCAAATGGATTGCCTGTGAGAAGAAAGAAAATCGTTTTTAGATGATTTTTCTTGGAAACTAAAATCCCTTCTGATACCCTCTGCATCAAGATCAGCTTCAATATGACCCTTAAGATTTTCCACCACCATGTAATCAGGATAATCCATCTGTAATCTCTCAAGAGCATCATGTGCATTAATAGGCCATCTCTTAGTGTTATATCTTTGTGTGAACGGAATGGAGAGATCTGTGACTTCTTCATCAGCAAAAATCACATCATCAGAATCTATGTCCATCCCATCAGAGTTTAAAACTTCATCAGCGTTTGGCACAGCATCAAAGTTTGCAAGAACAGGTAAACTCTGAGTACCTGCAAGAGTAACAGAACAACCTAAATCACTCTGATTTTTTAAAGTAATCTCATTACTTTTCACATCACACATATAATAACTTTTAAGAGTTAGATGTTGCTCACTAGAAGTAACTAACTTCTTTCTCAAGTCTACCTCTCCTTTTTCCAGATCCAGTGTCTGCCTCTCATTTATTTTGTTTTCCACACTTTTTACCTCAGACTCACTAGAAAGGCTCAACACACAATGTCCTACAGAAATAAGAGGTGGCTGAGAAAAGAGATTTGTGGTCACATGAATAGGGGTATCCTTTTCAGGGCTATCCATGATCATCTCAACAGTAAAGGTAGGAAATATAAATCCTGAACTGATACAATCAGAGAATGTAAATTCTGAAATAGAGTCAGAGTTTATACCTTGAGCATTTGTAGATAGATTCTCCATGGGCAGTGCAGAACTTGATTGCAGTAAGATAGCATTAGAGATTGCCTTTGGAGCTTCATCAGAGTTTGTCTGTCCAATAGAATGTTCTTGGTCTGCAATCATAAAATGGATGATTGGTTCTTGTGGGACCTGAGTCAGATCAGCAGCTGCTTCACCACTTTGAGATGAAGGTTCTTGTGGGCCGGACTCTGCCAGAGATTGGCCTTCAGCATCAGCAACAACAATATCTTCCACAAATAATTGAGTGCCTGCATCCAAACTTTGATTGGATGGTTCTTGTGTGGCTGGGGCCTGAACAACTGCTTCAACCCTTTGAGCTGAAGGTTCTTATGGATTGTACCCTTGATCAATGCTGGATTCATTTGCTGGAACTGTGGCTTCTATTGAACTTTGATCAATAGGTTCTTGTGGGCCTGGCCCTTCAATGACTACTACTTCACTTTGAGAAGTAGGTTCTTGTGTGTCTTGGCCAAAAATGACAGACTTCCTCTTCCTTCTAGAAAAAAGTTTAGAACTTGGAGAAGTTGAAGTTGATTTTGATTTGTGTGCCTCCATTTCTTTTCTAACTTGTTCAGCCAGCTCCCTAACTCTTTCATAAGACATCTCCTTTATAATTTGCTTAGGTGAGTTTGTTGGAGAATCTGAGACTTGAACTAGAGCAGCTTCACTAGATTTTATCAAATCATCAGAGTTTATCGCATCAGTGTTTAAAGGTTGAGGTGTTGGCTGATCAGAGATTGGAGCGTCAGAGTTTATGACTGTATCAGAGTTTAGTTCTTCAATAATTATAGCCTCAGAGTTTACAGCCTTGACCAATCTTCGTCTTT
The DNA here is from genome assembly GCA_028671895.1 of Oenanthe sinensis. Lineage (NCBI taxonomy): Eukaryota > Viridiplantae > Streptophyta > Magnoliopsida > Apiales > Apiaceae > Oenanthe > Oenanthe sinensis. The sequence continues at coordinate 22,277,222 of CM053803.1, read as the reverse complement.
TCTTCTTCTTCTCAGAAATTGGAATTACTGTTTCTGTCTGAGGAGAAATATCAGAAGCCTGTTCAACATTCGTTCTCTTTAGAAAAACGAAACCTTCATCAGAATCTGTATTTTCATCAATCAATTTTCTCTTTTTAGGAGAAGATTTCTTCACTGATTTCCCCTTCTTTTTTCTTGGACCATGCTGTTGAGAGGTGTGTTTTGCAACTAGAATCTTTTGAGAGACTGCAGAGGTTGGCAAAGGTGTTTGGGAATCAGTGTTTAGATTTTGACTTGGGTTAGAATCAGAGATTGCTAAACTCTGATTCGTAGTCACATACAAAAACTCCCTCCCATACACAGTAGGCATTCTCTGATGTAAGAGAAGCCTGACCCATGTGGGATAAAATAGTTTAGAAAGTTTACCTTCAGCCTTCTTAGCATCTTTTCTTGATAGATCGTCAAATATTCTTTTATTTATGCTAAAACTAACTAAATTCTGATCATTCTCAAACTTAATATCAGGCAATAAAACATTAAAAATCAATTGTAAAAATCTAGTAAAGTAGATAGTGTGTGTATCATCACTAATCTTACTAGCTAATTGCCTAATAATTAAACAGGGAAAATTGAAATTGAGATTATGGGTCAGAGAATACCCAATTTGTTGAGATAATTGAGGAATTGCATCAAAATTCATGCATTTAGCTGTGAAAGCCCTTGTAATGAAATCGAAGAAGAAACTCCATTCTCTTCGAAGATGAGGCCTTGTAAGACTCCCCAACTTAGTCAAATTTCCCTCATAGCCTATTTCCTTGAAGAATTCCTTAATTTGATCATCACTAACCATATCATCATACACCTCTATTCTCGGAAGATTAAGAGCTTGATGAACCACTACAGGAGTTATTGAATGAGTACCACTGCATTTGAATGTTATGACTTGCTCTTCATCATCACCAACATTGTTAAACCTTGTAGTTGACCATATTTTGATCAGAGTTTGAGCTGAAAAATTCACGGGTTCCTGAAGTGCGTACCCAATGTAACTGTTCTGCAGAAAATCCTGCATCACATGAAAATCCTGAGGTGCTTCATCCTTAGATAGAAGAGAGATGTAGTTTGTTGCGGCGAACGTATAATTCTGAAAAGTAATACCCTTAGAAGCCATCGAAGTTTTGAGCTTTGAAGTATGAATAAAAATTAGGGTTTGATAATACGAGAGAGACAGATAGAATAATAGATGCAAATGAATAATTCACAGTGAAACAAAATGAATTAAACTATTCCCTCTCATTTGCATATACCCTCTCGTGGAACACGTGGCAAGAAATAATTGGAGCGGTAATGAGTATAACAAGTCTCAAAATACAGCAATTGTGTGTGTATCTGTGTAATGATATGAACCTTCAATCGTGAGATACACGTGCCTTATTACAAGCCCAATCAGAGAATGATAAATATGATGTCAAAAATATAAAATATGATGTCATAAATATAATCTCAGAGTTTACCACTTAATCAGAGTTTACAGATCAGGGTTTAAATGAGTCAGAGTTTAGTATATACTATCAGAGTTTACCACACTCTGACAGTGTTTACTATAAATACTGATAACTTGTGATCAGAGATTAGATGCTTCAATGATCAGAGTTTACTCCATTGACATCAGAGTTTATCCCATACTCTGACATATACTCTGAGAGTCTGAAACTTGCTAATTTAAGCCACTTGTCAGCATCCCTAATTCAGAGACTAGTCTGTTAAATGTTGCTTCAGGCAAAGATTTAGTGAATATATCTGCTATTTGTTGATCTGTAGGAACAAAATGTAATTCAATTGTGCCTTCCTCCACATGTTCTCTTATGAAGTGATATCTGATACTAATGTGCTTTTTCAGAGAATGTTGAACTGGATTTCCTGTCATTGCAATAGCACTTTGGTTATCACAATAAATAGGAATTTTTGAAAATTTCAAACCATAGTCTAGCAATTGATTTCTCATCCATAAAATCTGTGCACAGCAGCTTCCAGCAACAATATATTCAGCCTCTGCAGTTGATGTTGAAATTGATTTCTGCTTTTTGCTGAACCATGACACAAGTCTTCCACCAAAAAATTGACAACTGCCACTTGTGCTTTTCCTGTCAATTTTGCATCCTGCAAAGTCAGCATCTGAATAGCCTATTAATTTAAAATCAGACTCCCTAGGATACCATAAGAAAAGATTGACAGTGCCCTTGAGATATCTGAATATCCTCTTTACAGCAATTAAATGAGGTGCTCTTGGATTTGCTTGAAATCTAGCACATAGACATGTGGCAAACATGATGTCTGGCCTACTAGCAGTCAAGTAAAGTAGAGAACCAATCATCCCTCTGTATGCTGTAATATCAACAGGTTCTCTAGTGTCTTGATCAAGATTTGTTGCAGTAGCCATGGGAGTTGTAGCAGGTGCAGAATCTTGCATTTGAAACTTGATGAGTAGATTCTTTGTATATTTAGACTGATTAATGAAAATACCTTCATCAGTCTGTTTCACTTGTAATCCTAGAAAATAACTCAATTCTCCCATCATGCTCATTTGATACCTGGACTGCATTAACTTTGAAAATCTTTCACAGAGTTTCTCATTAGTGGAACCAAATATAATATCATCAACATATATTTGAACCAATAATAAATCCTTACCTTGAGTTCTATAAAATAAGGTTTTATCAATTGTTCCTCTAGTGAAACCATTTTCAAGTAAAAATCGAGCCAAAGTTTCATACCAGGCACTTGGTGCTTGTTTTAGTCCATATAAAGCTTTATCCAGTCTGTAGACATGACTTGGATATTTTGGATTGATAAAGCCAGGTGGTTGTTCAACATAGACTTCTTCTTCAAGTTCACCATTTAAAAGTGCACTTTTAACATCCATCTGGTAAACCTTAAATTTCTTATGTGCAGCATAAGCAAGAAAAATTCTGATTGCCTCAAGTCTAGCTACAGGTGCATATGTTTCATCATAATCAATCCCCTCTTGTTGAGAATAACCTTTGGCTACCAGTCTTGCTTTATTCCTTGTAATTATTCCATCAGAGTCTGTCTTGTTCCTGAATACCCATTTTGTGCCAACAATAGATCTGTTCTTTGGCCTTGGAACTAGGGTCCAAACTTCATTTCTTTCAAACTCATTCAATTCTTCCTGTAGCAGTGACCCAATCAGCATCCTTCAAAGCATCTTCAACCTTCTTTGGTTCTGTTTGAGAAAGAAAACTATGAAATAGACATACATTCTGAGTATCTTTTCTTGTTTTTACTCCACTTTCCAGATCACCAATAATTAAATCAGGTGTGTGATCTTTGGTCCAATTCCTGGGATGTGGAAAAGTCCTTAAACTAGATGCTCCCTCATGATTCCTGCCTTCATAGAATGATTCCTCTGTAAATGCTAATCCTCCCCCTGAAGATGTGCTTCCTTCAGAGTTTAAGTACTCAGAGTTTGAGTTATCAGAGATTGAGGTCTCAGAGTTTAGGATTTCAGTGTTTGTGTTGTTCAGAGTTTGATCAGATTCTGATATCTCAATTATTTTGTTTTGATCTCTAATGTCAGTATTTGATTGATAATGCTCCCCCTCAACATGTGAAGAATCTTCAATTTCTATTTCAATTAATTCTGAATCAGAGTTTAAAGAATCAGAGTTTTCCTCATCAGAGTTTAATTGAGTAGAGTTTATCTCATCAGAGTTTGGTTCAATAGAGTTTATTTTCTGCAGTTCATTCTCAAATCTCAGAGTTTCCTGTGCATCTTTATCATGTAACCCAGCTATCTTCCCTTCATCAAAGGAGACATTAATTGATTCCATGACTGTCCTTGTCCTTAAGTTGAATACTTTGAATGCTCTTGAAGAGGTTTTAGAAGTTGTTGCATATCCAACAAAAATTCTTTCATCAGCTTTAAGTTCAAACTTCTTCAGTTGTTCAGGATGTGTTTTGAGAATAAAACACTTGATTCCAAAGATGTGAAAGTATTTGACATTTGGCTTTTTTTCTTTCAAAGATTCATATGGAGTCATTCCATGTTTGTTTATTAAAGACAATTCTGAGTGATGCATGCAGTGTTCACAGCTTCTGCCCAAAAGTAAGTAGGTAGTTTTGCTCCTTCTAGCATTGTTCTGGCAACTTCTATTAAAGTTCTGTTCTTTCTTTCAACTACACCATTTTGTTGAGGTGTGCCAGGTGCTGAGAACTGTTGAATAATACCTCTTGTTATTCCTTAGAACAATGTCAATATTTGTAGAAGGGGGGGTTGAATACAAATATTAAAACTTTTTGTGTGTTCTAATATTTGTTCTTGATGTTTGATAGAATAAGAGAATAAGTTCGAACAAATTAATGCTAAAAAATAAAACTGAACAAAGAGATTTAAAATTATTGATGGATTGGTTTTTCCATCAATATAAATTTTTGCTCAATGTTCCTAGGTTAAAAGAAACCTAGCTGCGTTTACAAGATTAGAAAACAAATCAACTGTTCTTACACATGTGCTCTCAAGCTTGAACAGTTGATTAAGAAATATGTCTAACTTGTATGTTTTCTAATAATGCTACTACACTTGTTTATATACCACAAGTGTTCTTTTACAATTCCTATTCTAGGATTGTTTCTTCCTGCCTTCCTTTTACCTTTTTCTATTTTTACAAAAAGGTTTGAAAGACAGCTTCTGATTAAGTCTTCACAGTCACTCTAGACTGTCTTCCATAGGTGTGCTTTTTGTTCTCTGGATCTTCAACAGATATTCTTTCTGTGTTGTCACACTCAATTGATAATTTGCTGTTAAGCATATCAATTGATCCATTCTTTAATCCATCAACTGATGTACTACTTCGATTGATCTTTATATCCATCGACTGATAAAAGATGTCTTATCGATTGATAGATGTTATCAATCGATATATCAGTCGATGGGTCTTCACATCAGTTGATGGTCTTCAATGCTTGACTTGGCTTCTTCGATTGATCCTTCATCCATCGATGCTTCAATATCAATTGATCATCCTTCACTTGTGCAATTTCCTGTCTTCACATAATTACAATTTAACAGTTTAATTTACACATCAATTGATGATCCATATCAATCGATTCTAACATCAATTGATGAACAAAATATCAATTGATTTACACCTTATCGATTGAAATAGACTAAGTACACCTATGCTACAATCCAAATTATCAATTGATTCATATAAACACTTCAACTGATAAATGGTTTCCTGATCAATTGATATTTATAAATTTCATATCAATTGATCAGTTACAACAAATAAAATTTCTATGATTCTAAGATTAATGTTATCATCAAATCACATGTAGATTCCTAACAATCTCCCCCTATTTATGTCTGTGTTATTAACATGCATAAATCTACTTGATGATAACAAAAACCCTTAAAATAAAATTACATTTAGATAGAATCAAGAAACTTAATTGGCACATTAATTTTGGAAGTACCAGATTGATAGATAACTCCTGCAAGCAGCTTCAATGTCTTCATAATTTAATTTAGTTCATCTTCCTCCTTTTCTCAGCATTTTCCTTTAGTTGCCTTATGAAAGAACTTCTCAATATTGCTTCATCCCTGTCAGTTTCTCCAAGTTGCCTCATAAGGTAGTGTATTTCTTCATCTGTGATTTTGTCCAGATATTTGCAGATATCAAAGAACTTTGTGTTGCCCTCTATATCTGTAAAAATCATAGCATACTTTGGCTCCAACACCACCTTTTTGACCTGTGACTTCCATAGCTTTAGAGGTGAATCAGGTTCAGCTTCTGCCTTGGATCTTCTTAACCTTGAAATTTGTTGTTGTATCTCCTGAGCAATTGTTGTGTTGAGTTTGTACTTTCTGTTGAGTAGAGGAAGAATAGTCTTTAAAACATTGTAGCTTTGCTTCATTATCACCTTCAATGAATAGATTGTTTTCACTCCATTTTCATACTCCAACCTCATTGATTCTTCATGGTTAGAGGTTGCAGGGTGAGTCCTTACTCCAATTAATCCTTTTTCATTGATTACTGGTATTCCCTTCAAATCATAACCTTCAATTGTGACCTCCTCCTTGATTTCTTCTTGTTGACCCTGGAGGTTTTCCTGAACCACTATTTCTTGAGTAGAACTTGACCTTTTCTTGGCCATAGAAACTTTTCTCCTTTTTCTCAAAGGTTGCTCTGCCTGTAGCTCTTCTTCCAAATGCCATTGCATTTCCATCTGTCTAGCAATCTCTTCATTCTCCCTTTCTCTCCTTGAGGCATCTGAGATTCCTGTAGTGATGGCTCCTTGAAGTAGCTTTTGACTTACTGGTTCAGTCTCTTTCTTCTTCTCTTCTTCAATCACTATTGCTTTCCCTTTCTTCTTTTCTTTAAGAGCTTCAATATCCAATTGAAGAAAAGCTTCTGTATTTGAGTTTCTTTCCTTGGCAGCCTTTTGTGCATCTTCATTTAATTTTCTTGTTTGAGCAATGAACTCATCCAAGTCTCCTTTTTCTACTGCCTCTGTTACTAACTCAGTGCTTCTCCTTAGATCTTCAATTCTTTTCTTTTCTCTCTCAATCATTGATTGAGTTTCTTTCTCCCTAGAAATTCTCCTAGCTTCAAGATCATCATCAAACTTCTTGTAATCTTTCTTTTTCTGTTCTAAATTATCTTTTGGAGAATTAGATGACTTAGATTTCTTTGAAGATTGATTGTCCATGTTACTTCTGCTTTTATCTCTTCTGGGTGCATAACCACCAATGCCACTTGACTTATCCATACCAGAACCACCTATTCCACCACTTCCACTGCCTTTGCCATCACCACCATCATCATCCTTCTTCTTTGTATTCTCCCCCTTTTTGTTATCATCAATTGGAGGGGGTGGTGGAAGTCTGTCAAGAAACTTTTGAAGAATGGAAGCATGAAGACTTTGACCTCTGATAATATCATCCATCTTCTTTTCTAGAGAACATACTCTTGTCTCCAAAGATGTAAAATTTTTGGATTCTTTGAAAAGCTTGTCTTTGATGCTATTCATGGTGTTGAATGGTAGCTTCTCATCCAATCTCCTGTCCATTGCATCCTTGTTAGATGAGATAGAGTCCTTAATCCTCTCCAGTTCCCTCCTTACTCCTGTTACTGTCATCTTTTGAATTTTCATTGATTCTCTCATATAGTGAGCAATTCTCCTTTGAGTAGGATCTTCAATTTCTCCTTCCACCATTGTTCTTCTATATTGAGAGAGAATTTCAGTCTCAGCAGCTTCTAAGAAACCATCAATAGTGCTCATCCATGGCTCTTCATCAGAATCACTCTCCAACTCTTCAGGTGCCATATAACAAGTGTCTGTTGTATTGGCAATGCTTTCCTTCAGATTCCTGGTCCTTTGATCTGTATGATCAATGCCCAAGAGTTGTTCTGCATTCCTGTTACTTGAAGTAGCCAACCCTTGATATTGTGGATCAGGATGAATGAAATTCTTTGGATCCAATTCACCAGCATCTATTTCCTCTTCAAAGTCTTTAGCAATTCCACTCCCACTAGCTTCAGCATTATTTGCTCCCCCTATCTCCTTTACTCCTTCTGCCATCATTTCAATTTCCAATTCCTGTGCAAAAAGTAGAATGTTTTTATCACTTTCACTCATCTCTCTATTTTGCATCAGGATCTCATCCTGGAATCTCACCTCTCCCTCACTCATTTCTTTTGCACCTACTAAGGTGGGGCCCTCAAGTGTTTCACTCTCATTCCTGGAAGAAATAGGAATGTTTTTACTCACTTCCTCTCCTTTTGCCAGGTTACAATCCTGCCTCTCACTCAACTCACTCAATCCTAAGAGTGTTTGTGCAACATCAATTGATTGAGCATCAATTGATGTATTGACATTATCAGTTGAAGTGGTGTTTGGGATATCCATCGATTGATGCATACCCATCGATTGATCTTGAGTATCAATCGATGGCTTATCAGTCGATGGCTGAATATCAATTGATGAAGGAACATCAATTGATGGAGAAGAAACAGTTGAGATAATTTGTGAAGTTATGTTTGAGATGATATTGGAAATAGAATCCTGAAAATTCTGAGAAGAAGATTCAGGAGAGAGTGTTGGCTTCTCCTTGAAAAACAAAGAAGGAGAATCTGAAAATGTTCGATAATCTATCAAAACATTTTCTGAAGAAGTTTGAGATGGGGATAGAAGAATAGAAGAGATAGGAATTGAAAGAGAATGGGGCTGCATCTCATCATTTATATGAGATGCATCAAGCAGACTTTGTGAAGGCTCCTCCACAGTTTCCTGTGGTTTTGCAGTGTGTGATTCCCCAAGTGCAAAGGTGACTTTCTTTTCTCTTCTTTTGTATGGTGTTAGTGTTTTGGCTTTTGTGTCCCCAATTTGATTCTGTGCCCCTGGTTGTGGGCTATTTTCAATATTGTCATCCTTTTGAGAGAATGACAATAGGGATGTGGTATTTTCCATGTTAACATCCACAGTCTTTTGGGAGACTATGGAGTGGCTAGGTTGAGGTTGCACACCCTCACTCTCCTTATCCTTCTGGGTTCTTTGATGTTCCCCAGTTCCCTCACCACCTACATCCTCCTCTAATCTATCTACCACACTAGTTGATTTTCTTTTCTTGGCTTTTACAACAGCAGGTTTTTGAGAACCTGTTAAGGTTGGTTTCTTAGATTTGGATTTAGAGATTGGTTGTGTGGCCTGGGTAGGAGGGTTGGGGTCATTACTACAACCCTCCATAATCACAGAAGGCAAAGAAGAATTAGGTTTAGAAGAGTTTAAAGTAGAGATAAATACCTGAACAAAAGGGGGATAGATCAATTCCACATTGCTGTGAAGATTGATCCTAACCAAGTCTTTAAAGACCCTTTTGTTTTGAGTCCAGCAATCCAAAATTTCTGTATTCCTGTCAATCTCAATATCCTTGACAAAGTGGTTAATAATAATCATAATAAATCTTGCATAATAAATATGATTACATCTATTTATTTTATTCCCCAATTTGGCAGATATTTCATTGAGTAACAGGCTTCCTAAATTATGATATCTATCATATAAAATGCTATACCCTACTTGTTGCATACTAGTTGTTATTGCATCAAAATTACTAACCTTACCAGAAAAACACTTTATTAAAGCATCAAAGAAATATGACCATTCTTTTCTTAGATTCTTTCTAACAATACTACCTAGACTAGCATCAGGAGCAGTATAGTTGATTTCCCTAAGCATGTTTCTAATATCTGTGTCAGTGGGTGCATTTTCGGTATTATTTGCAGGAATATTTAAACACTCACCCAAGACCACAGTGGTTAGAATATGCCTTTGTCCTTTGCATTCAAAGGAGATTGTAGAAAAATCATCTGCTACTTCTGCTGTTGTCCAGAATTCTTCAACTAGATTGCACACTATTTTTTGTGCTTCTGAGAGGGCCTTTGCAATTTTCGAACTCCTTAGAAATTCCATTAGGGGATGAAATTCTGTTGGGGCTTCCTCCACCATAGTGCAAGCAACGAAGTTGTTGAGCTCATAGTAGAATCCAGATTGTGAGACTTTCTTTGAAGATGCCATTATCGAGTTTGAAGATTTATAATTGAATTAACTGGCAAACTTGTTAGTAATTATAACAGAAACAATAATTAGACAGTAGTAGATTAGGGTTCTTAGCAAGAGATAGATACAGAGTAAGTTCGAAGATTGAGAAAGAGAAAGAGAAAGAAAAATCGATAGTAAAAATGCAAGTAAGAATTAAAAGAAGTTTTAATCTCACTATTTATATTTACTGATTTCCCAACCAATTTCTTACTCAAAATAGAACTAAATCGACCGTTGGAAGAGTATTGATAATTAAAAGTTACCAATTTTGGCAATCGATTGTTATACATACAGGAATGTACGTTTTAATCAATTGATAAAATAAGTAATCAACGGCTAGATTCTTGTACAGGTCGATTGATGACATGGACCCCTTTAAATTCTAGGTCATCGATTGATAAATTGTTTATCCATCGACAGGTACAATTATCCATCGATAGACAAATATATCATTGATTGATATATCTATCTGTCGATAGTTACCCCTATCCATCGATAAACAAATATATCATCAATTGATATATTTATCAGTCGACAGCTCCATTAATATCCATTGATATGTAAAATATTTATCAGTTGATTATTGAAGAATCAATAATTTAACATAGTCAATGGCTACATGTAATATAAATACATAACTTGTCAGACATTTAAAGGATTAGATATAATTAAGCATACCTAAATCACAGACCAATCTATTGAAGGTAGATTCATCTAATGGTTTGGTAAAAATGTCTGCAAGTTGTCTTTCACTAGGGACAAAATGTAATTCAACTGTACCATTCATTACATGTTCCCTAATGAAGTGATACCTTATGTCAATGTGCTTGGTTCTGGAATGTTGTACAGGATTTTCTGTTATAGCAATGGCACTTGTATTATCACATAAAATAGGAATCTTGTTCAAGTTGAACCCATAGTCAAGTAGTTGATTCCTCATCCATAATATTTGTGCACAGCAACTTCCAGCTGCAATGTATTCAGCCTCTGCAGTAGATGTAGACACTGAATTCTGCTTCTTGCTAAACCATGAAACAATCTTATTTCCTAGAAATTGACAGGAACCTGTTGTGCTTTTTCTGTCAATTCTGCAACCTGCATAATCTGCATCTGAATAACCAATTAGATCAAATCCAGAATCTCTAGGATACCAAATTCCAAGATTTGGAGTTCCTTTGAGATATCTGAATATTCTTTTTATTACAATCAAATGAGATTCTCTAGGATCAGCTTGAAACCTAGCACAAAGACATGTAGTAAACATTATGTCTGGCCTACTTGCAGTTAAATAAAGTAATGAGCCAACCATACCTCTATAACTTGAAATGTCCACTTTTGCTTCCTTAGTGTTTAATTCAAGTCTAGTTGCAGTGGCCATGGGAGTTTTAGCAGAAGAACATTCACTTAAATCAAATCTCTTTAATAAATCAGAAATATATTTGGTTTGATTTATGAAAATACCATCTTTAACTTGCTTGATTTGCAAACCAAGAAAATAGGTTAGTTCTCCCATTATGCTCATTTCATATTTACTCTGCATCAACTTAGCAAACTTTTTACAAAGTTTTTCATTAGTTGAGCCAAAAATAATGTCATCTACATAGATTTGAACAAGAATCATAGAGCCATTTACATTTCTATGAAAGAGAGTTTTATCAACAGTACCTCTTGTGAAGTGATTCTCAATCAAGAATTTAGACAATGTGTCATACCAGGCTCTAGGTGCTTGCTTCAATCCATAAAGTGCCTTGAGAAGATAGTATACAAATCCAGGATGAATAGGATCAATAAAACCAAGAGGTTGTTCTACATATACTTCTTCTTCTAGTTCTCCATTGAGAAAAGCACTTTTCACATCCATCTGATACACCTTGAAATTTGCATAAGCAGCATATGCTAAGAAGATTCTGATTGCTTCCAACCTTGCAACTGGTGCAAAGGTTTCATCAAAGTCTATGCCTTCTTCTTGTGAATAGCCCTTTGCCACTAATCTTGCTTTATTTCTTGTCACTGTACCAGATTCATCCATTTTGTTTCTGAACACCCATTTTGTACCAATGATAGACTTGTTCTTTGGTTTGGGCACCAGCTTCCATACCTTGTTTCTTTCAAATTGATTCAACTCTTCTTGCATAGCAATTATCCAATCAGGATCATTCAAGGCTTCTTCAATCCTTTTTGGTTCTTCTTGAGACATGAAGCTACTATACAAGCATTCATTTTGAGTTGCACTTCTAGTTTTGACACCATCATTTGCATCTCCAATTATTAATTCAAAGGGATGGCTTTTTGTCCATTTCCTTTGTGATGGTAAATTTGTCCTTGAAGATGATGCTTCATGATCATTGGAAGTGTTATGATCATTGTGATGTGATTGACTATTTGAGAACCCTCCCCCTGAGATGGACACTCTACTTGAAGATTGTTGAGCAGAGTTGATATCCATCGAATGATTATCAATTGATGTATTATCAGTTGATTGATGATTGTCAACTGATAAGTTATCTGTTGATGCATTGACATCAATTGATGGGAGGATTCTAGGTACTTGAACTCTTGTAATTTCCACATCATCATCACTATCTTCAATATTACTTGTGGATTCATTTTCAAAATGCAATAGATCATGAAATCCTTCATCAAACAACCCTTGAATTTTCTTGTCATCAAAAACTACATGCATAGATTCCATAACAATGTGTAATCTAAGATTGTAGACTCTATATGCTTTGGTTGTTATTCCATATCCAACAAATATAGCTTCATCAGCTTTGGCTTCAAATTTTCCTAGATTTTCACCTTGATTTCTCAGTACAAAGCATTTGCAGCCAAAGACATGAAGAAAGTTAACTGTTGGCTTCTTGTCTTTCTTTATCAATTGATATGGAGTTTTGCCTTGAGGTTTATTGATCATGGAAATATTTTGAATGTAACAAGCAGTATTAATTGCTTCTGCCCAGAAGTATGTAGGAAGTTTTGCTTCTTCTAACATAGTTCTAGCAGCTTCAATCAAGGTCCTATTTTTCCTTTCAACTACTCCATTTTGCTGTGGAGTTCTTGGAGCAGAGAAATGATGAGTGATACCTTTTTCTTCACAGAATTCTTTCATGGTTGAATTCTTGAATTCAGTACCATTGTCACTTCTAAATTTCTTGACCTTCCATTCAGTGCCATTGTCAACATTCTTCACATGATTGATAATTAATTTGCTTGCTTCATCCTTAGAGTGTAAGAAATATACCCATGAAAATCTTGTGAAGTCATCCACAATTACTAAGGCATATTTCTTTTTGGCAATTGACATGATGTTGACTGGACCAAATAAGTCCATGTGCAATAATTCCAGAGGCTTATCAATTGATGATTCAGACTTTGACTTGAATGATGTTTTTCTTTGTTTTCCCTTTTGACATGCATCACATAGTCCATCCTTGGTGAATTCCATCTGTGGAATGCCTCTAACCAGATTCTTTCTAACCAATAAATTCATGGCTTTGAAATTCAAATGGGCTAGTTTCTTGTGCCAAGTCCAACTTTCTTCTGTATTGGCTTTGCTAAGTAGACATGTCATTGAATTTGCCTTTACAGAGTGAAAATCAGCCACATAGACATTCCCTTTTCTTTCTCCAGTTAAGAGAATTTCACCAGATTCTTTGTTGGCTATGATGCATGATTCAGTTGTAAACCACACACCATTACCATTATCACACAGTTGACTAATACTGAGCAAATTGTGCTTCAATCCATCAACTAGTGCTACAGTTTCAATGATAACATTTTCTTTTGCAATTGAGCCATATCCCAGAGTAAAACCTTTGCTGTTATCTCCAAAAGTAACTCCTGGGCCAGCCTTTTCCACAAACTTTGTGAGCAGGGACAAATCTCCAGTCATGTGCCTAGAACATCCACTATCCAAATACCAGAGATTTTTCTTCCTGTTTCCCTGCACACACATAAAACAATCAAGTTGCTTTTGGTACCCAAGTTGCCTTGGGTCCTCTTTTATTAGTTGCAGCTTGAGCCCCTGTTGTCAACTTAGGTTCCTTTTGTTTTGGTGGGTTTAAATCCACTTTATCTTTGGGAGTTGACTTTTGGGGCTTTGACACCTTAGAACTCATGGCAGAATTTCCATGGATTTCATCATTTACATTAGGCATGTTCCATGGCATACCAGGCATGTTCATATTAGGATATGCAAAGAAGGGATTATACATGAATGGAACTTGTGCATAAGGCATATGAACATTAGGTGCAACCAAATTAGAAGACATGGCATTCATGAGCATAGGATTGGTAAACATGGCATTTGCAGTCATGACATGTATATTTAAATCATTTGCAGATATAGACTTCTTTTCATTCTTGCATTGCATGGACAAATGATTTACACTACCACATTTAGCACATACCTTTCTAGGTGCATACATATCAGGAGTGTAATTATTGTGCTTATTTATGCCTACTTTACCATTCCTATTCTTTTTCTTTTTCTCAGACTTAGATAGAGTAATTTTCACAGGTGCTATCTTTTCTAATTTTTCTTTTAGTTGTTTCTTAGATAAGCTACCTATGTTGATCTTCTCAGTCTCAGTCTCAACTTGATTCTTGGTTTCCTTAACAAACTTAATAGGAGTGCTAAATTTATTCTTTTTATTAGCCATTGATGATTTACTTGTTGATGGATGCTTATCGATTGATTTAGCATCAATCGATTGATAATCCTTATCAGTTGATGAAGGATTAGCAGTCGATTGATCTTTATCCATTGAAGTATCAGCCAATGACTTGCCTATTGATTTGGGGAGTTCTCCTAGAGTATCTACACCCTGAACATCAATAATTTGTTTGGCAGTTTTAGCAGACCTATTCCATTTGCTAATGGTTTCAATTTCTTCAGCTAATTGTTCTTTCAACAATTCTTCTCTTTTCAAACTGTTTACTAGTTCATTCATAGCATCCTTTCTTTCCTGCTTAAATCTTTCTAAACAAACAAGTTCATTTTCAAGAAAAATATTTCTCTCAGTTAAGGCATCAATGGTGTTCTTTAACTTGAGATTTTCTTTGTTTAGAGATTTTAGAGTGACATGCAAATTGTACAGTTCATTAGACATTTCATTAATAGTACTATTGCATTCCTCAGATGTAAGCTCGGAAAAGTTGGTAGCTAGTACCTGATTAGATGCTGAACTAGCTTCTTCATCTTCATGATTGGCCATTAATGCAAGATTGACATATTCTTCAAAATCACTATCCTCAGCAGCCCAGTCCTTCTCCTCAGTTACAAAAGCCTTTTCTTTTTGTTTTAAAAGGTCAAAGTATTTCTTCTTATAATCAATACCCTCATATGACTTTGCCTTTTCTTGTTTTGGCTTCATGCACTCACTTGAGAAATGACCAGCCAATCCACAGTTAAAGCATTTGAATTTAGATCTGTCAACCAGATTTTTATTTTGATTGTTGTTTCTAAACTGGGATCCAGGCCTTTGAGCATATGGATTCTTCTTGAATTTTAGCTTTGAAAATTTCCTTGTCAGAAATGCAAGGTGCTCATCAATCTCATCCAAATCATCCTGAGAGCATGTTTCATCTTCTTCACACTTGCTCTTTCCTTTTCTCTTGAATGATTCTTCAACAGCATCACCAGCCATCATGACTGACTTTTCTTCATAGCCATTTTCCTTCTTCTCTTCATTTCCCTTGACTACCAAAGCCACAGTTTTCTCTTTTCTTTGATTCTTCTCAATCTCTTCATCTTGTTGGATTTCCAATTCATATGTCTTGAGAATACCATAAAGTTTCTCCAGTGTAAAATCCTTGAAGTCCTGAGATTGTCTAATGGAAACAGTCATTGGTTTCCATTCTTTTGGAAGAGATCTAAGAAATTTTAGATTTGTATCCTCAGTTGTATAAACCCTACCATATAGCTTCAGTCCATTTAACAACTTCTGAAATCTGCTATAGGTGTCATTGATAGATTCTCCACTCTTGAAATGGAATGATTCATATTTTTGAATCAAGAGTTGCATCTTGTTTTTCCTTACTTGTTCAGTTCCTTCACACAGATTTTGAAGTGTATCCCATACTTCTTTTGATGAAGTACAGTTTATTACATTGTCAAACATATCTTTATCTAGACCATTAAACAGAATGTTCATGGCCTTCTTGTCTTTGAGTATTTCTTTTTCATCCTCTTCTGTGAACTCAGAAATAAGTTTTGGAACATGTCTGTCAAGTGCAGGAGTTCTATCAGGGTTTACACCTGTGACTAGCTTCATGGGAACATGAGGACCTTTTTCTATGCAGTTAACATAAGAAGGGTCGAGAGAAAGAAGATGCAGATGCATTTTGACCTTCCATGGAAAATATTCATCTTTCTCTAAAACTGAAATTTTCACACCTGAATCTTTTTGGCCCATATTGACTGTTCTTGATCTTTAAACTTTCTGTATGTTGAAAGCCTGCTCTGATACCAATTGTTATTCCTTAGAACAATGTCAATATTTGTAGAAGGGGGGGTTGAATACAAATATTAAAACTTTTTGTGTGTTCTAATATTTGTTCTTGATGTTTGATAGAATAAGAGAATAAGTTCGAACAAATTAATGCTGAAAAATAAAACTGAACAAAGAGATTTAAAATTATTGATGGATTGGTTTTTCCATCAATATAAATTTTTGCTCAATGCTCCTAGGTTAAAAGAAACCTAGCTGCGTTTACAAGATTAGAAAACAAATCAACTGTTCTTACACATGTGCTCTCAAGCTTGAACAGTTGATTAAGAAATATGTCTAACTTGTATGTTTTCTAATAATGCTACTACACTTGTTTATATACCACAAGTGTTCTTTTACAATTCCTATTCTAGGATTGTTTCTTCCTGCCTTCCTTTTACCTTTTTCTATTTTTACAAAAAGGTTTGAAAGACAGCTTCTGATTAAGTCTTCACAGTCACTCTAGACTGTCTTCCATAGGTGTGCTTTTTGTTCTCTGGATCTTCAACAGATATTCTTTCTGTGTTGTCACACTCAATTGATAATTTGCTGTTAAGCATATCAATTGATCCATTCTTTAATCCATCAACTGATGTACTACTTCGATTGATCTTTATATCCATCGACTGATAAAAGATGTCTTATCGATTGATAGATGTTATCAATCGATATATCAGTCGATGGGTCTTCACATCAGTTGATGGTCTTCAATGCTTGACTTGGCTTCTTCGATTGATCCTTCATCCATCGATGCTTCAATATCAATTGATCATCCTTCACTTGTGCAATTTCCTGTCTTCACATAATTACAATTTAACAGTTTAATTTACACATCAATTGATGATCCATATCAATCGATTCTAACATCAATTGATGAACAAAATATCAATTGATTTACACCTTATCGATTGAAATAGACTAAGTACACCTATGGTACAATCCAAATTATCAGTTGATTCATATAAACACTTCAACTGATAAATGGTTTCCTGATCAATTGATATTTATAACTTTCATATCAATTGATCAGTTACAACAAATAAAATTTCTATGATTCTAAGATTAATGTTATCATCAAATCACATGTAGATTCCTAACACCTCTTGTTGAGCAGAATTCCTCCATTGCAGAGTTCTTAAACTCTGTTCCATTTTCACTCCTTAGATTTTTTACTTTGTGAGTTGATCCATTCTCAATCATTGCAATATGATCAAAAATTATCTCTGCAGTTTCATCCTTCTTATGCATAAAGTACACCCATGTAAATCTAGTGAAATCATCAACTATTACCAGAGTGTATTTCTTCTTTCCAATGGACATGATGTTTACCGGACCAAATAAATCAAGATGTAGTAGATGAAAAGGTTGATCAATTGAATTTTCAGTTTTGCTCTTGAAAGATGTCTTCTTTTGTTTGGCCTTTTGACATGAATCACAGAGTCCATCAGGATGAAATTGAACTTTTGGAAGACCTCTAACTAGGTCCTTTTTCACCAATTCATTAATGTTTCCAAAGTTCAGATGACACAGCTTTTTGTGCCAATTCCAGCTTTCTAAAGATGATACTTTCCCAAGTAAAAAAGTTAAGGAACCTTCAGAGTGTGCATCCAAGCTAGCTTTAAATAAATTGTTATGTCTGTGACCAATAAGAACTATTTTCCCATTTTTCTTGCTTTTCACTTCACAATGAGTTCCATGAAATTCCACAGAATAACCTCTGTCTGTCATTTGACTCACACTTAGCAGATTATGTTTGAGTCCTTCAACTAGATCTACATTTTCAATGATGACATTTCCAATCACAATATTGCCATATCCTAGTGTTCTTCCTATGTTGCCATCTCCATAAGATACTGCTGGGCCAGCCTTCTCCTCAAACTCTGAAAGTAGGGATTTATTTCCAGTCATATGTGCAGAACATCCACTATCAATCATTAGGATGTTTTTCCTGTTTCCCTGCAATCAGTAAATACAATTTAATTAGTAGTTTTAGGGACCCAAACTAGTTTGGGTCTTTTCTTTGAAAACTTGTTAACTTTTGCATCAGAAGTTCTTTTATTAGAGTTTAAGTTAACAGAGTTTACATGACTAGAGTTTGCATTAACAGAGTTTGTACTGTTAGAGTTTAGATTCCTTTTATCAGACTTTATCACATATATTTGTTTGATAGTATGTTTTGGAGAATTATTTACTTGAGGCTGTGGTTTATAAGAATTGTAATACGAATTATGATATTCTTTGCATGTATAAATAGAGTGCCATAAACTACCACAGTGAAAACAAGGATTACATCTTGTTTGTTTTCTAGCCTCAAACCTAGGTCTTTCAGGTTCTTTTTTTTATTTGCAGTCAATAGCAAGGTGATTAGAATTTCCACAAGTAAAACAGGTTTTCCTAGGAGCATCAGGGATATTCATGTAGTTATTCTCCTTAGTAATTCCTACTTTACCATTCCTATTTCTTTTCACCTTTTTAGATTTATTAGTGATTGCCTTCAACTTTTCTTTAAGTTACTTCTGTGAAAGTAACCATATATTCATCTTTTTAGAATATGGCACACTATTATTTTTAGAGCATTCAGGGAGAGTTTTCTTATAATCACTAGCTCTAACAAACTTCACAGGTTTAGTCAATGTTCCTTTTGTGTGTGAATTAGTGTGAAATTCTTTATCAGATTCATAACCTAAGGCAGATGTCCAATTCTTTTCAGAAAGCATTTGTTGGACCTTCTTACCAGAGTTTGTCCAAACTCTGAAGGTCTCTTTTTCCTTAGCTATTTCAGATTTCAAATATGTGACTTGTATTTCTAACTGAGTTTGCATGTGTATAGCATTCTCACAGTCTTTCTTAAAGCTAAGCATGTGTACAAGTTCAGATTCAAGCATATTATTCCTAGCAGACAGAGTTTGTATTTCAGATTTTAATCTTTCATTCTCAAAAGACTGAGATTTAAAGCTAACATGCAAATTTCTAAGAAAAGACTTTAATTCATGAATATCTTCAGTATCAAAAGTGAAAACAGAGTTTGGTACCTTTTCAGAGTTTAAGATGGTAGCATCAGAGTTTGCCATGAGAGCATAGTTAGTTTCTTCTTCAGAGTCCGAGGAATCCATCCAATCTTTCTTTGATGTGATGAGAGCTTTCCCAGATTCCTTGCTTCTGCACTTAGTAGCAAATTGCCCCATCTTATTGCACTTGTAACACTTGATCTTTGATTTATCAAGAGTTTTTGATTTTCCATCTTTATCTTCTCTTTTTCTGAATCTGTCTTTCTTGTCTGACACACCATGCTTTTTTCTGAAATTTTCATTGCTTCCTAATTTTTTTGTATTTCTTGAAGCTTTTGACAAACATAGCAAACATTTCCATCATGTCAGTGTCTGAAGAGTCATCAGAGTTTATATCAGAGTTTGCTTCAAACTCTGATTCACTGCTTTCTTGGAGCACTACTTCTTTCCCTTTCCTTATTGAAGCTTTAAGCACCTTTTCTTTTGGTTCTTCAATCTTGGCTTCAACATTCAATGCAATAGATCTTGCCTTGCTGCTTTTTCTATTTCTTCTCTGCTATAACTCCAGATCATGAGTTTTCAATTTGCCATAAACTTCATCTAAGGACATCTCATCTAAATCAGCCCTGTCTCTAATCAAGGATGTCTGTAGATCCCATTCTTCTGGAAGAGCCCTCAGAAATTTGGTGTTTGAATCTTCATTGTTATACACTTTATCCACCAAAGCCAAGTTATTCAACAGAGTTAGAAATTTGTCATAGATATCTGTGAGGGACTCATTCTGCTTAGCCTCAAAGTATTCATACTCTTGGATTAGAACAGATCTTCTATTTTTCTTTATCTCCTTTGTTCCTTGGCATTGAACCTCTAGTGCATCCCAGATTTCTTTGGCAGTTTTGCATGCAATTACCCTATTAGACATTACAGAGTCAAGACTGTTATGCAAAATATTCCTTACCTTGGCATCTTTCAAAACTTCCTATTTTTCTTCATTGGTCCATTCTTTCTTGTCCTTCAAGGTGTAATACTCTGGGATTTGTCTTCCTTCCACAATTATAGATGGCACTAGTTTGGTTGGTAGATACTGTCCTGTATGGATTCTGTCTAAATAATCAGGATCAGTTGCTTCCAAGAACATCATCATCTTCACCCTCCATGTAGGGTATTCAGCCTTCTTCAATATTGGAATCCTGATGCTTTCATACTTGTTACCAGACATGATTATTTGATCTTTTTAAGTCGTAATTAACTGTTAACTCTGATACCAATTGTTTCCCAGATAATCAATCTATTACAGAAGGGGGGTTGAATGTAATAGTACCAACTAATCGAAGATGAACACAAGTATGTAGAATGGAATATTGTTTTGTATTAATAATGACCTTGAATACAAAACTCTTTCAAGAAATAATGTTCTTAAGAGCTGCTGGTTACAATAATAATGCTTGAAAACATAACGTGATTATAACCTATCTCTGTGTTTATATAGACACAACTACAAATACAATTACAAATCAGAATGGAAATAGAATAGCTTTAATAAGGTAATTTAGACTTGCACTCGAATTCCTTCTTACTATCCAATTCTGACTCTGATTTATCTGTTTCCTTTTCTGTTAAACTCTGAAGCTAATCTCTGTCGGTTTGTTATTCTCTGATTTGAGCATTCTCTGTTAGAGTAAACTCTGATTGAGTATTCTCTGATAGAGTAAACTCTGTCTGACAGCTTTATAAACTCTGATGACGTCAGCAATGTAAACTCTGACTTGTATTCTCTGACAGCCATCAGTGTTTGCTTCCTAACAATTTAGGTAAATTTATTCTTTATATTATATTTTATTGATATCTATTATAAAATTTTATAACGTTGAGAATTTATGTTAATATAATATAATATAATATGTGAAGAGTTATATAAAAAGAAGACTGTCGGGGTTATAGTTGTATGTTATTTATATATTAATATTTATAAACTTTAATGATATATTAAATAAAAATTATAGGATAAGTAGGATTCTTATCTTTTTAAAATTAGATTTTATTAAAATTAAATTATTAAGATCGTTTCTATGGTTCAACTAAAATTGGACGGTCAGGATCTTTTCTATGGTTCACCTTGGACCAAAACTTTTAATCTTTCAGTTATAAGAATATAATATATATATAGTAATTATTAAAAAATTAATTTACATATATTAGTTATAAGATGATTAGTGTTAATATATATTAATAAATATGAGAGATTAATATATATAGTAATATAATAATTAATAAAATAATTGAATTGATATTTATTTTTTATTAATTGAGTTAAATGCTAATTCTACCTAATTAAATTAATATAGTTATAAGTGAAGTGTTAATAAGGGTGTAATAGTAAAAATACTTAAAATATAAGGTATAAAAGTAAAATTATATTGAATAAAATATTTTCCCAAAAGTGTGTATTGTGGTATTATATAATACGGAGATTTTAATTTTATGAAAAAAAACAAGTTATATTTATTATAACATTTAAAATATTCAATAAAATAAAATTACAATAGAAAGTAAATAAATTTCCTACGTGCAAGGTTTTCACGATAGAAGCTTGTAAAAATGCATAGGTTGAACATATTCGCTCTTATGTTTCTTTGGTTAAATTCCAAGAAAAAAAACAGAAGAAAAGTAAGAGTGAGTAATTTATAAAAAAATCATTATATAAAATGATATTTTACCCTAAATTAAACAACAAATAAATATGCATAAGTTTATTTATAAAAAGAAAATGATAAAGATAACAAATTGTAAAATAGTTTATAAATATCATATGTCATACTCCGTATTTTAATTACAGTTATATTAAATATAATAAATTTATTTATCAACATAAATCTCAACAATTTTTTACATCCAATTTATATCTCTACATTACTTTTATAAAAAAGAACTACGCCTATCTCATAAACATTGTATGTAATAAAACTCATTGAGAATGATTTGAATAATGTAGTTTATCATTTATTCTAAAAATTAATGATTAATCAGGATTAATCTATGTTTGGTAACTCACCGAACTCGACTAAGTCCAATTTGTGATTTTTACAATACTGAGTTTATCATGAAATTCCTCGTAGAGTTTGTTCTTTACCCTTATTTATAAATTAAACTAAATTATTTTAGAAAAAAACTATACTCCTTCGTCCCCCTACTTTATAATTGGGCAAAGTAAGATTAAAAAAAAAGAATAAAGCAATTGCTATTCTTATTAAGAGAATTTAAGATTAAGAAGTTGGGGAAGTGAATCACATTCTCGAAATTAAAATTTTGGAATTCTTTCAATTTGCCTGTATATATAGGAAACGGGTCCACATTCACCATTACATAGCACCGGTTCCGCCGCTACCAAATCCTAACCATTGATTTATTATATATTTTTAATAAGAAAATTTTAAAATACATTATAAATATTAATAAAAGAATATAACAATAATAATATTAATAATTAATAATAATAATATCTTTAATTATTTTATTTTATTTGTCGAAAATATTTTTCACGTAAATGATTTGTACCCAAATACAATCCCGTAAAAAACAGAGTTCTTTCATTCAAAAATTTTTATCATCTAACCAAAAAACATGCAGAGATGTCTCTAGAAATTTAAACAATAAAACTTTAATATATGAAAACAGAACACCTGTTAAAGAAAAAATAGAAAATAATTAGTATCCATCTGAATAAAATAGAAAATACAGAAAACATAACTTAAAAAAAATACATAATACAACTATTATTTAAAAAATAAGATAAAATATAACTAAAGGGGATCCCTTTGATTAGATAACTAAGAATAACATATAAAAATATCTATAAAAAATAACTAATTAAGCCTTCTAATATGGCACAAGATCGTCTTAAACGACATATAACAATTACCATAAATGACCAAAAATCATCCATTATGCCACCACCCACAAAGGCATAGAAGCCATAACATATGGCACTACATTTGATAAACAAGTAATGTAATATTTACATACTTAAAATATTTCTTCAAAAAATTCAACGTAATCAGTTACTGCATTTAAAAAAATTGATTGTTAATAGTCATAAATACAACTTTAATCCAGGAGTAACTAAATATCAATTCCAGATAATATAATTAATAATCTACATTAAAAATAATAAATAAAATTAAACTAGTCAACCAGAATCAGAAAATAAAAAAATAAAAGTTTGATAACAAATCACCAAAATAAAAGAAAATTATATAGCTCAATTGAATAACATATGATTAAAAATAGCAACGAGATTATAAGATTTACTATAACTGTATTATTATATGAGAATTTTTTCTCCACGTGTTTGAAGGCGCGCCCTGTTCGGCTATAAATAAGAGCGCGCCATGCTTGATTGACCGAGTGGATCTGCTTGTTGCCAGCTTGTACCTTGATTGTTAATATTTATGTCCGTCTCTGTTGATTGAAGGTCGTAGCTCCACATTCCTCGGGTTGCCCTCGTAGGGGAGTTATGGTATGCTACTGACCTTATCTTGGAAGATCATTTTCATGTACTCAGGCGGGTTGCCCTCGCCTGGGGCTTAGGACATGACCTACATTTGCGGTGGATGTAGTGCTAGCCTCCAGTCAAGGTACCTTGGAAATAGCTGTAGTGGACCGACTAGAACCCACGGTTTCAGGGTAAACGTCGAATTCATGAAGTCCTTGGACCTTATACTGGATTTTGACCTATCCAAATAAGCCCGAATGCAGAGTCCTCTTCCAAGAAGGTTCCTACTTGCCTTTGATGTATTTGATTTGAAGAAGGAAATTCATTTTCCTAACGGGCCTCTGATTTGCCAAGAACTATGTGGGTTTGATCCTCTATTTTTCCCTATAAATAGAAGTACGTAGGCACATTGTTGGATGTCAAAATTATTAGAGCTTACAACCCTAGAGAATAAAAGCTCTAGTTAGTCTGAAACCTAACAATCTCAGCCCCCAATCTCATACAAACCATCACGCTTCGGCGATAATTCAGCCATACTAGATCTTTTTCCGGCAAACAACCTCGATTTTTGTTGATTACCAGATTTCTCCATCAACAAATTGGCTCCTCCCAAGTACTAGTTATCACTTCTTGCTCCTTACTGAAATGAGAAGTAGTAGCCTTATTCAATTGTTTTTCTAAAAATTTCAAGTCACGAGTCAGATCTTTGACGTCTTTATCCTTCGCCTTCAATTGCTTGTCAAACTCAGCCTTGGCCACACTCAGAGCACTGTTGGCTTTAGTCTCTTCCTTCTCCATAGCAAACAGGCGCGCCTCGGCCTGTTCAAGGAGATGGCCCCGAGTCACTGTGTGAAAATACAGTTCACATGCGGCCTTGGACATGGAATCATCAACAGCCCTACCTCGTCTACTCTTCAATTTATCAACCTCAACATCTTGGATAACATACTCAACCATAGGTCCCAAAGTGGAGAGGAACTTGAACTAGGGAATTATTTCTGGACTTCTTGGTAACACCAGAGGGCACGTCCTTAGTGCCTTGGTTTTACTTTTTCGAGGATGAGTGGTCAGGAATGTGAGGATTCTTCGGGATTTCCTTAGTTTAGGAGGATATTTGATCTTTGGTACCTCTCCCACCAGTGGCGCGCCGTCTTTAGGACTGTCGGCTTCATACCTTTTAAAAGCTCCTGGTATCCCTTGCATATCTGAAAAAGGAAACAATTAAAAAAATGTCAATGAGGGGTGCATAGGTCGATATAAACATATCAACAATTGATAGTTACAAAATTAGATAAGGGTAAGGTAAGTCTTGAAGTAGAAGAATAAATGAAATAAACAATCATGCGTCTTTATAAAATAGGAAAGGGAAATTGTACCCTCGTCAGGACCCTCATCAACAAGTATGTGTTTCTTCTTAGATATTTTCTTTCTTGATTTTTTCTTTGATGGTTTCAAAGGGCCCTAGGTTCCAACACTTGGACTAAATAATCCAGTCTCGTTTAGGTTGTCTTCTGTTATCAAGTCCTTCAAGGCCTTATCGGTTTTAGGAAGGTTCAATATGGTTTGGGCTCGCTCTAGGGCACTTCCTGTGAGTTCGGTTGGGTAGACAACTCCTATAGGAAGATCAAGAATGATTAACATAAAAAATAGGGAGAGGCGTGAAAAATGATATGATAAGTAAAAAAATGAAAGAAAGAAGAGAGCGCCCTAATCAGCTTACTGGGTACTTTGTTGAAATGCACTTGTACCCTGTCTATAGCATACACATAAAAGTATTTGTCTTTCCAGTTCTTGACATTACTAGTCTTACCCTCATTAGCGTGGCTTAGAGATGGTGCGCTCTACGAAAAATGAAGGGTAGAAGAAATACGGGAGTAATAAGAAAAAAATAATAATAAATAAAATGAAGTTGGTAAAATTTTAGACGGGGCGCGTCCTATATTCTTGCTATTTATCCTAGGCTTGGAATTGTCGTGGGATGTGTGAGTTACGTGTAAAGATAGGTCCTCTTCCTTTGACGGCATGCCTATTATCATAATCTCTTTTTAGGCACAATTAGCCTTGATAAACACATCCGTAGATATGGTCTATAATTATGGGCGCGCCCTATAATTATTTATTCTTCTACAACGTAGTATAATTATCAAGAAAAGGTACTAACTAAAGGATACGGGGTATGTCTACAAGTATGGTGCGTCTTAGGGGCACACATCGGAGTAAACCCTAAGAACAGTTGGGGATAATTCTCGCATAACAAATAAAGATCTACAAGCAATACAAATGCACATATATATAAGAAGAGCATTAAGAACACGAAGTAGTCAAACGGTCTTTTACATTTTACATTAGTTTTATCGGGTGAAATCAAATAAAAAACATAACATTAGAAGCGCACCAACTAGAGGGAGACATTGCTGTTGAAAAATCTGGAATCGACTGAATGATTCGCCTGGAAAAGTGTGTTGGAGCTTTGACTACTCTTGAGAGTATTTATTGAAAGAAAAAGGTGGATTTGAAGAAGTAGTGGGGGGAGAGAGTGATATATTTATGAGTATATATATAAGAAGACAAGTAGGCCACGTGTCGGTTTTTTATTGGGCCTTGGCGAACAAATCGAGAAAAAAGCCACGGTTTGGCCTATATCGTATATGTGTGTGTGTGTGTGTGTGTGTGAAAGGCTAGGAGTAGAAGAGGAGGTTGTGAGTTTAAAATGACAAAAAAAGGGATGTGTTCGTGGTAATACATTCCTATATTTAAGCATTTGTTTTTAGGAATAAGTACTTTGAGAAAATAGACGAAAGGCGTGTCTGGAATGTATGATCCGGGGAGAGAATCTTTTCAATAATTTTTAATAATTTCAAGACTCGAGGGTAGTTGTTACATGCGAATTTTTGCTCCACCTATGTTTGAAGGCGTGCCCTGTTCGGCTATAAATAAGAGTGCACCGTACTTGATTGAAGGAGTGGATCTGCTTGTTGCCAGCTTGTACCTTGATTGATAATATTTATGTTCGTCTATGTTGATTGAAGGTCTTAGCTCCACATTCCTCGGGTTACCCTCATAGGGGAGTTATGGTATGCTGCTGATTTTATCTTGGAAGATCTTTTCCCTGTACTCATCCAGGTTGATCTCGTCTGGGGGCTTACGACGTGACCTACATTTGTGGTGGATCTAGTGTTGTCCTCTAGTCAAGGTACCTTGGGGCCACGATTTCTGGGTCAACGTCGGATTCATGAAGTCCTTGGAACTTATATTGGGATTTGACCTATCCAAACAAGCTCAAATGTAGAGTCCTCTTCCAAGAAGTTTCTTACTTGCCTTTGTTGTATTTGATTCAAAGAAGAAAATTTCTTTTCCTAACGGGTCTCTGCTTTGCCAAGAACTACGTGAGCTTGATCCTCTATTTTTCCCTATAAATAGAGGTACGTAGGCACATTATTGGGGGTCAGAATTATTAGAGCTCAAAACCTCAGAGAATAAAATCTCTAGTTATTCTGAAACCTAACAATATCAGCCCCCAATCTCATACAAACCACCTCGCTCCGGCGATAATTCAGCCATGTTAGATCTTTTTCCGGCAAAGAACCTCGATCTTTGTTGATTACCAGATTTCTCCATCAATAAGTATAATATACAATTAGTAATAAAATAATTTCAATAAATCAATTACAACAGTAAGAACATGATCAATGGACAAGGAATATGAACATGAACATTCTAGAATAACTATACCAAATCATAATCATATCAATGTATCAAAAATGGCATTTTCTTGACAAAAAATAAGATTACTCTAGAATGACTATATCAAAAGATAATTATATCAGTGTACCAAAAATATAATTTTCTTCACAAAAACAAGATTACCAATAAGAAAAAATTGAATCAAACCGATCAGAATATAACACTAAACTAACAATCATCTCATATACTCATTCCTTTTAAAAAATAGTAGCAATTTTCAAATAATTATAAATCTCAATCACGAAATCAACTGCATATTTTCAATAATGTGACCATCAACTAATTAAAATTTAAAAACTATGATTGTTGTTTCATACTAGTGCCATGGGGTCTCTACACATGGATGTTACATGTTTTCATTCAAGAATTAATAAGAGGCCATTTACCTAGATATCAAACTATCCATGATTTTTCTGTAGATTTTGAGAACAGATCTGAAGTGAACAGTGACAATTGCACTACCGACAAAAATATATATCCATTACAGGATATTAAGTCAAACACCGTATTTGATGTTACGGGTCTCTACACCTGTATCTTACATGTTTTTGTTCTGAGACTTGGATTCCACCATGTTAGGGAGCAAAACCCGAGATAAACAAAAAATGCAAAATAAACACAATAAAATTATATGACACGGAAAACCCATGTCCCAACTTGTATTATTAATCAAAACAATTATCAATAATATAACCACTCAATCACGAATAGTTAAGCCTAACAATACCCAATAATTCTCTTCCATACCTCACGGTGTTTTCATTATACGTGGAATAACCACGTACCAAATGATACATAAACCTCCATGTTTAAGCATACCTATCAAACCCATTATGACTATGTATATATAGCCACCACAAATTTAGCCACTAAGACTTACCATACTTATTACACAAGTCTTCTAATACCTGTCATACAAGTCTTACCATTCATGCTACCTAATTACTTACCTTTTGCAATCAAGACAAACCATCTATAATAATTGCCCAATTATAATTATTATTTTCTATAATAATTATACAAATACAATTATTATACTACCCATATTTATCTTAGTTCACCAAATCCCATACTATCATATTGGGTTTAACCCAATAATTCCCCTTAAACCCAATATGGTTTTATTATCGATTTAATGGTCACCATCAATACATCGACGTCCATTCGTCAATGCCTCATCTCGAATAAATTTTTTTACAGCTTGTTCTTTCAATCTTTGAATGTCCTCGAATTCACCGTTCTTCGTCATAACGGTGCATCTTACAATAGTGCATCCCAATCTGAAATCATGTGCATCCACCACGAGCGCCCTTCCATCCGATGAGTCACTCGATTCTTACTTCATCAATCTTTCGGTCTCCTAAAGAAGAACACTAGTCACACCCAAATTTCTCCATTGGTTCATCAAGCCATTGAAACAATTCTGGTGAACTCTTCTATTGTTCTTCCATCTCGAGTCCGAACATATCTTTCTGGATAAACAACTCTTCAAGAACATCATGATTGATCTTCGGTGCAAGGGTCAATCGCATAATCCATACCATACGTAACTCCTTCATCATACTTCGCAACAATTCAATCTCGAATTTCCCCCCAACCTTATCCATCACGAACCTGAGCTCTGATACCACTTGTTACGGAGCAAACCTTGAGATAAACAAACAATAAAAAACACACACAATAAATTATATGACATGGAAAACCCGTGTCCCAACTTGTATTATTAATTAAAACAATTATCAATAATACAACCACTCAATCATGAATACTTAAGTCTAACAATACCTAAGCATTCCCTCTCACACCTCACGGTGTTTTCATTATACGTGGAATAACCACGTACCAAACGATACTTAAACCTCTATGTTTAAGCATACACATCAAACCCATTATGACTATGTATATATAGCTACCACAAACTTAGCCACCAAGACTTACCATACTTGTTACACAAGTCTTCTCATACCTGTCATATAAGTCTTACCATTCTTGGTATCTAATTAATTACCTTTTACAATCAAGACAAACCATCTATAATAATTACCCAATTATAATTATTATCCAAATACAATTATTATACTACCCATATTTATCTTGGATCACCAAAACCCATATTACCATACTGAGTTTAACCCAACACACCATACTCGCTAATCACAACCCTTGAAAGAGGGAGTTCCTTCTCAACAACTTTAGGGGAATGGGAATAAACCAGATCACCTAACAAACTCAATAGTAATGAATCTGCAGATTCTGAAAAATCTGGGAACGAAGGGGTAAACTGATGAGGAAGTATGGTAAGAAGTAGAAAGCAAGGAGACTGCAAGGCGGCGCCTAGGATTAATCATAGAAAAGAAGAAGAATAGAGGAGGAAAAAGGGATGGGGAAGTGGGAGGAAAAAAAATTGTTCTAGGTCCGCCTTTAATTTCAAAAACACTAAAATGCAAGTTTTATTCCAGGCTTTAATGCATCTTCAGCAAGGTTGAATTCTGCAACTGCCTTTTATATAGCTTCAAGAGTACCAATAATTAAATGTAAAAGATTGTCAAATATTGAAAAGAGACAAATTGCCCATATGTTATTATTGAATTATAACAACCAGAAACTAAAATATAAGATGATTAAAAAAATTGTCTTGTACTATGTTGTGAGAAAAATAACGATATTTATAATATGGAAAGATGTGTTAAAATCAATCATAGATGTTGTGGAATCAAAGATAGATAAAAAAATAGAAATGTGAATACAAAAGATATGCATTGGATTTGGAACAGGTAAAATTGATACCTCTCCATATTATAACCAATATCAGGACATTAGCTTGTCAATCATTTGTTTTCAAGTCAACTGTGCATAGCCTTATTAAAAAAAAGTTAAGATCATATTCCAATGCTATAAAACCTTTTTTTAACACTAGCAAATATGGAAGTTAGGATCTAATTTGTATTGTGTCATATTGAAAGATTAACTTTACATACAAATCCAACATACCTAATTATGTTTTTTGTGGTACACACAGATGAAACATAGTTCTATATGACAAGACAATTACAAAAATATTATCTATTATCAAGTGAGGAAGAACCACGTAGAACATGTAAGTCTAAAAGATTTATTACCGAAATCATGTTTATGAGTGTATGAGCTAGGCCAAGATATGGTGAAAATGGTATATGCACTTTAATGGGAAAATGAGTATTTTTTTCATTTACTATTTTAAAACCAACATTACAAGCAAGCAAAAATAGGGCTAAAGATGTCATGGAAGTGAAATCCATTGAGATTATCAACGAGCTTGTTATTAAGAGGTGCTTGGTGGAAAAAAATAATTTCAACAATCAAATCTAAATGGCCAAAAAATTGTAGTAAGTAAATAGTCATTCAACAAGATAATGCCAAACTACATATCAATGACAATGACATGGATTTTATTAATGATGCTCAATCAGATGGATTCCACTTTAGATTGGAGAATCAGCTACCTAATAGCCCTAACCTCAACATCAATGACTTAGGTATTTTTAGAATTATTTAGGGATTGAAACAAGAAAAGACCCCAAAAATCATTTATCAATTGGTAGATGAAGTGGTTACGGCTTACGAAGAAGTGAGTCACAAAAAACTAAATTACGTGTGGTTTTCCTTTATGAATTGTATGAATGAGATATTACATCAAGAGGGAAACAACAATTACAAGCTTTCACATATGCGGAAATAAAGAATTGAAAGATTCCAATTCCAATTTTTATGGTTTCAACACAAATTTCTTATATTTTCTTGATCGAAAAATATTTGCACCTCCGGTATGTTTGCACTTTTTGAGAGGTGTCTTCAACAACGCTGAAAATGTCTAAATAATCTTATATAGTCAAATTAACTTCTGAGGAAATTAGGGATTAAGTAAATGCAAACTTCAAAAGCTCGTTATTGACTTTCATTGAATAATGATCTTAAATAAATAATAAAAAAAAGCTTGTTATAGGGTTTGTTAATGGCGTGAAATCAAGAAAAAAGAATGGGGAAGAAAAGAGACGTAATTAATTAAAAAGTGAGGGATTAGATAGAAAATGGGTTGTGTAGAAATAAAGTAAGAGAAATTGGTGTAAAGCGTGATTGGATAACTCAGTGGTAAAGAATTATCCTCTGGCGTCTTAGGTTCTTTGTTGGACTCTCGCTCAATCTACAATTTATTGGAATATATATGTTAGTATTGGTGTCCTAGAGACAATACTTTTATGTTTTATTGAAAAACAATTATGGATTATGTTTTATTTGATTATTTGATTAATATTTATTATGTCTTTATTTACTGCGTTATAAATTG
This sequence comes from Oenanthe sinensis, assembly GCA_028671895.1. Lineage (NCBI taxonomy): Eukaryota > Viridiplantae > Streptophyta > Magnoliopsida > Apiales > Apiaceae > Oenanthe > Oenanthe sinensis. Next base: position 22,245,560 of record CM053803.1, on the reverse strand, counting down.
AAAACATAATAAATGTCCTTGGAATATTAATACGTATTATATATCTTTAAGTATGTGACTTAAAAATGAGATTATATTAATAGTATTTTATACCTAAAGTCCCTAGTCGAGTATTATTATTTAAGGACAATAATAATGCAATAAGACTAGTATGTTTATTGACAGATGACCACATCTCATTGGTCATAAGTATGGTGATACTAAAATCAAGAACATAAGTGCATGTCTCAATACATGGCACTGGAAAGACCCGCCGTGAGATTCTACATGTTAATAAGTGTCATAAGAAATTCTCACTCTGATAATGATGTAATGATCCACTAACTTGAAATCATTATACTTCTATATGAGAATTAATATACTTTGATTACACTCAAAATTATCTTTAACCGGGTAATGATAAATGTGAACATTGGGTTTGCTATGAATCATATGAGAAATATGAATGATAGATATATGATTTAACCCTCCGATTTTAGGAGTGATATTATTGGTCTCTTGATTGAGTGAGACTATGAAATGCATGGTCGGGCTCAAATATTGATTTGTTTAATAGTCTACTCATTGATCAATGAAACCAATGTTAAACGTTGAAGAGGATGATACAATACATGCCTCGAGTTTGGTCTATAATATAAGGTTAAAATGATTATATTACATTGCACATTATTCATGAAAGGTTTAATTGAATCATTAATTATTTTTGTTACTTGAGTAACAATGATGTATTACTAGATGCCACTCATTGTTTATAATTTTATTATTAAAAAATAAAATTATTGCCAACATAATAATAACATAAAAGGTCACACACAAAGAACGTCTAAACGGAGTTTTATTTAAATTATGAATTTAAGTATTTTATTATTATTTTGAATTTAATTATTGAATTAATTAAGTGGGACTTGATTAATTATATTATAATTCAAATTTAATAATAACCCAAAAATCAGAATGAGTTTTTTTTAAAGGAGACCTCATGGATTAGGGTTTGGCCCAATTATCTCAAGCTCATATAAATACATAAGGATGTGTTTATGAGCCTCAGACTTGACATATCGTTTTTATCAGAAAAACCCTAGCAGCTCTACACAAGAGAGAAACTAACAAGTGATAGAGAAAGAAGAGATAAATCGAGGTTGTTCTTGGCTAGTACCATCTCCGCTGATCGTTAGACGAATCGACATTCGTGTGGATACCATTAGAGAGTAGTTCTTGAAGAAGGGGTTGATGTGATTTGTTAAGCAAGGACCTCCCATTGAACATCAATTCATAAAGATTCTAAGGTACAGACTTCATTCACCATAATCATCCAACGTTATACATGGATCCTGCAATTGGGTTTCGATTTTTTTTATTTTTACGTTACTTTCGTTGCGTTTTCATGGCTGGAACCCATCAATATACTCATTCGTGAGTCTCTAAGTCAAATTATTCAAAGAAAAAAAGATTAATTAATATAAATAATTACAGATTAATTAGTTTAGTACTTTCATTTAAATATGATATATATATATATATATATATAATTAGTATAAATAATTGTAGATTAATCGGTTTAATGTGGTTTAGTGCTTTTATTAAAATATGATATATACATAAAGTATTTTATAAGAGTGAATGATAATTTTAAATCATTAAAAAAAATCTATTTTGAGAAATATAAATAATTAGTGAGATTTTTATAAATAAAAATATAAATAATTGGGTGGACGGAAAAAGTAATTACTGTTTCTGGATACACAAAATATTAACATGTCATTTTTTTGCTAGTATAGCTTAAAACATCATCATAGGGCTGTAAATGAGCCGATACGCTCATGAACAGTTCGGTTTTTGCCTCAAAAAAAGTTCGGTTCGATTTGTAAACGAGTCGAACATGAACATAATTTTTAGGTTCGGTTCATAAATGAGCTGAACTTGAGCACAATATAGTTCGACTCTAAAGTTTGCAAACAAGTTCGATTATAATGTTCGTGAATATAGTTCGCGAACAAGTTCGATTATAATGTTCGTGAACTATGTTCACGAATATTTCATGAATATAGTTCGGAAAAAATTTGTGAACACGTGTTTGTGGACATTTACGAATTATAATAAATAGTATATATATTTGCTAAGTATTTGTATGTATATTAGTTTACAAATTAATTTACTATTTTTGTACTTATTTATTTCTTAGATTTAAATTTCCTAATTTTTGTTAAATTATTAATTTTCAAGTTCGTACTTTTTTGAACTTGGGTTTTGGACAAAAAATGTGAGAATTTGTTTTGTTAACTCATTATCTTGTTATTAAAATTAAAATTTATTTATTTTGCTTGACATTTATATGTTCATGAACACAAATTCGTGAACCATATTCATAAGTTGTTCGTGAATAATGTTCGCGAGATGTGTTCTTGAATTATCGTGAACATGTGTTCGTGAATTATTCGCGTATATATCGACTCGACTCGACTGGACACATTTATACCCTTTGATCGAATATGAATACGTCTATACAATTTTAAATTCTTTTTTATTCAGAAGATTAATATTTTGGATAAAAAATTGTAATAATTTTTTAATAGTAAGACCGTACATAAATTTAACGGTAAGCTTTACTGTTTAGCCTGCCCCAGTAACACGTGGTGCTGTGACTGCTGTCAGCTAAATATCGATGCTAGATTTTCTAGCCGTTTGGAGATTCTAAAAGGTAATCTTTCCCGTGGGAATTTGATCGGCTTTAACCGAATATCGCTGCATATTTTGGATAAAGTTAAAAATTGTGCAGTCGGTTGATTTTTTCAACTGCATGCATCGTAGTAATCATGTTTCTTTTTTACTAAAAATTCAAAATTAGGAAGTAAATTTAAGCACACTTTGGACTCATTTTTCTTTACCAATAAACACGGCAACCAGCCAACCATGATAAAAGCTCTCAAGATTTAAAAAAAATTACCAATAAAATTTAGTACAAATATATATAATTTTGAATAATTTAATTTATAATCTTATAAATGATTATCTGTTTTTTTTTTTTTTGGATTAGACAGAATCGAACGTAGGATCAATCAACAGAGTATAACCTCTTTATCGCTTGAATTATCCAATCAACTAGGTGCAATATATATTTGATATAACAACAAAATTAATACATTTGATATATTTTGTTAAAATTTTGATTTTCTTTAATATACCTTTTAATCAATCTAAACTCTCTTTCTCTCCCAATTTGCACATTTTTAAAATTATAAGTACGGGTATCAAAAATAAGATACCACCTCTCTTCTTAAATATTGTCATTTTAAATTTTGATATGTATATTAAAGTATAAAAATATTATTTAAGTTCAAAACTTTTGTCTGATATGAATATTTGAAATTTATATTAAGTATAGTTTTATATTTGTTCTATTTTAACATTCAAGTTTAAACACCATGCCCGCACGGATATTTTTTTAAATATTTAAAATATATATTTATTATAATTATGTATAAAATATTTGATATATTTTATAAATTCATATTTTTAATTTTATATAATATTAGTGTGAAAATATTAATTTATTAGAATTACATTTATTAATTACTTATATAACTCTTTTAATATACATTTCATATTTATAAAAATATAAAAATATTGATATACCAAAATATTTTTTAGTTTAGTTTTACAATATATAAAAATAATATTTTTATAACACCTATTCTCATATTTAAATATGTTAATATACTAATTGTGAATTTATATTTTTATTTTAAAATAAGTATATACATATAAAAATATTATAATATTATTATTAAATATCTTTTCATTAAATATGTTTTTGTTTTCATTTATATTAAATAAAAAACAGTACTACTTGATAGCACAAGCCTCAAGAATGAGATATTGACTGATTTGAAAGTTGAGTTTGATATGATTTGTCTAATGGGGGCATGAAACGACGTAAATGACTATTGAGTAACGTAAAAGTTAGGCCGGAGGGTCACTTGTGTGTTGGCTAGCACATTAAAAAACAAAAGAAAAGAGAAAAACAGGACACACCCGCGCGAGTTGATTGAGCATGCGGAAACTACTGGCCTAAGAACACGGCTTTGGTTTGGAGCTGGTCGATGATGCTTACTGGCCAGTGCATCTGGACAATATTTGAACTGTGTTTTCACAGTTAAGCGACAAAGATTGAATGAATTATTATAAGCAAAAAACAAACCGAAGCTGTGACTTTGTACACGTTTATTATTTTAGTTTAATTTTTGTTTTTGATATGATAGCATTTTGAACTTGTTAGGACTGTGATTCTCGTAATTTATGTTAAAGAGCTTCTATCTTTTCTAACTAATGTCGTCGTCTTTAATCATATGTTCTTGACTTCCGTAGTAGTATTATGGTGTTGAAGGACCACAATGGCCTCATTTGATTAAGGCCCCGTTTGTGTAAGCTTATAAGCAGTTTATAAGCTGAAAAAGTTGGTATATATGTACTTTTTCTGAAAATAAATAACTTATTTTCAAATTTGAAAATAAGATTTGGTCTTAAATTTCTAAAATAAATATTAATTTTCAAAAAGAAATATGAAAATACTTTTTTAAAAAAAGTAACTTATTACTTATAAGCTAAGCCAAACACCCCCTAAATTTATTTCTGGAAATAAGTATTTATTTTTAAAATATAAATTAAAAATTAAATTTGTTTTGGAAAAATAAATATATATTTCCATAATTTAAGAAAAGACAAACGGGCCTATAGTAAGGAGAAATTTTGGGAAAGTATATATATATATATATATATATATATATATATATATATATATATATATATATATATATATATATATATATATATATATATATAGTTTGGTTGAGCAGAGACCCAGAAAAGGTAAAGACCGTGAAGACCTATGTGATGACCGCATGATCTATTTTAAACTAGTGCCTACGATTGAAGATTAATTAATGACAATATTGTAAATAAGCAAACTAAAAAGGACAGTGTCCTGTAGTCTAAACAAAACTAATATACGTATATTAATATGTATTAACTACTAAGAACTAATATACTTATCCCTAATTAATTGGGCGGTTACAATTCCATTCGATCAGTACAATCTATCCCCTACTTTTGCGAGTACCAAGCTAGGGCTTCAAATATACAGAATTCGTGTATCATTGCAGTAGAGATCTCTGGGCACTTTATCCCGATTTTTAGATTACAGAACACTGATAATATGATTGAAGGTATGATTGCAGTATACAAATATATTTCTTCTGATCATGTTCATCATGTATTATTCTAATTGGTTAATTTGATTAGTAGGGTTTATATCAATATTCATGGTAAAATGTTTTTAACTATCTTCACTTACTGTGCTTTGTTCATTCCCTAAAATAATTGATAATTTATTCTGCACATATGTAGAGTTCATGTTCCGTGTTTAATATTCATAAAGCATAAACTGAGTTTTTTTTGTTCCGTCATTGCCCTCTAAATATGATTTTGTATATATTTGATTTTTTTTAAAAATGTTCTGTAGCGTATTTTGGTCCCGTAAAAATGTTCATAATCTTTGATATTGGAATTTATTGACCTGTGTTGCTGAACTCTTATTTTACCTCGAGCAGACATTTATTTTGTGATGCAAATTTTAGTTAATATTTGAATGTGATACTCCCGTACTTATATAATGAATTTTTTTTTATTGAAAATTTTAGTGCAGTACACTTGATACAAAGAAGGAACACCTAATAGGAAAATTTTAACTGTAATTATTTTTAATGAAAATTTTTATATTGAAAATTTTAGTGCAGTACACATGTATTAATTATAACTTACATAATTTAGAATAAATTGGATGTTTATTAATGTGCATTGTTATGTACTTGTTTATCTATGCTAGTGTAGTAAAAATCCTTAATGTTCTTGTTGTCGGACGTAGACGGAGCGGGAGACTTATTCAAAGTCCGTGACTTTATAAGAAGCAGAAAAAACTCCTATTCATGTAGATTTGGAGGAGAGTGTAAGAGGCGTAGATGATAACAAACGAGAGAGGAACAAGTTGCGTAATAATCACGGAATTGATGTTGTAGTTTCATCTGATGATGATGCTTTTTTTACCCCCGAAGAAATGATTTCAGCGAAGAAAATTTGTGTTGACAGTGAATGCCATACAAAAAATCATAAGTACCGCAATGAGAAAATTGTTACTGTAGTATGTAAACAATTGTGCAGTTCAGATACATTATATCAAAAAATCAAATATAACTGCAGAACACAACTTAATTAAAATCATAAGTACCGCAGTACGTACACATCTGTGGAGGACACACATGTTAGAAATTACAAAAGCAACTAATTATAAAGACGAACTCCAAAAATAATTATAAACTTACTGTAGTATATAAACAATTTTGCAGTACAGACACATTACATTAAATATAACTGCAGAACACAACTTAATTAAATTCATATGTAACGCATACGTAAACACTTGTGTAGGACACACATGTTTAAAAATTCAAAAACAACTAATTACAAATAGGAACTACAAAAACAATTAAAACCCTAAAACTGATCCCTAATTAGAAATTGTTCTCCGCACATCATCATATTTTTTAAAGCACTAAAAATGAATACTTATTCATAATTATACATAATTCATCCTCGAACATATCCATACTTTTAACACATTGAATACTTTTTGATGGATGATTTCACAGAGTTTAAAAATATCTTTGATCCAAAAATAAAATATAGATATGATACTGCTAACTGTGGTGATACAATTACGGTATTGTAACCGTTACTACATTATGTCCTGCATGTTTGTATATATATTTTAATGAGAAGAAATGTATCTACACACATATATACATATATTTTGATAAGACACATATAACCCTCAATTAAAAAAAATTAATTAGATTGAAATAGATGGTCCTGATTTAGTCTCCAAGGTCTTCACCAAAATGTTGATCTCCACTGAAATTTACTCTCTCTCTCTCTCTCTCTCTCTCTCTATATATATATATATATCCATTGAATATATATATATATATATATATATATATATATATATATAATATATATATATTCAATGGAGACCCACTTTTAATTGGAGAATCGAAGAGCAAATATGAACCGTTAGATTAAAATAGTATATATGGTCTAGATTTAATACTTTTTCTCTCATCTCTCTTCCTTTAATACATACATAAACCCACATAAATACTCACAAATACTAATTTATATATCCATAATTATATATTTTATACTATCTAAATTTGTATTACACTTTATAATTTTATTTTCACTTAATATATTTATTAAGCAGTATATATATTTGATCTGCACAATGTTCTGCACGTATAAATATTATGTTCTGCAAGTATAAATATTATGTATTGTTCTGCAGTTCTGGACTAATTTGCTTAACAGTTCTGCCCAATATTTATCTAAAAAATATTTTGTTCTGCACATTCTTCATCTTAAAAATAATTCTTTCAGCTTGCAAAACATTACATAACATAGTCTTAATTTATAGTTCAACACCACACCTTGTTTTACACTAATTTCATTAATAATTTTACACATTTTGCATCATGAAAATACTTTGTTTTGTTTGCAGAACAATACATAACATAAAATTGTTTTACAGTTCAACACCTTATTTTTATAAGATTATGTTATGCCTTGTTAATTTTGCAAGCAGAACAAAGTATTTTCATGATGCATAACGTGTAAAATTATTAAACAAATTAGTGCAGAACTGCAGAACAAGTATTTTGTAACCGCAGAATGGATATTTTTTTTTGCATTATCTCTAATCCATCACTTACACAACACAACGATTAATTAATTACAAATTTTGATGGTATTAAGAAAATTTAATTCATGATTAAAATTGGCGTACAATATTATATAGTAAAATTATATTTATATAAACATTCACGAGTATTTATATAATTGTAATTAATGTCTATATTAAGTAAGAGAGATGAATTTATAATTAATGTATGTATTGAATAAGCTATATTTAGTAGGAGAGATAAAAGTCTGGTACAATCTGAACCATCTATATTATATTAAAAGTAGACCAAATAAGGATTCAGCCCAATACACTCTCACACTAATAAAATACACTCTCACACACACAATCCCACCCAATTCCCTCCATTTTAATTTAATTTTTCCTGCAAATAGGTGAACTTTTATCTAAATCTAAATTTACCATATTTTTCTCCATCTCCCATCGATTAGTTTGCATACCATATGTGTTATATTTCAATGACTTTCATTTTTCTGATATCTTTATATATTTATTTAACAAAATTGGAGACTTTGGTGATTCTTATAATACAAATTAGTGATTGTTGTAGTACAAAATAATATTTTATCTAATATAAATTAGTGATTGCATTTCGACCTGGTAATAGATGTTAATATTAATTTTAGAAATCTGATGACGGGTATTAGTGGCACGTCATCACTTGCTGACGTGGCAGTATGACCCACTGCCACGTTGTATTTGTTTAACAAAATCGAAGACTTTGATGATTCTTATAATACAAATTAGTGATTATTATAGTATAAAATAATGATTTATCTAATACAAATTAGTGATTATATTTCGATCTGGTCCTATTGCCACATGGCAGTGCCACGTCAGCATGCGAAAACTTGGTAGTGCCACGTCAAAAGGTGATGATGTGATAGTGGGCCCCACTTCCACGTGGTAGAGTCACGTCATCAGGTGGTGATTTGGCAGTGGGCCCCAGTGCCACGTAACAGTGGGGACCGATGATGACGTGATAGAAACTAAAATATAAATTATGTAAACTATGTAGCATGATGTAAGATTTAAAAATAGAATAAAAATAATATAATTTTTTAAAACTACTTTCTACTTTCTATTCTAAGTTACTTTGCACTAGATCAAATGCACACACACACACATATATATATATATATATATATATATATATATATATATATATATATATATATAAAGTAAGTATAAGAAATAAGCTCAGCACATGAGCAAAAGAGAATTACAAATTGAAGTGTTTAATATTGCATAAAAAGAAGCGTGCTTACAAATGAAAATAAGCTCTCTATTTATAGAGAGAAAAGATGCTTGCCAAACATGCTTGGACAAACAACTTTTGAAAAAGCAAAAACAAATATGCTAAAGTAAAAGCATTATTGATACCGAAACACCAAATTTCATTCACGAATCACCAAAATAATCACTAAATTCAAATTCAAACTCATAAAAATTTAAATCAGTACATAACTATTTACAGAATCACCAAATTTAAACTTCAATTATAAAAAATAAAGCTGAAACACCAAATTTCATTCACGAATCACCAAAATTTTTAGATTTTTTTTCTCAATATGTTTAAATTATTCACTGATTCTAATGAATCTAATAGTAAATCAGCTTCATAGCTTCAATACAAGCATGCCAACCGAAAGAAAGAATTTACAATTTACACGCAAATCACCAAATTTTGAAAACAAATCACCAAATTCTGATTTCAAATATGAAATTAAAATTAATAGGTCGGTATAGATTAGAGGTTGTGGTGGTTGTTGACAACAGTTTTGTATGACAAAAAGTGATAGAAAAAATGAATAGAAAAAGGATGAAGTAGTCAGATTTCATATCTATGACGTAGTTGTATGACTATGGGGTATGTGCGGGAGATGAAGAATGAACAGATGGTTACTGATTATGTGAGGGAGATGAACGATAAACAAATGATGATGATGGGAAAGAGATGGCAGCGAGTTAGTCAGAGAGTTGTCAGAGATTGTGGGTAAAGTTGTAGAGTGAGAAATTTTAGATGTATATGTGATATATGTATGTATATATGTATTTTAAATTATATGGTGGAAGAAGATGACAGCGAGGTGGTGGTCGAAGAGTCACCCGAGGTCGTGGGTGAAAGTGTTTGTGTAATTTTATATCGGTAGTGGTGATACATATACATATGTATTTAAATTATACAGGGGAGATTAGAATAAATAAAGGGTTGAAATTGGATCTAAATTCTCATTTTAAGATGAGTTCTCATTTGAGCATCTGCATATATATATATATATATATATATATATATATATATATATATATATATATATATATATATATATATATATAGTCATACTCTAGTAGAAAGTAAATTAGAGCAAGTCCAACAATGTTCTAAAATATTGTCCTAAGTTAAAATTTAGGGCATTTTGAGCAAATAGGTGCTCCAACAATGTCCTAGTAGTGCCCTAAAATACTAGGACAACCATCAAGTGCCTTATTAATAGGGCACCATTACTCATGTCTCATTTCATTTTTATTATTAAAATATTCACTTCCATCCTTTTATTATACTTCTTTTATCTCTTTTGTCTTTTCAAGTATAAATGTAATTCAAATATATAATTATTTTAATAATAGGGCATGAGAATAAGGCACATTATTGGAGTTGATGTATGTATATGGTGTCCTAAATCACTAGGACATTATATTTTATTATATTTATAAGGCATATTGTAGGACATTGTTGGACTTGCTCTTAGAATATAAAGTAAAAAATAGGTCAAATAAGGATCCAGATCAATACACCCTCACAATAATCAAATACACTCCCTCACACACACAATCCCATCTAATGCCCCTCGATTTTAATTTATTTTTTTCCTGCTAATTGGTGAATTATTTTCCAAATCTACCTTCAACATATTTTTCTCCATCTCCCAACGACCAGTTTCCATACCATATGTACTATATTTAGACGACTTTGATTTTTCCAATGATCTACTTATTTATTTATTTAACAAAACTGATGACTTTGGTGATTGTTTTAATACAAATTAGTGATTGTTATAGTACATAATAGTGATTTATCTAATATAAATTAGTGATTGCATTTCAATCTAGTAGCATATGTTAATATTAATTTTAGGATTCTGATGACATGTCACTGTCACGTCGGCAAGTGATGACGGGGAAGTGAGTCCTAGTCCTACGTCATCACTTGCTGCACGTCGTATTTAGTTAACAAAATTGGAGACTTTGATGATTCTTATAATACAAATTAGTGATTATTATAGTACATAATAGTGATTTATCTAATATAAATTATTGATTGCATTTCGATCTGGTAGCATATATTAATATTAATTTTAGGACTCTAATGACGTGTCACTTCCACTAAATATATTAATATTAATTTGAGGTCATGATGATATTTAGTAGATTACAAAATGATATAAAATCGTCTAGCTAGTAAGATTGTGGGGTTTTATTGAACATATCGGTGGTTAACAAATTTTGAGATACGTGGTATTAAGATATTATAGAAATGATTATGTAAGTATTTGAGGAGATAATTTTTTTTCGAGGTTATACTGTAATAGTTAATGACAGAAGAAATTACCTAAGTTCGAGAAATTACGGAATGATCGAGGGCAATCCATATATATTTAAATTATTTTAGAATTCAGATCATTGTTTGATGATATATGGCATGATTTGAGAATGTACATATTTGTTAAAACTACATATAACTGATTAAGAAATTAGATCACTAATCAGTTATATGGGTATTATGTGAAGTTGAAGTTTGAGATACTGATGGATTAGTATTTTGTTGATATTTTTGGGACTAGTGACAGTTAGAATAGATGAAGTCTGGGAGAAAATAAGATTACAAGTGTGGAATAATAAATATAAGAATTTTGGTGGACATTCGATATTGGAAAATTATACGAATATAATATTTTATGTTTGAAATATAAAATTTTAAGAAGATACATATTGTTGTTTGAAGATTTGATCTAAATCTAGCTTGTGATATTTTAAGAGCTTAACAAATCATTAAATTTCTCTGCCAAATCATGAGATTTCGTTGTTGTGGTTTGGTGACAGCATCGTGCCATGTCGGAGAATAATGTGATGGTCAAAATAGATTAGCAAAAATGGGTACAGATCTGGCAACGGTAACAACAAAGAGATTCAACGTGTTGGAATGGACTTCAAATTGAAGAGAGAGGACAAAAAGAGATAGAAATGGCATATAATAGATTGATGGTTGTGTTGGAAATCACAATTCGCAAAAGCAAAATTATATTCTAATATATAATCCTAATTACAAGAATGATGATAACTAAAACCAAATAACAAAACACATATGAAGGTCAAACAATATAAAAAATCAGTAACAACAAATTGATCTAAAGAGAGAGTAAGAAAGCTTAGCTATATTGTCGTTTTATCAATTAATAAAATAAACAAGAGAATCAGCTGAGTCATCAAGCCCTTCGAGAAGACTTGACTGTTATTGAAGATAATTTCTCACCATCTAGCTGTATTGGGGATACCGTGAATTCACTCTCATGATAAAACAACAACACAATTCCAGCATAGACCGGTAGAGTGTAACGGCGAACACACCTCAGTTCGTCCAAAATCTATGTATCTCTTATATGTATGTATATGTGATGGAGTGAGAGAAAAAATCAAGAGGAAGCAGAGAGGCTCTAGGGTTTTTCTTACTTTTGTAAAAGTAACGTATATTCCCTTTTCCCTTTTCTTTTATCCATCTTGTATATTTACATATATATATTTATATATATATATCAATTATAAAATACCAATATATATTATATTATATTATATTATATATTTCCATATATTAGCCTTAATTATTATAATAAAATAATAATCCTTACTCATATATATAATATATAAATACATATATATTATGTATTTCACTAGTCAAATAAAAGATTCCAACTCAAGGGCCTGAACATAAGAATCAGGGCCCTGAACCACCAAAACATCACTTCCTCAAGTAAAGTATCAGCCACTTGTTCAGGACCCTGCCCAGGGTCCTGAAGTTCACCTCAGGGTCCTGAAGGTTGCCTTAAGGGGTCCTAAACTACCAGAAATTTTTCCACTTGATTTTGTGAACATTTGACTAGTCAAATTCAATATACAAGAATGCGTGTTTTTCATTATTTCTCTATAGATTCCACTAAGAAATTATCTTAGAACTATACATGAAAGTTTAAGTTCTCATAACAAGTAACAACCTCTAACCATTAGATTTCAGAAATTACATCAAGAGCCTAATGAAAATAGGCCTCAAACTTTCCAATTTCTAGCAATCCCCCACAATTTCATAGCAGAAATGCATATTAGATTTTATCATGACATGTTTTTCAGAGTCGTTACCCTTTCGAGTTTGAACCCTCCTAAGTCCTCTACTTCGATGGTCACCGGATCTAGATGAAATATTTCACCTCGAATTTCTATCCGTTTGGTGTAACCAGACTCCATAGACGACGACATGTCAAAGGCTATGGTGATGATCTACGGCTTTGAGACGTTAATGGTCTTGTCTCGATCCTGTTCGTCGAATGCTTCAAAGAATAACCCTTTCCTCTAATTGGGACCTCACAATAACATTCGCTTAGCTAGACATCTCTAGAGATGTACTGCTAGCATCTCATCATAACGACTTAACCCCATTCAAAGTTCTTAAAACTCTTGCTATACTTTCAGTATCAGTACCTTATTGGTTTACAGGGGATAGACTCCAAATACATAAGTATAAATCTATTTTAAGGTACAACCGACTCACCCTTACGACTTGTTATTACCACATTGAATACAATTTGAGGGATCTCCTCTCAGGTGCATTGGGTTCCCATCGTTGATGAATCATGTTGGGTTATCAGTCTCATCCCCAACCTCGACTTAAGGACTACAACATACTCAAGATCTTTAGTTAAAGGATCAACTATATTATCTTGAGTTCCAATGAACTCAATAGCCATGATCCTGTCAGATATTAAACCCCTTATAGACTGCAGTCTAACTTGGATGTGTCTCTTTATTTTTGCGTTATATTTTCTAATGCTTATCTTATCGATAGTTGAATGACTATCAAAATGAACAATAATAGCAGGATGCGATCTGCTTACTACAGGAACCACAAACATAAGTCCATGCAACCATTCAGCCTCTGTCCCCCGTAGCATTTAATGCACACAACTTAGCCTCAAAAGTAGACCGAATTACAATAGTTTGTCTAGTAGACTTCCAGGATATTGCTCCACCCGCTAAGGTAAACACATATCCAGTCACTCCATTGGAACCATATTTCTTAGCTATCCAACTCGTATCACTATACCCTTCAAGTACACCAGGACGTCTCCTATAGTTCAACCCAAGGTATATGGTACATTTCAGATATCTAAGAACTCTATCAAGAGCCTCCCAATGAGTCTTGTTTGGAAAACTTGTATATCTAGCTAACTTAGACAAAAAATAAGAAAGGTCTGGTCTAGTACCGTTAGTAAGATACTGCAAACTCCCAATAATATGAGAATACCTTAACTGAGACACATGAACTCCTAAATTTTTCTTGACAAGAGCAAATTTTGAACATATGGTGTGCATGCGATTCTACAATTTGAATAACCATACTTTTCAAGTATAGATTTCTCTATATAATGAGATTGTGACAAGGTTATTCCATCAGCTGACTGAGTCAGCTTGATACCAAGAATCACACTGGCATCACCCATATCTTTCATTTCAAAGTGTCTTTTCAAGAAACTTTTTATCTCGTAAATAATCTCAATATTGGTTCCAAACAACAAAATATCATTAGCATACAGGCACAACACAATACTCATATTATCTCTAACCTTATAGTAGACACACTTTTCACTTTCATTAACTAAAAAATTAGAAGCTAAAATAATTTCATCAAACTTTTTATGCCTGTCTCTAGGATCTTGTTTCAGGCCATATATAGATTTGACTAATTTACACACTTTCCATTCGTTACCATATGCAACAAATCCCTCAGGCTGATCCATATAAATCTCTTTTTCAAGATCACCATGAAGAAAAGCTGTCTTTACATCCATTTGATGGATGATAAGACCATGTACGGACGCCAATGCTACAAGCATTCTGATCGTTGTCATTCTTGCAACAGGAGAGTAAGTATCAAAGTAATCAATTCTTTCCCTTTGCCTAAAACCCTTAGCAACCAACCTGGCCTTATAATTATCAATTGAGCCATCCGTTTTCAATTTCCTTTTGAAAATCCATTTACATCCTATATTAGTTCACCCACGAGGGAGATCAACTAATTCTCATGTCTCATTAGAGACTTACAGCGACTTTCCAATGCCTTGATTATGAAGAATCCATGGCTTATTGAAAAGTCAAAGGTTCATCCTCGACATTATAAGTGATAAAATTACTTCCAAAGTCCTTGAAAACCTTAGCACGCTTACTCCTTCTAGGTTCCTCTACTTCATTATTAGTAGAGCTACTACTAGGATCTACCCCACATTTGTCATCTTTTCCACAAGATCAGGAATGGAACTAGATGTACGAGTAGGATCATCATCAAATATACTTTGAGGTATACCACTCTTCATGATGAACACTTCCTCAAAGAAAGTTACATCACAAAATTCAACTATAGTGTTGGCCACAATTCCATCTACGTTAGATTTTAGTACTAAAAATCTCATAGCAGTTGTGCTCTCAATATAGCCCAGAAAGATTACATCAACAGTTTTGGGCCTAATTTCTTTCTCTTGTGTTCTGGGACAAGCACATTTACCAGGCACCCCTACATATGAAGATATTTCAAACTAGTCTTTCTGTCTTTCCATAATTCAAAAGGTGTCTTGTCCATATGTTTTAGAGGGACTCTATTCAGAATATGGCAAGCCGTATTCAGAACCTCTCCTCGCATGTACTTAGGCAACCCATAATTAATAAGCATACTGTTAATCATATATTTAGATGTTCTGTTCTATCGTTCTGCCACCACATTAGACTCAGGTATGTATGGTGGAATTACCTCATGAACTATACCATTACTTTTGTGAAATTCATCAAACGAGGTACTCGTGTACTCACCACCTCTATCAGATCCCAATCTTTTAATTATCTTACCAGTTTGAGTTTCAACTTCATTTTTATACATAATGAATTTTTCAAGTGCTTCATCTTTATATTTAAGCAAATAAACATAACAATATCTACTACAATCATCTATAAAGGTAATAAAATATCATTTATTGTCTTTAGTCAATATGCCATTAAACTCACACATGTCAGTGTGAACTAAATCCAATATTTCAGAATCCCTCACAACATTATGAAAAGGTTTTCTTATTTGTTTAGCCATCACACGTACTTGACATTTATATTTCTTATCAATAGCATAATTTGGAATCAACTCTAAATTCATCATATTCTTTAGAGCACCAAAATCTAAATGACCAACACGAGAGTGCCACAAATCAGATGATTCAACACAATTAATAGAAGGTAAAACACTTTCATTAATTAAAGCACTAATTACAGGTTCAGTGTTAATTAAAAATAAACCATCTGACAAATAACCTTTACCAAAGAAAACCCCAGTATGTGTAATAACAACTTTATTACATTTCAAAGAAAGTTAAAAACCATCCTTAACTATACAAGATTCACTAATAATGTTTCTACGAATATCAGGAACATGATGCACTCTAGACAATGATACAATACACCCAGAAATAAACTTCAAGTCCACGTTTCCTATTCCATGCACTTGTGCAGCACTAACATTCCCCATTGTCACTGTCATTCCATGAGTCTGTTGATAAGATACAAATAGAGTTTTATCAGCACAAATGTGCACATTAGCTTCAGTATCAACCAACCATTCATGACACAGATATGTGGATAATAATACAGGATTATAGGTAACATACCCGTCATTGGTTACAGAAGCAGGTGCTTCACCAATTACCATGTTAACCGCAGTCCCAATAGTGGTTCCAAGACCTAGCACAGTGTTTGCTTGGCCTACCACATCAGATTTCTTGGCTTTCTTATTTGGGCAGTCCTTGCTCCAATGACCAACCTGCCCACAAGACCAACATGGTTTGTTTGTTTTCGGTTTCTTAGCCTTGTTCTTGTCATTGTCAAGTTGAGTGTTACTCTTCTTAGTGTTCAACTTTTTTTTATACCAGCTGTTACTACATTGACCTTAGAGCTCCCACTTTCAACGGGCATCACATGTCCCTGTTTGGCCTTGTGTTGCTCTTGAACAGAGATGTCCAACATCAGGTTAGTCCAAGTGATCTCTCCCTTCCGCCTTTTCAGAGAAATAACAAACTCTTCCCAAGACTTAAGAAGCTTTTCAATCACGGACATCAATTAAAATTTTTCAAGAAGATCCATGTCGGACTCCTTCAATGCATGGACAAGCATCTCAAACTCATGCACCTGCTCAGTCATGGATTTCGTATCCACCAGCTTGAAATCAAGAAACTTAGCCACATAATACTTTTCAAGACCCTAAGAGTCAATATTCTGTGTCTGGTCCAGCTTTTCCCATAAAAACTTAGCATTATAGGAATCTGATGAATAAACATCAAATAGAGTATTCGCTAAAGCTACAAAAATTGCAGCCCTAGCCACTCCATCTTTCTTAACCCACATTGCTTAAGCTTTCACAGTCTCAGCATTTCCTTGATCAACAACAGGTGGATTATACTGTACCACCGTCCATAGACCCTTAACCATTAACCACAACTTCATTTTCTTTTGCCAGTGTGAAAAGCCGACACCACCACTGAATTTCTCAAGCATGCCCGAGAGATCAATGAGTTGTGGGAAATGATACGTGGTCCAATCGATGGTGGGTACAACACCACTAACAGATTGAGTACCGTCACTAGGAGCATCAGTTTCATTAACCATCTTGCAATTGATCAATTAACAGAATATAATAAAATTCTCTTCAAGATTGTTGGAAATCACAATTCGCAAAACCACAATTATATTCTAATATATGATCCCAATTACAAGAACGATGGCAATAAAAACCAAATAACGAAAAAAATATGAAGGTCAAACAATATAAACAATCAGTAATAACAAATTGATCTAAAGAGAGAGAGTAAAACAGCTTAGCTATACTATCGCTTTATCAATTAATAAAATCAACAAGAGAATAGCTGAGTCGTCAAGCCCTTCGAGAAGACTTTACTGTTCTTGAAGAAAATTTCACCCCACCTAGCTGTGTTGGGATACCGATACCGTGAATTCACTCCCAGGATGAAACAACAACACAATTCTGGCACAGACCGATAGAGTATAATGGTGACCACACCTCAGTTCACCCAAAATCTATGTATCTCTTATATATATGTATATTTGAAGGAGTGAGAGAAAAAATCAAGAGGAAGTAGAGAGACTCTAGGGTTTTTCTTACTTTTGTAAAAGTTGCGTATATTTCATTTTCCCTTTTCTTTTATCCATCTTGCATATTCACACATATATATAAATTATATATATATCAATTATAAAATACCAATATATATTATATTATATATTTCCATATATGAGACTTAATTATTATAATAAAATAATAATCCTTACTCATATATATAGTATATAAATACATATATATTATGTATTTCACTAGTCAAATAAAAGACTCGAACTCAAGGGCCTGAACATAAGACTCAGGGCCCTGAACCACCAAAACATCACTTCCTCAAGTAAAGTATCAACCACTTGTTCAGGACCCTGCCCACTTCCTCAAGTATAAGCTAATGATCAAATGAGAAATAACTTAAAATGAGAAATAGAAAACTAGATCTTAATCACATATTCAATTTTAATCTAATGGTCACAAGGTGCAACCACACACAAATTAAATGCACCCTCACATACATAATTTACTTAATCCCCTTTGTTTTAAATTTAATTTTCCCATGAATTGGTGAACTTTTTTCAAATCTAACTTCATCACATTTTTCTCTATCTCCCTACGATCAGTTTTCATACCATATGTGTTATATTCCGGTGAATTTTATTTTTCCGGTAACTTCTATTATTTTAGGTGAACCCACCGTATATAAGTTAGTGATTACTGTATATTAAATATTGATTTGTGTAATATTAATGACTGATTTTTATAATATAATTTAGTTATTTCTATTATATTAAATATTGATTTTTGTAATATTAAATATTGATTTCTGTAATATTAATTACTAATTTATGTAATATAATTTCCATAATAAAAATATATTCTATTATAATCAGTGTTTGATTACAATCAGCTCGTTTATATTTCTATTATAAAAATGTATTGTTATAATCAATATTTAATATTATATTTTTATTATTTAAAATTTATTTTTTTTAATTTTAAATAATAAATATAATAGGATATATTTTTATTTTAAAAATTATATTACATAAATCAGTAATTAATATTACAGAAATCAATATTTAATATTACAGAAATTAGTATTTAATATTATATTTTTATTACTTGAAATTTATGTTTTTAATATAAATAATAAATATAATAGAATTCCGGCACCCCATTTTTATAATCAGCTGGCTGAAGGTAGGCGTCAATGTCACCATGCATCTAAGATTTGTAGATTAAATACTAATCAATGTCAGCACGCGCATCATGTGTATATGTGGGCTAGATTAGTTAAATGGGCTTGAGTATTTTCTATTTCTCATTTGGGTAAGATTATATATATATATATTAGCTATGTTTAATATTTTATATAAGGGCTAAAGGGTTAGTCCATAATGGAACTAGCCCACTCCTGAAGAAGTAAAAGTCAAGGTACAAACATAAAAGGGTGAAACCTTTAGTTAATGGAATAAAAGAACATTGAAACAATGCCTAAATTTCTAACTAATTAGCTTCCTGTTGCCAGATATATACTAGGTATTGTCATTTTATTGATGGTCATTCTTGTGCAGGGGACCTGTTACATTTTTATCCAACTTATCCTTGCCTGCAGCAACACAAGTCATTTCTCCATCACGATGCATCTTGTCATTCGTCTGATTATGGTCTTCCACATATCCCATCTTATCATCAGTTGCACCAACTCTAGCTAAAATAACAACATGCTCTCCAAAAGCATCCTCGTGCATTACCGCAAGGTTATCCATAGTCTCGAACAAATTACTCTCTTGATCCTGTGTAAATAAACTTCGGTGAAAAGTAAAGTGAGCAATTGTAAAAGTAAAGGGATTGAAACCCTCCCCATCCATGCCTATGGAATTCTCCTTAGTTTGAGAGCTTGAGATATAAGGCTCTTCTCTATAAGAACTTAACATATGAATCATGTTATTAAGGTGAGGGCATGCACATGCAAGGTGCCTGGGAGAAAAACAAATAGTGCATTGAGAAAAGTCCCCATACTGAGTCTTGACCTTGGCCTTATAATCATCAAAAAGAGCATGCAGGGTAACCATATTTAAACTAGGCATAGAATCAAAGATCCCAACACTAACAAGAATAACATCCTCATCCACAAGTTTACCAATTTGAACTGTTCGAAGTATTTCCTGTGAGAGAGCATATGCTTATCCTATAGAAGAGCTAATATAAAACAAACCATGGATTGTCCAGTATTGAAAGGGGACATGAAAGAACTTAACCCAAATATTAACTTGTTCATTAAAAGGCACATGTTCAAACCAATTTCTTAAATAGAACAAAAGTCCATCAGTCTCAAAAGGACTATGATTAATGGCCCTATTCATAATATACGAATTCTTGAACATAATCACCAAAGAACCATCATAGTGTTGAAATATGTTAACTAGATCAAAAGTAGCATACAACCTTAAAGTAATAGGTAGGTAACAACATGAAAATTAAATTTTGGAGACTCACAAATACCACAACAACAATCTTTCCACATCAAAGTAGACGAATGTAAGAAATCAATTGGCAGTTTAACATAAATTTCACCCTTTGCTCTAAATAGAACATCATGACTAAAGTCACTGTCTATAACATGTGAACTAAAGAAGTGAAGAGAAGATAAAACCTAGATTCGATTTGTTACAGGTTAATTTGTAGATGATTCCTGATTGTTGACCATTTTGAGATCTAGGGTATGGTGAGTACCATGAGCCACACCTTCAAACTTGTGCTGGGTAGATGTGCAGTGGTGATTGTTGCTCATTGCTAGGTCCTCCAAGACAAACACATCTCTATCTTTAGTAAGATGTTCAGATTTGTCGGTATTTAGTTGAAAAACGTGATTACCCACTAGTGATTTAACAGATTCAGTGGTAATAAATGAGCTGTTGAAACAATTTTCAGATAAGAAAGGGTTCAGTGACTCAGTCGTTTGAATACTTTCAAGAAAAAGTTTAAGAAAGAAGGAAACTCTTTGAGTAAGGAAATTTTTTTGATTGAACTCTAAGGAAGAGGAGCTCTTAAAAAGTGGATTCGAGAAACATGTTTGGGAATTCAAAGCAAAGATAGGATTAAGATGCAGAGAAAAGGGGAAGCAAGAAGAAGAAGAGGTGAGAAGAGGGGAGCAGTAGAGAGAAGGGAAAACACAAGAGACTCTCATCCTAACCGATTAAGGGGTCGTTTGATTTATGATATTTAGGTATTAGATATGAGTTTTTGAGTTTCTATCTTTTAACTTCATAACTGGTGTTTGGTTGAAAAAATAAAATTTAAAATTCATACATCAAACTCATAAGTTATGGATTTTTGATACCCAAGAAAAAAGGGGTATGAGACACGGGTATTAGAAATCATTAATTTTTAAGTGAAATAGATTCATTCCAACTCTCAACCAAATACACCCTGCGATTTCTCATTCCAATCCCATATCCTTCGAACAAACAACCCCTAAATCCGATTCTTCTTTACTGAATCGTTAAACCAATGCAGGCGCACCTGCCCGTAGCCAGTCATTCGCCGAAGGAATTTAAGAGTTACTATTTGAATTTGTGAGTACGAATATAAATATTTCGACTTTCTTGGCATAATAAATTTATTGAGTCCATTTAAATTAGATCTAATTCTAACCCTGCCTGATAGAAATGAAAATGAACTTTTTTTTATTATACTTTAACGTAGAGGTGTTTATAAGTCGAACCCAACTAATTCGGTTTGAAAATTTTCAACCCGTTATATTAAAAATATTATATAACTCAACCCTACCCAATTTAAGTCGGTTTGGGTCGGGTTGATTCGGTTTAATCAGTTTATAACTAATATTAAAATTCTATATTTTCACATATTTAAACATAAATTGCGATAATAAAATTTAATATCTCAACATAAATAACAAAAAAACTAAAACGCTGTTAACAAATTATATTCGTAAATTGTAAAACTTATAAG
This sequence comes from Oenanthe sinensis, assembly GCA_028671895.1. Lineage (NCBI taxonomy): Eukaryota > Viridiplantae > Streptophyta > Magnoliopsida > Apiales > Apiaceae > Oenanthe > Oenanthe sinensis. The sequence goes on along the minus strand of CM053803.1, from coordinate 22,223,349 downwards.
TAATCTAATAAATATTCAAATTTTTTAATATATAATTATATTTGATATTTTATCATTTCATGATAATTTATATATTATACATTAATATAATATATATCGAGTTGGGTTGGTTTAATTAAAATAACTTTCAAGTCACGGTCAATTCAATTAATTCGGGTTGAATTTGTTTTAACTTTATATAATATGAGGTTTTTTTATTTTCATTAGATCGACCGAAGTAAGGATCGATGTAATCAGATTTTATAACCCATGAACGGACTGTTCAACATCGTTTCTTGTCTCACAATCGAAGCAGGATTATTTAATAACGCGAACTCCTAACGTCCTATTATAAGAACATGGGAGAGATTCGAGGAATGCTATTTTAGTTGGTAAGACCTTTAGAGGACAATTATATAGTTGGCCAAATAATCTTTTAAGGGCTTGAATTTTTTTTTATTATAATAAATATTCTTGCGTATTATTTCTTCATCTAAATTAATTGTCTTATTTGATTTTTTATGGTTAAATTAATTTTATATTGATTATAAATTATAAATGATTTTTTTATAATTTTTAAAAACTAAATATTTTATTTTAAAATAAAATATATATAATTTTAAATAATACAATTTTTATAGTTATATAATACATATAATTTCTCGTCAAAATTTGATTAGTCTAATTAAAAAAATTAAACAAAACAGGTAAATAAATTTTAACAAAGACAAATAAATCAAGACGAGTGGGTAGAGAGATAATTTTTAAGATATCACCGACCATTCTTGAAGATACACTCTCTTGAGAAATGTGAAATATATTCAAGAGCAAGATTTTAAGCATAAATTTAATAGGTGGTCGATAAGGTAGAAGATGGGTTACGCAAATCATTGTCAATCATTTGCACATACAATAACCAGGAAGACCGACACATGGGAAGCCAATTAAATACGCCATATTTGATTATACTCATATATATTCAGAAATTATTTAGTGATAATTGAATGCATCGAATCTGTACAGTAAATGATTGTTGGACTAAAATGCTATCGACCTATTATGAATTTTGGAGAGATTTTAAGGTCGTTTGATTCGTGAATTCTAGATATCAAGTATAAGTTTTGTCTATTCCAAACTCATATTTGATTGAATATTTTTAATTTTAAAATTTATACCTAAAACTTATAAGATATAAGTTTATGATACATTAGAACAAGTCCAATGCTAAGGTTAAAATAGATGTAGCTATTGCTATAATATGAAATTAAAAAAAATACATTTTGGTGTTAAAATAGATTGAATGCTCCCATGCATGATTTCAAAATTGAACCGATAGATGTCAAATTAAGTAACTTTTCAACCAACAATGTAAAATATAACATTGAATTTGCTAAAATAGATGTTTTTATATTCATTTTCCTTTAATTTCCACTTGCATAACTATGTGGCAATTATAACTACATCTATATTTGATTATAAATATAGATCAAAATATAATATTTTTCTATTTTATCACCTCCTATAACATTGCATTGGAGTGTTATATTCTATAACTGATGTTATATTATAGAAATAACACCTCCAATACCATTGTATTGGACTTGCTCTTAGGGGGGGTGGTGAGTATGAGATGAGGGTATGATGAATCAAATCAAAAAATTATTATTATTATTTTTATTTATAAAATTACATATTAATTTTTAAAATAAAAAATTTATAATGATGTTGTTTAATATTTAATAAATAATAGTGATTGTTTTTCATATTAACTGCATATATTTTTTTATTTATATTAAATTAACAAATTCATTCCACTATTCAACCAAACACATGATATCAAGAATGATACATCATGTCCATACCACCTTAACCTCATACCTAATTCCAATCTGATACCATTTCATGAACCAAACGATCCCTTAATGTTTAGTTTCTGTATGATTTGGATTCTCCTTGAAACTGTAACCACTTCAATCTTAAAATCTTAATGTGCGTAAGGTTATCAATTTTCTTAAAATATCAAATTTCGGAGATCGATATAGTAGGATCATATATTATATTATATTATTTTTCTTCACTTGAAAAATCATTTTTGAGTTAAGATTGGATTACGGATGCCCATTTTAAGAGTAATAACTTGCTTTCATGTTTATAACAAATTATGAGAATATTAAAAGTGTCAGGAAGTTGAATCTTATACCTCTGATATCATGTTAAGTTATCAATTCTCCAAAAATCTCAAATCGTTAGAAATTCGACTTGCCATGATCATATATTATATTTTAGGATTTTTTTTTGAGATATGCCCCATTTTAAAAAGTATTTTATAAATATGTCCCTTTTTAATTATATTTATAAATATATCCCAATTTCAAAATTTCTTATCAAATTCATATTAACCATGGTTAACTCCATTACCATACATTGTTAAATGACTTATATAACCTTTCTTAATTTTAATAGTTTTAAAGACATAGTTACATCTATATACCCCAGATTTTAATAGTTTTTTTTGACATAACCTTATATTATCAAAATCTCGAAAAATACAATCTGAAGTCCCAGGAGCTAGGAACTAACAAGACAAGAGTTTGTAAATTAACTACTAGCGAACAACGTATGCTCAAACTATCAAACATACACACTACTCAGTATGACAGAATATTTAAAAAAGAATATTACCAAAGTTCTCTAAATATTCAAAACATATTGAGCAATACCAGTACAAGTGACACAGACCTATTAACTGTTAAGAAACAGCAACTGTTAAGAAACAGCAACTGCAGATCTAGGACAAAAAAATTCTAAAGAAAATATCTGAAGGATAATTAGATTCAATCAATTCAAAAGTATACACTTTATTCAAAAGTACTAATTCAGACAAACAAAATAAGCCAATAAAAAGATTCAACCAAATAATTCGAAAGTACTAATTCGAACAAAGCAAATTAGCCAATAAAAAGATTCAACCATCTACTTCCGATCTAACCCTTTTTCTGTTTAAGTTAGAGCCAATTGGACCACCACCACATGTTGTTTTCTTATGTCCAGGTTGCTTGCACTTGCCGTAACACCTTGCTTTCTTCTCAGATAAGGTATCATTATAAGCCTTTCTTCTATTCTTTCTCAGTCTGCCTTATTTTCTGATTAGTATAGGGGGGATGATAGTTGTTTTAGGCTGCACAAACAAAGAAAAATGAGTGTACATTATTATGTTAAATTACTGCAATCTAGTTTGTAATTAAATACAACAATTGCTGAATAGAAATACCTCTTTCCAGTCATATGGGCCTTCCAGAGGTACCATCTCAGAGGCACAGGTTTTCTTGTGAGTTTCACCGAATAATAGCTAGCACAATACCTATATAAAGATTCAAAAAAATATAAAAAACATGGATACATATTAAAAACTACTTTATTATGTTTTGAACACTTACTCTACCTAGTTGGTCTGATTTTTTGTAGAGCACAGACTGCATGTTGGCAAGAGAAACCCCCCAACTGCCACTGTACACAGCTACATATTTTTTTCTCAAGGTCAACAGTGAAGATGGAAGAGTGGATGCTTCTAACTTCGTAAACCTTGCCAGAAACAACTCCTCCTACTTTGTACTCACTTTTTTAGACATTTGATTTAGTAATTTCTTGGCGCTAGGAACCAAATCCCCAGAGAATCCCAACCAACACAAGCATTTCTTCTCCTGTAAAATAACCCCATGACCAGCTGTCCATACATCAATACTAATTTGCAAAGAGGTTTCTCCCTAATTTTTGCAATCATATTGTTAAAACTCTCAGAGAAGTTGTTGCTAAAATGTTCACATGAACTGTTATGGTCAAAGAAGGCCCTACACCAGCATTTAGGATCCTCAGCCATCAAATACTCAAAAGCCTTAACATTCTCCACCATCATACTATCCATGTGTACCTACAATTAAAACATATACGCTTAGAAAACTCTCGTTAATTTGAAAATGGTAAAGGTTGATAACAAGATTTAATAATAGGAATATTACTTGAAAGTGTCTAGCTTTATAAGCTCTAGCAGCATTCCAGAACATAGTGTGAAGTTTAGAGCCCTTGAAATGTGTTTTGAAGTTTTTATACATATGTCTGTCATCAACTAGAAAATTAATATAAAACATACAATATATTTTTAGATTTAGGTAACAAAAATTGTTTGGTCATTTTTTACCTGAAACAAAATCTGTGCGGTGAAGTGGGGAACAATTTATGAACAACTTCCCTCAATCCTTTTTGCCTATCCGATATAAAGTTGATTGCCTCTACTGGATTGGTCCTTAATTGTAATCATCTCACATAGACTTGGTATGAGTTTGAAACTTTCATCATAGCTACCATTCATTTGCTCCAAAACCTTGTTTCTAGCCTTCCATGCAACATGATACGGAATTAAGGTGTTGTGACTCGTCCAAAACTCATCAGAAATTTCACTAGGTTTGGGTACAATCTGGCTGTGTGATTTCTTTAATTTATCAATCAAATATTTTGTCACAAACTCATAATTTGCATTTGAGTTCCTCCCATGAGAATCTCCAACACAAGCGTGGTGAAGGTGACATTTCCTTATACTCCAAGTTGGCTCACCATGTATCTTCCGTGCAGATACAAACCACGGACACATGACGGGTTGTCCAAAATATTGACATACAGCCTTAATCCTAACATTGTCACTCTTATTAAACTTACATGTTATCTTATTTGATACACAATATTTTCTGAGATGTTTTTGAAAAGCATTCTTATCACAAAATTGTTGACCCACTTCAATTTTATTAGATATAACCTGTTCGTCATGTTCTAGTTCAGAAAACAATTCAGCATCCACTAAATCAGCCGCAAAAAAATTATCAAAATCATTATCAGTCAACAATGGTCCAATACCAATATTAATTTTCAGACTATTAGGAAAATTCCCCATTGACCCATTATCATCAGCCATAACTTTGTGACTTGTTAAAATGGGAACATTACCTTGGACTTCTTTGTCATCATCCTCATCAGCACCTCGATTTTTCATGCTAAAATGAAAAAGGAATTCATCACAGTCTCTATCATCTTCACCCTCACTATACATCAGTGGCTGACTCCATGGTTGATCTTCAGAATGTCAATCATCTTCTCCAAAATTTTCAAGATGTATAATTGGTTCTTTAATAACACTAATAGCACTGAATGCTTCTTCAGCATTATTAACTTTCTCAGAGACCACGTCCCAGAAATTCGGACCTAGGTCATCAACATCCACATTCACAAAGTCTTAATTACTCGCAACACTAGCTTGAGTATGATGTGTAGGCCCTTCAACATAACTTTCAAAATCCAGTACCATTTTTGAAACACTTTCACTTAATTTGTTAACTTTTTCAATCAGTCTTGGACTTTTTCTGGGAGTGTATGCTGTCCTGGATGATTGACAAACCAATTTTTTAGGTGTGGAATACCTGATTTGTGGGGTTACAAATCATTGAAGTTGATTTTAAATCTCTGTTACAAATAAAAAAATAACAATTATTAACAATACAATCAACAGTGTTAACAATCAATCGAAAATAACATAGGACAGAAAAGAAACAAGAATAAGCAATCAAAAATATTTACCTCTTACAATTGTTAGATACAATCTCTTGCATCGTCCCCTTCACCAAAATTTTCAATTTACACACGTAATTCTCTGTTAGAACTAATTGGCGGGAGTAACAGAAGTATTTAACCGGTTATTCTACGTGATTGATATGGCGTGATTAGTTAACCTAAGTTTTAGTTCTGTATATGCCAAGAGCATTCTGGTCATATTTACCATTTATATATTTATAAATTAAACATGAGTTAAAACTAACTATATGATATATTATTAATTATTCAATAAAAAGGGATATAAACATAACTGTACCAGTTAATTTGGGATATATTACACAAATTCCCTATATTTTATTAATTTGTGATAAATATTTATATAATACATCCAAATAAAAAAAATCTATAATACTTTTCAATATATACTTTCTACTTTATGATTTTATTTCAGGATCTTAAATCGGATTAATTTCAATTTTTTAGAGATTTTTGGTTGTATATCACGTCTATGCTTCCATATTTTTAGTTTTGAAACTGTCCCATTAATCTCCTATATTGTGAACCTTCAAACATATCACTTAGTGCCGATAATTTTTGTTTACTATGGAATCTGCAGCCGTTACCTTTTTGGGTGCGCACCGGGTAAACCCACATGCTCACGCAATAGCCTGCAAACCATGTGAACTAGATAAATCGTACAAGTGCGACAGACTCTCGCCCAAGATAACATAATCACACATTCTCTTATCGTGGGATTCGAATTTTACTATAATTTTTTTACATGTCAATGTTGGGTGTACGAGTCATAAGAGCACTAAACATGGAGAAAGGAAATCAAATTCGTAAAAATTATCACATATACATGACCTAAGTTAATTATCGACCATTAGACTAGTACATCGAAAGAGTGCTAGTGTTTAAATGTTTTCGCCCTCTCTATATCAGTGTTCAAACTGGACTCAACCTTAAGAGTTACTGTATTACATAACTCAAGTGCAATGCATTCACTGTTATATCCGCCTCTCAATTAACGAGACATATTACATTGTTCACAATTTATTACTTTTTTGAAAAATTTAACATATTTGATCGTTTATATCATATTACTTCATGTTATCTTGTGTTTATGTTTTTTTTTACAAGATCTTGTGTTTATGTTTAATTTGCGAGTTTGTAATTTTTTTTGACCCCATTAAACATAAAGTCCGGCTCCGCGGCTGATTGCACATAGTTTTAGTTCCCAGCTATGATGTATTGTATAATGGTTAAAGTATGAATAAGAATTAAAATGTTGACTACATCGGTTACATGCATTCAAATTTCAAATCGAGGCCATGTTAATGCATGTGTAGAGTATAGGTATTTGATATACGATACTGTATGTTATGTCCAAATTTCAGCATGCGTTATTTTTGATGAGTCAATATTTATCGTGTGGATTATTGTTACTGTTATTGAAGACCCTCCGGGGTTAATCATTAATGAAGGCCCTCCGGGGTTAATTGTTGAAGGCCCTCCGGGGTTAATTGTTGAAGACCATTGCTCTGTACTCCACGAGTTGTCCTCGGCGGGGAGCTTTGGGTTGCAACTGACCTCAGTTTGGAAGATCCTTTCCCTGTACTCAGGCGGGTTGTCCTCGTCTGGGGGCTTAGGGCGCGTCCTGCATCCGGGGTGGATATAGTGCTAGCCTCCAGTCAAGGTATCCGGGAAATAGCTGTAGTGGACCGACTAGAGCCCATGGTTTCCGGGTCAACGTCGGATTCATGAAGTCCTTGGGCCTTATACTGGGCTTTGGACTATCCAAACAAGACTCCATGTAGAGACCTCTTCCAACTAGGTTTCGATTATCGAATAAGAGGGTGAATAAGGTGTTGAATAAGGGGGTGGATAAGGTGGACTTTTCCTAACGGGCTTCTACTTCAGCAAGAACTACGTGGGCTTGATCCCCTATTATAAATAGGGGTACGTTGGCACATTGTTAGGGGTTGGACGTTGAGAGCCCCCACCAACTAAAAAACCATAACAATCTCAGCCCCCAATATTCAACAATCACCACACTCCGATGACTTTTCAGATAAAAAACACCACCCTAGATCTTGATTATGGTGATGGACCTCAAATTTTGTTGTTACCAAATTCCTCCATCAACAAATTGGAGCTAGAAGGAGGGGAAAATCCACATCTTAGGAGGAAAGATGTTACATCAAATCTAGGGTTTTAAAAGTTTTCATGGTGGATATCATAGACGGTTATGGGAGACATCAAAGGGGAATATATTGAAAAAGATTTGTATGGGTTGTTGGCGTTCAATATGTTATGGTTCTCATCATGGTTTCAAGTATATGGTCTCACGTATGACTTAATGGTTGAAGGGTAATCGATTTTGGAGTCAGATTAGAAGAAAATTCGTATGTATTGTACTACATGCGTTACATACACTGTTGGGGTCATATCTTGAGTTCTAGAAGTCGGATTTGGACGATTTTACAGTCTACTCGTAGCTTATTGAATTCTCTTTAATTCAGAGGTAAAAAAATAAAAAAAATACATCTGGTATCAGCCCGAAACTGGAGAGAAAAGACAGCTGCGAATTTCACCGAAGAATTCTACTCAGTTCAGAAAACCTACTGGCAATTGGTTTAGAACATTATGATGAAATTCACATCTGATTCGGGGAAGGAGATTACAGTTAATTGAAGAACAAACACATGGAGAAGGATACTTGCACATGAGACACAATTATCAGCAGTTGCATCTCCATCTCACAAAGCGCGTCTATTAGGTAAACCCTAATGTTTTAATATTTTCTGTTGTTGATTGGATTTTTGTAGGTAGAAAGTCACATGAAGACAAATATCTGATGATCATTATATGAAGGAAATAATTGAGCATATTTTAGCTTAAATCAGATGAAAATTCGGATTTGTGGAAGATTTTGTGCAACAATCATTATTTCGGTTGTATTTTGAGTTACAGAAGTCAGAATAAGATGATTTTACAGCCCATGCGAAGATAACAGAATTTCCTACAACTTGGAGATAGTTTAATATTCTATTTTCAAGTGGAAAATCCCAGAAAAAGGTCTGGACAGCTGGGTTTTATAAGGAGATGAATCTCCATCTCCCAAGTCACGCCTTCCATGTAAAAATCTAACTTTCTTGATATATTTTTGTTGTTGGTTGAATTTTTGCTGGTAAGAAATAATGTTATTGAAGGCCCTTCATGGGGTAAAAATTTTATTGAATGTCTTTCGTGCCATGAGGTAAAATTTTATTGAAGGCCCTAGGAGGTTAATTTTTATTGAAGCAGAGATTAATTTTATTGGAGGCATGTTGAGGTCCCATGAGTTTAGTTTTTCTTGAAAGGCTCATGAGTTTAGTCTTTCTTAGAGGTTCCATGGGTTTGGTTTCTCTTGAAGGGCTCATGGGTTTAGTTTTTCGTGAAGACTCACATGTGTTTAATTTTTCTTGAAGTCTCTTTCGGGATAAAATATTATTAAAGGCCCTCTGCCTCCAAGGTTAAAAATTTATTGAAGGCCCTCTGCCTCCAAGGTTAAAAAATTTATTGAAGGCCCTTAATGGGTAAACTTTTATGAAAGACCCTTCATAGGTAAAATTTTAGCGAAGACCCTCAATGGGTAAAATTTTATTGAAGGATTTTTCATGGATTAACTTTTATTGAAGGTCCTTCAGAAGGTAAAGATTTATTGAAGTTCTATCATGAGTTAAATTATATTGAAGGCATTTAGAGTTAAATTTTATTGAAGACCTTTTAAGAAGAATAAGGGGTAGCATGATTGTTGTGATTATGAGACCTAAAAATTGGAGAATAAGGGGTTAGGAATGATTTTGGTGATGATAATACTAGTGATCTAGAAATTGGAGAATAAGGGGTTATGAATGATTTTGGTGATGATACTACGGATCTAGAAGTTGGAGAATAAGGGGTTAAGAATGATTTTGGTGATGATGATACTAGGGATCTAGAAATTGGAGAATAAGGGGTTAGGAATGATTTTGGTGATGATGATACTAGGGACTTAGAAACTGGAGTATAAGGGGTAGGAATGATTAACGTGATGGAGATTTTCGTGATGTTCTTAGCTCCCCGCAGGGTATTTCCATGGCCTATTGGCCTATAATATTCTAATATTTTTATTCAATTTGAGTAATTATTATGTGAGTTCATGGATTGCGTGAAGCCATATCATTGAAATCTCATGTGTTCTTATAAGACGCGTCAAACTTTTTGCTATAATGATTTTCTCAAATTCGAGCTCTACCGATTTAAAGCGTTGTTCTAATGGACTATTCTTATGTAAATGAGAATTACTTGAATCTTAGTGAGTGCCACATGCTCGTTAGGGCGAGACTCCAAGATAATGAATGGAGCCATCTATATAGCAGTAGTTAATTTCTATAAGGATGAGAAACACTCATCATCAACTTGAAGTCATACATCATCTCCTAATTCTCTTAAGGCACACCTTTCAGGTACAATCAAATTTCTTGATATATTTTTGTTGTCGGTTGTGTTGTTGCACATATTAATTTTTGTAGGAAGAATGGATGAATAAGGGGTATGAATAATTTTGATGATAGAGAATTTTATTTAGCATGATAATTGGAGGCCTAGTAGTGACGTTGTGAGGGGCAGTGAAAATGTTTATAATAGAGCATATGTTCATAATGAATGAAGGTTACAAAAATGGAGGTTGGTTCTAATAATACCTTTGGGGGTCGACGCCAAGGCCAATCCCCCCGCCGTAAAAATGGAAGAACTTTGCGAGTTCAATTTTATTTATTTAATTTTTATTGAAGACCCTCCATGGGAAAATTTTATTGAAGACTCTTTATGGGGTAAATTTTTTATTGAAGACTCTTTATTGCTAAATTTTTAGTGAAAACCCTTCATGTCATGGGGTAAAATATTATTCAAATTTTATTGAAGACCTTCATGTGTTAAACTTTTATTGAAGGCCCTTCATGTCATGGGGTAATGATATTATGGAAGACCCTTCATGGGATAAAATTTTATGGAAGGCCCTTGATGCGTAAAATTTTATTGAAGACCCTTGATGAGTAAAATTATATTGAAGGCCCTTCATGTGTTTAAATTTTATTGAAGACCGGTGATGGATTTAATTTTTCTTGAAGGCCCTTCATGGATAAAAATTTATTGAAGGTTTTATTAAAGGCCCAACATGGGATAAAATTTTGTTGAAAGCTATTCATGGGATAAATTTTATTAAAGTCTCTTCCCCTTACCGATGGTCGACGCCAATGCAAAATAAGTTTTAAAATATTTATCTCGATATGATATGTGTGTACAATATGCATCGGTCTAAGTATCGGTATGAATTACCCCTAAATATGTGATTCTTTTTAAGAGGGATATCAACTTGAGATGCCCCGTTGATACATGTTTTCTAAAGGATGGCTCTGTGTGTGACGCCTGTTGTGGAGATACCGATCATGGGACGATTATTGGAGGTTAGAGTTAATTTTTGCATTTAAATTTATCACATTCATTGCATGCATTACACTCATTGCATGCATAATATTCTTTGAAGGTAATATAAATATTAAGAAAACTTGAAAAAGGTGATTGAATAAGGTGGTGCATTAATATGTTGAGAATTGGAAGAACTGGTTGTATACATACAGTGTATATGTATTTGTATGGTTGTGTTGCTTATTGTGGGGAGATAAATATAATTATGGCTATACATTTGAAGAGAGTAATGTAGAGTTTTGGGTTGATTGCGAGTAGTTAAAAAAATGTGTATGTGATAATGTGAATGTGTATTATTGCCATATAATGAAATATGATAAGCTGTTATTGAGCTGTTGGAGGTTGTATTGTATTTGTCTTGGTGTTTGTGAGGAGATTGAAATGTAAAACGGCGGGTGCTTTTTGTGGGCTGATTACATCAAAATCAATTTATATAGTAGTGACTTCATGGGTTAAAATTTTGCTGAAGACCTTTTTTTATAGGTAAGATTTTTATTGAAATATCTTATGTGATAAAATTTTATTAAAGACCCTTCATGGGTAAACTTTTGTTGAAGACCCTCCATGGGTTAAAATTTTGTTGAAAGTCTTTCATAGGTAAAATTTGTTGAAGGCCCTTCATGGGTAAAATTTTATTGAAGGCCCTTCATGGGTAAATTTTTTATTGAAATATCTTATGTGATAAAATTTTATTGAAGGCCCCTCAAGGGTTAAAATTTTGTTGAAAACCCTCCATGGATTAAAATTTTATTGAAGATTCTTCATGGGTTAAAATTTTATTGAAGACGCTTCTTGGATACCCTTCATGAGTTAAAATTTTATTGAAGGCTCTTCATGGGTTAAAATTTTATTAATGGTCTTTCATTGTTTAAAATTTGATTGATGGCTGGGGGTCTGAGGAACTATGCTTGTTGATGGAGTTACTTAAGGCGCACATAATAAAAAAGAAAAATGGAGGTATGTTTTCTCAATAGGTTTGTTTTTAATTGTTTCTATTATTACCTTGGCATATCTTGAATATCAATGTGGAGATTTGATTTGATTTGATAATGGGGGTAATTATAATGGTATGAAGAAGCACACATATACATGGTGTGCTTAACTCTCATAGTGCAGCCTTATTAGGCATGAACGTATTATATGATGATATAAAGGAGTTACAAGGGAGGTTGTTTTTACATGGAATGTCATAAAAGTTATTATTATGCATGAAATATTTGAAGAGTGTGTGGAGTAAATAATTTTGGAGGAAACGAATGGAAGATGTAGAAATATATATATGTCTTGTTACGTCGCACTCTAGCATGAAGTTTAGTGATGAAAAAGTTGAATATTTAATTCCTTTTATATTTACAATACTGCAAGAAATTTGGTGGTAGTTGTTATGCCCAAATTTCAGCATGCGTTATTTTTGATGGGTCAGTATTTATCGTGTGGATTATTGTTACTGTTTTTAAAGGCCCTCCGGGGTTAATCATTAATGAAGGCCCTCCGGGGTTAATTGTTGAAGGCCCTCCGGGGTTAATTATTGAAGACCATTGCTCTGTACTCCACGAGTTGTCCTCGGCGGGGAGCTTTGGATTGCAACTGACCTCAGCTTGGAAGATCCTTTCCCTGTACTCAGGCGGGTTGTTCTCGTCTCGGGGCTTAGGGCGCGTCCTACATCCGGGGTGGATCTAGTGCTAGCCTCCAGTCAAGGTATCCGGGAAATAGTTGTAGTGGACCGACTAGAGCTCATGGTTTCTGGGTCAACGTCGGATTCATGAAGTCATTGGGCTTTATACTGGGCTTTGGACTATCCAAACAAGCCTCCATGTAGAGACATCTTCCAACTAGGTTTCGATGATCGAATAAGGGGGTGAATAAGGTGTTGAATAAGGGGGTGGATAAAGTGGACTTTTCCTAACGAGCTTCTACTTTAGCAAGAACTACGTGGGCTTGATCCCCTATTATAAATAGGGGTACGTAGGCACATTGTTAGGGGTTGGACGTTGAGAGCCCCCACCAACTAAAAGACCCTAACAATCTCAGCCCCCAATATTCAACAACCACCACACTTCGATGACTTTTCAGGTAAAAAACACCACCCTAGATCTTGATTATGGCGATGGACCTCAAATTTTGTTGTTACCAAATTCCTCCATCAAAACTGTATATTAGGTGAGATATATTATACATCTATAGAAGAGAATTTGGATCACATTTGCGGGGATGAGATAAGACACGAAATTAAAAAAGCATAGAATTTTACTTGTTTTATAAGGCGGAGAAGTGAACGATCAGTCTGATGACATTTGGCTCATCAGGTTCAGGATATCTAGTTAAAATTGACAATATTATTGAAATGAAGTGAGAAAAGCCTTATTACGTACAAATGTACAATGCCGAACGATATTCATAATATATTTTCCTCGTCAAAGAGTGATTCAAACAACACATTTTCATCTTTTGATCATTACGAAATAGAATATATTAACTACCACCGATGGAGATACTAAAATTTTCTATGTTGTCACTGAGAATGAACATCATTTTGCTTCGTTATTAGATACTAATCACTCGTCGGATCAAACAAAATATACTCCTCAGAACCTTGGTTACTTATCAGATGTTACACTCTATTCACTCATCAAGTGAGTTGCGAAATTCTTTTACAATAGGTGTATCCCTTATAGTAGTTTGCTATAATATAATGCTCCTTCTTGGTCCCCCTCACGCACAATTACTGAATCCTCTGAGATTTAGATTGTATTCAACCATTATCGGTACTGTATTTGAAATAAACACGGTAGGCAGAGCTTGGAAGGTAGCAATGCACAATGTAACTTCAGACATAGAAATCACTTTTTCTATGATGGATGCAGTATTAGAGAGCTGACAGGGTATAAGAATCAGAGGAATCAGTTGCAACAATATAAGGAATATGAAAGTCATAAAAAGAATATATTCAGAAGGAAAGCATTAACTACAAATCAATCGACGAGTCACTAGAATTCTTTAATATCCAGAAGTTGGAACTCCTGCTATAAACAAAATTCTAAAAAAAACTCTGTTCTCTAGTACAAGTTGCAGAACAAGTAGGCTCAATGGCATGGAATTAGCAGTATAACGTTAAAGAATTACCGCGAATGAACTCAACTTGCAACAAATGAATTGGATGAAAGTCATTAAACTGTGAAGGATGTTTCTTGATAGCAACATTAAGCTCCAAAGTATCCGAAAGTTTCATATTGAAAGCATAAATATTTTATCTTGGTGCTTAATAAGCTTAATAGAAGGCACCTAATCTTTGAAGAAAACTTGAATAATTGTATGTAGTTAAGAAGTTTTTGTCTTTTCATGGACTTGGAAATTATTATTTAGAAGTTTTAGTTTCTTTGAGAAGTTGGAAGTTGTCACTTCTCAGTCCTCATGCTCATCCGGAGGCATAGAATCTTGACAGGATTGACTGATTAAGGTAACTGACACTTGGTTCACCCGATCCAGGGCAGTTATTGAAGGTTTATTTGGATCCAAAAAAGCCCTGGTTACATGTAAGGATCTGATAAAAAGAAAGGAATAGCTTCTTACATCCGTGTATTATTAGTAGGAGATTTCAGCACATTGCTAGCATACAAAAAAAAAAAGCATTGTGTAATATGGGTCAGAGATACTTGGGCTCTTTCGATCTTTATTTAAGATCTTGATTTTTTTTTACGGTCCTATGCTTAAATGTCAGTTCACTTGGTTTGGTCCATAGGATAAGTAGAATCCACATAGTGCTCTTTGTAGAGGGTGTTGAACCAAGTCCCAATCGAATTTATCTTGAATATAAGCCATTAAAATAATTTTATTATTATGAGGCCTTTTAGAAATGTTCAAAAAAAAATCGTGCAAGCTTAACGGGCTTGACTCTTGGCCTAAAGGGGCACGCCCCGCAGCATGCCGCGGCCCAACACATCTTCTTACTCTTGCATCCGTGTAAAGGAAAAAACCTCATAATAAATGGGGGCCTCGGCCTCGGCCTCAATATGAAGATAAACTGCCCTACATTTATGGTACTCCTGCATGAGTTAGTTGCATGTCACCTCACTGTCTCTGAAAGATAAAATACAGCTTTAAAAAACACAAAAGATACAAAAATCAATGGCAATTTAGATTTCAAGATCTCTTTTATAGAAGCTCTGATGACCAAACTTGAGGTAGTAGAAGGTGTTAACACTGCCAAATAAATTAATGATACCTTCTGAGATGCACGAATTATGTGCAGAGAAGCTTCATTTGATTTATCAGATTTCTAGATTGCAACATTTACATGGTGACAACACAACATTCTATCGCGGAGGAGTGAACAAGAGGATTGCTCAGAACAGAATATATGACATTCCATTAGTAGTTGTGAGAATTCAAGTGATGTTGAGAACATCCTCTACTACTACGTACATTCTAATTTCTTCGAATGAAAGAGGTCCAAACTTCTTAAAATAGCGCATCTAAACTTAATTATGACCAGAGCAGAGTTATAATTCTAAAAAAAGAATAGATGGTCTTACTAATAACTTGCAACTTTCTTGGATTGAACGAAACAAGATATTCTGGATAACTTGATCAAATTCTTTGACATTAGCTATATTCTCGAATGTATGAATTCTTGTTTCATGATTCTTATTCTTGATTCAACATCCTAAAAAAGTCAAATAATTCAGAAAATTAGCCTGATCCAATTAGTCTATAAATTACTTTGTAAAGTTTTTAGCTAGAAAATGAGATTTTTGTATATACGGTAGGCGACTTGCGAAACTCATCTTGCTTACCAATGAAGTGGTTCACACTTCACAGCCCAGAAACGAAAAATCAAAAAACCCCAACAGTTTTTTATATTAGTTTACAATAAATCATGGATAACATGCTAGAAACTAAGTTGATTACGAAGTTGAAAACTAGTGGCCGCGTAAAAAAAATACATAGTGAAAGTTACAATACACATCTTTTAATATTAACTTAAGAAAATGGGGTTGGTAAGAAATGGATTTCGTGGGATGTAATTGTCTAAAAATTCCCTCCACTAGTCCACTTGGACAATGGCTTGCCTTAATCTCAATTAAAGCCTCCACGTAAGCACACAAATTTAAGGCCGGTTTTGGTTATTTTTTTTTAAAAAAAAATTATTTTTTATTTACAAATATTTTGCTATTTATAAATAAAATGTAATTTCTGACTTATAAGTTTGAATAAATTTATTAGTATTTATAATATATAAAAACTAATAATATAACAATATAAAACTAAATACAATTACCTTTTAAAGTGATTTAATACATTTTTATGAAGTCAAATTATAAAAATAAAAATAAATAACTGCAATAAAAACACATTTTCTACTTTTCAAAATTGAGCTTATAAATTATCTATAATTACTTTTATTTATTGTAAAAAATACAAATATACTTATTTTAACTTATGATTTATAAGCTCTCTTTAAATTTTGAGTGGGAGCCCGTGTAACATCATTTTTCCAGACGTGGGTTTCCACCTAAAAATAATTTGGTTTTTCCACTCGCAATATTTTCATCCAATATTTGTCACCATAAATGCCCCCAACTTTTATATATCGAGATCACCTTGCATCATACATACGTAATGCAACTTTTGGTTTTAATAGACGGTGTAGGTTTTACATTAGGTAGAAAATAAACTATATAGGTTTGAAGACTATTTGCAATTACTAATAAATATTGGTTGTCCTAATGCTTCATTTAAATTAGAGCAGTAGTTCGCATAGATTTAACTAGCTATATAATTAGGCTATTCTTTCCAACAAAATTTCATAAAAATAATCTGAAATTAATATTTGCTGAATTAACATGTGTCGAATAAAGATGTACCAACCTAGCAATCAAACCCAGAGAGGGGCCAACTTAATTATTATTTCCTCAGGAACATGCGAGGGTCTGAAACGTAATGTATTTTGCTTGTTACGAACACTAAATGAGAAAAGATTTTTGGAGGTTGGGAGTACAAAGGCCACCATGAGGTGTCCGCCTGCATCCGCCCTCCCCACAGATTGCTAAATTATTATGGCCATACCTGAATAGTCCTTTTTAAAATTTGTAATTATATTTTATAATCAATTTAATTTTTAAAATTTTCAATAACTTCTGCTACCTCCGTCCCATGTTAACGTTTCGGAGAGAAGATCCGGCACGCATTTTAAGGTGCATATAAAGTATAGTTCCATAACTTATTTTTAATATTTTTTTCTGAATAAAAATTTAATGTTTAAATTTTTATTCAAAAAAAAATTTTAAAAAATAAGTTATGAAACTATACTTTATATGCACCTCAAAATGCGTGTCAGACCTTCTCTCCAAAACGTTAACAATTGGGTGGAATTGAGGGAATATTAAATATGAATAGTTATATATTTACAAAAATCGGATCAAAATTGAATTTTAAAAGATATAATTTTTTTTGAATTGAATTGGATCGGATCGGGCCGGATTTTCACAAAAAATATTAAGGACATTTTAAGTTCACGGATCGGGTCTCATTCGACCGGATCAAATACTTTTTAATATTTAAATAATAATAATTTTGGATTTTATGTATAATAACTAATTTGTTTTGGGAATTTTTTAAATTTTTATTAAAATATTTTTACATTTTTATATGATATTTCATACAATATTAAAAAAATTGATAAAATTCAAATATATTCAAAATGTTATTTAGTTTTTTTAGAAAAATCCAATAAAGGTAAATTGAACCCAACTTTATCGGAAACGAGTCGAACTGTACTATTTTTGTCCGAACAAATTTAAATTCATATTATTTTTTGACTGTGTCAAAATTCGGATGCAGGTTTATATCAGTCTACAATTATTAACATGCCGAGTTATTATAAATTAGAACGTGAACACGTTTTGGTAAATAATTATATTATTGATCACACATGTTTGATGGACTAAATCATAATCCTAGTTCAACTTTTGTATTATTTTTTGATTAGCTGTGGTCCTGTGGAATCAGTTTTCATTACATGCATATACGTACATAGTAATAAAAGCAAACGCAATATCCCTTTTAAATAGATCGAAGTTGATTCTTTATGCTTTATATTTCTTTGAATGTTCAAACAAACAAGTACGTCCAGCTAATTTTATACCCAACATCGATCTTGAAGATTGTTATTTGTGCTCAGTTAACAAAGAAATTTATAAAACCTTTTAAAAAAGCATCTATATAACTAATAAAGTAGTAATCAGATATTATTACATTGTAAAAGGGATATAATTAGTTGGCATGGTGGCAACTTTTTTAGTTAGCATAATTTCTTTACTAATTAGTTTTTTTTGGGTACGCAGATCTCATTACTAATTAATTCATCTTAGCTTAATCTACATTGCTTCACCTGTTAGTTGTATGGATACATGCTTACCGTTCAACGAAGAAACTTCGGAAGCTAAGATTGATATAACTATATATATAGGGAGTCATATATAAGCGCTCATCCGTCAACTAGTTATGAAATTGAAAGTACACATGTTCTGTATTGTGGTGACTTTGATCGGCAATATATTATATATACAAATTTATATAATAAGTCATATGTTTAAAATTTTGGAGACTTTGGATAGGTATTAAATGGAATATGCCAAGAGACTATTATAGTAATTTGTCAAAATAGAAAAGGGAAAATTAAATAATAGGTCCTTGAATTATTCGCATTTTATTGTCTAAATCTCTGAACAAAAGATTCCGTATTTCAGGTCTTTTAACTATTTTATTTTCTAGTTCAAATCTCTCCATTAAAAAAATTGTAATGGACGTTAGAATCTTGATGACGCGTCACTGATGTGACATAAAAATTTCTGATTTAAGTCCCTGAACTTTTCTATTTCCTGATTTAGGTCCTTAAACATAATTTTTTTTAAAAATAATTGAATATTTTTAAATTTAAACGATAATCATGTTTATTTTTAAAATGTTATTTTTAAAATGTTATTTTTAAAATAAACGATAAACATAAAAAAAAATTGTAAAGATTTTTATGTTTAAAATTTAAAAATATTCAATCATTTTTAAATTTTTGTTGTATGAAGTTTTTCGGCTTGACATGACTACGGCTGTAAATTGATTCGGACTATCCGTCAACCTAGTTCATATCCAGCTCGAACATATGATACACATATCAGATTTGTTTTATTCTTAGATTAAATGATTATTTATATAGTTCAAATAAAAAATAATACTTAATGTTAGTGGATTATATTTGACTCGTATTTGATGGAACACAATATAAACACGATAAAAGTAAAATGATATGATACATGAGTAAATGGATATCCACAAAATTTCAAAACTAGAGTTACACCAAGAAGAAACTTACGCTAGTACATCTTGAAATGCTAATTGTAATTGGCATTAATAGTGGCTTGAGAACTGTAAATTTAGATATTTAGAGTTGTGTATGGTTTTAAAATTTTATTTTTAAAATAAACGATAAACATAAAAGAATTTATGTTTAAAATTTATAAATATTCAATTATTTTTAAAATTTTCATGTTTAAGGACATAAACCAGAAAATGAAAAAGTTTAGGGACCTAAACCAGAAATTTTTATATCACATCAGTGACACGTCATTAAAATTTTAACGTCTGCTAGAATCTTTTTAACGAAGGAATTTGAACCAGAAAATAAAATAATTGAGGCACCTGAAATACAGAATCTTTTGTTCAGGGACCTAGACAATAAAACAGAATAATTCAAGGACCTAATATTTAATTTTTCCAATAGAAAAATATGCCAGCATGAAGTCTTAAGTTGTTTTTTGAGCTTGGAAATTGTTAAGTCCTCTGCCCCTCTTCTTCCCCTCCTTTCGCTGCTGTTTTAGCGCTGTTTTCAACCTGTGGCGGGGAATTTGCAAAATAATACTACCTTTCGATGTTAATATTTGGATGGCAGGGAGTTTAAGAGAAATAAAAAAATAGAAAAAAAATATATATATATATATATATATATATATATATATATATAATGCTGAGATCTGCTAACATTTTAAATAATGTTAAAAATACATTAAATATCAACATCATTGAAGTTTTGTTAGGAATTAAGAGTCTCAGAAGTTTATAGGGGGGTGAATGTATACTTCAAAGATTTGTAATCGTTTTAAAACTGTGATGAACTGCTTGTTGTTTGAATCTATTAAAACAAACTTAGTGTTTGCAAGAACATAAAGCAATAAGTAAAGAAAACACAATATGTAACTTTCAATCTAATTGTATTAGAATTAACTTTGCTACAGTCTAAAATTTAACTTAAATTTCAGCTTCTTGTTCTAGGAAGAATACAATGTATGAATACACTTGATACAAGATTCTTAGACACTGTCTTATGAGACTGTGCATAAAATATATAGACAACATGTCCTATGACACATGCTCTCATAAGACAGTTTAGCTAAAACTAGAAATAGACAAGAAATACTTTTGAAAGGCAAAGTGTCTAAACTTGTAACACTATAACTTATGTAACTCAACTAAAAAAAAGATACTTAACTGGAAGACAATAAAAAACATGAAACCACAAAGAAATCAATATTAAATGAAGACAAGGTAATTGATACAATTCAACATGTTAACTATGATCAAACAAAGAAGAAATCATTGAAAGAAGTTCAAGACAGAGTTGTTCATGCCTCAGTGATCTGTAACTTAAAGATTCAAGATTATAACTATCAGTATCAATAAGACTAATTGATTTCAAGTGAACAAGAAGGAAAGCAATAATTGGAAAGCCACATTACTAATTGAATATGGTAATCTATTCAAGAAGCAGAAACACTATCAAGACTAGTCACTTATGAATCAGACCATTGCATCAAGTGTCAGGACATTGATAGCAAGTTTATGTCAGAAATAGAGATCCAGGTTCAAGAGCTTGTTGAAGAATATGGAAGACATAAAGAAATCACAAGTTCAAGATGTTGCATTGAAGTTTCAAGTTGAAGCCCAGAATTTCTCTAAGTACAAAATGTTCGAGATGGCCAAGTAGAATATTCCTATGTAGAATATTCGACTTAAATGTTCGAGATGACTAAGTAGAATATTCCTATGTAGAATATTCTACTTAAATGTTCGAGATGGCAAGTAGAATATTCCTATGTAGAAATTCTACTTACATTTTCGAGATGACCAAGTAGAAATTCTCAAGTAGATGTTCTACATAGAGAGCAGTTTCAACATGACACATGGCATCATCTAATTGACAGATTTCCAAGCTTTCAAGATAAGATAAGATTTATGTGGACATCATTGGGCCACGTATATCTTAGTCTTTGAGGACTACAGGACATAGATTACAAGTAGTATAAATAGAAGTACTTGTGTATTATTTAAAAAGAGCAATATTTTCGAGATAAACACTTGTAAAAGAGAGAGAGAGTATTCACAGAGCTTAGTATCATTTACTACCCTCTTTACTTCTGGTGTACTTTGTAATGAATGTTGTAGCAACCCTTTCAAGTTATATATAAGACATATATTCCTTGAATCATTATGTTCATTTATTACATGGTATTTATTGCTTCTTAATTTCGAAAAGTTGTATTCACCCCCCCTCTACAACACATTTGGACCTAACAACTTTACATTTGAATACTATCTATTTCTAGCTAACACTTGTCTTGACAGTCTGCCATGTTCAGCTTTATATCTTCTCTCATTTGTCTTGCTTATCTTCCCAGCTTCATTGTAGTCTTGTCTCTATCTTCACAGGCTTGACTTATCCTGCAAAGACAGAGCTGTAAATTATTTATCTTGTTCTTCTGCAATTCTCCTTGAAAATAGCTCTTTGAAACAGTCGAGTCTCTATTGAAATTTCTTCGAGAAGTCATTATAATTGACTTCTCGATTGGGTACAAGCTGTGACTTCTCGATAGAATACTGAATGGCTGACTTCTCAAATGTTTAGACTTCTCGATCGCATACTAAATGTGATGACTTCTCGATTAGACTAGACTTCTCGAATGATTACTTAAAACTGAGACTTCTCGATTGATTCAGCTTTATCACTTCTCGAATGTTTCTTTGGTTAACTTCTTGAATTGTTTATTGGACTTCTAGAATGTGTACTTTTTCACACTACTCGATTGACTTCTATATCCTGACTTCTCAAATGGTTCAGCTATATCACTTCTCAATCGAATACTGAGCCAGTTGAGTATTTTGAGACTTCTCAATCAGTTGCACTTTTGACTTCTCGAATGATCTGTTTTCCTTAGAAGAATTTTCAAGCTGCATTCATTATTCTTCAAGTAGCCTTTCTTTGTCTAGTTGCATGATTCACCTTGAATCTTCTAACAGACTTTATTCTTTGGCTTTAGATTACATCATGGAATTACAATTTGATCATACTTATAACTGCAACAATACATTGAATTATCTAAGTCACTAACATATTACAGAAGTATACAACTGTTACAGCAAGACAGACAATTACATAGAGTAGGCTTGATTTGGTCCAATAATCTCCCCCAATTTGGGAAAGAATAAATTTCATAAATTAATACAAGATATCAAGCCTACCTATTTTATTGTTGTTGATGATTGGCATGATCGTATCTCTCTTTCCTTTCTTTCTCTTGCCTTGTGTTGATTTCTTCAATTACCTCAAGGATCTGTTGTCCGGCCATGACTTCTTCAATTAAAATTGCATCTTTTAACATGTTAGCATCAATTTTGAGGGTGTGCATAGGATAATCATGAATAAACTTGTATCTGATTTTGATTGTTGCCCCATTTCTCCGCTTAAATTCAACTTTATCTGGATCCTTGAATACTCTACACTTTCCCTGTCTTCTCAGTTCTTCAGACAACCTTTCTATTCTTTCTCCTTCTTTCCTTTTCTTATCAACCATATCCTTCAAATACTTGACTTTGTCAATCTTCTTTTGATACTTCTTAGCCAAGTACTCAGTCATCTCTATCATTCTTAGTTTATCAATCATGCACCATTTGTCAAACAGACTAATCACTCTTCTAATGTCATGAGTGATTGAATTTGAGTTGTCATGATAAAAACCTCTTTCTTCTCCATCAACAGTTGTTACAAACATCCTATTATCCCTGATTTCTACCTTGATGATTTTGTTTGCCTTTCGTTGCTTGATCATTACTTTATTTATCTCTGCAACTTCTTGGATGGACTTAATTTATAGACCTTTATCAGGAAAAATAAGTTGTTTTCTCCATTTAGGACATCTAACTAGCAATGAGTTAGTAGATTTCTTGAATTTTATTGTTGTGGTATTGTTGACCTTTATCTGTTGACATGACTTCAATCTCTTGAGGTGATTCTTCTCAACTTCCTTCCTTATCACTCCATGTGCAGTTACTTTCACAAACAATCTTCTTGGAGATTTGGATTTAGGGAATATATCAGTTTTAGAAACTGTTGGGAACACACTAGTACCCTGAAGTTTGGTAGGTGTACTAGAATGAACACCAACAACTTGCTGCTTGGAAGGCTTCTTTCTCTGATATTTCTTCTCCTTTTCATAATCCTCTCTCTTCTTCTTGTCTATAGTTTCCTTTTTTTTATCTTCTTTCTTTCCACCCTTATCACTCCCAAATTCAGGCTTCTTGTCATTCTTGTCCTGATCCATGTCCTCATCATTCCTCTTCTATCTCTTTAGCTCCTCATTTGCAAAGTTAGAAACTTGATCATTAATAAATTTCTTCTTTTTCTCCAGAATCAACTTATCTTCCACTTGCTTGACCTTTTTCTTTTCAATCAACTCAATTAGGTTTATGATTTGACTTCTGTTTCTGGAATTGAGATGTTGAGGAATTTTGAAGTGAGCAAGTTTATCTCCTCTTGCCATATAAATTATACCATCTGGATTGCAGTATGTCTCAAGAAGAGCATTAGGTAGGAGAGGACCCAATATCTAATTTTTTAACTCTTCATCCTCTTGAGTAACTAATTCAACTAATTTGTACAGGCATTCCAGCTTAGTGTATGATAGATTGTGAAATATCCCAACAGGGACCTTGAAATAATCAGACTCCATCTGCACTATTGGTTCCTTAAACATTTTTCCATTCTGTTCAAACTTAACTCTCATTACTGTAACAATAGCATTGTCAAGCATCTTCTTGTAGCTCCAATGATTGCCCTTGACTTGCTTTTTGATATGTTGCAGAAGGTCCAAGAAGTCCTTATCAGTATTAGGCTTTAGAATTTCTCCTCTTAGTCTCCTCATAACAACATTTTGCCTCTCAGCCTCTATTTCTTCTCTTCTTTCCTTCTCACCGTTAGGATTGATATCTTGGCTTGGAAGAAATGTAGAATGACTTGGCTAGATGTAAGATGGTACTTGTACTGAAGGAACTTGATTGGCTTGTCCCAAGTTAGAGATGAGATTTTGCAATGAGGTGAGCTGAGCAGAGATATTGGCAAGTGTGGTGCCTTGAGTGGTAGTAGAAGTGGCAAACTCTTTTTTGAGATTTTATACATTGGACACAACTATAGAAATAGTAGTGGAGAGAGATTCAACTTTAGAATTCAACTCAGCAATTATTGTGGCCTTAACTGCTTCATCATTTAACTTGGATTGATAGTAGATGTCCACTTGAAGTGGTGACAAGGTATGAAGAGGCACATCTTTAGGCAACCTATCTGCATGCCTGTTTTTGTAGAGCACTTCAACCATATTATTGATTCTTCTTTGATTGTTCAAGATGGCGGTGTTACTATTGACCATTTCTTTGAAGACCTTCTCCATGGCATCTATCTTTGAGTAGAGAAAGGATGACTTGTCTGATTCTCCTCTTGATATGTTTCCATAAAGGCCTCCAGGTCTCAATTTATCTTCAATTATTTTCAAAAAACCCTCCATTTTGGCTCTATGCTCAGATATTTCTAATTGAAAACCCCTTGCAAGATAATGATTAGATTGCAATTGAACTTTGGTTGCCTCATGTATATCATCATAAATGGTAGTAGGGGTGAAAATCTTCTCACATGATCCAAAAGAAGTGAGATATTTCTGTCTCATCCACTACAACATCTCCTCCATGCTCACAGTGTTTTTGTTTTCCAACCAGGCATCAACATGTGCTTCTCCATCTTCAGACATATCAGCATTTTTCTCCTTTATTTCCTCTTGGTCCTTAGCATATTCCAACAATATTACAGCATAGTCCTTGTTGGGTAGGTGAGAAGTAAGAAGTTGTTGAGCTATTTAGTAAAAGCCATCCAACTGATTTCTATACAATTCTTTGAGTTGCTCATCTGAAAGTGACACACCAAGAGATGATGGTCCTGATTCCCTATCATGTTGCACAGGTTTCAGCCATTGTGATAAAGAGTGAGAGCTAGGGCCACTTATTACAGTGGTCCCCTCAGTATCTATTTCCTCATCCAATTTCTCAGATGATTTTCTAGACAATGGATGGATGGGTGATTTCTCCTGAGGAGACAGTCTTTGAATGACTGGGGAGTGTCCAGGGGATGCCATTTGCATGGTATGGAGGTCTTCTAGATTACTCAATGTCTGTGAAGACATTTGGCTTGAATATGCCTCAGCCACCACGGAGTTTGAAGTAAAGACTCTTGAAGCCTCAGTGGTTTTGATGGTGTCATCAGGATATGCCTCAGCATGCATTCCCTCACCATCTAGATGTGTTTCCTGAGTGTGAGATACAGCCTTTTCTATGAGTTTTGATTAATTTTGTCTTAACGCTAAGTGTAAATTAAATTAAGGTTAGGAAGTTACTAATTAATATAGTAATCCTCCCTTAGGTTATTCGAAGTGACAGTCAACGAGTGGAAAGTCAAACGTGGTCAAAATGTTTTATAAACAAAACAAAATGATTTTCTCTCGACATATAATTAGATAAGATTTATCAAGTATATGATAAAATCAAATCTAGTTTACATATGTTATATTTTTGAGGCAAAGACTAAAGACGAACAAATACTGTATTTTTGACACTATTTTTACAAGACAGAAAATGTTTTATTAAATTAAAAGAATGTCTGTTTTAAAGGTTTTCAAGGGAATATATTTTAAATATATTTTCTAAATATATTTGTTCAATTTATCTTCAACATAGTCCTGCCTAAATGTAAAATGCAGATTTTATCCCTAAAGTCTCTAACTGTCTTATTTATTTGGATAAAATGCATTTTAATTCAAGCATAAATATTCTTTGGACTTCATAGTCATTATTAATTTAGGAATATTATGTTTGAATATATTTCAAGTCAAAACTTTAGTCCAAACGTCGACAAGTTCCGACAAATGGCTATCGGATATTGTTTCGAGCTGTAGGGACAACGAAACGATCCTTTTCTCGAAATAATAGCTACACATGTCCAATTGACTTGAAACTTGGGGAATGTCACTAGAATATTTAAAAAGAATTTTAGGATTTTTTCATGATTTTTGGGTGATTTTTATTTTTGGCATGTACTTTCGATACGTAATTGATTGTTCGGTTAATTAAAAGTTAATGAAGGTCAACTCCAAATTGAGTAGGATTTTGACCATGACCTACTTGGAATATTTACAGATGGTTCCCAAATTTTCATAATTTTGGAGCATGTTTTGAAAAATGTCATATTCGTCATTGTAACGTTCGGTTTCACTTTTATTATCTTTATTAATTAACTGAATGTTGTTTACACGTTTTTCCATGCATCCTAGTGGGTTAGTACTGCTGAGAGAACAAGAATTTGAATTTTTATACCTTACCTTATCCTTTTGTACTTCTTGTCCCCTCATCCCCCACCCAAAACCCTAATTTCTTTCTTTAAATACACTCCCACCCCCCACACTTCTCCTCAAGCCATTTGAGCCAAGTAAATGCTGCAATTTTCTCTCCCAAGAAGCTCTCTAGTCCAGAAATATTTCATCTCTTAGAGTTCTTGAGTTATAAGCTTAGTTCTTTCATAGATCTAACCCCTACCAAGCTTACAAACACATTTACATGCTCATATAACACACACATCACACAAGTATCTTTTGGCTACCCAGTTACCATATTTTAGCAGCCCCTAGACTTATTTAGTTGCCCCCAAAGTTATAGCAAAAGTTGATATTCCGACCATTTTCGGCGACTTTTTCCGGCGACCCTTTTTGTGTGTTTTAGGCTTCAAAACTAGCTTTCTCTCTTGATTTCTTCTTAGATCTCAAGGGTTATAAGTTGGTTCTACATAATATATATATATATATATATATATATATATATATATATATATATATATATATATATATATAATTAGTAGGTACATGTTTAGTAGTGTATACACCTTGCTTGCTTGATTTTTAAGTGTATACACGAACTCTTGTTCCCGTTCCTAACTCGTATCCCTTGATTTCGCAAGAAATATTGTTGTCTCTCACTATAGAGCACAAGGGTCATAAGTTAGTTCTTAATTGTTTATATATATATATATATATATATATATATATATATATATATATATATATATATATATATATATATATATTCGGCCAAACATATATATACACTAGCTTGCTTGTTTGACCTCTTGCAAGTATATATATTGTTAGTCTTGTTCCTCTCGATTTATATATACACGAGCTTTTATCTTAACTTTTTATTCTCGTATATATAAAGAGCGAACTAAACCAAGAGAGTTATTAACTTACCTCTCTCCTTAGTTGGTTGTTAATATCCTTGATTTATTTCGGGATTAGAAACAACAACTATTTACTTAAATTCCGAGTCAAGGCTAGACTTGTATAAGTCGATATATACGAAAAAAACAAGAGGCTTCCTTGTTGAATTTTTGTATCTAAACCAAGCTTATATCGAGTGTGGAAACCGATTTGTATAAATCTCATTTAGAGGTATAAACAAAAGGTTACTCTAATATTTGTAAGGTAACTCGCTTTAATTCCAAGTTGAGTGTTATGTATAAGTCGAGGTACGACATAAACATAAATACGTCTTGTTGAGTTATAAAGTGAAAGAAACCAACACACATTCCGAGTGTTGCTATTTCGTATAAATCTCATATATTATTTGGAGATATAAACGAAGTAAACTCGTTGAATATTTGTATGTTTATTCTTTAACTTCGAACACCGAGTTAAGGGCTTTTCGTATAAGTCGAGGTACGACATAAACGAGCCTAACTTGTTGAGTTCTTGAAGTTAGTCCACGATAGACTCCGAGTTAAATAATATTTCGTATAAGTCGAGGTACGACATAAACGAAACGTACTCGTTGAAGCTTAGTGGTTTATTTCGAGTTTGTTTTAAAGGCCATTTTTAATTGTTATTTTAGGCCTTATAAACAACTTGATTTCGAAACGCGCTTGACATAAGTCAAGTCAATATATTCGGCCTTTAGTTTAGATCATATACCCTTGGCCTTATATATCAGACAAAAATAAGCAGAAAAGAAAAAGATTTATTTTAAGTAAATTGCATTGCATCATACGCTTTACATATCGCAATTTACTTTAGCATACGCATTTAATTTCGTTCATTCATACGCTTTACTTTCCGTACCTTACTTTAGCATACGCACTTAATTTATTGCATACACGTTAGCACACAACATGTGGATCGTCCTTTTGACTAAGTGACTTACCCTTTCAAGTGGTTCGTCCTTTCAAGTGAATTACCCTTTCAAGTGTTTGTCTCTCTGGTCTAGTACTGTAATATACTAGTCCACCACCTTTCTTTATTAAACAGGGATATAAAGTCGTAGTACTTGTTGTCTACACTTTGTTGTGAGGTGAAAGTGAAGTGAGGTGATCCTTGTTCTAAGACCCAAGTCCTCTAAGATACTACGTGACTGTGAAGAGGTAACGGGGAGTTACGCTCTAAGACCAGTTCGTAGGGGTACTACTTGCCTGTGAAGAGGTAACGGAGAGTTACACTCTAAGACTAGCTTGTAGGGGTTCTACTTTGATTGTGAGGAGGTAACGGGAAGTTACGTTCCAAGATAAATCAAGTAAGTTTTGCTTTGTATTTTGAGGGGTTATCGGGTAGTTAAGGTCCAAGATAAATACTAAGTGTTGTAAAAGGCTTCTCCGCCACTATAAGGAGTTCATCTTTTTATAGTGCAAAATCTCGAGTTCAGGGAAGGACTCGGGGACTGGACTAGGGGTGAGCGGATCCGTTAGGGGATTGCGCCATCGCAAACTAGGATAAAAATTCCATTGTGTACTCTATTTCTTTTCTTTATTTTTATTTTCCGTACTTATATTACTAGTTGACTGGTAATATTTCAAAAAGAGAAAAGAAAATTTTAAAACGCCAAGCTCAATTTTTTAAAATGGTATTAAGCTATTCAACCCCCCTTCTAGCTTATACCCCCATTTCGGGCCTAACAGTTGGTATCAGAGCAGTGCTCTTAATCGTGCTCCATGGCCTTTTTCAGTGCCTACGAACGCAACAAAGAGTAGATCTTTTATGGCGTATTTGAGTACCATTGGTTGTGGTGAAGGTCTCTCGAGTTCGAGACCCCTTCTATTTGATGGCACCAATTTTGCTACTTGGAAAACAAGATTTAGAATTTATGCTAAATCCCAAGGTGTCAAAGTGTGGATGGCTATCGAAGACTGTGTTGTAGTTCCGACAAAAGTAGTTGACGAAATAGTCATCGAAAAGAAAGTTAGTGAATACACCCGTGAAGAGGAAGAGTTAATGAACATAGCCTCTAAGGCGGAAATGGTCTTAACTAGTGCACTCGCAGAAAAAGAATACAAACGTGTTAATAACTACAAGTCTGCACAAGATATGTGGAACAAATTGGTTATCACCTACGAGGGAACCATGGATATTAAGGACTCTCGAATGGATACGTTGTTCCAAGAATACGAGAACTTTAAACTCCTCGAGGGTGAAACTATCATCGATATGGAAACGAGATTTACTCGTATTATCGATGAACTTGCTCAACTCGGGAAGGTATACTCTATTAATAAGAAAAATCGAAGGAGCTTAAAAGCCTTACCTCCGAGTTGGAAAGTTAAAGTTACCGCTATAAAAGAAATGCATAATCTAAATGCATATACCATCGATAGTTTATTCGGCAACCTTCGTGCTTACGAAGAAGATAATGCTCCGGATAAACCTCTTCCTAAAGTTGAAGATAAGAGAAAAAGTATGGCCTTAAAGGCAATACTTATCGATGAAGATGAAAACGACGACGATTTGAACGAAGAGTTAGAAAATCTTGATGAGCATGAAATTGCTTTATTATCAAGACAACTCCGTCGCGTTTTACAAAACAAAGCTCAAAGGTATGGAAAAGGGCTTTCTTAAATTGGGTAACCAACAACGAGTTTTTAACTCTAAAGGTAGGCCGAATTATAAGAATAATTTTCCTACTATGAGCTATGCTAAAGGCAAAGGTGTGCAACAACCACAAGCAAACAATGCTTACAATAACTCGAAATTTACGAGTAATTATGCATCTAAGCCTAAAGAGGCAGTTCCCGAGGAAACCGAGATTGTTTGTTTTGAATGTAAACAATCGGGTCATTTTAAAAGGGAATGTCCAAATTTGTCTAAAGGATAAATTCTTGTAGCCGAAAGTGGATGGGATCTTAGCGAGGATGAGGAAGCTCCTGAACAAAACGAGGAAACTATAAACCTTGCTTTGATGGCAGTCGGAGATGAAGCTACTCCAACGGAAGGCTCCACTTCTCTACAAGAGGTAACATCTAAACCAGTCTTGAGTTCATCATGTGATAATAGTGATATTAGCTTGTCCAAAGTAGATCATTATAGTATGGATATTTCTGAGCTTAGAAACTTGGTCAAAAATTTGAAAATTGGTTATGATGAATTGAATCGAAGTTATGTTAAGACAAAATCCGAAAAAGATAAATATGAGGATTTGTGTCTTGAACTTCAAAAAGAGGTCACTAGTTTGACCGACTTACATGTCAAAGACATGGAATACGTTACTAACATTCTCTCTCAAAATGAAAGCTTGAAAATCGAGGCGAACGGAAAGGATGACCAAATTCGTACTCTTGAAGTCGAAAATGTGTCTCTGATTTTTCAAGCCGAAGAGATTGAGAATGATAAGCTCCATTTAAATGAACGCAATCATGAACTCCATGTTGAGCTTTTAAATTTGAAAATTCAAAATGAATCATTGATTCAAGAGAATTCTTCACGTTGTGAAAGTATAAATGACCTCGAAAAATCTCTTACGGGAGATAGAGAGGAAGAGCTTCATGAAGCCTTAAAAGAGCTAGACTTTGATTACAAACTTCAATTAATGAATAAAGACAGAGATTATGCCAAACTTCAAGGAAAAATTAATGTCGAATTCGAAAGTCGTCAAAGACTTGTCTCAGAATTAGAAACGATGAAGTTGGAAAATCAAAAGCATAAAGATGAAAATCAAAAGCTCTTGGCTCAAGTTATGGATAAAGAGAAATTCTTAACTACCAAGATTAACCTCTTGATTAAAGAAAAAGAAAATCTTGAATCCATTTTAAAACAATTCATTAAGAGCAATGCCATTTTAGAAAGGATGGTATTTGGCTCTAAGGAATCATTTAATCGTGAAGGCTTGGGTTATGGACATAAAGCTTTCACTAAAAAGGAAGATCATAAACCCAATCCTCCGATTAGTACTCCATCTAAATCACCTACACCTAAGTGTACATATTACAATGTGAGTGGACATATTCGTCTATTTTGCAAAGCTAAAGAAGGTGAACTAAAGGGGAAATACAAGTGGATTCCAAAAGGATCAACTTCTAGAAATAGAGATAGAAAGAAAATATCTCAAAAGAAGAATGATTCTAAAGTGAATGTTCAAAACCAACCAAGATTTTTGTATCATCAAGAACCAATTCCCTATGGACCAAGAAAACGTTTTATGACTCAAAATCCTAACTATCATGGTCAAACTCGTAAAATAAATGTACCTATGCCTAGGAATGCGAGTTATCATGCTAGATCGAGTCATCATGCTAATATAAGTCATCATGATTACCCTAGTACTTCAAATGCTCATGTTAGAAGTAGTAATTTGAAATACAATGCCAATGCTAATTCTAGAGATTCGATTATTACCATCTTTCCCTCAAGAAATAATCATGAATATGTTAGACATAACAAATATACTCCTAGGAGAAACCCTTATCATATATCTACTAGGAATGAAGCATCTAGAAACATACATGATTATATGCAAACTTATCCCATGCCTAGATTTGTTCATGCTAGTTCATATATGCCTCATGATGTACTAACCCAAGGACCCTTAAGACAAAAGGGTACCAAAAGGTTTAACTGATCCTTTGTGTATGTATGTCTTACTGCTGCGAAAGATGTGTGGTATCTTGATAGTGGATGTTCACGTCATATGACCGGTAATAAGTCATTGTTGAACAACATTAGAAAGGTAGCCGCAGGAAGTGTAACCTTTGGAGATAGCAGTAAAGGCAACATCATTGGCATTGGGGATATTGGAAATGAAAGCTTCAAAATAACAAATGTACAATTAGTCACGGGACTAAAGTACAACTTGCTTTCAATAAGTCAACTATGTGATAATGGTTGCAAAGTAGTCTTCCGATCAACACATTGTTCCATTTATAATGTAGACGGAAGACTAGCCTTAAATTGTCCACGTAACAAAAATGTATATACGTGTGACACTACGAAATATGATAATGTTTGTTTGGTATCCTTTAATGATTATCCATTGTTATGGCACCGAAGGTTGGGTCATATAAACATGAAACTCATTAAGACTATATGTTCGAAAAAACATGTACGGGGATTACCGAAACTCAATTTCGTTAAAGATCACATATGTGAAGCTTGTGAAATTGGCAAACAAATAAGAGCAACTCATAAAACCAAATTCATGGTGTCAACATTTAGACCACTTGAGCTATTACATATGGATCTCATTGGACCTGTTCTCGTGCAAAGCCTAGGAGGAAGTCAATACACCCTAGTGGTAGTTGATGACTACTCTCGCTACACGTAGACTGAATTCCTAAGGTCAAAGAGTGATGCATTTGAATCTTTTACGGATCTCTGCAAACGTATACAGAATCAACACAATAACTCGATTATCTATATCCGGACGGATCATGGAAAAGAGTTTGAAAATGTAAAATTTGTTGATTTTTGTGAGGCGTATGGTATTACTCATAACTTTTCTGCTCCTTATACACCTCAATCAAATGGGGTAGTTGAAAGGAAAAACAGAACGTTACAAGAAATGGCAACGACTATGTTTAATGAATATCGTCGACCAAAATATTTTTGGGTCGAAGCTATGTCTACTGCATGCCATGTTCTTAATAGAGTATTACTACGACCTATCAAAATGAAGACTCCTTATGAGCTTTATTTTGGTAAAACTCCTAAGCTTAGCTACTTCAAAGTTTTTGGAAGTAAGTGCTATATCATGAATACTAAGGATTATCTAACGAAATTCGACCCCAAATCTGGTGAGGGTGTTTTTCTGGGATATTCTAGTAATAACAAAGCTTATCGAGTTTTCAATCTTAATACTTTGGTTGTGGAAGAATCAATGAATGTAGTATTCGATGAATCTAAACCAAACTCAAAGTTTAAAGATTTAATAGAGGAGGAACCAGATTCAAATGGTCAAATTCCAAGTGATGTTGAAAATGTTATTCGACAAATTGGAGACATGAATCTTGGACTTGCAAATCCAAAGAATCCTCTTGAAAAAGTTGAGAATGAACTTGAATTACCTGTGGAAATTCCATTGCTTAAGGATCATCCTATAGACCGTGTCTTAGGAGAATTAACAAAAGGTGTTCAAACTCGTGCTCAAGTTCAAAACATTGTGAGTCACATGGCCTTTCTATCACAAATAGAACCCAAAACCGCAAAGGAAGCTTTATTAGATGAGGATTGGATTTTTGCTATGCAAGAAGAGTTAAACCAATTCATTCATAATAAAGTTTGGGAACTAGTTCCACATCCCCCTGAAACTTCCATTATTGGAACAAAGTGGGTCTTTCGTAACAAATCAGACGAAAGTGGAACAGTGGTAAGGAATAAAGCACGTTTAGTTGCTCAAGGCTATACTCAAATGGAAGGAATAGATTTTGATGAAACATATGCTCCCGTAGCTCGAATTGAATCAATTCGAATGTTTTTAGCCTATGCTTGTCATAAAGGTTTCAAAGTCTATCAAATGGATGTTAAATCTGCTTTCCTTAATGGTGTCTTAGAAGAAGAAGTATATGTAAGACAACCACCGGGATTTGAAGATCACTTACATCCTGAGTATGTGTACAAATTGTACAAGGCTTTATACGGACTAAAACAAGTTCCTAGAGCTTGGTATGAGAGGTTAAGCAAATTCCTAATTGAAAATGGTTTCAAAATAGGAGTTGTTGATACCACTCTCTTTACGAAGTATGAAGGTGATGACATCTTGCTTGTTCAAATCTATGTAGATGATATTATCTTTGGTTCTACCAAGGAATCTCTATGTAAAGAATTCTCAGATATTATGAGTAAAGAATTTGAAATGAGCATGATGGGGGAATTAAATTTCTTTTTAGGATTGCAAATTAAGCAATCAGATGAAGGCATTCATATTTCACAATCGAAATATTGTAAAGAAATGCTTAAGAAATTTGATATGAAAAATTGTAAAATAATTAATACCCCTATGTCACCCGCCTTAAAGATGACGGAAGATCCTAGTGGTATTTCTGTAGATACAAAGAAATATCGAGGAATGATCAGAAGTCTTCTCTATATCACTGCTAGTAGGCCTGACATACAATTTAGTGTGTGTAAGTGTGCCCGCTTTCAAGTGAACCCCAAGGAATCTCATGTAGCCGCTGTAAAGCAAATATTTAGATACCTCAAGGGAACCACTGAAATGGGTCTATGGTATCCGAAAGGACAACCATTTGACTTAGTGTGCTTTTCTGATTCGTATTATACCGGTCACTTAATTGACAGAAAAAGCACAAGTGGTACGTATCAGTTTCTTGGTGGATGCCTAGTTTCTTGGTATTCTAAGAAATAAAATTCTGTGTCCATATCCACTACAGAAGCTGAGTATATAGCAGCTGTAAAATGTTGTGCTCAAATCCTTTGGATGAAGCAAACACTAGCTGACTATATTGTGAAATTTGATGTAGTATCGATTCAATGTGATAATATAAGTGCAATCAATTTGAGTAAAAATTCTGTATTGCACTCATTATCAAAACATATTGATATACAACATCATTTTCTACGAGACCACGTCTCGAAGGGCAATATTAAGATGGTATACATAGATACCGAACATAATATCGCTGATATTTTTACAAAACCTTTGAGTTCGGAAAGATTCAACAAACTTCGTTTGGAGTTAGGAATGCTTGAGTGCTCAAAGTGAGACACTGAGTGTCTTTAATTTTGTTGAATTAATTTTCAGTAAACTTTGCTCCGCTTGCAATTAAGGCTATTACTCGATCGGATTTCTATATGGAATTCAGATTTGTCGATAATAGAATTGATTATAAGTTGTTCAAGCTTTATTGTGAAATTAAGCTCAATAAAATAATTTTAATTAACACAACTATTGATTGGCCTTGGAATATTGTTTATTCCAAAACTCGGGAAAATAGTGAGTGTTAATTAAATTGTCCCAAGAATTATTCTCTATAATAAATTTATGGGAATTTAGAAATAAATTTCAAAATTTAGAAAATATCTTTCTTGGTTGATAATTATTTTATAAAAATTAATTGTATTCTCTCTTGCAATTAAAATTATAAAATAATTTATAAAAATTAGAGAATATTTGAGAAATTAATTACAATTTTTTATGTAATTAAAATATAAAATATAAATTTATCTTGCAATATATATTAATTGATTAGTATATATGTAAATACATTTTAATTAAAATGTATAGCAGGATTAATCCTAGCCATCAGATCAAAAGGGATTCAATCCTAACCATTTATCCCTAAAACATTTATAGAAAAATAAAATCATTATTCTACCATTTGTTTTCATCTCAGCCGCACTGTTCATCATTCGTATATATGTTCTATCAAAACCCTAGACACCTGACTTCAAATTCAAGTCAATTGGTCGTTTTTTCATCCAAATGAATGATGAATTCGTATTCTTCAGCGTCCAGGCTTTTAATTGATGTCAACTTCAATGTCACAACAGCTCAAGTCATGGGTTTTCAATAAAACCCTAATTGCCAAACAATTGAATCCATTCGATTTAATCATTCTTTGCATCTTCAATGATGAACCCATTGTTCTCTGTGTGTAATTGTTCATAGAATTCTGAGAGTGACATTCAACTCAGTTGAAAAATGATCGACTGAGTCAAGCTCTTACTCAGCACACACGATTCAATCATGTTCTTGGTCAAGTTATCAATTACGAGCGGGCATGAAGTCAGACAACTAAGGTGAACTCAAGAGAAATGGTAATTTGGAGTTAATGGGATAACTAGATTATACACCCTCTGCGAGGGTGTATACGGGTAAGACTATGGTCCTAAAAGGGTCATAGCTAAGGTATAGATTCTATACTTTAAGAAATTAGTATAGTCTCTCATGCTTCTTAGTGATGCAATGACAAAGTGTGTGCATATAATCAATGAACATGTTTGTTTAAAGCAAGTGATCAAAGTACTGTGTTCATATGTGTCTATCAAATTCTATTTTAAAGAAGTGCTGATAATTGGTGGTCACATATGTTCCCCTGTTCAAATTCATATCAGTATGTGCACATGTGATCTTAATCCTATGATATTCTCAGCTGATAAGTTATGGTAGTTAAAGTTTAAGAATCTTGGTACTAATGACTCAATTTTGAATAGATTTTAAATGATTCTAGATAAAGCTTGTATTTATCTCAATTTGATTATCTGACTAAATGTCTACTTAACTGCAAAATTGTGTGAAATTACTCTGCTAGTTCAGTAAAATTTGTTTAAGGTTCCAAGATATGTGCTTTCACTGCTCTTGCTGGTATTTATTTGTTAAAATGAGTGACTTTGCTTTACCTGGTGTCAACTATAATTTACTCATCAAGTCTGTTGATTATAAATTATTACTTGCTAAAGTTTAGTGATGAAATTGTCATTGATTGGTCATTAATGCATTGCATCATCTCTAAGACACATAGGGCACACTAGTACTTCTTGGGTATGGACTGCCTGGGACAACATGATTGGCCCTTGATCTGTTCCCAGCCCAACAGGTCACAAATAGAAGCATTATGCATATCCATGTCAGTTTATATTTACTGAATCATCACTTGCACTATTCCTTAATGTGAACTTACTGATAATTATGTGTGTAATGTATGCAAATTTGCTTAAGTGCCTAGTTTGATTGATTTGTAAATATGAGTACTATATGTTTGCCTAAGTGTACACATGCTTATCTGCAACCTCTGTGAAATTCAGGGATTATTTTAAGCCTAGTGTACTTAGCTGTTACAGATAGCTTAATGCGCCTAAGTGCAGCAGTTTCAATCCTGATCATGTCTATAAATATATCTGTGACTATGTGCAATTGTTAATTTAGTAATGCAGGCCTACTATCTTAAACATGGAAATCTGTGCTAACTGATTTGTTTTCACTAGAACATATGCTGGCATGAAAAATTAATTTTCGATGCATAATTGATTCATTGATAATAAGAAATCCGTGTGTATTGAAATTGCATGATTAATTGATTTTCTTAGAGAAATTTGCTCTTAATGCATGCTTTATTGTTATTATTTGAATACCAATTGGATTCTTGTAGTTGTTTTTACACAGACATTGCTAAAATTGCTTAATCTATGAATATGTATATAAAATTATATATTAGCTATACATGCATGTGTATCTGCCTATATTATTTTATTGCTTATTGAAAAAGCATGTCCTGAACCTACAAACCTTCACCTGCTACTTTGCTGAGTATGTATAATGTTATTTAATTATATATATATTTCTTGTTCTGTAAAAAGCATGGTAGATTTTATCTTAGAGTGTGTGCTGGCAAGATTAATTGGCACTTATGAATTTTAAAATGATAAGGGACTGTGCATCTCATTTAATGAGAATGGTGTATATGTGTACTTGTTATCTGTTTAGAGCTGCTACAAAGGACTGCTGGGAACTGTTAACTGTACTTATCTACAAATTGCCTCTACACTGTTTGTACTTTTTCTGTGCACTAACTGCTCTGGAATTATCTGTAGAGTACTTGACTGCATTCTTAAATATCATAAATGCAGTATGATCAGTTTGATGCAGGAATTAAGCTCAGTTTCTTTTGGTACTGCATATATACAATGTTATTTGTATGTTGTGCCTAATATACATGCCTTTGCACATCTATTTTTATATTTTGACAAGTACATCTGCTACAATCTTTAGCAGATCCTGTGAAATTTCATTTCATTTCCTCTTGCTATATATGAGTGTGTATGCATGCATATTAAGTCTGTGTCTTCAAATTAAATGCTCTGTGCTTTATTCTTCATTCCCTGTGTCTGAGAGTATTTATT
This sequence comes from Oenanthe sinensis, assembly GCA_028671895.1. NCBI lineage: Eukaryota > Viridiplantae > Streptophyta > Magnoliopsida > Apiales > Apiaceae > Oenanthe > Oenanthe sinensis. The sequence continues at coordinate 22,184,734 of CM053803.1, read as the reverse complement.
TCATTTGTCTTCTTGTTCTTTGATTCCTTATATGTGTCTGTTGCAATCCATTCTCAATGGAAAGTGACATGGTTGATACTAATCTTTGTTTAGGGCATTCAAACACCACCACTGGTCCTTCTCACAATACCAAGTATAGGAAGAAACAAAAGAAAATGTCTGACCTCATTTCCTCTCCAAACCAACTTAAGTCTGTCAAGCATAAGCTACAACTAGGCTGTTTGATTCACATTGAAAAGAGAACAAACTTGTATGATATGTTTTGTAAGGCACATTGGGAGCCACTTCTCTATTGTTCTAATAGGAAAGTATATCCCAATATGGTCACTGAATTCTATAATAACATGCAAGTTAGGAAAGGTGTGTGTGATGCTCTCTTTGTCTCTTCTGTTGTCAATGGGAAGGTTATGTTACTTGATCATATTGAGTTGGGAAAAGCCTTAAAACTCACTAACAAAATGTTAAACCTGCAAAATATTGATATTTCCCAGGAATTTCATTTCAATGCCAGTGAATACAAACTATATCTATCTGTTCTTTGTGGTTATGAGGTTCCTCATGATCTCACAACTGAGAACAAGGGCATTTCCTATGAGCATTTTCTTCCATCTTATCAAACTTTAGCTCTCATCTTTAGGGGAAACATCTTTCCTTGCACCTCAGACTCTAAAATTATGAACTTCACTGAAGTTAAGCTTATGTATAAGCTGATCAGTCACAAAATCGCCTTTAATCTTCCATATTTGATCCTATGTCACATGATTGAGTCATTTAAGCTAGGGTACATGTCCTATGGTCTCATCCTCACTAAGGTGTTTGAATATTACAAGCTCAACATGAACCAAATGCCAAACTTTCAAGTTGCTTCCACTATCTCAGACAAAGTAAGAAGAGAAGTCATTCCTTTGATTGGGTACATTACACCTCCTGTCATTGATCTTGACCCTGTCACACCTAGTGTCCCTTTGCCTCATGTTGCATCTGTTATCAAGTTTGAGTTTGAAAAATAGTATAATGTCTTACTTGACAAGCATAATGAACTTGAGGCCTTATTCAAAGAGCTTCAAGCCTCATTTAAAGTGCTAGTTGAGAAGCATGAACTAATTGAAGCCAAGGTTGGGCTACTTGTGAGCATACTTGGTAACACTCTTAACATGGCTGATAGAGTTGAAGAGGGACTGCAACAGTACATCTATATGCAGATGGCTTTAACTGATGGGGCTGCACTACCCATAATGGAAGATGTTGAACCAAACCCTAGGATGGTAGATTTGCTAGATGGGCCAGTTGGAAATGAAGTGAGAGAGATGGAGACAGACTTGGTTACAAATTCAGTGATTGATAATCCTGAATATGAAGCCATGGATTAGGCATTGCCTTTTTTATCAGATATTGGGTGTGAAAATGAACCTGGTGGTGTAGAATGTGTTGTCTGTTATGTCTTGTGTGTCTGCTTGCAATCTTTTGATTACTTTTGATGTTAGTATGTTGTGTCTGCTTTGCTCCTATGTGCTTAGTTGAGCTTTTTACTAGTAGTGCCTTGTGTCTAGTTGTTGAGTAGTATGTAGGTTGACCCTAGAATACCTTGTATTTGGTCACCCTAGAAATACTATATCCTAGATTATCACATTGCATTTGTTCTCACTATAATGTTTCAATTAATGAAGATTGCTTTACAGATTTCTAGTGTCATTAGCTTATGTGATCAGCCAAATTACAAGTGTACATCACACTTTTGTGCACACACTAGAAGTATAATTTTGATTATCAATGATAACTGACACTCTAATTTGCAGGATATATAAAGCTGGAAAATGAAGTGGAGGAATTGAAGTCTAGCATTTTAAAATCCTAGCAGTAACAATGTTATGAACCAAAATTGATTAACTAATTCAATTACAACTTCTCATGCTACAGGATTTGTGTTATATTCCTATTCCCTTATACTAATTTTTCTATTGAATCTGCTGAAGCCTAACAGTTTGTTATCAAATTGTTATTAATTTCATGTCAGCAATTATATATTTGTGGATCATTCCCTTACTGACACAGTTTGTTTCAGGGTAAAGACAGTTGACATAGCAAGGATGAGGCAGCATACTATTATTAGTATTTCTAGTGTTTATAAACATACACTTTAACAGCTCCAAACTTTGCTACTAGATTTTGTTCCAGATACACTTGTTTTCACAGGAGTAAAGTGATTTAAAACTTTTGTCGAATTATATCATGATGATTGCACAGGTTTAATATTTAAAATGCTCAAAATCGAAATCTCAAAGTATCAAACAGGTGCAAACTTGATTCACATCAAGATGAAATTTCGAATTTTCTACAATTGGAAACAGGGAAGTACACATGTTAACAAGAACTTATAATTTCAAATTGTATATTTTAAATTAAAAAGGGAAGAATTCTTGTACTCAACTCATTCAAAATTTAATTGATGCTCCATTAAGAAAATTATTTTTCGAAAATCAATTTCTATTTAAATGTCTTTTTGCTAGTTTGTCAAAAAGGGGAAGAGAGAGGAGTAGTAAAATTTAATTTTTAATTTATAAAAAGAGAAGAGAGATTTTTAAGATATTTTTTAAGGGAGTTAAAATTTAATATTTTAACAAGAAATTTATTTTTCAAAAATAGAATTCTCATATATGAATATTTTGCAGCTTACATGGAAAATTTGATATAGAATTTTTAATTCTTATCAAAACTTGGAATGCACTTGAAAAATATGGAAATGGAGTATACCAAGCTGGAATTGAAAAAATGATAAGTGTTCACTTATCATAGGGTATATACTCAATTTTTTTTCTGTGCATCCTATTTGCTGCATAATATTTGTGTGCTTATCTGTTATGCATTTAAAATTAAAAAAAGAATTTCAACACTGTAGGGGAAGTGTTAATTAGATCTTAGAATCTAAAAATGCATAAATTAGATAGTTGCATACACGTAGGGGAAGTTTTAGGCTGTCACACACATATTTAATTTTACACTCGAATGTTTCGACAAAATATCAAAAAGGGGAAGATTGTGAGATACAGCCTTTTCTATAAGTTTTGATTAATTTTGTCTTAACGCTAAGTGTAAATTAAATTAAGGTTAGGAAGTTACTAATTAATATAGTAATCCTCCCTTAGGTTATTCGAAGTGACAGTCAACGAGTGGAAAGTCAAACGTGGTCAAAATGTTTTATAAACAAAACAAAATGATTTTCTCTCGACATATAATTAGATAAGATTTATCAAGTATATGATAAAATCAAATTTAGTTTACATATGTTATATTTTTTAGGCAAAGACTGAAGACGAACAAATACTGTATTTTTGACACTGTTTTTACAAGACAGAAAATGTTTTATTAAATTAAAAGAATGTCTATTTTAAAGGTTTTCAAGGGAATATATTTTAAATATATTTTCTAAATATATTTGTTCAATTTATCTTCAACATAGTCCTTCCTAAATGTAAAATGCAGATTTTATCCCTAAAGTCTCTAACTGTCTTATTTCAAGCATAAATATTCCTTGGACTTCATAGTCATTATTAATTTAGGAATATTATGTTTGAATATATTTCAAGTCAAAACTTTAGTCCAAACGTCGACAAGTTCCGACAAATGGCTATCGGATATTGTTTCGAGCTGTAGGGACAACAAAATGATCCTTTTCTCGAAATAATAGCTACACATGTCTAATTGACTTGAAACTTAGGTAATGTCACTAGAATATTTAAAAAGAATTTTAGGATTTTTTTCATGATTTTTGGGTAACTTTTATTTTTGGCATGTATTTTCGATACGTAATTGATTGTTCGATTAATTAAAAGTCAATGAAGGTCAACTCCAAATTGAGTAGGATTTTGACCATGACCTAATTGGAATATTTCCAGATGGTTCCCAAATTTTCATAATTTTTGGAGCATGTTTTGAAAAACGTCATATTCGTCATTGTAACGTTCGGTTTCACATTTATTAGCTTTATTAATTAACTGAATGTTGTTTGCACGTTTTTCCATGCATTCTGGTGGGTTAGTACTGCTGAGGGAACCAGAATTTGAATTTTTGTACCTTACCTTATCCCTTTGTACTTCTTGTCCCCTCATCCCCCATCAAAAACCCTAATTTCTTTCTTTAAATACACCCCCACCCCCCACACTTCTCCTCAAGCCATTTGAGCCAAGTAAATGCTGCAATTTTCTCTCCCAGGAAGCTCTCTAGTCCATAAATATTTCATCTCTTAGAATTCTTGAGTTATTAGCTTAGTTCTTTCATAGATCTAACCCCTACCAAGCTTATAAACACATTTACATGCTCATATAACACACACATCACACAAGTATCTTTTGGCTACCCAGTTACCATATTTTAGCAGCCCCTAGATTTGTTTAGTTGCCCCCAAAGTTATAGCAAAAGTTGATATTTCGGCCATTTTCCGGCGACTTTTTCCGGCGATCCTTTTTGTGTGTTTTAGGCTTCAAAACTCGCTTTCTCTCTTGATTTTTTCTTAGAACTCAAGGGTTATAAGTTGGTTCTACATTATATATATATATATATATATATATATATATATATATATAATCAGTAGGTACATGTTTAGTAGTGTATACACCTTGCTTGCTTGATTTTTAAGTGTATACACGAACTCTTGTTCCCGATCCTAACTCGTATCCCTTGATTTCGCAAGAAATATTGTTGTCTCTCACTGTAGAGCACAAGGGTCATAAGTTAGTTCTTAATTGTTTATTTATATATATATATATATATATATATATATATATATATATATATATATATATATATATATATATATATATATATATATATATATATATATAAATAAATATATATATATATATATATATATATATATATTATTTATATATATATATATATATATATATATATATATATATATATATATATATATATATATATATATATATATATATATATATATATATATATATATATATATATATATATATATATATATATATATATATATTCGGCCAAACATATATATACACTAGCTTGCTTGTTTGACCTCTTGCAAGTATGTATATTGTTAGCCTTGTTCCTCTCGATTTATATATACACGAGCTTTCATCTTAAATTTTTATTCTCGTATATATAAAGAGCGAACTAAACCAAGAGAGTTATTAACTTACCTCTCTCCTTAGTTGGTTGTTAATATCCTTGATTTATTTCGGGATTAGAAACAACAACTATTTACTTAAATTCCGAGTCAAGGCTAGACTTGTATAAGTCGATATATACGACAAAAACAAGAGGCTTCCTTGTTGAATTTTTGTATCTAAACCAAGCTTATATCGAGAGTGGAAACCAATTTTTATAAATCTCATTTAGAGGTATAAACAAAAGGTTACTCTAATATTTGTAAGGTAACTCGCTTTAATTCCAAGTTGAGTGTTATGTATAAGTCGAGGTACGACATAAACATAAATACGTCTTGTTGAGTTATAAAGTGAAAGAAACCAACACACATTCCGAGTGTTGCTATTTCGTATAAATCTCATATATTATTTGGAGATATAAACGAAGTAAACTCGTTGAATATTTGTAGGTTTATTCTTTAACTTCGAACACCGAGTTAAGGGCTTTTCGTATAAGTCGAGGACGACATAAACGAGCCTAACTTGTTGAGTTCTTGAAGTTAGTCCACGATAGACTCCGAGTTAAATAATATTTCGTATAAGTCGAGGTACGACATAAACGAAACGTACTCGTTGAAGCTTAGTGGTTTATTTCGAGTTTGTTTTAAAGGCCATTTTTAATTGTTGTTTTAGGCCTTATAAACAACTTGATTTCGAAACGCGCTTAACATAAGTCAAGTCAATATATTCGGCCTTTAGTTTAGATCTTATACCCTTGGCCTTATATATCGGACAAAAATAAGCAGAAAAGAAAAAGATTTATTTTAAGTAAATTGCATTGCATCATACGCTTTACATATCGCAATTTACTTTAGCATACACATTTAATTTCATGCATTCATACGCTTTACTTTCCGCACCTTACTTTAGCATACGCACTTAATTTATTGCATACACGTTAGCACACAACGTGTGGTTCGTCCATTTGACTAAGTGACTTACACTTAGTGGGATTTGCCTGAAATCTTGTACATAGACATGTAGAGAGCATAATGTTTGGTCTACTAGCTATGAGATAGAGAAGAGATCCAATCATTCCTCTATAGGTCTTCATGTCTACACTTTTTCCTTTCTTATCTTCATCAAGTTTTGTAACTGTAGATATTAGAGTTTTAGCAGTTGAGCAATCTTGCATGTCAAACCTTTTGAGTAAGTCATTGATGTATTTTGTCTGGCTTATGAAAATGCCATCTGCCCTTTGACTTATTTGAAGACCTAGAAAGTAATTGAGCTCTCTCATCATGCTCATCTCATATTCACTTTGTATAAGCTTAGAGAACCTTTGACATAATTTTTCATTTGTAGATCCAAAAATGATATCATCTACATAAATTTGAACTAGTATAACATCTTCATTATGCTTCTTTTAGAAAAGAGTTTTATCAATAGTTCCTCTAGTGAATTAATTATCTAGAAGAAATTTTGACAGAGTGTCATACCATACTCTAGGAGCTTGTTTGAGTCCATACAATGCTTTGATAAGTCTGTAAACAAAATCTGGAAAGTTTGGATCTTCAAAGCCAAGTGGTTGTTGCACATATACTTCCTCTTCTAATTCACCATTAAGAAATGCACTCTTGACATCCATTTGATAGACCTTAAAGTTTGAGTGTACTGCAAAGGCTAGGAAAATTCTAATTGCTTCCAATCTTGTAACAGGAGAAAAAGTCTCATCATAGTCAATGCCTTCTTCTTGTGCATACCCTTTTGCTACCAACCTTGCCTTGTTTCTTATCACAATTTCATGTTCATCCATTTCGTTCATGTAGACCCACTAAGTGCCAATTACTGATCTATCATTTGGAGGTGACACTAGTTCCCAAACATTATTTCTTATAAATTGATTCAATTCCTCCTGCTTGGCAATTATCTAGTCTGGATCCAACATGGCTTCTTCAATCCTTTTTGGCTCATTTTGAGACAAAAAGCAAGCAAATAAGCATTCATTCATGGTTGTTCTCCTTGTCCTCACACCTTCATCAGGATTTCCAATAATTTGATCAGCAGTATGAGCTCTATTCCATTTAGTTTGATGAGCTCCATATTTATCATTTGAATATGTTTCTTCCTGATTGAAGTTGTTGCCATTTATTCCATGTTTCTCAAGTTAAATATGACTGTAATCATCATTTTCACTTTCTTCATTTATTCCATGTGAGATGTCTACATGTGATTCTTTATGAGTGTTAATAACATTTTTATTTGCAAAGGTCTTAGGCTCCATTTCATTTTCAAATCTCAATGTGTCACAGTTTTCACTGTCCAAGTTCATAGAAGGAAACTTGAAGTCATCAAATATCACATTTATGCTTTCCATTAATTTTTATTGATCAATCACATATACTCTATAGACTATTTTATCCAAAGAGTATCCCATAAAAATTCCTTCATACGCCTTTGCTTTAAACTTCCCAAGGATGTTAGCATCATCCTTGAGAACAAAGCATTTTGTTCCAAATACATGCATGTACTTTACAGATGGTTTTCTATTTGTCATGATGTGATAAGGAGTTTTTCCAACTGGTTTTATGATGAGTGTTCAATTTTGAGTGTAACATGCAGTCCTAACAGCTTCAGCCCAAAAATTGGTTGGAAGATTTGCTTCTGCTAACATGGTTCTTGCAGGCTCAATAAGAGTCCTGTTCTTTCTCTCAACAACTCCATTTTGTTATGGAGTTCTTGGAACTGAGAATTGGTGAGTGATTCCATTCTCTTTGCAGAATTCATTGAGTATAACATTTTTTAATTCTGTTCCATTGTCACTTCTTAAGGCTACTACTGGTGTAGGGACTTTGTCCAATCTCCTCAAATTTTTAATGATTACTACAAGAGCTTCATCTTTTGAGTGCAAAAATTCTACCCAAGTGTATTTTGAAAAATCATCAACCATGACTAGAGCAAATCTTTTCTTAGACATGGACAAGATATTTACTGGTCCAAACAAATCCATATGAATCAATTGTAGTGGTTTGGTAATTGAAGTAAATTCCTTACTCTTGTGACTTGATCTCCTCATTTTCCTTTTTTGATATGCCTCATACAATCCTTCTATGCAAAATTCAAGTGAGGGCAGATCCTTCACTAGTTCTCTTTTGACTAGAGAATTAATGCTTTTGAGATTTAAGTGAGACAATCTCTTGTGCCAAAGTAGACTTTCATTTTCTGAGGCCTTGGTATAAAAACAACAAATTTTCTCCTTGTTTGTAGAGTCCAAATCTGATATAAACAAGCTTCTTTTTCTCACTCCTTGTAGAGCAACTTCTTTGGTCTTTCTGTGAGATATGAGACATAATTTCTTGTCAAACTCCACCTTTAAATCTTTATTACAGAATTGGGTGATGCTGAGTAGATTGTGCTTTAAACCACTGACCAAAGCTACATCTTCAATAACAACATTTCCATGAATCAACTTGCCATATCCCATGGTGAAACCAATGTTGTTGTCTCCAAAGGTTACCATTGGGTCAACCTCATCTTTGAATTGTGACAGCAGGACCTTGTCACCAGTCATATGCCTTGAACATCCACTTTCCAAGATCCACATGACCTTCTTCTTACATGTGCCCTGCAAACACAAATAAATCAAGTTTTCTTTGGTACCCAAACAAGGTTGAGTCCTTTATGCTTAGTTACATGAATATCATTTATGTTTTTAACATTCTTAGTCACTTGATCATGCATGTTTTCATTTTTTTGATTTTGATTTTTAGCTTGATTAGTACTTTCAGAACTAGATGCATGCTTAGGTGATATGGAGTGTTTTCTATGTTTAATAGGACTAGCAGACTTAGGCCTAGAGTTGTTGATGTTCAGATTCTGACTTATGCATCCATCAACAAACTATTTCCTAAGGCTAAAGCAAATATTCATGATATTCATGTTACATGGTATACAATCAAATTTGTCACAGAATTTATGATCATCATACATCAAGGGTTTTACATAGCCACAAACAAATTTAGCATTGTCAATAACAGGTTTCTTGCACATATGTGTAAGGTGATTTGTTGATCCATAGTTTTTACAAATCTTCCTGGGAGCATTGTGGACAGGTGCATAATTGTTGTGTTTGTTAATGCCTATCTTGCCATTTCTATTTGTCTTTTTCTTATTAACATGTATGGTGTCAATTTTCTGGACATTTTGTTTTGATTCAATTTTAGCAGGAATGGACTTGACTTTGATTATTGGTTCTTCTTTTTCAATAAAAGGCATATTATTCTTAGTTGTTTCCTTATCCTCATCATCCAACTATTATTTGATGACCATACTAATCTCATCAAGTTCAACAGTTGTTTTCTTAAAAATTAGTTTATTAACATTTTTCAAAATGTGTGGATTTTCAAGAATTTCAACTTTTTTGCCTTTTGTTAAAACAAATTTCTTCTTCTTGAGGTTATCATAATCAAAACCAACTCCAATCCTAGAGTTTTCCTTATGCTTTTCATGGAATTCTTGAACAATAGTAGCTGAGTTTTGATAAGATCTGATTTTTAATTCTTTTTCAGAAATTTGTTCTTTAAGAAATTTTTCGATTTGCTCAGAACAAACAACCTTATTTTTGAGATACTCATTCTCCTATTTCAAGTTTTTCAGAGTTATCAAAGACAATTCTAAGGTCTCATTCCTAGCAGTTAGTTCATCATTAGCTTTTAACAATCTTGTAATTTCCTCATATGCAGCAGTCATACTAGTATGAATATTAAACATTTCAATGCTCAATTCTTCCACAGTTTTCTTATATTGAGAATTTGACATGTCAAGTGAAACTAATGAGGGTACCTGAGAATTTGAGGATTAAGCTCCATCATGTGAGTTAGCCATGAGTGCCAGATTCCCATATTCCTCCTCCTCATCTTCATCTGTATCATCCCAGCATTTTCCCTCAACAATATAAGCCTTTCCTGTCTGCTTTTTGAGGAGAGCTTCATACTTGGCTTCCAATTCTAAGTAATATTTATCCTTTTTTATTGCTTTAAGTTTTCTACATTCTGTTACAAAGTGTCCAAGCTCATTACAGTTATATCATCTTATTTTAGACATATCAAATGTTCCAGTTTTATACCCTCCATTGGTATTGCTTCTTACTGGATTCTTTCCTTTGCTTGAAGATATGAAACTTGGTCTTGGTTTAAAACTTTTATTTCTTTTAAATCTTAAGTTTCCAAATTTCTTTTCCATGAAGGCCATGGTTTTATTGTCCATACCCTCAAGTTCCTCAATGGTGTAGAAATCTTCTTCCCCTAATTCACTCTTGACAGAGTCCTTCTCTTCATGTTCTTGTTCTTCAATTTCTTTAGCTTTCAACCTTTTGCTTGTACCAATCTTCTCAATTTTTTAGGGTTCCTTTGCAACCAAGGCATTTGAGACATTTGCCATTTTCCCTCTATTTGCTAAAATGGCCTTCTTTTGATAGAACTCAAGCTCATATGTCTTTAGTATTCCATAGAGAGTCTTAAGTGGAAGCTTTGTGAGATCTCTTCCATCTCTTATTGCAGAGATTTTATGCTCCAGGTGCTCTGGGAGAGTCAACAAGAACTTTATATTTTTCTCCTTTATTTCATAGTACTTCCCATGAAGTTGAAGGTCATTTATGAATTTATTAAACCTCTCAAATACTTCAGTTATGCCTTCATTTGGTTTTGACATAAAGGCCTCATACTTTTAAACAAGGAGTTGCATTTGATTGTCACTTGCCTCTTCAGTTCCTTCACACAGAATTTCTATGGTTTCCCATATGTGTTTAGCAAATGTGCAGTTGACAATATTATTATACATGACAATGTCTAGTGACTCTATTAGTATGAGCATTAGACTGTTGTCAAGAGATACCACATTTTCTGTATCTATGTACTGAGATGGATCCTTAGGTATCCATGTTGCAGGGATAACTTGAGAACCACTAGTAGTTTCAGGAACTAGTGTTACTGGCATGAAATGACCATTCTTTAAAAATTTTAGGAACATGGAGTTTACAGCCTTTATGAACATCAACATTTTTCTCTTCCATAAGTTGTAGTTTTCTCTGTCAAAAGGAGGAATCTTTATACTGCTTAGCTTCTGAGAACTCATCTTGATCTTTTATACTGTATGTTAACCACCTGGCTCTGATACCATTTATTAGGAATTAAGAGTCGAAGAAGTTTACAGAGGGGGGGTGAATGTATACTTCAAAGATTTTTAATCATTTTAAAACTGTGATGAACTGTTTGTTGTTTGAATCTATTAAAACAAACTTGGTATTTGCAAGAACATAAAGCACTAAGTAAAGAAAAAAATAGACGTAACTTTCAATATAATTGTATTAGAATGAACTTTGCTATAATCTGAAATTCAACTTGAATTTTAGCTTCTTGTTCTAGGAAGAATATAATGTATGAATATACTTGATACAAGATTCTTAGACACTGTCTTATGAGGCTGTGCATAAAATATATAGACAACATGTCCTATGGAACATGCTCTCATAAGACAGTTTAGCTAAAACTAGAAATAGACAAGAAATACTTTATATTTGACTACTATCTATTTCTAGCTAACACTTGTCTTGACAGTCTTCCATGTTCAGCTTTATATCTTCTCTCATTTATCTTGCTTATCTTCTCAGCTTCATTGTAGTCTTGTCTCTATCTTCACAGGCTTGACTTATCCTGCAAAGACAGAGCTGTAAATTATCTGTCTTGTTCTTCTATAATTCTCCTTGAAAATAGTTCTTTGAAATAGTCGAGTACTCTATTGAAATTACTTCGAGAATTTGTGATTGACTTCTCGATTGGGTACAAGCTGTGACTTCTCGATCGAATACTGAATGGCTGACCTCTCGAATGTTTAGACTTCTCGATCGCATACTAAATGTGATGACTTCTCGATTAGACTAGACTTCTCGAATGATTACTTGAAACTGAGACTTCTCGATTGATTCAGCTTTATCACTTCTCGAATGTTTCTTTGGCTGACTTCTCGAATTATTTATTGGACTTCTCGAATATTTACTTTTTCACACTGCTCGATTGACTTCTATATTCTGACTTCTCGAATGGTTCAGCTATATCACTTTTCGATCGAATACTTAGCCAATTGAGTACTTTGAGACTTCTCCACCAGTTATACTTTTGACTTCTCGAATGTTATGACTCCTCGAATGATCTGGTTGCCTTAGAAGAATTTTGAAGCTGCATTCTTTATTCTTCAAGTAGCCTTATTTGTCTAGTTGCATGATTCACCTTGAATCTTCTAACAGGCTTTATTTTTTGGCTTTAGATTACATCATGGAATTACAATTTGATCATACTTCTAACTGCAACAATGCATTGAATTATCTAAGTCACTAACATATTACAGAAGTATACAAATATTACAGCAAGACAGACAATTATATAGAGTATGCTTGATTTGGTCCAACAAGTTTAATGATTGATTCATCTATATTATGAAATAATTCAAATTTAAAGACTATGTCTAGTGTTTATTCAGTTTTTTTATGTGTTAACATTCAAATAATTAAGACTTATGATATTTGTGTTACATGCATGATTGTAATATTTTGTTGAATTATCTCATTGAACTTTCATTTTCAAATTTATTTTCTTTTGATAAAAAATTTATCTATATATTTATTAACCCGATCAATCTGATCCAAACCGAAATACATTAAATGAGTTGATTTACAAATTCTATTTTTATAGGTTGAGTTGAAAATATACAAACTCGATTAAATTGGATTGGGTTGTTAAAATCAATCAACCCGCCCAACCCAATCCGTGTACACCCCTAGTTGGGATTAATTTTTTTAAAAAAATTATACGTTATATTATATAACGTATACGCTATATAATATAGCATATGACTACTTTTTTTAAATCCAAATTTTCTCTTTTAAAACTTACGTTATATTATATCTTACAGTTAATAACACTTATTTTGAATCATCTTCAATACTTGCCACATGGTTGGTTTTTGCTCTGTAGAAGTTGCACTACAAACTATAACCACCTCCAGAAGCATCACCAACCTGTTGCCCTTTGTACCATCATCATCTCTCATAGACCTTGTTAGATATTTTAGTATAATTGGATTGACTTGATCAATGTGATTGTAATATTTCATTGAACAAGCCGGGAGAGTGCGGAGTGCATGCTTGTTTGAGTATATTATGATTTCTGGTATTGACGGGGGTCTGGGAGCAACGCCCCTGAGTGGGGTCTGAAGGTTAGTGCTGTACATAAATTTTATTTTTGACTCTAAAAGTCATGTATTTTAGACACAACTGCAGACCTCAAAAACATATCTTTTGGACATGCCTTTAGACATGTCTGTTGGACACCTATATAATACTTGCAACTGGTCTGGTCATGGTTAGGAAAAAGGGTTGTAGAATTCACACAAAATACATAATCATTTTATGTTCTTGCATTCTGATTTTATTCGGTTGAAAAGTTTGGATAACCACTAAATCGTTTCAATCTGAAATTGTTTGCCAAGGCTTCAGAATAATCCAAGATTATGACAAAGATTGAAATAATTTTATTATCTGAAGATGATGAACAACGAATCTGTAAAAGACATGACTAGCAAGTTTGCAAAATTGGATAAGTTTGAGGGACATGATTTTAGAAGATGGCAGAAGAAGATGCATTTCTTGTTAACAACACTAAAAGTTATGTATGTTTTGAGTACTCCAATGCCAGAAATAATCGATGAGGAAACTGTAGAACAGAGTAGAAGGCGCTGCAAATGGGAGAATGATGACTACATCTACCGCGGTCACATCTTGAACGGTATGTCTGATTCTCTTTTTGATATATACCAAAATGTTGAGTCTGCAAAAGAATTGTGGGATTCCCTTAAATCCAAGTACATGGCTGAAGATGTTTCTAGCAAGAAGTTTCTGGTTAGTAATTTTATTAACTATAAAATGGTTGATACTAGACCGGTCATGGAACAGTATAATGAACTGTTAAGGATTTTGAGACAGTTTGTTCAACACGATATGAAAATGGATGAATTCATTTTGGTTTCTAGTGTTATAGACAAACTGTCACCATCATGGAAGGATTTTAAACACACCCTGAAACATAATAAGGAAGAGATGACTCTTGTTCAACTTGGGAGTCACTGCAGAATTGAAGAGGCTTTAAAGGCTCAAGAAGTTGAGAATAATTCTAAGGGTAAGAACCAAGTTGGTAACTCTTCTATAAATATGGTTGAAAATGGTGGATCTTCTAAGAATTCAAACAAAGACAACGGTAACAAGAGTAAGTTTAAAGGAAATAACAACAACTCTTCCAACAAGAACCTAAATTGGAATGTTGGAAGTGTGGCAAACCTGGTCATTTCAAGAAGGATTGTCGGGTTGGTAAAGGCAAACATAATGCTGGTCCAAGTGGATCTAAGGATCCAGAAAAGCAACAAGGTCAGTTTTTAATACAAAATTATAATTCTGGACAAAATTATATGTCACTAATTTCTGAGGCATTTTATGTGCGTGATGATAATGTTGCATGGTGGATTGATTTAGGAGCAACAAGTCATGTGTGTAAAGATCTTCATTATTTAAAGATTTTTTTATCAATCGAAGATGGATCTATGTTAAAGATGGGAAATATTGCAACTGAACCAATCAAAGGACTAGGAAATGTAAAGCTTATTTTTACTTCTGAAAAATGTGTATTATTAAATAATGTGTTGTATGTTACCGGGATTTGAAAGAATCTCTAGTCTTATGTTGTATTGAATAATTGTGATTACAAACAAGTGTATGAAAGTGACAAGTATATCTTGTCGAAACATGGTACTTTTGTTGGCTTTGGTTATTTATGTAATGGTATGTTTATGAATGTATATATTTCATTTGATAATGAGTATGCTTGCATGGTTTCTAATAGTGCTAGCAATAATTTTAATAAATCTAAATTGTGGCATGCTGGACTAGGACATGTACATTATAAAAGAATAAAGGATATGTCTAAAATGAGTTCATACCTGCTATTGATATAAATAATGAGATATGTAAAACATATATGTTAACCAAAATAACCAGAAAACCTTTCAAGGATATAAATAAAATTTCTGAAGTATTGGAATTGATACATAGTGATTTATATGATTTTCATGCTACACCTTCGTTGGGAAATAAAAGGTATGGCATTACTTTTATTGACGATGCATCTAGATATTGTTATGTTTATTTGTTGCATGCTAAGGATGAAGTTCTTGATAAATTTAAAATCTATAAAGAAGAAGTAGAGCTACATAAAAGTACTATGATTAGAAAAATACGTACTGATAGAGGAAGTGAGTATTATGATCCAGTATACTTTCAATTTACGGGTATAATATATCGAACCACAGCTCCTTATACACCACAGCAAAATGATGTAGCAGAAAGGAAGAATATGAATTTAAAAGAGATGGTTAATTCCATGTTATCCTATTCTGGTTTAAGTGAAGGTTTTTGGGGTGAGACTATGTTCACAACCTGTTATTTATTGAATATTATTCCTAGTAAGAGGAATAAAATTACCCCTTATGAACTTTGGTATAAAGAGCCACCAAAATTGAATTTTCTGAGAGTTTGGGGATGTAGAGCAGTTGTAAAGCTCATAGAATCCAAAAGGAGAAATTTAGGTGAAAGATGTATAGATTGTATTTTTATTGGGTATGCTGAGCATTCCTATGCATATATGTTATATGTATTAGAATCTAATGATTATGTATCTGTGAATACGGTTATCGAGTCAAGAGATATTAACTTTGATGAAAATAGATTTACATCTATAACTAGACCAAGAGACAGGATTCAGAATTCTTTCGGTAGGAACCCAGTTCAAACTGAAGATGTTCCTGGACATTCTGAACCAAGGAGAAGCACTAGAGCTAGAAAAACCAAATCTTTAGGATCTAATTTTCAACTTTATTTAGTTAAAGGTTCAAGAGATGAGATTGAGTTTGAGTACCAATATTGTTTTATTATTGAGGAGGATCCAAAAACATTTAACGAAGCAATGACATCAAGGGATGTTGCATTCTAGAAAGAAGCTATTCAGGATGATATGGATTCTATCATGAATAATAATACATGGGAATTGAGTGATCTACCTCCTGGCTGTAAAGCATTAGGAAACAGATGGATCTTCAAAAGAAAAATGAAAGTGGACGGGGCAAAAAGGATGGGATTGATTACTTTGATACTTATGCTCCTGTTGCTAGGACTTCTATTATCATGTTATTGATAGCACTTGCATCTATACACAACCTTGTAATTCATCTGATGGATGTGAAAACTGTATTCTTGAATGGTGAATTAGATGAGGAGATTTATATGAAGCAACCGGAAGGGTTTGTTATTCCTAGTACTGAGAACAAGGTGTGTAAGTTGAAGAAGTCATTGTATGGTCTGAAATAAGCACCAAAAGATTGGCATAAAAAATTTAATAGAGTGGTTATGTCTAATAGTTTTCTTCTTAACTAAGCAGACAAATGTGTATATAGTAAGTTTGATGCTTCTGGTAAAAGAGTTATAATTTGCTTATATGTGGATGATATGTTGATTTTTGGTACTGACCAAAATCAAGTGGATAAAACCAAGAAATTCTTGTCATCTAAATTTGATATGAAAGACTTGGGGGAGGCTGAGGTGATTCTTGGTATAAGGATCAAGCGTGAGAATAATAGTATTTCAAATTCTCAATATCATTATATTGAGAAGATTCTGAATGGATTTAACTTTAAAGATTGTTCTCCAGTTAACACTCCTATTGATCCTAGTATTAAGCTCCTACCTAATAAAGGAGTTGCAGTATCTCAACTTGAATACTCCAGAGCTATTGGTAGCCTCGTGTATGCCATGATCAGCACTAGGCCAGATATAGCCTATATGGTTGGAAAGCTTAGTAGGTATACTAGCAAACCTAGTTCATATTTTGGCAATCTTTAAATCGTGTGTTCAAGTACTTAAAAGGAACCATGGATTATGATTTGACTTATATTGGATTTCTTTCGATTCTCGAAGGTCATTCAGATGCAAGTTGAATTTGCAATAAGGAAGATCATTCTTCTACAAGTGGATAGGTATTCCTCTTGGGGGAGGTGCTATCTCTTGGGAATCAAAGAAACAGACTTGCATTACTGACTCAACAATGGAATCTGAGTTTATGGCGTTATCGGCAGCTGGTAAAGAAGTTGAATGGCTAAGAAATCTAATATATAAAATTTCATTATGGCATAAACTGATATCACCCATATCTATCAAACGTGATAGTGAGTTTGTCATGACCAATGCTTATAGATAAGTGTACAAAGTCAAGTCTAGACACTTGGGTGTTAGACATTGCATGATTCGTGAGCTTATCACGCATGATGTTACATCAGTGGAGTTTATAAGAACTCAACATAATTTAGCTGATCATTTAACTAAAGGGTTGAGAAGAGATCTTGTGTACAAATCGGCTGTAGGGGTGGGATTGAAGTCCATCAAAAATCTCTCATGTTGAGATACTCAATTCTCATCTAATTTGACGTTAGGTGCTGAATTCAATGTGGAAAGCTTAACATCTAGAGATTGGAACACATTAATAGTATCATCCCAAGGTATGTGTTCGGACTTGCAGGTTGAGGAGGTTGAAATTTATCATCTTAATAGTTCTTTTGAAAAATTGCATATGCAGTGCGAGAGTAAAATTTGAGCATGAAGTTTAGCTGCTTCAAGAAGCTAGGACTTGGCTTTATTATGCTTATGAAGGATTATGACACAAGGCTAGTAAAAGATAGTGTCAAGTAAGAACATTTGAGAATGTAAATTTATGTGTATATTATCTTCATGTATTCATTATGAATAATAGAGGTTCAATCATTTGTGACACCTTGATATTCGAATATTTGGAATATGTAATATACTAATATGAAATTCAATCGTCATGATATTTCATTTATGCATAAGTTTGTTATTTGTTGTGATTTTATTTTAGTTAATCATGGATTACGCTAAAATGGGGGATGATTGTTAGATATTTTAGTGTAACTAGATTGACTAGTTGATCAATGTGATTGTAATATTTCATTGAACAAGTCGGGAGATTGCGGAGTGCATGCTTGTTTCAGTATATTATGATTTCCGGTATTGACGGGGGTCCGGGGACAGCGCCCCTGGCTGGAGTCTGAATGTTAGTGCTGTACAGAAATTTCATTTTTGACTCTAAAAGTCATGTCTTTTAAATACAACTGCAGATCTCACAAATATGTTTTTTGGACATGTCTTTGAACATGCCTTTGGACATGTTTGGACATGTTTGTTGGATACCTATATAATACTTGCAACTGGTTTAGTCATGGTTAGGAAAAAGGGTTGTAGAATTTACACAAAATACATAACCAATAGATGAGCTCGTCCGACAATAGTTTCTCGGTCAAGAACTCTACCAAAAGAATGCCGAACGAGTAAATGTTTGACTTGGAGGTTGGTTGATGGTCTGGTTTGTGAGTAACTCAGGGGCTTTGTAAGCAACACAATCTCACTCTTTAAACAACAATGTAGGGTCTACAAGAGTGGAAAGCCAATAGTGGGTGAGACATTACTTACGCTATATAATACTTCCTCCGTCTTACTCAATTGTTTACATTTGGTTGGACACGGATGTTAAGAAAATTATATAAAGTAGTATGAAAGAGAAGGAAAATTGGATGAAATAGAAGGAAAAATGAGTAAAGTGGTGGAATCAATTAATATTTAATTAATAGATTTGAAAAGGTGGAGTAAAGTAGTGGGTGGAAATAAATTTTATAATATAAAAATTTATTATATTTAAAAAGTTTTGAAAAACTATTTGACATCAATAGTTCCTTTGATGATAGCTATGTTAATATGGCGGCAAGCTCGGTGTATGGTTATGACTCATTGTGTCACTGGTATTATATTTCTTGCTCCGGTATGTAGGTTCAAATGCCAGCCTTGTGTGCTTTTGGTGCATGTGTGGATACTGGCGTGGAAGGAGACTTACCCTATATTATATTGCGTTGTTGGTATAAAAAACTAGTAACATAAAAGGGTAATTTTGACAATAATTTTTTTAAGATTTATGTTATATTATATAGTGTATACTTGTATTATATAGTGTATATTTTTTTTTATTTCTAATCTTAAGCATTGATTTTAAATTTTAACGGTATTATATTCAACTGTAGCGTAGAACCGACTCCATCATATATACCTATTTTGTTATACCTATACCTAATTTTATTATTATTTATATGGGCACAATACTTATGTTGAATGTGAACTATTCAAATAAAAGATAGTAAAATATTATGTGAATGAAAGATAAAATAAAAAATTATTATTTATAACGAATTGCATGTAGTTGGCACCAAACACTATTGAAGATGCTCCAAGTGCTGTGCGATTCTTGGAATTTTTTTATAATTGAATTGTACGTGGCTGACACCGTACACTATTGGAGATGCTTCTAGTGCTGTGCGATTCTTGGAATTTTCCTATAATTTAATTGTTTGTAACAACTGTACTGCTGTAGTAACTGTACCAGATTTTTCCCATGTGCGATATTGCGCTGGTATATATGTGCCCTCGTGATAAAAATGTTAATAGGCAAAGCAATTATTATCGTGATAGAATTGTGTTACATCAATTTTATATACTATTATATTATATATAAATAAATTATACATATTTACTTTTTTTTAGAAAGCAGTTACAATTTTTTAGAAGTTGTGAACCAAATCACCAATTATATTATATTCAGCTTATAATAGTATAGTATAGCTATATGGTAACATTTAAGTGAAAAAAATTTAGGGTGAAAATTATGAAAAATTTAACTAAGTTCTGCAAAATCATAATAAAAATGTAAAAAAAACAATAATTTTTTTACTATAGTTTTGCAAATAAAATTATGGATTGCACTTTTCTTTTCCATTTTATATTATCGTTCTTTAGAATTTAATTAAAATTTACACGATTTTCATGTTAAAAAATTTTCACCTAACCATTCATTTAAATAATTTATTTTAATCACCCACTACTATTAACACTACTATTAATATTATCCACATTAATTTTTCACCATATCTTCTTCCTACTTTAACCAACACTTCCGCCCAACAACAACCATGTAATAATTATGGGTGATCGCGGTGCGCGCGGTGCGATTTTTCTCTAAAACCGCATAAATCACAACACATAAATGCAGTACGGTGCAGTTTATGTGGTTTGCGCGTTCTAATAATATTAATTTAGAAACTAAAATAAATTCTAGATAATTAGTAGTTCAAATAAATTTAGACATTTAAAAAAAATGTCATTAAATTTGATTACCTACTAAAAATGTTTCAATCATATTGAAGATTAGAAACCCGACATAATATTTATATATCAAATATTATGTTACTAAATTAGTTTGTAAATATAATAATATATGTATAAAACCAATATATTATATATATATATATTATAATATTATATACAGTGTGGTGCGGTTTGAACGCACTAGTCAAATATAAAATCATAATCTGCACCGCGTGTTTTGGTAAAAATCTAACCCACAACCGCACCAGAAAAATTAAAAACCGCATTTTATGGTGCGGTTTGATGCGATGTAGGCTGTTTGTGCGGTCCGGTGAGCACCTCCTGCTTCTAATTATCACCTCCAACTAACATGTGCGACCAACACTTACAAATTACTAATATTATTTGAAAATCACCCGACTAAAAAAATCACCATAATTAAATTAAGAAAACATCAATCAAAATATTACAGCATTACCAAATCTGACCATCAACTCCGATCACTACCGCTAAATCACCAACATGATACTCAAACAAAAATCATATTCATGTTAAATTCTATGTAAAATTTGAATTGTAGCCTTAATAATTTTGTTGAATTGTTTGAAATATAATCTTATGCTTTTATGTGTTACATACGTGGTTGTGTGCTAGTTTATTGTTCATTGACAGGGCTCATATACATTTGCGCACTCTCGCTTCTCAATAAATGTTAATATTTTAAATAAGACATGGTAAAATATAAATTTTTAGTTAATGTAATTAATTTGAATATAAGGAGGTGTATTATTTTCATAATTAATTAAAAAATTCATTAAATTATTCACAATATTAAAAAAATATTTTTATAATTTTTAACATTACTCTAGAGTAAATACTCTAGAGTATACTGCAATGAGGGAACAAAATAATATTCAAAAGTTCAATGACATAAAAGATCATAGAGTTTTTTTTTCAAAGACTCAAATAATTAAAAGAAAATCGAATAATTTATTGGCTTATTGCCATTTTTATATTAAAAGATATTATGGTATGAATACAAGTCTATATATATCATTGGATTTTAGATTAAAAGTAGTTTCCTTTTAAAAACAAATAGATTTTAGATTAGCCGGTTGTTTTCTCGTAATAAGAGACGAAGACTAGCTAGAAGCCTAGAATACTAAAGAAAATAAAGAACATAAAATTGATATTAGTTAATTTTTCTAATAAAATAATTATATTTTTATAATATTAAAATAATATAATCAAAATATCATAATTATTCAAAATACAATTATTTTATTTAATATTTGAAGAAAGTTATCTAAGATTAATATGCTGAGTTTCTTATATTATTTTAATACTAAATATAATATGCATGGTAATATTAGGTTAAGGATTATTCTCAAACCCCTTCGTTACCATAAAAACAACATATCCCACTTCCACCATATTAAGGATTATTCTCAAACCCCTTCGTTCCTATTAAAACAACTTATCCCACTTTCACCATATTAATATTAATGCTTATTCTCAAACCCCTTTGTTCCTATGAAAACAACCTATCCGACCACCCTATATCTTAGGGAAAATAAATTCATTCGTCACTAAACTATTAGTGTTTTATTATTTTAGTCCTTGAACTAAATATTTCAATATGCGAGTCCTTCAACTTTTGAATTTTTCTGATTGAAGTCCTTCCGTCCAAAAAAAACTAACAGAAGTTAATAGTTTGCTTATGTGGCAGCTCATTTAACATGTCACCTGCTTATTTGGCGAATACCTGGCAAAAAAAGTACAAGATTGTCACGTGACATATTATGCCCGTTATTATATATATATATATATATATATATATATATATATATATATATATATATATATATATATATATATATATATATATATATATATATATATATATATATATATATATATATACGGGTCAGACTTAAAAATGAAATTAGGGTTTAAAGAAGACAATTAGAGTTCAATTGAATTGCTTATTAAACTACTTGGGGGCATTTCAATATCATCATCATTTAGTTCAATTGGATTACTTTTATTCTTATATACTTGATTCTTCCTTTTCATTACTTCATCAAACTCATCATCATAATCACTAATATTCTCATAATAATCTTCCTTACCACTTTCCTCATTATCATCACCACTCTCATCTTCATTATCACTCTCATCACTATCGTAATCATTATCACTATGTTCACTCTCATCCGCACTGTTATTATAAGATATATCTATATAATAACGGGCATAATATGTCACGTGATAGTCTTGTGCTTTTTTTTTGCCAGGTATTCGTCAAATAAGCAAGTGACATGTTAAATGAGTTGCCACATAAGCAAACTATTAACGTACGTCAGCTTTTTTTAGACGGAAGGACTTCAATCAGAAAATTTAAAAGTTGAAGGACTCGTATATTGGAATATTTAGTTCAAGGAATAAAACAATAAAATATCAATAGTTTAGTGACGAATGAATTTATTTTCCCTATATCTTATGATAAGGAAATAATTTGTTGCAAAAAGTTGCAACTTTTTGAATGAGTATAGATTCATTTTAAACTAATTATCTTGAATATACACATTGATTTCCTTGTTAGTTGTTATATACTCCTTCCGTCCCAATTTATCTGTCATGTTTGATTTTTTATGGTAAAATTGACTAAACTTTGACTAAAAATTTCATATATTATATGATTGATAAAAATTATATTGTTAGAAAGTATATATAATTTACTTTAAAATATAATTTTCAGTTTTCTTAAATTATAAACTTATAATTTTTAATTATCAGTCAAAATGTAGTCAATTCAACCGCAAAAAGTCAAATAGGACAAATAAATCGGAACGGAGGGAGTATATAATAGCCTATAACCCATGCAAAGTACGGGAGAAGAGTAAATAAATAATATACTATATATTTTAAATGAATTAAATATTTAAGTTGATTATTTATGTTATTAATATTTTTTATGTAATGTTGTACATGAGATAAATTATTTTTAAATCATATTTATATTATGTGTTTAAATTCTCATTAATATATTGTTATATATTTATATTAATTAATATAGATTAATAATAAGTGCAAAGCATTAATAAATTTTTATTAATAATTTTTTTTGAATATATTATAACATATTTTAATTAAAATTTAAATAAAAGAGTATATTTTAATATATATAAAATATTAATATAATTTTAATATTCAAATTTTATTTTTATAAAAGTGCAATTTAAAATAAATTAAAGTATTTGAGTGATGAGAAAATTGAAATATGCTATTAGATGTGAGTACAACTCCATATTCTAATTAAAAACGAAGTTCGTTTAGAGTAATATGATATAAAGGTATATATAATATAGATATAACATAATAATAAATTTTAATTAATATAAATAAAATAGTAATATTATTTTAATATTCATAAAATTTAATTAATAAAAATAAATTATGATATCAAATAAATTAAAGAGGTTGACTAATGAGGAAATTAAAACATGGTTGTTAATTGATTATAAAAATATGTTTGAAATTGAGTAGGAGACACACGTGTATTTGAATTGAAGTGGAACACAAAAGGATCAGACCTACGACGGACCAAACATTTGCCCTTAAGACTTTAATAATACTAGTCTATAACTCGTGCAAAGCACGGAATAAAAATAATAAATAATATATTATATATTTTAAATGAATTAAATATTTAATTTAATTATTTATGTTTTTAATATTTTTTTATGTAATTTTATACATGGGATAAATTAATTTTGAATCATATTTATATTATATGTCTAAAGTCTCATTAATATATTGTTATATATTTATATTAATTAACATAGATTAATAACATGTGTAAAACATTAATAAATTTATATTAATAAAAAGATTTTTGAATAAATTAGAAATATTTTAATCAAAATTTCAATAAAAGAGTATGTTTCAATGGTTAAGTGTCAACTTTTGTAAATGATGAGTTGAAGAAGAAAAAGAAGGATGATGAAGACAAGGGACATGGAAAAGAAGACAAGAAACCTGATTCCAGGAGTAATAAGGATTGAAAGAAAGATGATAAGAAGAAGGAAAATGATGACAAGAAAAAGAGAGATGACTCAAGAAAATAAAAGACATATGAAAGAAAGAAACCATCAAAGCAGCAAGCTGTTGGTAGTCATGTTAGTACACCTACCAAAATTCAGGGTGCTAATATGGCTCCAACGGTTTCTAAAACTGTTATAATCCCAAAATTCAAATCACCTAGAAGACATCTTGTCAAGGTGATAACAAATGGAGTAATAAGGAGGGAGATAAAGAAAGACCTTGTCAATAACCTAAAGCCTTGCCGGCAAATCAAAGTCAACTCAATCACTAAGACAAAGATCAAGAAGCCTACTAGCTCATTGCTAGTAAGGTGTCTGAAATGGAAGAAGCAGCTTATTGTACCTAATAAGGTTTACCTATCCATCCCATCCAAGAAGAAGTTGTAATTGATAAGGTGATACTCAAACAATGGAAGGCAGACATGATTTGTAAGGTTGAGCTAAGGGACAGGAAGGTGTTTGTGACAAATGTTGATGGAGAAGAAAAGGAACTCTCCCATGATAGTTCAAAGTCTACTACTCATGATATCAAAAGGGTAATCAACCTTCATGAAAAAAAGAACATGGTGAACAAATTGAAGATGGTTGAAATAACTGAGTATTTGGAAAGAAAATATCAACAAAAGATTGACAACGTGAATGAGAGGAAGGAAATGGCAGAGAGCAAGATCAAGGAGAAAGAGGAGTTAGAAAGAAAGTCTGAAGAGCTGAGGAGATTGGAAAAGTACAGAGTTTTCAAAGATCTAGACAGAGTTAAGTTTAAAATCAAAGATGGAGTAACTTCAAGAATAAGACTCAAGTTTGTCAAAGATTATCCAACACAATCTCTACAAGTTGTAGTTGATATTCTTGAAAATGCAATTTTGATTGAAGAAGTCATGGCTAGGCAAGAAATTCTTCAAGCCATTGAAGAAATCAAAGCCAGGGAAGAAAAAAAAAGAAAGCAAAATATGATTTATTCATGCAACAACAACAACTTTAACAACAGAAATATGTAGGCTTGATATATTGTATTAATTTGTAAAATGGTCTTTTCCCAAATTGGGGGAGATTGTTGGACCAAATTAAGCCTACTCTATGTGATTACTTGTCTTAATGTAACACATTTAATTCTTCTGTATTAGGATGTGTACTTATAATATCTTAATGTATTTGCAGTTAGAAGTATGTTTCTACTGAGAAGTCAATATGTAAATGTAAGTCAAGAATAAAGGTTGATAGATGATTCAAGTTTGAATCAGGCATCAAATCAATGAAAACTTCATCAAATAAGAATTATAATAGAAAATACTCTACGACAAATATGTAATCGATAAGTCATCCTTGTAGAAAAGTAAAAAATGTGAAGTTGATAGAGAAGTTAGAAATTGTACCTGGTAGAGAAGTCTCAAATCTCTCAATGGCTTAGTATTCGATTGTGTGCATTCGAGAAGTCAGGTATTGAAGTCATTCGAGAAGTTTTAGAATGTGAATAATTCGAGAAGTCCAGATTGAACAAATCAAGAAGTAATCACAGGCAATCAATCGAGAAGTGTTAAGGGAAGAACCAATCGAGAAGTATGTGTTTCAAGTATCCATTCGAGAAGTCTAGTCTATTCGAGAAGTCATCAAGTAAAGTGTGCAATCGAGTAGTCTAGTCATTCGAGAAGTAAGTTATTCAAGGACTAATCGAGAAGTCCCAGGAGTACCCAATCAAAAAGTCAATCATCATGACTTCTCGAAGCAAAATCAAGTGAGTACTCGATTGATTCAAGAAGCTGAATTCTAGGAGATTTGCAGAAGAACAAGACAAGTGATTTTGAAGCTCTGTCAGCACAGGATCAGTCAAACCTGTGGAGATGGAGACAAGTCTACAATGTAGCTTGTAAGAAGAACAAGACAAAAGGTATAAGAGATAAGACTGAAAGCAAAAGACTGTCAATAAATTGTGTTAGCTAGAAATAGATAGTAGTCAAATGAAAAGTGTTTCTTGTCTATTTGTAGTTTTAGCTAAACTGTCTAGTGAGAGCATGTTCCAAAAGACATATTGTCTATATAACCTATGCACAACCTCATTAGTAAGAATATTAGCAAATTATCAAGTGTTTTCAATACCTTGTAACTTTTAAGAACAAGAAGCTGAGATTCAACTCAAGAATATCAAATTGTAGTAACTCAAGTCTAACAAAATATTAGATTGAAAGTTAACTATGTTTATATTTATATTCTGCAATCTTATAGAACACTGTAATCTTTCATAAGCTATATATCTTGTTAGTTAAGTTCATCAAATACATTTCATACAAGAAAAATAAAAGAAATCAAAATATATTCACCCCCATCTGTATTACTTTTGAGGTTCTCATATCTAACAAGTGGTATCAGAGCTCAGGCTATTAACATACATATAGTTTGAAGATCAAAATGAGTTCTCCGAAGCTGAGCAGTATAAAGATTCCTTCTTTTCACAGAGAAAACTATAACATATGGAAAGGAAAATGTTAATGTTCATAAGGGCTACCAACTCCAAGTATCCAGAAATCTTGGAGAATGGCCCCTCTATGCCAGTAATATTGGTTCCTGAAACAACTAGTGGCTCTGAAGTAATACCTGCAACATGGATACACAAAGATCCATCTCAGTACACAGACACAGAGAAAGAGAATGTGTCACTTGACAATAATCTAATGCTCATACTCATATAATCTCTAGATATTATTATGTACAACAATATTGTCAACTGCACCTCTGCAAAACACATATGGGTGAAGGAACTGAAGAGGTGAGAGACAACCAGATGAAACTCCTTGTCTCACAGTATGAAGCTTTCATGTCAAAACAAAATGAAGGCATAACTGAGGTGTTTGAAAGATTTAACAAACTTATCAATGACGTTTAACTCCATGGAAAATACTATTAAACAAAGGAGAAGAACATGAGGTTTTTGTTGACTCTTCAAGAACATTTGGAGCATAAAATCTCTACAATTAGAGAAGGAAGAATTCTAACAAAAATTCCACTTAAAACCCTCTATGAAATTTTAAAAACATATGAACTGGAGTTCTACCAAAAGAAGTCCATTTTAGCAAATAGAAGAAAATGGCTAATGTTTCAAGTGTCTTGTTGCAAATGAACCATCAAGAGCTGAGAAGACTGGTACAAGCAAGAAACTGAAAATTGAAGAACTTGAAGGACATGAACAAGAAGAAAAAGACTCTATCAAGAGTGAATCAAGTGAAGAAGATTTCTACACTATTGAAGAGCTTGAAGGAATGGACAAAAAAATCATGGCCTTCATGGCAAAGAAATTTGAAAACTTAAGATTCAAGAAAAAAGGTTTCAAACCAAGATCAAATTTCAACTCTTCAAGCAAAGGAAAAGCTCCAACAAGAAGCAACACCAATGGATGGTATAAAACTGGAACAATTTATAGATCTAAAATAAGATGCTATAACTATAATTAGCTTGGACACTTTGCAACAGAGTGTAGAAAATATAAAGTAATCAAGAAGGACAAAGATTACTTGGAACTGGAAGCCAAGTATGAGGCTCTCCTCAAAAAGCAGACAGGAAGGGCTTACATAGTTGAAGGAAATTTTTTAGATGACACAGATGAAGACGAAGATGAGGAATATGTAAATTTAGCTCTCATGGCTAACTTACATGCTGGACCATCATCCTCAAACACTCAGGTACCTTCATTAGTCTCACTTGACATGTCAAACTCTCGGTATAAGAAAACTGTTAAAGAATTGAGCATTGAAATATTTAATATTCATACTAGTATGACTGCTGCATATGAGGAAATTGTTAGATTGCTAAAGGCTAATGATGAATTGACTGCTAAGAACGAGACCTTAGAATTGTCCTTGATAACTCTGGAAAACTTGAAACAAGAGAATGAGTATCTCAAAAAAAAAGTTATTTGCTCTGAGCAAATTGAAAAATTTCTTAAAGAACAAATTTCTGAGAATGAATTGAAAATAAGATCTTACCAAAACTCATCCATTGTTGTACAAGAATTTTATGAGAAACATCAGGAAAATTCTAGGATTGGGATTGGCTTTGATTATGACACTCTCAAGAAAAAGAAATCTGTTTCAACAAGAGGCAAGAAATATGAAATTCTTGGAAATCCTCAGTTTTTAAAAATGTCAAGGCTCCTATTTTTAAAAAAATCAACAATTGAGTTTGATGAAGCAAGTTTTGTCATTAAACAATAGTTGAATGATGAGAATGCCAAAATAGCTGAAGATGATGCGGCTAATGTTAAACTAGAAAAATCAACAATCAAAATTAAGCCCATACATGTTCAGGGTGAAACAGAACATAAAACACAGAAAATTGAGACCATGAATGTTAAAAAGAAAAGACCAAACAGAAATGGTAAAATTGGTATAAATAAGCACAATAACTATGCACCTGTTCACAATTCTCCTATGAATATTTATAAAAACTGTGGATCGACCAATCACCTTACACATGTGTGCAAGAAACATGTTGTTAACAATGATGAGTTTGCTTGTGGCTATATGAAACCCTTGATGCATGATAATCATAAATTCCGTGATAAATTTGATTGTATGCCATGCAACTTAAATATCATGAATACTTGTTTTAGACTAAGGAAATAGTTTGTTGAAGGATGTATCAGTCAAAATCTAGATAACAAAACTGCTAGGCCTAAGTCTGCTAGTTCAGTTAAGAGTAGAAAACATATTATGTTACCTAGAAATTCATCTAGTTCTATTAGCATAAATCAGACTATAAGTCAAAGTCATAATAATAAAAGTATGCATGAGAAAGTGACTATGACTGTAAACAAGAAAAATGACATTCATATGACTAAGCATAAAGGATCCAACCTTGTTTGGGTACCAAAGAAAAATTGATTTTTTTGCATTTGCAGGGCATAGGTAAAAAGAAGGTCATGTGAATGTTGGGCAGTGGATGTTCAAGGCATATGACTGGTGACAAAGCCCCGCTGTCACAGTTTAAAGATGAGGCTGGCCCAATGGTAACCTTTGGAGACAACATCATTGGTTTCACCATGAGATATGGCAAATTGATTCGTGGAAATGTTGTCATTGAAGATGTAACTTTGGTAAGTGGTTTGAAGCATAATTTACACATCATCACTCAATTATGCAACGAAGATTTGAAGGTGGAGTTTGACAAAGAATTGTGCCTCATATCGCACAGAAAGACCAAAGAAGTTGTTCTACACGGAGTAAGGAAAGGAAGCCTATTTGTAGCAGATTTAGACTCTGTAAATAAGGAAAGAATTTGTTGTTTCTATACCAAGGCCTTAGAAAATGAAATCTGACTTTGCCACAAGAGACTGTCTCATTTAAATTTCAAGAACATTAATTCTCTAGTCAAAAGAGAATTAGTGAATGACATGCCCTCACTTGAATTCTGCATAGAAGGATTGTGTGATGCATGTCAAAAGGAAAAGATGAAGAGGTCAAGTCACAGAAGTAAAAAATTCACATCAATCACCAAACCACTGCAATTGATTCACATGGACCTTTTTGGACCAGTAAATGTCATGTCCATTTCCAAGAAAAGATATGCACTTGTCATGTTTGATGACTTCTCCAAATATACTTGGGTTGAATTCTTGCATTCAAAAGATGAAGCTCCAGAGCTAATTATTGAAAATCTGAGAAGATTGGACAAGGGTCATACACTTGTTATAGCCATAAGAAGTGATAATGGAACAGAATTTAAAAATTCTACATTAAATGAATTCTGCAAAGAAAATGGGATCACTCATCAATTCTCAGCTCCAAGGACTCCATAATAAAATGGAGTTGTTGAGATAAAGAACACGACTCTTATTGAAGCTGCAAGAACCATGTTAGCAGAAGCAAATCTTCCAACCAGTTTTTGGGCTGAAGCTGTTAGGACTGCATGCTACACTCAAAATAGAACACTCATCACAAGCCAGTTGGAAAGACTCATTATCACATCATGACAAACAGAAGACCATCTGTCAAGTACATGCATGTGTTTGGAACAAAATGCTTTGTTCTCAAGGATGATGTTAACAACCTTGGAAAGTTTGAAACCAAGGCATATGAAGGAATTTTTGTGAGATACTCCTTGGACAAAGTTTTCTATAGAGTATATGTGATTGATCAACAAAAAGTAATGAAAAGTACAAATGTGACATTTGATGACTTCAAGTTTCCTGCAATGAACTTGAAGGGTGAAAACTGTGACACATTGAGATTTGAAAATGAAATGGAGCCTGAAACATATGGAACTGAAAAGGTTATCAATAATCATGAAGACTAACATGTAGACATCTCACATAAAACAAATAAGGAAAGAGAAAATGGTGATTTCAGTCATATCCAGTTTGAGAATTCTCCACACAATCCTAGCATCCACTCAGGGGGGCTTCTCAAGGATCTGCAACAAATGGCAACAACTTCAATTAGGAGGAAATAAGTTCAAGTGACAGAAATGTAGCTCATCAAATTAAATGGAATAGAACTCATACAGCTGATAAAATTATTGGAAATCCTGATGAAGGTGTGAGGACAAGGAGAGTAACCATAAATAAATGTTTGTATGCTTGCTTTCTGTCTCAAAATAAGCCAAAAAGAGTTGAAGAAGCCTTGTTGGATCCAGACTGGATAATTGCCATGGAAGAGGAATTGAATCAATTTGAGAGATAATGTTTAGGAATTAGTGCCACCTCCAAAGGATATACCAATAATTGACACTAAGTGGGTCTACAGGAACAAAATGGATGTACATGGAATTGTGATAAGAAATAAGACAAGGTTGGTTGCAAAAGGCTACTCACAAGAAGAAGGCATTGACTATGATGAGACTTTTACTCCTGTTGCAAGACTAGAAGCCATTAAAAATTTTCTAGCCTTTGCAGTACACTCAAATTTCAAGGACTATCAAATGGATGTTAAAAGTGCATTTCTTATTGGTGAATTAGAAGAAGAAGTGTATGTGCAGCAACCACCTGGTTTTGAGGATTCCAATTTTCCTGATTTTGTCTACAGACTCATCAAGGCATTGTATGGACTCAAACAAGCCCCTAGAGCATGGTATGACACACTGTCAAAATTTCTTCTACAGAATCAATTCACTAGAGGAAAAATTGACAAAACTCTTATCTATAAGAAGCACTAATATGAGTTTTTGAATCCTAGAGTTCTCGATTAAGTCATATTGAGTTCTCGATTGTACCACTTCTCGAATAAACAGAGTTCTCGATTGATACAGTTCTCGAATGCATATATACTTGAGTTCTCGATCAAATTCTGATAGTTCTCTACTAAAGTTACTTTATTCACTTTCAGAGTTTTCGAACATACAAAATCGATTACAATTCCAATCGAGTTGTCTAAGTCATATAAATAGCAAAGTAGATTTAACATTCCATTTTTACACTTAATCGCAAACTCAAAGAAATTGTTGCTCTCTACAGTGTCTTTCGAATTCTCTCTTACTTCTCTTTTCTACACACAAATCCAAATGGCTTCTTGTAGTTACAATCATGTAGTTGAGGTGTACATCATCCCTGAAACTAACTTTCTAGGCATTTCAAGACATGATGATGCCAAGCCTTAGTACAAATGTTTCACCAGATTCATCATAGATTCTTACTTAAAGGAAGCATTGTTGACCAACCCTCCATTGTACCTGGACATTCTTGAGCAGTTCTGGAATACTGCAAATTGGGAGGAGGTTGCTCTGAATGATGGGAGCTCCAAGATTGTTGTAACCTGTAAAATTTAAGGAGTATAAATTTGCTTTGATGAAAAAGATGTCAATTCAAGTTTGTCACTCCTCACAGAGAACTTTGATGAAGTGCCAATAGATGATGAGTTGGTGGATTTCATGGACTTCATAAGATATGCTGAGGAGATCAAGCTGGGAAAGTTGAACAAGAAATATGTAAGAAAAGAGTGGTCATTTATGTCTGACACTCTACTAATAGTCTTCACTTGCAGGAAGACAGGCTTTAATCAAATCAGCTTTATTGCCTTGAAGCTGGCCTTTTCATTGGCTTACAACAGAAAGCATAATGTTGAGAAGCTTATTCTGAGGGAACTCTCAACCAGGATCCCAAAGAAAGGTAATGAGATTTTCTTCCCTCGCTTTATTCAATCAATTCTCAATTATAAAAATGCTAGTTTGATTGAACTGCCTCGGATGAACAAAAATAGAATCGACTACTCCATATCCATGTCAAAAATCATTTTTACTACATTGGATAGGAGAATTACAGTGAATGTATCTCTTCGAATCACACCTCATATGAGGAGTGTATTTGAAGGGTACCCAC
Organism: Oenanthe sinensis; assembly: GCA_028671895.1. Classification (NCBI taxonomy): domain Eukaryota; kingdom Viridiplantae; phylum Streptophyta; class Magnoliopsida; order Apiales; family Apiaceae; genus Oenanthe; species Oenanthe sinensis. The sequence continues at coordinate 22,151,857 of CM053803.1, read as the reverse complement.
TTGTGCAGCCTACATATGGTTACCTTGAAACAGTAGGAGGTCCTAAAGCTGTAGAAGAACCAAATGCACTTAACCGAAGGACTTACAACGCAACTGTAGACCCTTATTTGAAAACAATAGATGATAGTGAGCCGACCTCCACATCCTCTCAACAGGGTGTGGTTGAAAAGAAGAAAAGGAAGAAACCTACTCCAAAGAAGAAGGTAGATGTAGTTGTATAAGCAACTAAAGATGAGTCACATATGGAACCTCTAAAAAGGGGAAAGAAAAGTAAAGAGACTACTTTAGACCACTCTACATCTTCCCAGCAGGATGTAGAGGTTACAAAGGGATTACACCTGTTACTAGGTGCACTTTCTCAATAAAGTGCATCTATTAAAATTGGGAGCTATCCCACTCCAATTTGTATAGTGTCTGCACCATCACAGGAACTCACTTCTGTTGATGAGAGAAGTGTAGTTGAAAAGGACACACAAGTGCACATATGAACTCATATTAAAACTTCCCCATTTTCTTAGAGGAAGTTGCCAACACTCACAACTACTCACAATCTCTCTTCTATTCCCAATATTTCTTCACAACTAAATGTCTCTAGCCAAACATATGAGGTTTTTTATCATCAGGATTCTTTTTTCCTTGGTGAGATAATTTCAAGTGACATAGTGCACGACATTGTGCTCACCACTCAAGACATACATCGAGATGGTGAGGGAATGCAAACTGAGGCATATCCTGATGACACCATCAAAATCACAAAGGTTCCAGGAGTTTTTACTTCAGACACTGTGGTGGCTGAGGAACAATTCCATTTGGTCTCATTCATGAGCCATTGGAGCACCAAGTGTCTTCACAGGCATTTGAAAATCTAGGGGACCTCCACACCAAGCAAATGGCATCCCTGGGACAATCTCCTGTCATTCAAAGACTGTCTCCTAGGGAGAAATTATTTATCCATCCAGTGTCTAAAGAATTATCTGAGCAATTGGATGAGAAAATAGATACTGAGGGGACAACTATAACAAGTGACCCTAGCTCTAACTTTATGTCACGATTGCTGAAATCTGTGCAACATGACAGAGATTCAGGATCATCTACCGATGGGTTACTTTCTGAAGAGAAATTAAGGGAGTTATGTGGAGATCAGATGGATGAATTTTATCACATTTCTAAAAAATTATTGACTTCTCATCTATCAAATCAGGACTATACTGCAATTCTGCTTGAATATGCCAAATATCGGGAAGAGATTAAAGATAAAAATGAGCAAATGGCTGAAGAATGAGAGGCCAATGTAGATGCTTGGCTGGATGGTAAAGAAAATGTGAGCAATGAGGAGATGCTACAATGGATGAGAGAGAAGTATTTAACTTATATTGGCTCTTTTGAGAAGGTCTTCACTCCAACTGCTATTTATGATGTTATTCATGAAGCTGCTAAGGTTCAACTACAAGCCAATCCTTACCTTGCCAGGGGCTTCCAATCTGAAATTCAAGATCACAGACACAAAATGGAAGGCTTTTTAAGGAGTATTGAAGACAAGCTAAATCCTGGTGGCATTTATGCAACAAAAGGGTCAAGGTCTGACTATTCTCTATCTAAAATCAAAGCAAATGAAATGGCTGATAAATTGGAGAAAATGGAAAAAAAAACCTTTAAGGAGATGGTGGAAAGCAATGGGGCAATTCAACAAAGACAGACCTCCATCAACAACATGGTGGAGGTTCTTATACAAAAATAGGCATGCAGATAGACTACCTGAAAATGTTCCTCTGCATGACCTGGCTCCATTGCAAGTAGATTTATTTTATCAATCCAAGGCCAGGGCAGAACAAAATGAAGCCCTCACTTTAGCCAAGTTAAATGACAAATTTGAGAAGCTAACAGATGTTCAGTCTACTCTATCAACTACAGTCTCAAAAGTAGTGACCAATGTCGATTCTTTAAAAAAGGAATTTGAGACTTCTAGCTCTACTCAAAGCACAACTCTTTTTCAAGTTTCAACTCAATTGACTTCTATCCATGCTCTTCTATCTACTATGACTAGTCAGACACCTCTAGTGCAAGTCTCTTCTCTGTTCAAACCTAGCGCATCTTCTTTCATTTCTAAAAAATAAGATATCAACCCTAAGGGGCAGAAGTCAAAGAAGGTGATTGAAAAGCAAATGGATGAGATAGAAGCTGAAAGACAAAAAACAGTTATGGCAATATGTTAGATATGAAGAACTTATGAGATCAGATAATGTTATGTCATAGTTTACTAAAGCTGATCAGAGTTTAGTTGATGTCATCAGAGATTAGAAGATGTCATCATAGTTTACTCAATTAGAATTTACTAACCTACAGAGTTTATGCTGATTAGTGTTTAATTATTGGAAACCGACAAATCAGGAGGTGATTGGAGATAAAGAAGGAATTGTTCGAATACAACTCTATTGCCTTTGTAGAAGCTATCTTTTAGGAAGATAATGATGGGAATAATATTTCAGCATTTAATGATCATTATATTTGTTATAATTAGATAGGTAGTTATGTACTATATAAATACAGGATTAGGTTTACATTGATGTATCGTAAAAGTTATTATCTTTCTCATAACCTAGGAGCTCTTAAGAACTTTATTTTTCTTAAGAGAGTTTTGTATTAAGTTCATCAAAGTTAATACAAAGCAGTATTTCTTTTACATACTTGTGTTCATAATCGATTGTTTAGTACTATTATATTCAACCCCCTTTCTATAATATTTCATTATCTAGGTAACAATTTGTATCAAAGAAGTCAGTTAATTACAACCTAAAAGATATGAAAAACAGTGTTTGAAAACAAGTATGAAAGCATAAGGATTCCAATTTTGAAAAAGGCTGAATACTCTACATGGAGGGTAAAGATGTTGATGTTCTTAGAAGCCACAGATCCTGACTATCTAAACAGGATCAATGAAGGTTAGTATTTACCAACAAAACTAGTTTTATCAACCATAGTTGAAGGATGACAAGTTTCTGAGTACTATACTTTGAAGGACAAAAAAAGGACTAATGAGGAAAAGCAAGAAGTGCTAAAGGATGCAAAGGTAAGAAACATTATGCATAACAGTCTAGACTCTGTGATGTCTAATAGAGTAATTGCTTGCAAGACTACAAAAGAAATCAGGGATGCAGTAGAGGTACAATGTCAAGGAACCAAGGAGATAAGGAAGAACAGAAGATCAGTTCTTATTCAAGAATATGAATACTTTGAGGCTAAACAAAATGAGTCTCTTACTGATACTTGTGATAGATTCCTTACTCTATTGAATGACTTAGCTTTGGTTGATAAGGTGTATGAAAATGAATATTCCAACACCAAGTTTCTAATGGCTCTACTTGAAGAATGAGACTTACAAACATCTATGATAAGAGATAGGGCAGACTTGGATGAGATGTCCCTAGATGAGGTTTATGGAAAGCTGAAAATTCATGAATTGGAGTTGTAGCAAAGGAAAACAGGAAGAGAAATAAATCAAAGTCAGTTACGTTGAATGTAGAGACAAAGGATGTTCAAGTAAAGGAACAGTATGTTAGTGTATCCAAAGGAAAGGGAAAAGCTGTGTTAGTAAAGGAAAGTAGTGAGTCAGAGTCTGAATCAGACTCTGATGCAAACTCTGATGAATTCACAGACTCTGACATGATGGAGATGGTTGCCATGATTGTCAAAGGCTTCAAAAAGATGAAGTACAGGAAGTTCAGAAAGCAAGGAAACTTCTAAAAGAAGTCTGGAGAGTCTGAGAATAAAGACAGATTCAGAAAGAGAGAAGATAGAGATGAGAAGTCCGAAACACTTGACAAATCAAAGGTCAAGTGTTACAAGTGTAACAAGATGGGGCACTTTGCTACTGAGTGCAGAAGCAAGAAATCTGGGAAAGCACTCATAACCTCCAAGAAAGATTGGATGGATTCCTCAGACTCTGAAGAGGAAACAAACTATGCTCTCATGGAAAACACTGATGCTCCCATTAGTCCAATATAAATACTGAAAATCTAGGAAAGCACTCGTAACCTTCAATATAAATACTGAAAATGTTTATGAGTTAAAGTCTTTTCTTCGAACATTGCATGTCAGTTTTAAATCACAGTCCCTTGAAAATGAAAGATTAAAATATGAAATTCAAACTCTATCTGCTAAGAATAATTTTCTTGAATCTGAACATGTACACATGCTTAGCACTAAGAGAGACTATGATAATGATATTCACATGCAAACTCGGCTAAAAATGCATGTTGCTTATTTAAAAGCTGAGATAGCTAAAGAACATGAAACTTTCAGAGTTTGGACAAACTCTGGCAATAAAGACCAAGAAATTCTTTCTGACAAGAATTGGAAATATGCTCTAGGTTATGAATCTGATAAGGAGACAAATTCTAAGAATGTTAAGACACACACAGGAATAAAAGAAAAGTTAAGTAAACCTGTGAATTTTGTTAGAGCTAGTACACTTTTGATAAATGCTCTCATAATCACTAAAACAAAGAGAATAGTGTGTCTGGGAATAAACCAGTCAATGTTGGGTTACTCTCTCAGAAGCAACTAAAGGAAAAGTTGAAATCTGTCACTAACAAGAATAAGCCCAAAAAGATTAAAAGGAATATAAATGGGAAAGTAGGAATTTATAAGGAAAATGACTATAAGAATATCCCTGATGCTCCTAGAAAAACCTGTTTCACATGTGGAAATTCTAATCATCTTGTTATTAACTGAAGGCAAAATAAAAAGAAGAAACCTGAAAGACCTAGATCAGGAGATAGGAAACAGATTAGATATCGACCACAAAATCCTTGTTTTCACTGTTGTAGTTTATGGTATTTTATTTATACATTTAAAGAATATCATAGTCTGTATTTCAATTATTATGAAGTTTTGCCTTATTTGAATAAAACTCATGTTTCTTCTAATTATGCTGCTAAACAAAAGTATGTGGTAAAAGCTGATAGAAGAAAGATAAACTCTAACAATGTAAACTTTGTTAATTTAAACTCTGATAAAGTTACTTCTGTTGCAAAAGTTAACAATTCTAACAAGAAAGGAACCAAACTTGTTTGGGCCCTCAAAGCATCTAATTGAGTAGCATATATGAATGCAGGGAAACATGAAAAACATCCTAGTAATTGATAGTGGATGTTCTGCACACATGATTGGAAACAAATCCATACTTTTAGAGTTTGAGGAGAAGGTTGGCCCAGCAGTATCTTATGGAGATGGCAACATAGGAAGAACACTAGGATATGGCAATATTGTGATTGGGAATGTCATCATTGAAAATGTATCTCTGGTTGAAGGACTCAAGCACAATCTCTTTAGTGTGAGTCAAATGACAAACAGAGGTTATTCTGTGGAGTTTCATGAAATACATTGTGAATTTAAAAGCAAAAAGGCTGGTAAAGTGGTTCTCATTGGTCACAGACATAACAATCTATTTAAAGCCAGCTTGGAGATAAACTCTGATGGTTCATTAACTTGCTTACTTCGAAAAACATCATCTTTGGAAAGCTGGAATTGGCACAAGAAGTTGTGTCACTTGAACTTTGGAAATATAAATGAGTTGATCAAGAAGGATCTAGTAAGAGGTCTTCCCAAAGTTCAGTTTCATCCTGATGGACTCTGTGATTCTTGTCAGAAGATAAAACAAAAGAAGACATCTTTCATGAGCAAAACTAATAATTCTATTGAAGAACCCCAATCTATTGCATCTTGATCTATTTGACCCTGTCAACATAATGTCTATTGGAAAGAAGAAATATACTCTGGTAATAGTAAATGACTACACAAGATTTATCTGGGTGTACTTCTTACACAAAAATGATGTAATAGCTCAAATCATTTTTGATAATATTACCATGATTGAGAGTGGATCAACACTCAAAGTAAAGATTCTAAGGAGTGACAATGGAACAGAGTTTAAGAACTCTATATTGGAGGAATTATGTTCAACCAAATGGATCATTCAGAAATTCTCAGTACCCGGTACACCTCAACCAAATGGTGTAGTTGAGAGAAAGAACAGAACTCTCATTGAAGATGCTAGAATAATGTTGAAAGGAGCAAAGCTTCCTACTTACTTCTGGGCAGAAACTGTGAATACTGCATGCATCACTCAGAATTGTACCTTGATAAATAAGCATAGAGTGACTCCATATGGAATGATGAAGGGAATGAAGCCAAATGTGAAATACTTTCACATATTTGGAAGCAAGTGTTTTATTCTTAAAATACATCCTGAGTAGTTGAAAATGTTTGAACTCAAAGCAGATGAAGGAATTTTTTTGGTTATTCAACAACCTCCAAAACTTCTTCAAAGGCATTCAAGGTGTTTAATCTGAGAACCAAGGTAGTCATGGAATCTATTCATGTCTCTTTTGATGAAGGAAAGATAACAGGATTACATGATGAAGATGCTCATGAATCTCTAAGTTCTGAAAATAAATTGCTTAAAGATCAACAAGACAGATTCTGATAAGTTAAACTTCGACTCTCTAAACTCTAATTCAAATAAAATTGACACAGAAATTGAAGATTATGCACATGTTGAGGGGGAGAAACATCAAACTTTTACTGAAATTGCAGAATCAACCTCAATCATTGAATTCTCAGAGTCTGACCAACCTCTGACAGAGACAAACTCTGAGAGGTCAAACTTTGATCAATCAAAATTTTGAAGTAAACACAAATTCAAGGGGAGGATCAACATTCAATGAGGAATCATACTATGAGGGCACAGATCTTGAGGGAGCATCTAGCTCAAGAAATCTTCATCATCCAAGGAAGTGGACCAAAGATCATACACCTGACTTCATAATTGGTGATCTAGAAAGTGGAGTGCAAACAAAGAAAGCTACTCAGAATGAATGTCTATATCATAGTTTTATTTCTCAAACAGAGCCAAAGAAATTGAAGATGCTCTGAAGGATGCAGACTGGGTAACTGCAATACAGGAAGAATTAAATGAGTTTGAAAGAAATGAGGTTTGGACTCTTGTTCCAAGACCAAAAAACATATCCATTGTTGGTACAAAATGGGTGTTCAGAAACAAGACATACTCTGATGGAATTATAACAAGAAACAAAGTGAGACTAGTTGTCAAAGGTTACTCTCAACATGAAGGTATTGACTATGATGAAACTTTTGCACATGTAGCTACACTAAAAGCAATTAGAATCTTTCTTGCTTATGTTGCACATAAGAAGTTCAAAGTATACCAAATGGATGTCAAAAGTGCATTTCTAAATGGTGAGCTTGATTAGGAGGTACATGTTGAACAACCACCTGGTTTTGTGAATTTTAAATATCCAAATCATGTCTACAGGTTGGATAAAGTTTTGTATGGACTCAAGCAAGCTCCAAGAGCCTGGTATGTAACATTAGCTCAATTTTTACTTGAAAGTGGTTTCACAAGAGGTATCATTGACAAAACCATGTTTTATAGAAATCAAGGAAAAGACTTATTACTAGTTCAAATATATGTTGATGATATTATATTTGGATCTACTAATGAGAAACTCTGTGAAAAATTTTCAAAACTAATGCAGTCCAGGTATCAAATGAGTATGATGTGAGAGATGAGATATTTCATGGGCTTGCAAGTGAAGCAGACTCATGAAGGCATTTTCATAATTCAGTCAAAATATACAACAAATCTGCTTAAAAAATTTTAAATGCAAGACTCTGCATCTGCTACAACTGTTATGGCTACTGCAACCAAGCTAGATCAAGATACTGGTGAGCCTGTAGAGATAATAACATACAGAGGTATGATTGGATCACTTCTTTATTTGACTGCTAGTAGACTAGATATCATGTTTGCAACCTATTTATTTGTTAGATTTCAGGCAAATCCAAAGGAACCACATTTAATTGATGTTAAGAGAATTTTTAGATATCTCAAGGGAACCATCAATCTTGGTTTATGGTATCCTAGAGAGTCTGACTTTAAACTTATAGGCTATTTAGATGCTGATTTTGCAGGATGTAAAATAAACAGGAAAAGAACAATTGGAAGTTGTCAATTTTTAGGGGGAAGAATTGTCTCATGGTTTAGCAAAAAGTAGAAATCAATCTTTGCATCTACGGTAGAGGCAGAATATATAGCTGCAGGAAGTTATTGTGCTCAGATCTTATGGATGAAAAATCAGCTATTGAACTATGGTTTGAACTTTACAAAAATTCCTATTTATTGTGATAATCAAAGTGCTATTGCAATGACAAGAAATCCAGGTCAACATTCTTTGACAAAACATATCAACATCAGATACCATTTCATAAGGGAACATGTCATGGAAGGGACAATTGAAATGCATTTTATTCCAACAGATCAACAGTTAGCAGACATATTCACCAAGTCTCTGTGTGAAGTAACTTTTACAAGATTGGTTTCTAAATTGGGAATGGTGACAAGTGATTCAACTCCAAACAGCAAGTAGCAGACATTATCAGTATATAATCTCCAGGAAGTGTCTCAAAATTGGCAAACTCTGATGACCTCAAACATCAGTGTTTATGGTTCACTCTGTCAGAAAATGTGGTAAACTCTGTCAGAGAATGCGGTAAAATCTGATCCATGGAGAGTCTAAACTCTGATCTTAGTCTACAAGTCAAACTCTAATTTATTATTTTATATATGACATCAGTATTAATTCAGTGATGACATATTTGTTAATCTTTGATTGGAGTAACACTGACTGCGCGTGTCTATCACGAAAAATGTTTTATCTTTATACACAGATACACACACATATGCTGTATTTTGAGAATTGCACTACTCATTACTCATCTTATCATATCATACCACGTGTCCCACTACAGGGTATTAGTTATTGAGAGGGAATATGTTAATACATTCGTATTCTTACTTAGAATTATCATCTGCATCTTATTCTTTCTATCTCTCTTGTATTTTCAAAACCCTAATCTTTCACACCTTCATATCAGTGTATCGATGGTATCTAAAGGTATTTCCTTCAAGAACTATACATTTTTTGCTACTAACTATACAGCTCTTCTTGATAAAGCAGATGCTCTTGGAGATTTTCATGTCATCCAGGATTTTCTCTCAAATAGTAGCATTGGGTATGCTCTACAAACACCCACTGAAGGTGACCACCTTATTACTCTTGAAGTAGTCAGACATGCCCTTCATCTTCTTGAGGTTGAAGAATATGATGATATTGTCAATGATGATCACATCAGAGAATTCTTTAGGGGAATAGGCTATAGATGCAGCCTATCAAAACTAGGAAGCCTAACAAGCCCAAATATGCAGAGAGAATGGAGTTTCTTTTTTGATTGTGTCACCAGGGATTTTACTGCCAAGTGCACAAACTTTGATGCCATCCCTCAACTCTCTCAATAAATTGGGTATTTTCTGACCCATCATTTGCATTTTAATTTTCATTGTTTATTAATTAGGCAATTAGCTAATAACATTAGTGATGATACACATATTATATATTATGCTAGATTTTTACAGTTGATTTTTAGTCATCTATTGCCTGATGTCAGTTTTGACAATGACACGAGTTTGCCTAGTTTTAAAATAAATAAAAGACTTTTTGCTGACTTGACAAGGAAGGATGTCAAGAAAGAAAATGAAGGTATGTTGCCTAGGTTGTTTTATCCCACACAGGTCATGCTTCTACTGAATCTGAGAATGCCTATTATGTATGGGAGGGAGTTTCTTTCGGTGACTGAGAATTAGAGTTTAGCCCAATCTGGTTCTAACTCAAGTCACCCACCAAACACTGATACACAAACTCTTCCAATCTCTGTTGTCTCCCAAAAGACTTCAGTTGCAAAACACACCTCTCAAGCACAGGGCTCAGAGCCCACAAAGAAAAGGAGAAGACTGGTAAAGGCATTAAACTCTGATCCACTAAACTCTGATGCTGTTATGAAGTCTGGTGACTCTGCATTGCCTGACCAAATAAACAGTAACATCGGTGGAATTGAGGTAGATGGTGATGATGAAAATGCCAATAGAGAAGAAAATGATGAATTGGCTAAAATGGATGGTAAATCATTTCATGTTAATCCTTTTACCAGTCCTGTAATCACCTTGGAGGGTACTTCGAATAAGGTACCAAGTAAGGATAAAAAGGGAAAAGGGACTGAAAATGATATTATTGATGAGAAATGCTGGGATAAAAATGATGATGACAATCCTAGTACTCAGGGTGATCCAGTCTTAATCTCTGATTCTCCTGTCCAGTCTCCTCAACAAATAATCAAGGACATCTCCTATGAAAGAGTTAGAGAGTTAGTTGAGGAAGTAAAAAGAGAAATGGATGCTCAAAAATTTCAATAATCTCAAATCTCTGGAACTGCAAAGCTCTTCTCTAGAAGGAAAAAGATGAAGGTCTCTTTTGGCCTAGACATACAAGAACCTGCTTCTCAAAGTGAAGTAGCAATCTCTTACAGGACAGACACACAAGAACCTATTGATAAAAGTTCAATAGAAACCTCATTTCCAGCATATGAAGCCAATCTGGATCAGGGGTACAGACCACAAGAACCTTCATCTTAAAGGGTTGAAGAAGTTGTTAATGCCCCATCCACACAAGAACCATCCAATCAAAGTTTGGATGCAGGCACACAAACTCTGATAGCAGATCCTATTATGACTGATACTGAAGGCCAAACTCTGGCAGAGTCTAGCCCACAAGAACCTTAACCTCAAAGTGGTGAAGCAGCTGCTGAAAAGACTCAGGTCACACAAGAACCAATCACCAATATGGAGGTGCAGCCAAACTCTGATTCTGCTGCCGCATTTGCTGAGAACACAAACTCTGATGTAAATCTTTTTGCATTATCTGATGCAATATTGGTGTAACCGCTTTCTGCAAAGCTATTGGACACTCCATCTGACTCTACAAATGCTCAAGGTATAAACTCTGACTTTTTTTCAGAATTTATATACTCTGATAGCATTAGTTCAAAATTTATATTTCCATCTTTTACTGCTGGAATGACCATGGATAGTCTTGAAAAGGAACCCTCTATTCATGCAATCACAGATCTCATTTCTCAGACGCCTCTTATTTTTATAGGACATTGTGATTCGAACCTTTCTTGTGAGACTGAGGTAAAATGTGTGAAAAAAATAATTAAAAATGAGATGCAGACAATGGTTCTGGCAAAAGGAGAGTTAGATATGAAACAGAAGTTAGTGAGCAAACTCTGACAATCAAAAGTCATGAGATGTGTGATGTGAGAAGTAATGAGATTACTTTAAAAGAAAAGAGTGTCTTAGGGTGTTCTGTTCCTTGTGCAAGTACTCAGAGTATATATGAAACAGGCTCTGCTGCTCAACCCGTCTCTCAATCTCTAAACTCTGAGGTGCCAAACTCTGATGTTATTGTACATAGTGAAGAGACAAACTCTGAAGATTCTAATCCTATCTTTGAGGATGAAGAAGTCACTGATCTCTCTATTCCTTATACTCAGATATACAGCTCAAAAAGATGGCCTCTAGATACTTTTGATGTTCATGACAGATTGAGGATGGACTATCTTGACTTCTGTGTTGTTGAAAAACTGAAGGGTGACATTGAACCTGCCCTTGATCAAGAAGGTATAAGGAGGGATAGTAGCAGAGGGGAACCATCTAATGCAGATCTTCTGAGCTCTAAAAGGCAATCCATCTGAGACATGACTTAGAAATTCCCACATGAAGGTATTTCTTGGCCACATGTTCATGATCTAATCAAGAAAGAAGACTCTGAAACAAACTCTGATGAGATGAAGGCAGTTCTCAAGGCTACCATTGTATTGACTAAGGGTCTTCTCAGTGAAGTTTGTGATCTTAAAGACACTGTTAGCAAGACAAGTGATTCGGTTCAGAGTTCTGTTTCTGTTCCTCAACATGCCATGGAATCTAAAATTAAAGCTCTTTCCACAAACAAGATGCTTTAGAGTCCAAAGTTGACAAACTTGTTACTGTTGTCACCTCCATGCAAACTATGTTGCACACTATTACAGACATACTGATTATTTCTTCTGATTTCAAAAAGGGAGAGAAAGTAGTTAAGGACAAATACAAAGTAGATTATGTTTTAAACTTTGATAAACCGGAAGGTGATGGTGATGGCAGTGGTTTACCTGATAAAAGCCAAGGGAGTCATAAGGGTGGAAAGAGTATACAAACTCAAACTATGACTGATCAAACTCTGATTCCCTCAGGATCTGGAAAAGCTTAAGACAGTCAGCAAACTCTGATGGAACTTGATTCTGTAAGTGACATTGAACAAATTAGAAGAAATGAAGAATTGGCTAGAAGGCTTACAGATGAAGAGAAGCCTGAAAATATTAAAGAAAAGAACAAGAAAGATGTAAAACTGGCAAAGAAGCTCTTTGAAGAAGAACATCCGGGACTGGATCTAGTTGCTATAGAGGAAGAAATGAAGAAGATGATTATAGGTACTGACAATGCTCAAGTCCAGTCAAAGAAAAAGAAAGTTCTTATTCCAAAGAAAATTCTGATCAAGAAGAAACCTGCTCGATCATCTCAGACTATTCAAAAGAAAACTTCATCAAAATTGAAAACTCAATTTATTATGCAGGGAACTACATTTATTCCAGGAGGAACTAGTTTTAAAGATGAGGAAGAGGAATAACAAACTCTGGTCAGAAAGAAATCTTCTGACCTATTGTGGACAAGGTCTGAAACTCTGACTCTGGATGCTAGACTTGGAAGAGATAAGGGAAGAGTTTGAAGTGCACAATCCAAGCTCTACAGAGGAGAAACAAATACTTTCAGAGATCCTTATTCTCTGAAAGACAAACCTGAAGAAGAACTGACTCAAAATCACTTGGACAAGCTTATTGTTGTTCATTTGGTTAAGGATACTTTTGATGGTAATATTCCTAAGGAAAAGCTTTTGTATTTTCTAGAAGATGGAAGAGTCTTAAATTGGATGAAGAAGATCTGTCTCATAAGTCATCAAAGGAACTTGAATATGTTCTTTATTTGTTAAATGATGAGAATGAGACCACAGCTAAATGGATGAAAATTCTAGAAGGTGCAATTGTTAGCAAAAGAAAGACTAAATGCTGATGATGATAAATTTTGATGAAGAGTACAAGCTAAGGTACATGTCTGAGGATAAAACTAAAAAGGAAATGAGCAAAGGAGATTGACAAATTAAAATGATAGTTGGTATTCCTACTCTTATTCTGAATTCAGGTGGTCAAAAAGCCTGTTGCATACCTTGGGATGAAAGAATGGAGAGGACACCTATCTACAATATGAGGGTTGCATTATTTCAAATTGATGATTCTTCTGAGTAAATGAAGGAGTTAAAGAGTAAGTTGCAAGAACTACTGAGAGCTGTTGAAGAGAAACTGCTTGATGAATTTTTAACTTGAGATTTTTCTTACATGAGAATATGAGAAGGTAGTCTGAATAAACTCTAATAAATTTGTCTTAGAAATTTCTGACATCATAAGTTCAAATTTATGTTTTATGTATAAAGCATAAATTGGGGGAGATTGTTAGATATGAAGAACTTATGAGATCAGAGAATGCTAAGTCAGAGTTTACTGAAGCTGATCAGAGTTTAGCTGATGTCATCATAGATTAGAAGATATCTTCAGAGTTTACTCAATCAGAGTTTACTAACCGACAAATTTTATGCTGATCAGAGTTTAATTTTTGGAAACCGACAAATCAGGAGGTGATTGGAGATAAAGAAGGAAGTATTTGAATACAACTCTATTGCCTTTCTAGAAGCTATCTTTTAGGAAGATAATGATGGTGATAATATTTCTACATTTAATGATCATTATCTTTGCTGTAATTAGATAGGTAACTGTGTGCTATATAAATACATGATTAGGTTTACATTGATGTTTCGTAAAAGTTATTATCTTTCACATAACCTAGCAACTCTTAAGAATTTTATTTTTCTTGAGAGAGTTTTGTATTAAGTTCATCAAAGTTAATACAGAGCAATATTTTTCTTACATACTTGTATTCATAGTCGATTGTTTGGTACTATTATATTCACCCCCCCCCCTTCTATAATAGTTCATTATCTAGGTAACACAATATTAAGGGAGGAGGCCAGGAAGCCACTTGCAGACAAGGAGTTCATGCTAAATTTGAAAGTAATGAAGGCAAATGTAAAGGACAATCATTGGAACTACAGGAAAATGCTACAAACCAGTATCTACATGGTGAGAGTTGTGAAGATACAAGTAAATGGTGAAGAGGTCAAAGTGCCAGTAGTGCAGATGAAATCTGGCTACTACAGGGTATCTCTACGACTGTTTCATGGACTTTCATATACAGAACTATAGTGTCTGCAGAAAGCAATAGAGAATGTAACAAGGAAGATAATGAATTGAAGAACATGATAGGCCCCTTGATGCCCAAAGCACTTCCTGAAAGAAGAGTTGGAAAGAAAGTCTGAAGAGCTGAGGAGATTGGGAAAGTGCATAGTTTTCAAAGATCCAGAAAGAGTTGAGTTTAAAATCAGAGATTGAGTAACTTCAAGAATATGACTTAAGTTTGTCAAAGATTATCCCATACAATCTCTACAAGTTATAGCTGATATTCTAGAAAATGCAATTTTGATTGAAGAAGTCATGGCTAGGCAAGAAATTCTTCAAGCCATTGAAGAAATCAAGGCCAAGGAAGAAAAAGAAAAGAAAGCAAAATATGATTTATTCATGCAACAACAACAACAACTTCAACAATAGAAATAGGTAGGCTTGATATCTTGTATTAATTTGTAAAATTGTCTTTTTCCAAATCGGGGGAGATTGTTGGACCAAATCAAGCCTACTCTATGTGATTACTTGTCTTGATGTAACACATGTAATGCTTCTATATTAGGATGTGTACTTAGAATATCTTAATGTATTTGCAGTTAGAAGTATGTTTCTACTGAGAAGTCAATATGTAAATGTAATCAAGAATAAAGGTTGATAGATGATTCAAGTTTGAATCAGACATCAAATCAATGAAGTCTTTATCAAATAAGAATTTCAGTGGAAAATACTCTAAGGCAAATATGTAATCGAGAAGTCATCCTTGTAGAGAAGTCAAAAATGTTAAGCTGATAGAGAAGTCAGAAATTGTACATGGTAGAGAAGTTTCAAATCTCTCAATGGCTTAGTATTCGATTGTGTGCATTTGAGAAGTCAGGTATTGAAGTAATTCGAGAAGTCCAGATTGAACAAATCGAGAAGTAAGCCCAGACAATCAATGGAGAAGTGTTAAGGGAAGAACCGATCGAGAAGTCTGTGTTTCAAGTATCCATTCGAGAAGTCTAGTCTATTCAAAAAGTTATCAAGTAAAGTGTGCAATCAAGTAGTCTAGTCATTCGAGAAGTAAGGCATTCAAGGACTAATCGAGAAGTCTCAGGAGTACCCAATCGAGAAGTCAATCACCATGACTTCTCGAAGCAAAATCAAGTGAGCACTCGATTGATTCATGAAGCTGAATTCTAGGAGATTTACAGAAGTACAAGACGAGTGATTTTGAAGCTCTATCATCACAGGATCAGTCAAATCTGTGGAGATGGAGACAAGTCTACAATTTAGCTTAGAAGAAGAACAAGACAAAATGCAGAAGAGATAAGGCTGAAAGTAAAAGACTGTCAACAGATTGTGTTAGCTAGAAATAGATAGTAGTTAAATGAAAAGTGTTTCTTGTTTATTTCTAGTTTTAGCTAAACTGTCTAGTGACAGCATGTGCCAAAAGACATGTTGTCTATATAGCCTATGCACGGCCTCATTAGTAAGAATCTTAGCAAATTATCAAGTGTTTTCAATATCTTGTAACTTCAAAGAACAAGAAGGTGAGATTCAACTCAAGAATCTCATATTGTAGTAACTCAAGTCTTATAAAATATTAGATTGAAAGTTAACTGTGTTTATATTTATATTCTGTAATCTTATAGAACACTGTAATCTTTCATAAGCTATATATCTTGTTAGTTAAGTTCAACAAATACATTCAATACAAGAAAAGCAAAAGAAATGAAAACACGTTCAACCCCCCCCCCCCCCACAGTGTTACTTTTGAGGTTCTCATATCTAACAAAAATTTAAATAAAAGAGTATGTTTTAATATAGATAAAATATTAATATAATCTTAATATTCAAAAAAAATATTATAAAATTACAATTTTAAATAAATTAAAGTATTTGAGCGTTGAGGAAATTGAAACATGCTATTAGATTGTGAGTACAACTATATATTCTAATTAAAAAAGAAGTTCATTTAGAGTAATATAATATAAAAGTATATATAATATAGATAGAGCATAATAATAAAATTTAATCAATATAAATAAAATAATATTATTATTTTAATATTCATAAAATTTAATTATTAAATTATGATATTTAATAAATTAAAGAGGTTGACTAATGAGTAAATTAAAACATGACAGTATATTGATTAAAATAATGAGTTTCAATTTGAGTAGGAAACAGACACGTGTATTTGAAGTTGAATATGATACAAAAGGACCAGACGGACGACGGACCAAACATTTGACCTTACGACTTTAATAATACTGGTCTATAACCCGTGCAAAGTACGGGAGAAGTGTAATAAATAATATATTATATATTTTAAATGAATTAAATATTTAATTTAATTATTTATATTATTAATATTTTATGTAATATTGTACATGGAATAAATTCGTTTTGCATCATATTTATATTTTGTATTTAAAGTCTCATTAATATATTGTTATATATTTATATTAATTAACATAGATTAATAATCCGTGCAAAACATTAATAAATTTTTATTAATAAAAAGAGTTTTGAATATATTAGAAATATTTTAATTAAAATTTAAATAAAAGAGTGTATTTTAATATAGATAAAATATTAATATAATTTTAATATTCAAATTTTTTATTATAAAGTTACAATTTAAAATAAATTAAAGTATTTAAGTGATGAAGAAATTAAAATATGATATTAGATTGTAAGTATAATTCTATATTCTAATTAAAAAAGAAGTTCTTTTAGAATAATATAATATAAAAGTATATATAATATAGATAGAGCACAATAATAAAATTTAATTAATATAAATAAAATAATATTATTATTTTAATATTTATAAAATTTAATTAATAAATGCTGATATTAAATAAATTAAAGAGGTTGACTAATGGGAAAATTAAAACATGGTAGTATATTGATTAAAAGAATGTGTTTTAAAATTAAATAGGAGACAAACACATGTAACTAGAGTTTTAAAACAGTTTGATTAAAAGAATGCTCATTGAAAACAAGTTTGCTTAACATATAACTAGAGTCCATGACTTTTAACTTTAAATTAAAAAAATATTTTGTGTAATAAAGAAAAATATTTTTTAAAAGATAGAAATAACTAAAAGTTACGAGATTTATTTTTTTTAATAACTTACTTTAATTTTGTAGTTATATTCGAAAACAGTTATATTCGAAAACAGTTATATATTTTTTATCATCCAAAAGTGTAAGTTCTAGATTTTATTTTTCTACATATAATAACTCATAAATTAACATTAACAATAAAATTATCTAAAAAAATAACAACTCAATATTAAAATCTTAATCTATTCATTTATGTAGTCATAAATTACTTTTTTTAAGTGTATATATCTAGAAGGGCTGTTTATTTATATGATAAACTATCGATCTGTGCAAAACATTACATCGTTTCCGGAAGCACGGTGATTGATTTGTCCGATTTCTGTAGAACTAGGAAAAGTAATTGAACTTGCGCAAAATATTTTTAAACACTTTTTTTTTAAAAGGAGAATCAATTCAATAATGAAAAGGCATACGACACATATAAATATAATCGAAATTTAACAAATACTTAAATATATCAGTGTTGTTCCTTTCTTGAAAAGACAAACAAATGATTTTTTCAACATCAATATATGCACTTGATCTTGATTTATACGAAGGAAAGAAAAATGGAGAGTCTAATACAATTTTGTGTCAGCCTTGGCCGAAATCGACTACATATCACAAGAGGTGTCAAAAAAATCCGAATAATCCGATATCCGTCTGTATTCATATTCAACATAAAGCGAATATTATCTTTATCCGAAATAAACCGGATATTATCTGTATCTGAATCCGACAATTTCGGATATGAATACGGATATAGGCATATTCGTATCCGAAAAAATCTGAATCCGAAATTAAATATATATGATATTTAAATATATATATATATATATATATATATATATAATTTAAAATTTATTCTATTAGTTTTGTAGTGTGTGTATATATATTCATTAAATAATATATTTATAAAAATTTTATATTATTTAAAAAAATATTATAGACATATATAAAAATATCATTTGAGTTTAATATTATTAAGATAACAAAATTAGATTGAAAAGATAAATAAAAATTAATTTAAAAAAAATAGACTTAAATCCCTTTAACTCTTAACTCAATTTTAAAAAATTAAATTAAATTTTTAATATTTTTTTGCAATTTTTTTTGAATTTTTAATATAAATTAAAAAATTTATTAAAAATCGGATTCAGATCCGGATATTATCCGTATCCGGATAGTATCCGTCGGATCCGGATTCAGATATTAACCTTTAAATATTTTCGGATTCGGATACAGATACGGACTGATCCGTATCCGAATTATCCGTTTGACAGCCCTACATATCACGTACAACACGGACTCCCTCAATTATTTTCTGCATTATACACGTTAGAGAATAAATTTTTATATTTGTAATTAAGGATTTTAGAAAGATTCGTACATTGTGATATTTATTTGAGTAAATTGTAATTTAATATATCATTCAATTATATTTAAACCGTAATTATATTTTACAGCTGTCACTTGTTTTATTTAAAATTGCTTTTTAAATAAAGATGAGTAATACGAAATGGAAATTACTATAGTTATTTTTTAAAACTTATTTTTTTTGGAAGTTTAGCTGATTTGTAAGAAGATTCTTCCACGTGATATTTGGCTTCATATTAGACCTAATTAAAGAGATGGGGCTTGAGGTCTTTTACCACCACACTAAAACCCTATAAATATCCCACTTACTTGACACCATCATATCCAGCCCACAACCAAACAACAACAATGAAGAGTGCTTCTCCAACTTGTTCTGTCCTTGTGTTTTTGTTCATTTTTCCTATCCTCACAATCTCATCTTCTTTACCATGGCCTGACTCTCCTAATCCAAATGGTTTCATTAGATGCCTTAAATCAAGCACATCAGATCATATCAATCAGCTCACTTTCACCTCTGCTAATTCTTCTTACACTGATATTTACGCCTACTCTGCTAGAAACCCTAGGTTTCTGGGATCAGACCGTCTTACCCCTGCCGTTATAGTCACTCCTTCAGCTGAATCACAAGTCCAGGCTGTTGTGATTTGCGCGAGAAAAAATGACATGCAAATTCGAACAAGAAGTGGAGGTCATGATTTTGAGGGTCTTTCTTATAGTAGCACATATACCCGTCCATTTGTGTTACTTGACATGATCAATCTCCGGTCTGTCATAGCAGATCCTGTGGCCAAGACCGCATTTGTACAAGCAGGAGCGACTCTCGGTGAGGTCTATTACTGGATCAACCAAGCAAGTGGCACGCTTGCTTTTCCAGCCGGGGTATGGTCCACCGTTGGTGCCACTGGACTCATTTGTGGTGGTGGATATGGTCCGTTGAGGCGAAAGTATGGTTTCGCAGCTGACAATGTGCTTGACGCACGCATTGTTGATGTCAATGGCAATATTCTTGACAGAAAAGCAATGGGAGAAGATCTTTTCTGGGCCATTCGGGGTGGGAGCTGTTCTAGTTTCGGAGTCATTTTGTCTTGGAAGCTAAATCTAGTTGATGTACCATCAACACTTACCATATTTACGGTGACTAGGGAAGAGAGGCAGACCGAAATTATGTATCCCTTTCAAACTATTGCCCCTGTTCTTCCAAATGAAATAGACATCAGGTGTCGGATAAGTACTGTGGCTAGTGATGCGAGTACTCGAGCTGATGGATTAGTAGTTCAACTTGGATTTACTGGTTCATATCTCGGTCCAGCTGATGAACTATACGCCATTTTTAGTAAGAGGCTTCCCCAACTAGCTATACAGAGATCAGAGCTCAAAGAAGTTACTTGGATCCAAGCTTTGATGGAGTCTTCGTTTTTTCCCTTTTTCGACAAAAACTTCACTGCCGAGGATTTCCTCGACAGAACATTTTTAAGGGATATTCCTACCAAAGCAAAGTCGGACTTTGTAAGATCACCAATTTCAGTGCCGGGTTTGAATGGCCTATGGGACAAGCTTCTTGAAGTTGGGGAAGGGGAAACAACAGTTATCTTCACTCCCTACGGAGGAGTTCTGGACAATTATCCGGAATCAGCGATTCCATTCCCCAATAGAGCTGGAACATTGTTCATGATCTACGCTAGGGTGCTTTGGGTTGGAAACACTACACAGAAACTGGAATGGATTAGAAGCCTAAATGATTACTTAACTCCGTATGTTTCAAGCAACCCGAGAAGAGCTTATTACAACTACGATGATCTCGATCTCGGTGCAAATCCTGCCACTGGAATTATCAGCAACATAGCTGCCCGTAGATGGGGAACAAGTTACTTCAACAACAACTTCAACAGGTTGATTGCAATTAAAACCCTGGTTGATCCTCTCAACTTTTTCAGACACGAGCAAACCGTCCCACCATTTTCACTCATACAAGACATGTGATCCGCTCGCTGATTTGCTTTTTTCATTCCCTCGAAAATAATTATTACGACTAGCTATTGATGGTTGCATGCCTGTCTAGCTAGATCTACGTTCGCTACTACTTAGTTTGCTTAATTTCTAATAATGTAATTCCTCGTCCTGAATCTCCTCTATGAATGCGGAATCCTTATTTAATCACGGTTACATACTAATGTTTTCTTTAATTTCTAGCATCTACATGTTTAGGTAACCTGCTCTATTTAATAAATGTTTATCCCTGAGCATGATCAACTGCACTGGGATATCACATCACATCCTATCCGATCTCCAGATGGTAGTTGGCTATTAATTAAATTACGACCAGATCAACCTAGTCTAGCAATAATTTTGATACTGTTTCCAACGTACGTACGTACCTTGTTACATGCAGTAACTTCATTAATGTCTAGCAGAGTAGCATCTATCATGTATGTACTCTCTTTCGAGTTTTTATTGCGGAAGAGTTTAAATACTACGGGCTACTGCACTGCTACCTCCATCCATCTAAATTAGACGTTCCATAAATTATTATTTTAATTTTTTTAATAAATAAAAATGTAAGTATTTCCTACTCCGTACCATTTCCTTATAATTCAAATATTTTAATATTATAATTAAAATATAAAATATGACAATAAAAAAATTAAGGCTAGTGACATGTGCCTTGCACGGGATTTTATGCTAGTTTGATACTAACCGACCAACATACTTCTTCACTTCCATCTTAACTCATTCCATTTTAATACAAGGGTATAGATAGGTATAGGTATAGCTATATGGCCGGGTTAAATGGCTATTTTTTTGTGACTAAAGTTAAATGGCTAATTGGTCATTCAAGTGAGAGTCGACTTTCAATCAGGTCATCAAACTGAAAAAACCTTCAATCAACTCAGTAAATTTACATATAACTTACTTTAAAGTGATTAAACCTACAAAACTTTTCATTGCCGTTAAATGGTTTTGACTTTTAACGGTCTTCCGTTAAATCCTTATAGATCAGTTGTCACGTTGATTCATTGACCCTTTTTGACCCGTTAATATTTAGACCCGATCCAAAAATATAACCATGTAATTATAATTCATCCCTCAATATCAAACATAACCCTAATTAAAATTTAAAATTATATATTACACTTTATTAACATAGCAATTTAATCTCTCTTCCTTCTCCCACTTCTCGATTCCCTTCCTCGCTCCTCATCACCGTCGGCCAGCCGCCGCCACGGTGGCGTGCCATCACAAAACCCTTACCCCAAATTGAAACTCCAACACAACTTCATCTTCAATCAAACTCAAACTCAAACACCACTATCACACCATCATTTAACCTTCCTCAACCTCTCCTTCGACCTCCATTATATAGTCGGAGACGCTGTCCCGACGCCGGCAGCCCTCCAAACACCACCCTTCTCCCTGATTCAACCACACAACGTTAAAATCAAAACACAACAAGCAACATACAAGCAAAGATGAAACTAAAATCATTAAACCATTACCTCAATACAAAACCCTAACCTCTGCCCTCTTCTTCCCCTTCTCTTTTCTTGCCCTCTTCTTCCATTTCTCTTTTATTTCTCCCTCACCCCAACCTCCTCTTTTTTTTTCTGTTTTTGTTTTATTTAATTTTGTAATTTAAAAACTAAATTGTGGTTTTTGTAAATATAAAATCTGAATTTATATGTTAACAATTATATGTATACATGAGCCTATATATATGTATGTATTGGGCGGTGTTTAAGTATGGGTCAAATTATTTGAACCGGTCATGCTCATTATGTACAAGTATGCAAGTCACGTTTGATTAATTTTAACAATTCAGTAAGTACAATCAATTTTCCATCTGTTATTTAACTTTTTAAACGTCGAAGATTTAATTGAAAGTTTTATATGATTTAATGAGTTGACCGAAAGTTTTTATGTCTTGCATCATAAAAATAATCAACGGTTGATTATTTTTGTAATGTGTTAACTTTTAATAAATATTCATTCTTTATTTTTTCTTTCTTCCGTCAACTTTTTTAACACGTTTTTTTTTTGACAAATTTTTTAACACGTTTTTTAAAAAAAAACATATGGACCCATAACTTATCTATTATATAAAAATACATCTCATCCATATCTTAGTCATGTGGTCCACACAAAACGTCGATATTTTCTAGCTAAATAATTATCTGACAGACACTAGTATGTCACGCTTGCAATTTCAATAAGAAATCGACAAAAATATGTCACATGGTACCCTCACTTTACCCAGAAAAATGTTAGGTATTCAAAAATTATTTTAAATACTGACTTGTTTTGTATGTAATTATTAATTTTTTAATAATAATATGAGATATCGCATGCATATATACGGTCACAAATTAAAATATGACACGTATCATGCCACATCTGTTAAAAAAAAATTGAACAATTTTTGGGTCCTCGCATTACTCTTTAAATAAAGATTAAAAATTTCTCTTACAAATTATTGATTCATCGATGCTAAAATTACCGATGATATAGTTAGCAAAAAAAGGAAAAAAAATACCGATGATTTAACTAGTTCGTATTATCAGCTTCATTTAAATGAGTTCATAATAACTCGCTACTAAAATAGTTTTAAAAATTGAAATCCCACTATTTGAAATTTGAAAAACGAATCAATTCAAAAAAATTTGGTTTAATTATCATTTTTACTATACAAACATACATACAAGTTTTAAGAAAAAATTATATATTTCAAAAAAATTAATTAAAAATGTTTACTAACACATCTATATATGTGAAATGACAAATTATAATATAATATAAATTATTTATATTTTAATTTATAATTTTAAAAATATATAATATTTGAAATTTAAAATTATTAAAAATAAACTTAATGTAAATATTATATATTTAAATTTACAAATAAGCTCTAGGCTTAGACATGAGCTTTATGTTTACACATAAGACGTGAGCCGAGCGGCCCTTATAATGAATATATGCGAGCCGCGCTTAATAAGTGCTGCCCATGCTAAAAAACTTTTAATCCTACGCGTTGATATATTTATCCAATGGTCTACAAACTATTTGATGTGTAAGTCTTCCCTGGCAATTTGCCAGGATCTGACCCCATATATAATTAATATAAGCGTTTTCAACAGTGTTTGCTTTGTTATTTGAGGACTTTTGGAGGTGGTTTGATTGACATGTAAATATCACGAAGTTGAATTTACTGGGAAATAACAATTTATAAAATTGTTTGGTTCATATTTATATGGGAAGTTGAACTTCATAGTAAGTTTAAATTCCAATATAATGGAGAGGTTGATTAAACCTTAGTGACTTGCAATACATAGCGGAAATTTCTACATGCCAACCAAACAATTTTTTTAACTTCCCATAAATTTAATATAGAAATTAAATACCAAAATATTATAACTTAATGTTGTGAAGGAATTTGACCAACACCTCCGGAAAACATATATCGATGATAGCGTTGATCTCAACTACGAAAACAGGTTCACAGCCGAGTTTCCACGGTGCGTGGGAAGGTGATTTGGATTATTGTTTGGACTGAATTTGTCAGTATCCCGATGAATTAAGGGTGGTGCAGCTCTATGCAAGACTCCCTAGATTACCGGAAAAGTATATCTCTCGAGAATTTAGGGTATCCTCGTCCTTACTCGAATGATCATCCCCGAAAAATGGCTTACGTATCCCGTATTTATAAGGAATCAAGTCCTACGTAGTTCTTGGGTCTTGGGCTTATGAATTGTAGAGATTAGCCACATTTGTAGTAGTATATCACCATTAGAACGCTAATTTGTAGTTGTAGAAGCTGATTACGAGTCTTCCAAGAGGTTCATGTAGAGTCCTTCTGTAGTTGAACCTCTTCTCAGGCGGCATAATACATGTAGAATTCGTATATGATAGTAGACATGAGATATATATCCCACAGGACTGTGATTAGGTGATAATTATCATAATAAAAGTCTGATAAATAGTGAATAACGTGCTCCTAAAGTTTAGGAGTTGATCCTTATCCTTTAAACTGACCGTTATTCGAGGTATGAACCTCGAACCTCAAACCTTGGGCTCCAAACCCATGAACCTTGGATCATGGAAGCTCGAACCACAGTTACAAATGGAACCTGGTACCCTGAACCTAGATACTGGTGAACCTCCTTTATGAATGAACCTCGTGTACATCTTCACCCCATACTTCAGGCATCTGCAGAGCTTCTCCGTATTGAGGTTCTATACTAATATTCAGGAGGTTCAAATGTATCCACGCTAAATTTGGGGCACAACAACTATCCCCCGGTTCCTCCAAGTCATTAAATGCAAGGGAAACCCTATGCCCATACCCCAAATACAACTTCTGAGAATCCCGAACCATAAATCTAGAAATGAAGGTATTAACACCTCACCCTTAAGCCTACATGAACAAAACTCATCGTAGGAAACAAGAAATGAAACATAAAACCTTCACAACTTCATCACCGTACATTAACTGGAATAGGTTTTACCGAGAGCTTCACATGTGAACCTCCACAAATATAGACATTGAAACCTAAAACCTCAAGGAACTCTATTCACATCCGCGTAACACTGAAACAAACCTTTTAATGAATTAAGATTAATTGAAGAGATATGGATAAAAAAGGATAAACATTAATTTAAAATTTAAAAATCCAAATAAAACTCTTCATATTTCCCCCCAGAAAGCCGTGTTGCTCGGTATATGGACCCTGTTTAATATTTGCAATTCATCTGACATAACCTCTCCAATCATCTTTGACCATGTGGCACATGCTTTGACCATGTGGCACATGATTTTACACCTTCACCCATCTATATATGCATGTATATTCCTACACCCCAGGCTTTTTCATTCTTTATTTACCCATAAAACTCTAGATCTCCCCAGCCCTCATTGAAACAAGAAGGTCAAGATCCCGGTGAAGCTCACCAACTCCGACTACGTCTCCGTTCCTATAACTAGGTACCTAACTCAATCACGTATTCTTGTTCTCTCATTATCTCTGCATCATGATCATCATAAACCCATGTCTGCACTACTAACACCGAAGCACACACACATCCACTTGCTAGCGACTCGATCTTGACAAGATATTGAAATCAATGTTCTGAAGATCAATTGCATGTAACATCCATTTATCCAACTACACACAAAGATCCCACACACTTTGTAGCACCTCTGTATGACCATCCGTATTTTCCGTGTATGCCCAAATGCACATATTACATTATATATATATATTGTGATCGCGTAGTTATATTTATAGATCTGCTCACGGCTGACCAATTGATTGTCCAGGTAGATGTGTCATTTAACCTTTCTTCAATATGCCCAAATAATGGATTTTGAAATTGAACCTCATGAGCGAACCCTTCTCTCACAGATTTTAACCATAATTTCATATTAGGCCCATTACAAAATATGTTATACCTGCACATACCCAGATGATAGGACAAGACCCCCACCATTTTTTTGGGTATAGGTCTGAACTAAAATTCTGCATACCAATCATTACCTGAATAGCCCCTAATATGGCATCACAAGATGTGGTTCGAGGTTCGTTATGGAACCTCAATCCACACACCCTGGTGAAAGGCATATGACTAGGCCTATTTGTAATAATTAGATGACAACTCAACTCAATCTGGAAACAGTAGTAAATAATAAATATCTAACATGAATCAAGACGAAGAATGTCTACTAGACACAAAGAATCCAAAAATCAGAAGTGTTCTAATGAAGTTGCTACTCTATACCGGAAGAAGTTCATTAATATGTTCAAGCGTCGGGATTTATGGAGAAGCAGTATTTTAGAAGAATTCAGAAGATACAGAAGATTCCAAGTGCCTACTACAAAGAGATTCCAAGAAAAGAAATAATGAAGTAAAGCATGAGAATGATAGAAGGCCACAGTTTAAAAGTTAATAATTGAAGAATATTTATTAGAATGACACAAATGAACCAGACAGTACATTTGTGTGTCATCTATAATAATATTTATTCTTCAGTTAGCTCAAGTGGTTTTATGACAGAAGACAAAGAAAAGACGGAAAGACCTCAGAGCGGACTACAGAGTTAAATAAGTCCTAATAGTATTTTAATTCTATAATTAAAATTAAGTTAATTATTTAATTTATTTAATTAAATTAATTCAAGTCTGAATTTAATTTAATTCATAAATTATTTAATTAAATTAAGTAGAATTGATTTACTATAAAAGAAATGATTCAATATGAATTAAATATGAGTCATACTGAGCTGCTGAAATATGAGTCATACTGAGTTGCTGAAATATGAGTCATACCGAGCTGCTGAAATATGAGTCATACCGAGCTGCTGAAGGATGAGTCATACCGAGCTGCTGAAATATGAGTCATACCGAGCTGCTGAAATATGAATCATACTGAGCAGAATTCAATGAGTCATACCGAGCTGCTAATGAATGAGTCATACCGAGCAGAATTCAATAAGTCATACCGAGCTGCTAATCTATGAGTCATACCGAATCCACTTGCAATGAGTCATACCGAGCACTTTTGCAGTGAGTCATACCGAGTTTTAATATGAGTCATACCGACAGAATAAGTCATGCCCCGTCTTTTTATGAGTCATACAAGGGTTAATTTTAATTGAAAAAGGTCATATTGGGATGAGTCATGCTGAGTTTTCCACCTCTATAAATATGAGGAGTTGCTCTCATTATTTCAGTTGTTAAGAACAGAAAAACAGTTCAAATTCAGTAATTTGTCTGCATTGTAATATTCACAGATTTATGTGCTGAGTTTGGAATATAATTGTAAAACACGAACAATCCATGTCAAATTTGTTCTAGAACTTTTATCAATTATATAACAGTTTTCTTAATATTAATTTTGTAATACGTTTCAAGTTAAAAATTATATCTTCTACTTGAACAGTATTTCATTAAAATTAATATTTCGCGAGAAATTAAAATAATATTTTTAATTCAAATATTCCGCGATTAATTATAGATATTGTATTCAATCCCCCTTCTACAATATCAGGGACCAACAATTGGTATCAGAACTGGTTGATATTTTTCATATCAGATCCAAATCAAATTCCGCGAACTCATACAGATCTCAAAAATTATTTTAAATTCGAAATAATTTTTTAATCGAAATAATTTATTTTTTTTCCGAAAAATTATTTTTGATCAAAAATTATTTTAAGTCAAAAATTAAAATATTTTTTGAAACACTTAATTTTTAATCTTATTTAAAGATGAGTACTCAAAGAGTCAGTAGCATTAAAATTCCACAATTTGATAAAGACAATTATAATCTGTGGAAGAGAAAGATGACCTTGTTTCTTCGAGCTGCAAATCCTAAGTACAAGGATATTTTAAAAACTGGTGTTGCTATTCCAATAAATATCTTTCCTGAGCATATGGAAGATGGTGTACTCATTCCGCACAGACAATTTGAAAAAGATATTTCTGAGTACACTGATACAGAAAAGGAACTGGATACATTGGACACCAATCTGCAGTTAATTTTAGTGGAATCTCTTGATCCCGGAATGTACAATCATGTTGTTAATTGTAAAAATGCTAAACACATCTGGGAAACGATAGAGATACTAAATGAAGGAACAGAAGAAGTAAGGGAGAACAGATTGGAAATCTTAACGTCTTAATATGAGCATTTTAGATCAAATCCAGGAGAAGGTATCTCTGAAGTTTTTAAGAGATACAACAAGCTGATAAATGATCTAAATCTCAATGGCAAACAATATACGAAGAAGGAGATCAGTAGGAAGTTTTTGCTGACAATGCCAGTACACCTAGAGCATAGGATAACAGCCATCAGAGAGTCAAGGGACATGAATGAAATTTCACTAGAAAGACTTTATGGCATACTGAAGACCTATGAGCTAGAGCAGATTCAACAGAACGAAATATATGGTACAGGCAAGGTGGTCAGCAAGTCTACAGCTCTTGTAGCAGAAGAACCAGAGTACAGAAAAGCTAAGACTGAATCTTCTTCAGTCAACCTCATTGATCAGGGTATTGTTGCAGAAGTTGGTGCAACTCTAGTGAATTCAACTGATAGTGAATTCTACTCAATGGAAGAACTCGATCAACTTGAGGATGAATCTCTGGCTCTGATTGCTAGAAAATTTGGAAATACAAGATTCAGGAGGAACCCTAGTTTCAAATTCAAGCCTATGGCAAACAGATTTCAGACAGGTGGTTCTTCTAGCTCATCCAACACAAAAGGTGGATACAAGACAGGGATGGTAGACAGAAGCAAGATCCGTTGCTTCAACTGCAATAAAATGGGACACTTTGCTACTGATTGTAGAAAGCCCAAGCAGGAAAGAAAGAAGGATTCATATGACGAGCTCAAACAGAAATATGACGCTCTACTGAAGAAGCATCAGGGAAAATCATACTTAGCAGCAGGAAAAAGCTGGGATGATTCCGACAATGATGAAGAAGATCAAATGGGAAATCTTGCTCTAATGGCCTCTTCTTCTGAAGGATCACAATCTCCACCTCGACAAGGAATTGAGGTAAACCCTAGCTGTCCTAAGATGTTTAAATTGATAGGTGAGAATTTAACTGATGCTAGAGATCGAATAAAAGTTTTAATTCTCAAAAACAAAGTTTTATCAGAAGAGAATTATGAATTGAAAAAGCTGAAACTTATTAATGTTAAATTAACTGAAGATGTTGCATTTCAAGTTAATAGAGTCAACTGCTATGTTGAGATTGAAGCTTTTTTAAAGAATAAAATTGAAGCAGAAAAGCAAAGATGTCTAGCTTATAAAAATTCCTCTTATATTGTAAAGAACCTAGTTGACCAACAGGAAATAAACCGAAAAGTTGGAATAGGTTTCGAGTACAATAAATCTGTAGGAAAGCCAAGCAACATTACCCCGTTCAAGCAAAGCACTGAAGAAAGAGGTATTCCTCATGTTGTTAAAAACACACTCAAACCTCTTTTCATAACACCTATTGCTGAACCTATCCTTGAGAGCTCTATACTGATAGCTTATGAGATGCAGTTAGAGGATCTCGAGGAAGAGAAGAAAAGAGAAGAACATACCAGGGACATAAAAGGAGTAAATGTCCAGAAAGAGAAATATGTACCTAAAAGATCAATAGAAAATGTGAACTCTGCTAGTTCATCCACTCCTGGTTTAGGTGCTAAGAACTTAAAGAATGATTTGAACAGACCTAACAATAAGTTTGTTAGAAGTAGGGATAGTAACAACAGATGCCATTCTACTGAAAACTTTAAATCTGCTGAAAAAGTTAAAGTAGAAATTGTTAAAACTCCTACTGCTGTGAATAACATGCCTGCTATTGATGTATGCCATAAACCTTGTGGTATGTTAAATTGTATGTTATGTGCTTTTAATGCTATGACTGCTTATTTCAAACGCATGACTGCTAATAAAAAGAACATGACACCTAGACAATACATCAATAATAAATTTGCTAAATCCAAGACTGCTATTCCTTCACCTGTCAAGAAGGAAAAATATATTCCTAAGTCTAAACAAAAAGTTGTTAAGACTGTTTATAGGAAAGTAAGTACAGTCAAGGAGGATGCGGCTGTTGTTCGAAAAGGATCTGTTGTCAAAGCTGACAAAGGTCAATTCTTTAAGTGTGCCGGGCCAAATCAATTTTGGGCTCTGAAGACGAATTAATCCGTTTGATATGTGCAGGGAGTTAAACAGGAAAACCGGGTTGTATGGATCCTAGACAGCGGATCGTCAAGGCATATGACCGGAGATAGAGCCCTGCTATCAGACGTGGTTGAAAGAGCTGGCTCAATCGTCACCTTTGGAGATAACAGCAAAGGATTGACTACGGGATATGGCAAGTTAAATACTGGGAATGTTATCATTGAAAACGTCTCTTTGGTGGAAGGACTTAAGCACAATCTACTCAGCGTCAGTCAATTCTGTGATAGAGGTTACAAAGTAAACTTTATCAAGGAGAAGTGCTTAATAGCTCATTCTAAAGAAGACAGACTAGCCTTGCGTGGAGTAAGGAAAGGAAACTTGTACGTAGCTGATTTCAACTCGGGAACTGAAGTTGAAGCAAACTGTTTTTATTCAAAAGCTTCAACAGAAGAAAGTTGGCTATGGCACAAGAAGCTCTCACACCTGAATTTCAAAACAATGAACTCTCTAGTCAAGAGTGATTTGGTGAGAGGACTGCCTCCGATGGAATTTACACAAGAAGGATTGTGTGAGGCATGTCAGAAAGGGAAGTCAAAAAGAGCAACTCACAAAGGCACATACACTACAAATATTACTGAACCACTGCAGCTGCTTCATATGGATTTATTTGGTCCAGTCAATATCATGTCTATGTCAAGGAAGAAATATGCCTTAATGATTGTAGATGACTTCACAAAGTACACGTGGGTTTTATTCTTGAACTCTAAGGATGAAACTCCACAGTTGGTGATTGATCATGTAAAATTGATTGAGTTAGATTCAAAGCTACTTGTCCGGGCAATCAGATCAGATAATGGAACAGAATTCAAGAATGAAATTCTGAATAGCTTCTGCTCAGACAAAGGGATAACAAGACAATTCTCAGCGCCAAGAACTCCGCAACAGAATGGAGTAGTAGAAAGGAAGAATCGAACCTTGATTGAAGCTGCAAGAACAATGTTAAGTGAATCAAGGTTGCCTATCTACTTCTGGGCTGAAGCAGTGAACACGGCTTGTTATACCCAGAATCGAACCTTAATCAACAAGGATCATATGAAGACGCCCTACGAATTAATGGCTGGCAAGAAACCAACACTCAAATACTTTCATGTATTTGGAGCCAAATGTTTTGTGCTAAAAGATGGAGATGAACATCGTGGCAAATTTGAGGCCAAGGCACATGAAGCAATTTTTGTCGGCTACTCAAAAAGAGCATATAGGGTGTAAATAATTGATCAGCACCAAGTGAAAGAAAGTGTCAATGTAACTTTTGATGACACTAAACTCCCAAGTATCCAAACTGAAGATCCTTCTGAGTCATTAAAATTTGACAATCATCCAGACTCAGATTCGGATAATGAAGAAAAGCCCGAGGTTGCAGCAGGAAATGATGATGACAACAATGATAGTAATGATCCAGGTAATAGTGGTAGAAACAATGGAAACACTGGAGATACTACTAATACCAGTGGTGGATCAACAAGTCAACCTGGCAACAACTCAGGGGGAGATGAAGGATCAACTGGCACAACACAACATCACAATGAATATAGAGGCGAATCATCAAGATCAAACCTACCAAGGGAAAGGATATGGAGCAAAGATCATCCCTTTGAATTGATCATAGGTGATCCAGATGTTGGTGTTAGAACCAGAAGTGCAACTTCAAATGAATGTTTATTTTCAGTTTTTCTATCTCAAGAAGAACCAAAGAAAATTGAAGATGCTCTAACTGATCCAGATTGGGTTCTTGCCATGCAAGAAGAACTCAATCAGTTCGAAAGGCAAGAAGTATGGACACTGGTACCCAGGCCTAAAAATAGATCTATTATTGGCACGAAATGGGTATACAGGAACAAGTTAGATGGAGATGGCATTGTTACAAGGAACAAGGCCAGACTGGTTGCAAAGGGTTACTCCCAGGAAGAGGGAATTGATTATGATGAGACCTACGCACCAGTTGCAAGACTTGAAGCCATCAGAATATTTCTAGCATTCGCAGCACATTCCAATTTTAAAGTCTATCAAATGGATGTGAAGAGTGCATTTCTGAATGGAAAGTTAGAAGAGGAAGTATATGTGGAACAGCCTCCTAGCTTTGAAAATCCAGAGTTTGCTGATTTTGTATATTTCTTATTCAAAGCCCTCTATGGACTCAAGCAAGCACCGAGGACATGGTATGACACTCTCTCTCAGTTTTTACTTGAAAACGATTTTACTAGAGGTGTCATAGATAAAACTCTCTTTTATAAATTACATGATAAAGATATGGTATTTGTCCAAGTTTATGTTGACGATATTATATTTGGTTCTACTAATGAAAATTTGTGCAAGAGATTTGCTAAGTTAATGCAGAGTAGGTATGAAATGAGCATGATGGGTGAGCTGTCATTCTTCCTTGGATTGCAAGTGAAGCAAAAGGAAGATGGGATTTTTATTTGCCAATCAAAGTACGTAAGGGATCTTCTAAGGAAATAAAATCTAGAAGATTCTACACCGGCAAAAACCCCTATGCCAATAGCCACCAAGCTTGACAAAGATGAAACTGGTAAGAAAGTTGACATCACAAGCTACAGAGGTATGATAGACTCATTATTATATCTAACTGCTAGTAGACTTGATATAATGTTTGCAACATGCTTATGTGCAAGGTTTCAATCTGATCCTAGAGAATCTCATCTTATAGCTGTTAAAAGAATTTTTAGATATCTGAAGGGTACACCGAATCTTGGAATTTGGTACCCTAAAGGTACAGGTTTTGAACTAATAGGCTATACAGATTCAGATTATGCAGGATGCAGGATGGACAGGAAAAGTACATCTGGAAGTTGTCAGTTTCTAGGACAACGGTTGATTTCCTGGTACAGCAAGAAACAGCACTCAGTATCTACCTCGACAGCCGAAGCAGAATATATTGCGGCAGGTAGTTGTTGTGCACAAATCTTGTGGATAAGGAATCAGCTGAATGATTATGGACTTGCGCTATCTAAAATTCCAATACTTTGCGACAACACAAGTGCCATAGCTATTTCCAATAATCCTGTACAACATTCAAGAACCAAGCACATAGACATAAGGTATCATTTTATTCGAGAGCATGTCATGAACGGAACTGTGGTGTTACATTTTGTACCCACAGAAGATCAAATTGCCGACATCTTCACGAAACCACTTGATGAATCCACTTTCTCTAAGTTGGTTAGTGAGTTAGGGATGTTAAACATGAACTAATTATTGCATGTTGTTTTAAATTGCATATTTATTTTCAAGCACTGTAAATACACTGTATATATTCCTTAAAAATTATCAAAAATAAACAAACAAATTGAAAAAGAAAACTCAAAAAGATTTTCCTTATTTTTGTACAGTTTTTTTTTCATTGGCATCTCTATTGTAAATATATTTTATATTATGTTTGTTTTCCAACAATTAGTATATATTGTTTATTATTTGCAACAATTGCTCTCAACAATTGGCATATATTATTTATATATATAAGTATGTATAGTTTTATTTGTTTTTCAACTTTGGCATCTTTATTTTTATTATTTTTATGTTTATTTCTATATAAATATGTGATGATTATTCTCAAGTCTCTTTTGAGAAGTAGGAAAGATCTATGAGCATTGATAATCCAATCGATTCTAAAAGTGAGATCCTAATCATTGGCATCAATCTCTAACCAAGATCTTAGAACCAAACACACAAACAATATCACTTCCATCTCTCTAACCATTAAACAGAATACCTAATTGTTCAGAATGAGGGAGTCAATGCCTTGATTGCATTTGATAAGATTGGTGATGTGAGTGAACCAACAGCTCTGTCTCCAGAAAGGTGATTCATATATACAAAAGCTGAGACAACTGTTAGCTCATCTGTGTTTTCTCAAAAAGATACAGACTTGGAAAAGGCAAAACTGTTACTAGGTTCATTCTCTCAACAGAATGAGTCTATTGAATTCGGCCTGTCAGCCAAGGCCACTTGTAAAGAGTCAATTTCATCTGACATTTGTCAAGAAACCACATATTTTGTCTTATGTTTTAGGGACCAACACCAAGGGACCAACAATGTATGGACTTACTTGGGACCAAAAGGGACCAAGAGGGAGCATTTGAAATGTCACAGGAAGAATGAATTGACGGTAACAATTATTCTAAACTTCCATATCAAGGAAGGAAGAATGATTGATGATTCTGATTGAATCAACATGCCTTCACAGGCGTCAGGAGGAAACTTGGATCATTTGCTACATTATAGATCCTTGTCTCCCTCCCCAGATGGAACATATCTGGATTCCTAACGGAATAGATCATCTTAGATGATCAGCAACTCACTGAATCTATTCCTGAAGCAATTCAGTTTATAAAAATCAAATATTTTAATAGATTCAATTGAGGACGGGGATTTACGAAACCCCATTGCACCACCAGTGACCTCTCTTGAAGGGGCTATGGTGATCTTTCTTACAGGTACAAAAGACTGAGTCATCCGTACTGAGAGAGATATAGTGATGTGAGAAAAGAGTGAAACACAAGTAAGGAAGAGTGAAAATATATATTCTATGAGTGAAACACTTAGAGAGTATATGAGTGAAACACTTGTGAGGAACACAAAGTAAAATCACACACTAGCACACTTACCGAATCCCTTTCCCAATTCCCTGTTACAGATTTCAAATGTTACTTAACCAAGGTGGAAATTTCTTCAGAAAAGGACCAACAATTGTTACCTATCTACAATTGGGGGAGAATTATTAAGAGGATTACTCAACTAAGGGGGAGAATTATTAAGAGGATTACTTCAAAATATTAAAGTGTTCAACTAAGGGGGAGTAGATAAAAAGGGGAGAAGTAAACAAAGGCTTTTTCCAGAAGAGGATTACTCAATTGTTGAACAAGAAAAAGGGGTATATAACAACATGTTTGGATTCTATTCCATTTGATTTTAGAAGATTCTTGTAAATATGATTAACCGGATTTTCTAAAATACATAACATGTCATAGTTTGCATTTTTTATATCTGCGATGGTTTAATGCTGTATGTATGCCATATATGTTACCTCTATTAAAATGGTTGGATAATTCAAGTAAGGGGAAATTGAATTCACCTTGGAAGAGAAGGGAAGAGAGGAGTTGGAGAAACAGAGGAGAAGTGGTAATGAGAAGAGAACAAGACTACATCCCTGACATCCTAAGGGGGAGTAGTGATGAGTCTGAGAAATGAAGATAATACTACATGTATAATATGTTCAGTGCTAGAGGAACAAACATCTTTTATTTCAGTTACTCAAGAAATCTGGAAATGTATTATATAATCCAGAGAACAGTTTATTATTTACAGTTCTTAAATGTCATATTTATTTCTTAGTTGTTAGTTGAGTTATCCTCTAGGAATTTGTGTGTTAAATGTTTAACAACAAATAGGGGGAGATTGAAAGGCATATGACTAGGCCTATTTGTAATAATTAGATGACAACTCAACTCAATCTAGAAACAGTAGTAAATAATAAATATCTAACAGGAATCAAGACGAAGAATGTCTACTAGACACAAAGAATCCAAAAATCAGAAGTGTTCTAATGAAGTTGCTACTCTATACCGGAAGAAGTTCATTAATATGTTCAAGCGTCGGGATTTATGGAGAAGCAGTATTTTAGAAGAATTCAGAAGATACAGAAGATTCCAAGTGCCTACTACAAAGAGATTCCAAGAAAAGAAATAGTGAAGTAAAGCATGAGAATGATAGAAGGCCACAGTTTAAAAGTTAATAATTGAAGAATATTTATTAGAATGACACAAATGAACCAGACAGTACATTTGTGTGTCATCTATAATAATATTTATTCTTCAGTTAGCTCAAGTGGTTTTATGACAGAAGACAAAGAAAAGACGGAAAGACCTCAGAGCGGACTACAGAGTTAAATAAGTCCTAATAGTATTTTAATTCTATAATTAAAATTAAGTTAATTATTTAATTTATTTAATTAAATTAATTCAAGTCTGAATTTAATTTAATTCATAAATTATTTAATTAAATTAAGTAGAATTGATTTACTATAAAAGAAATGATTCAATATGAATTAAATATGAGTCATACTGAGCTGCTGAAATATGAGTCATACTGAGCTGCTGAAATATGAGTCATACCGAGCTGCTGAAATATGAGTCATACCGAGCTGCTGAAGGATGAGTCATACCGAGCTGCTGAAATATGAGTCATACCGAGCTGCTGAAATATGAATCATACCGAGCAGAATTCAATGAGTCATACCGAGCTGCTAATGAATGAGTCATACCGAGCAGAATTCAATAAGTCATACCGAGCTGCTAATCTATGAGTCATACCGAATCCACTTGCAATGAGTCATACCGAGCACTTTTGCAGTGAGTCATACCGAGTTTTAATATGAGTCATACCGACAGAATAAGTCATGCCCGGCCTTTTTATGAGTCATACAAGGGTTAATTTTAATTGAAAAAGGTCATATTGGGATGAGTCATGCTGAGTTTTCCACCTCTATAAATATGAGGAGTTGCTCTCATTATTTCAGTTGTTAAGAACAGAAAAACAGTTCAAATTCAGTAATTTGTCTGCATTGTAATATTCACAGATTTCTGTGCTGAGTTTGGAATATAATTGTAAAACACGAATAATCCATGTCAAATTTGTTCTAGAACTTTTATCAATTATATAACAGTTTTCTTAATATTAATTTTGTAATACGTTTCAAGTTAAAAATTATATCTTCTACTTGAACAGTATTTCATTAAAATTAATATTTCGCGAGAAATTAAAATAATATTTTTAATTCAAATATTCCGCGATTAATTATAGATATTGTATTCAACCCCCCTTCTACAATATCAGGGACCAATGAACCTAAACCTATTCAACCCTTCCTTCATATAACTGACATATTAGAGAGCCACCTACCAGATGACGTCATGGAGGAATGGAACAAGATCAAATTGGTCGATGCTTCTAGGGCCATCATGTATGCCTGCACTCAGAGCTTATTTCTGAAGCTGAAGTTTGATGATAAGATTATGGAAGTGGCGCGCGGGGACCAGAAACTCAAGGAGGAGGTTAAGCAGCTAAGAGCTAAGTTTCAGGCATATGAGGGTGAGGAAAAGAAAATAAGGGGGTCTCTCTCGCTAAATCCAAAACTGAAGAAGCCAAATGGGCAAAGGAGAAGAAGAAACTCGACTCTGTAGTGTTGAACCTCTACAAGGAGAGAGAAGAGCTAACTACCACAGTCGCAGGGTTAGAGCAGAAGGTGGAGGACCTGTCGATCACGGTGAATGTCTACAAGACCACCCGAGTTAGTCGAGAGAAGACCAGGTACAATGATGGCTACAATCACGCCATCAGGGATTATATTGCTACTACTTTTGATCTATTACCAACCTTGGATTGGACTCTGATGGAGGATGAAGCCATTGCCATAGTAGCTGACATCCAAAAAGAGAAAAGCGCCAAGGAGGGTCCTCAAGTTGCCGCATCAAATAAAAATAGTCAGGAAAAGGTCCCAATAGAGACTGAGGTATAGATGTCAAGCTTGGATGGAATTGATGAAGCTTTGATCTCTGACCCAGGAGTGCAGGGACCTCCACTAAAAGAACATGAGGTTGAAGCTTCACCTAATGGTCAGTCCTCCTGAACTTCTCATTTATATTTGTCTAAATACTTTTGAATGCTTTTAATCATGGTTGGTTATGATGAAGACTTTGTTGGTTTGTGGCGATGCCACGTTTTAATACTTTTGGATGAGGCTGCGGATTTCTCAGAAAGTCTCACATATTGTATTTGGATTTAGTTTCCTTTAATTTCCCGCAATCATATCAATGTTTTCTCTTATTTTTGACCTACACACTTGTCATCATAACATTTTGCATGTATCCATATATAATAATATGTTAGCAGCACATATAATTAGTTTCATGCACAACTACTACCATGTCATATGAGTACGCCATACAGTCTTTTTGGTCCGCATGAACCTTACCAATGTATTCCTGCTGAGTTAAGGAACACACAGATTCCCCATAGGTACATGACAATATTGGTGTATTAAACATAGTATATTGTTAGATTTGATTACACCATATTACACTTATTAAAGCAATCAACAAGTATCTATGAAACCCGTAACTAGGTTTAAGCATATATAATAACTTCATCCAATCCAAGTTAGCTAGGTTTAGATCTTACTTGCAGTGATAACCTTGATACAAATCGAGAAACATTGATTAAGTGATGATTTTGAAAGATGCACACATAGACCTTAGGTTGTCCCATTTAGGTTCACTGATGTATAAACTCCTGAACCCAGAACCTTGGATGGATCTACTCTACAGGACATCATTGAGGTTCGTATATGAGAGGCCTAGGTTGGCTAATACACCTCAAACTTGGTAGATTCATGCCAAATCCTTGAACCTTAGTAGTTCTATAACCTCAAACCTCGAGCTTCATAGAATCAGACCTTGAGGCTCTTCTTAGGGTGGTAGTCTATTGTCTAGGCTTAGTGTGAGGCTTGTAATAAAGATCCTCACAGGCCTTAGTTATCCATGACTGCCTGCTAGAACATTGAATACTAATAGCAAGAGTATTTGTGACCTTTGAATGTCGATAGGTGATGCGTAAACATGTTGCTCTAGTTTCATGGGACCTAAGTGTGGTGAGAGGGATGCAGTCATGAACCTGAAGTATTAGGATCTTCATGAACCGCGAGCCCGCTTAAGAGGTGTGAACCTGAGATATCAGGATCTTCACAAACCTCTAGAGCTTATGAGAGATAGACAATCATGAACATGAGATATCTGGAACTTCATGAACCTCAATCCCGTTTAGTAGGTGTGAACCTGAGGTATCAGGATCTTCACAGACCTTTGGAGCTTTTATGAGAGAGAGGCTGTCATGACCTGAGGTATCAGGATCTTCATGAACCTCGAGCCCGCTTAGAAGGTGTGAACTTGAGGTATCAGGATCTTCACAGACATCTGGAGCTTGTGAGAGAGAGGCATTCATGAACCTGAGGTATAAGGATTTTCATGAACCTCGAGCCCGCTTAGGAGATGTGAACATGAGGTATCAGGATCTTCACAGACCTTTAGAGCTTGTGAGAGAGAGGCAGTCATGAACCCCTGAACCTCGAGCCCGCTTAGAAGGTGTAAACCTGAGGTATCATGATATTCACAGACCTCTGGAGCTTATTAAAGAGATGCAGTCATGAACCTGAGGTATCAGGATCTCCATGAACCTCGAGCCCGCTTAGGAGGTGTGAACCTGAGGTATCAAGATCTTCACAGACCTCTTGAGCTTTTGAGAGAGAGGCAGTCATGAACCTGAGGTATCATGATCATGGTACTTTTGTTGGCTTTGGTTACAAACAAGTGTATGAAAGTGACAAGTATATCTTGTCGAAACATGGTACTTTTGTTGGCTTTGGTTATGTATGTAATGGTATGTTTATATTGAATGTATATATTTCATTTGATAATGAGTATGCTTGCATGGTTTATAATAGTGCTAGTAATAATTTTAATAAATCTAAATTGTGGCATGCTAGACGTTAGTGAACTCGAAATCGAAAACTTTTACCACCTGTGTTCTTGTAATCACTCGTAGATTAACATATCAAAATTTGAATTCAATCGGTAAATTTTTGATTTTCACGTAACTGCCACGTCAGCGTTGACTAACGTCCGTTAAGTCAAATTTGGACGGAAGGACTTCAATCAGAAAAATCAAAAGTTGAAGGACCCGCATATTGGAATATTTAGTTCAAGGACTAAAACAATAAAACACCAATAGTTTAGGGACGAATGAATTTATTTTCCCTATATTCAACTGTGGCGTAGAACCGACTCCATCATATATACCTATTTTGTTATACCTATACCTAATTTTATTATTATTTATATGGGCACAATACTTATGTTGAATGTGAACTATTCAAATAAAAGATAGTAAAATATTATGTGAATGAAAGATAAAATAAAAAGTTATTATTTATGACGAATCGCGCGTAGTTGGCACCAAACACTATTGAAGATGCTTCAAGTGCTGTGCGATTCTTGGAATTTTTTTATAATTGAATTGTACGTGGTTGACACCGTACACTATTGGAGATGCTTCTAGTGCTAGTGCTGTGCGATTCTTGGAATTTTCCTATAATTTAATTGTTTGTAACAATTGTACTGCTGTAGTAACTGTACAAGATTTTTCCAATGTGCGATATTGCGCTGGTATATATGTGCCCTCGTGATAAAAATGTTAATAGGCAAAGCAATTATTATCGTGATAAAATTGTTAAAAATGAGGAATATTAATCGGATATTTATATCTATTTAATTAATTAAATAATATTAGAAATTTATATTAGTTTAGCAATAAAAACTTTTTGTTATGTTCTTACCGTGGTTTTGATTTTATTTAATATATATAAATATTATTTCATTAAGTATTTTATTATTATATTATTTATGCTTTAATAATATTTTTTGTATATTAATTTTTATATTTAAATGGTTATTTTAAAATTATCTAATATATAAAATATTATATTATTAGATGTATTATTAGTTTATATTACGAAATTGGCTTAAATAATTTATATAAGTTATAATTTTACATTTTTAAGATTTGATATTAATAATATATTACTACCTAATTTTTAAGATTTATAAATTAATATTTTTAAATTTTTATTCAGAAAAAAAATTTAAAAATAAATTATGGAACTATACTTTATATGTACCTTAAAATGCGTGTCAGACCTTCTCTCTGAAACGTAAACAATTGGGTGGGACGGAGGGAGTATAATTTAATAGAAATTTTTAATAAATAATAATTTATAAATTTAATAGAGTCTAAAGAATTTGAGCGGTGATGAAATTGAAATATGTAATTAGAATTGTGTTACATCAATTTTATATACTATTATATTATATATAAATAAATTATACATATTTACTTTTTTAAAGAAAGAAGTACAATTTTTTAGAAGTTGTGAACCAAATCACCAATTATATTATATTCGGTTTATAATAGTATAGTATAGTTATAGGTATATGGTAACATTTAAGTGAAAAAAAATTAGCGTGAAAATTATGAAAAATTTAACTAAGTTCTGCAAAATCATAATAAAAATGTAAAAAATAATAATAATTTTTTACTATAGTTTTGCAAATAAAATTATGGGTTGCACTTTTTTTTCCATTTTGTATTATCGTTCTTTAGAATTTAATTAAAATTTACACGATTTTCATGTTAAAAATTTTTCACTTAACCATTCATTTAAATAATTTATTTTAATCACCCACTACTATTAACACTACTATTAATATTATCCACATTAATTTTTCACCATATCTTCTTCCTACTTTAACCAACACTTCCGCGCAACAACAACCAATACTTGTAATAATTAGGGGTGATTGTGGTGCGCACGATGCTGTTTTTCTCTAAAACCGCATAAACCACAACACATAAATGCAGTATGGTGCGGTGCAGTGCGGTTTATGTGGTTTGCTTAATCTAATAATATTAATTTAAAAATTAAAATAAATTCTAGATAATTAGTAGTTCAAATAAAGTTAGACATTTAAAAAAATGTAATTAAATTTGATTACCTATTAAAAATGTTCCAATCATATTGAAGATTAGAAACCCGACATAATATTTATATATCAACTATTATGTTACTAAATTAGTTTGTAAATATAATAATATATGTATAAAAACAATATATTTTGTATAAATATAAATATAATACATAAATTATATATTATAATATTATATACAGTGTGGTGCGGTTTGAACGCACTAGTCAAATATAAAATCATAACCTGGTCCGCGTGTTTTGGTAAAAATCTAATCCACAACCACACCACGAAAATTAAAAATTGCATTTTGTGATGCGGTTTAGTGCGATGTAGGCGGTTAGTGCGGTCCGGTGAGCACCTCCTGCTTCTAATTATCGCCTCCAACTAACATGTGCGACCAACACTTACAAATTACCAATATTATTTGAAAATCACCCGACTAAAAAAAT
Organism: Oenanthe sinensis; assembly: GCA_028671895.1. Taxonomy (NCBI): domain Eukaryota; kingdom Viridiplantae; phylum Streptophyta; class Magnoliopsida; order Apiales; family Apiaceae; genus Oenanthe; species Oenanthe sinensis. The sequence goes on along the minus strand of CM053803.1, from coordinate 22,109,321 downwards.
CACCGTAATTAAATTAAGAAAACATCAATCAAAATATTACAGCATTACCAAATGTGACCATCAACTCCGATCACTACCGCTAAATCACCAACATGATACTCAAACAAAAATCATATTCATGTTAAATTCTATGTAAAATTTGAATTGTAGCCTTAGTAATTTTGTTGAATTGTTTGAAAAATAATCTTATGCTTTTATGTGTTACATACGGGGTTGTGTGCTAGTTTTATTGTTCATTGACAGGGCTCATATACATTTGCGCACTCTCGCTTCTCAATAAATGTAATATTTTAAATTAGACATGGTAAAATATAAATTTTTAGTTAATGTAATTAATTTAAATATAAGGAGGTGCATTTCATTTATTATTTTCATAATTAATTAAAAAAATTCATTAAATTATTCACAATATTAAAAAATATTTTTATGATTTTTAACATTACTCTAGAGTAAATACTCTAGAGTATACTGCAATGAGGGAAAAAAATAATATTCAAAAGTTCAATGACGTAAAAGATCATAGAGTTTTTTTTTCAAAGATTCAAATAATTAAAAGAAAATCGAATAATTTATTGGCTTATTGCCATTTTTATATTAAAAGATATTATGGTATGAATACAAGTCTATATATATCATTAGATAAAGTAGTTTCCTTTTAAAAACAAATAGATTTTAGATTAGCCAGTTGTTTTCTCGTAATAAGAGACGAAGACTAGCTAGAAGCCTATAATACTAAAGAAAATAAAGAACATAAAATTGATATTAGTTAATTTTTCTAATAAAATAATTATATTTTTATAATATTAAAATAATATCTACAAAGATTGTACATATTAAAATATCATAATTATTCAAAATACAATTATTTTATTTAATATTTGAAGAAAGTTATCTAAGATTAATATGCTGAGTTCCTTATATTATTTTAATACTAAATATAATAAGCATGCTAATATTAGGTTAAGGATTATTCTCAAACCCATTCGTTACCATAAAAACAACATATCCCACTTCCACCATATTAAGGATTATTCTCAAACCCCTTCGTTCCTATAAAAATCAACTTATCCCACTTTCACCATATTAATATTAATGCTTATTCTCAAACCTCTTTGTTCCTATGAAAACAACATATCCGACCACCCTAGGGAAAATAAATTCATTCGTCACTAAATTATTAGTGTTTTATTGTTTTAATCTTTGAACTAAATATTCCAATATGCGAGTCCTTTAACTTTTAAATTTTTCTGATTGAAGTCCTTCCCTCTAAAAAAAATTAACAAACGTTAATAGTTTACTTATGTGGCAGCTCATTTAACATGTCACCTGCTTATTTGGCGAATACCTGGCAAAAAAAAGCACAAGATTATCACGTGACATATTATGCCCGTTATTATATATATATATATATATATATATAGACTTAAAAATGAAATTAGGGTTTAAAGAAGACAATTAGAGTTCAATTGAATTGCTTATTAAACTACTTGGGGGCATTTCAAGATCATCAACATTTAGTTCAATTGGATTACTTTTATTCTTATATACTTGCTTCTTCCTTTTCATTACTTCATCAAACAAATCATCATAATCATTAATATTCTCATAATAATCTTCCTTACCACTCTCCTCACTATCATCACCACTCTCATCTTCATTATCACTCTCTTCAATATCGTAATCATTATCACTCTGTTCACTCTCATCAGCACTGTTATTATAAGATATATCTATATAATTACGGGCATAATATGTCACGTGATAGTCTTGTGCTTTTTTTTGCCAGGTCTTCGTCAAATAAGCAAGTGACATGTTAAATGAGCTGCCACATAAGCAAACTATTAACGTACGTTAGATTTTTTTGGACGGAAGGACTTCAATCAGAAAATTTAAAAGTTGAAGGACTCGTATATTGGAATATTTAGTTCAAGGACTAAAACAATAAAACATCAATAGTTTAGTGACGAATGAATTTATTTTCCCTATATCTTATGATAAGGAAATAATTTGTTGAAAAAAGTTGCAACTTTTTGAATGAGCATAGATTCATTTTAAACTGATTATCTTGAATATACACATTGATTTCCTTGTTAGTTGTTATATACTCCCTCCGTCCCAATTTATTTGTCTTGTTTGATTTTTTATGGTCAAATTGACCAAACTTTGTCTAACAATTTCATATATTATATGATTGATAAAAATTATATTGTTAGAAAGTATATATAATTTACTTTAAAATATAATTTTCAGTTTTCTTAAATTATAAACTTATAATTTTTAATTATCAGTCAAAATTTAGTTAATTCGACCGTAAAAAATCAAATAAGACAGATAAATTGGAACGGATAGAGTATATACTAGCCTATAACCCGTGCAAAGCACGGGAGAAGAGTAATAAATAATATATTATATTTTTTAAATGAATTAAATATTTAATTTGATTATTTATGTTATTTATATTTTTTATGTAATGTTGTACATGAGATAAATTATTTTTAAATCATATTTATATTATGTGTTTAAATTCTCATTAATATATTGTTATATATTTATATTAATTAACATAGATTAATAACAATTGCAAATCATTAATAAATTTTTATTAATAAAATTTTTTTCGAATATATTAGAAAATATTTTAATTAAAATTTAAATAAAAGAGTATGTTTTAATATATATATATAATATTAATATAATTTTAATATTCAAATTTTGTTTTTATAAAAGTGTAATTTAAAATAAATTAAAGTGTTTGAGTGATGAGAAAATTGAAATATGTTATTAGATGTGAGTACAACTCTATATTCAAATTAAAAACGAAGTTCGTTTAGAGTAATATGATATAAAAGTATATATAATATAGATATAAAATAATATTATTATTTTAATTAATATAAATAAAATAATAATATTATTTTAATATTCAAAAAAATTAATTAATAAATTATGATATTAAATAAATTAAAGAGATTGACTAATGAGGAAATTAAAACATGGTTGTTAATTGATTAAAAAATGTGTTTGAAATTGGGTAGGAGACACACCTGTATTTGAAGTTAAATGGAACACAAAAGCATCAGACCTACGACAAACCAAATATTTGTCCTTACGACTTTAATAATACTAGTCTATAACTCGTGCAAAGCACGAAATAAAAATAATAAATAATATATTATATATTTTAAATGAATTAAATATTTAATTTGATTATTTATGTTTTTAATATTTTTTATGTAATTTTGTACATGAGATAAATTAATTTTGAATCATATTTATATTATATGTCTAAAGTCTCATTAATATATTAATATATATTTATATTAATTAACATAGATTAATAACATGTGTAAAATATTAATAAATTTATATTAATAAAAAGATTTTTGAATATATTAAAAATATTTTAATCAAAATTTCAATAAAAGAGTATGTTTAAATGGTCAAGTGTCAACTTTTGTAAATGATGAGTTGAAGAAGAAAAAGAAGGATGATGAAGACAAGGGACATGGAAAGGAAGACAAGAAACCTGATTCCAAGAGTAATAAGGATGGGAAGAAATATGATAAGAAGAAGGAAAATGATGGCAAGAAAAATAGAGATGACTCAAGAAAATAAAAGACATATGAATGAAAGAAACCATCAAAGCAGCAAGTTGTTGGTAGTCATGTTAGTACACCTACCAAAATCCAGGGTGCTAATATGGCTCCAACAGTTTCTACAACTGTTATAATACCAAAATTCAAATCACCTAGAAGACATCTTGTTAAGGTGACAACAAATGGAGTAATAAGGAGGGAGATAAAGAAAGATCATGTCAAGAACCTAAAGCCATGCCAGCAAATCAAAGTCAACTCAGTCACTAGGACAAAGATCAAGAAGCCTACTAGCTCATTGCTAGTAAGGTGTCCAAAATGGAAGAAGCAGCTTATTGTACCTAATAAAGGTTTACCTATCCATCCCATCCAAGAAGAAGTTGTAATTGATAAGGTGAGACTCAAACAATGGAAGGCAGACAGGATCTGTAAGGTTGAGCTAAGGGACAAGAAGGTGTTTGTGACAAATGTTGATGAAGAAGAAAAGGAATTCTACCATGATAGCTCAAAGTCTACTACTCATGATATCAAAAGGGTAATCAGCCTTTATGATAAAAAGAGCATGGTGAACAAATTGAAGATGGTTGAAATAACTGAGTATTTGGAAAGAAAATATCAGAAAAAGATTGACAAGGTGAAGGAGAGGAAGGAATTGGCAGATAGCAAGATCAAGGAGAAAGAGGAGTTAGAAAGAAAGTTTGAAGAGCTGAGGAGATTGGGAAAGTGCAGAGTTTCCAAAGATCTAGATAGAGTTAAGTTTAAAATCAGAGATGGAGTAACTTCAAGAATATGACTCAAGTTTGTCAAAGATTATCCAATACAATCTCTTCAATGGCTAGGCAAGAAATTCTTCAAGCCATTGAAGAAATCAAAGCCAGGGAAGAAAAATAAAGAAAGCAAAATATGATTTATTCATGCAACAACAACAACAACTTTAACAACAGAAATATGTAGGCTTGATATATTGTATTAATTTATAAAATTATCTTTTCCCAAATTGGGGAAGATTGTTAGACCAAATCAAGCCTACTATATGTGATTACTTGTCATAATGTAACACATTTAATTCTTCTGTATTAGGATGTATACTAGTAATATCTTAATGTATTTACAGTTAGAAGTATGTTTCTACTGAGAAGTCAATATGTAAATGTAAGTCAAGAATAAAGGTTGATAGATGATTCAAGTTTGAATCAGGCATCAAATCAATGAAAACTTCATCAAATAAGAATTACAGTGGAAAATACTCTACGACAAATATGTAATCGAGAAGTCATCCTTGTAGAGAAGTCAAAAATGTGAAGCTGATAAAGAAGTTATAAATTGTACCTGGTAAAGAAGTCTCAAATCTCTCAATGGCTTAGTATCCGATTGTGTGCATTCGAGAAGTCAGGTATTGAAGTCATTCGAGAAGTTTTAGAATGTGAATAATTCGAGAAGTCCAGATTGAACAAATCGAGAAGTAAGCCTAGGTAATCAATCGAGAAGTGTTAAGGGAAGAACCAATCGAAAAGTATGTGTTTCAAGTATCCATTCGAGAAGTCTAGTCTATTCGAGAAGTCATCAAGTAAAGTGTGCAATCGAGTAGTCTAGTCATTCGAGAAGTAAGTCATTCAAGGACTAATTGAGAAGTCTCAGGAGTACCCAATCAAGAAGTCAATCATCATGACTTCTCGAAGCAAAATCAAGTGAGTACTCGATTGATTTAAGAAGCTGAATTCTAGGAGATTTGCAGAAGAACAAGACAAGTGATTTTGAAGCTCTGTCAGCACAGGATCAGTCAAACCTGTGAAGATGGAGACAAGTCTACAATGTAGCTTGAAAGAAGAATAAGACAAAAGGCATAAGAAATAAGTCTGAAAGCAAAAGACTATCAACAAATTGTGTTAGCTAGAAATAGATAGTAGTCAAATGAAAAGTGTTTCTTGTCTATTTCTAGTTTTAGCTAAACTGTTTAGTGAGGGCATGTTCCGAAAATCATATTGTCTATATAGCCTATGCACAACCTCATTAGTAAGAATATTAGTAAATTATCAAGTGTTTTCAATACATTGTAACTTTTAAGAACAAGAAGCTGAGATTCAACTCAAGAATATCAAATTTTGTAACTCAAGTCTAACAAAATATTAGATTGAAAGTTAACTGTGTTTATATTTATATTCTGCAATCTTATAGAACACTGTAATCTTTCATAAGCTACATATCTGGTTAGTTAAGTTCATCAAATACATTTCATACAAGAAAAACAAAAGGAATCAAAACACATTCACCCCCCTCTGTATTACTTTTGAGGTTCTCATATCTAACAAGTGGTATCAGAGCTCAAGCTATTAACATACATATAGTTTGAAGATCAAAATGAGTTCTCAGAAGCTGAGTAGTATAAAGATTCCTCCTTTTCACAGAGAAAACTACAACATATGAAAAAGGAAGATGTTAATGTTCATAAGGGCTGCCAACTCTAAGTATCCAGAAATCTTGAAGAATGGCCCCTCTATGCCAGTAACATTGATTCCTGAAACAACCAGTGGCTCTGAAGTAATACCTGCAACATGGATACCCAAAGATCCATCTCAGTACACAGACACAGAGAAAGAGAAGGTGTCACTTGACAATAGTCTAATGCTCATACTCATAGAATCTCTAGACATTATTATGTACAACAATATTGTCAACTGCATCTCTGCAAAACACATATGGGAAACCATAAAAATTCTATTTGAAGGAACTGAAGAGGTGAGAGACAACTAGATGAAAATCATTGTCTCACGGTATGAAGCTTTCATGTCAAAATAAAATGAAGGCATAACTCAGGTGTTTGAAAGATTTAACAAAATCATCAATGACGTTCAACTCCATGGAAAATACTATGAAATAAAGGAGAAGAACATGAAATTTTTGTTTACTCTTCCAGAACATTTGGAGCACAAAATCTCTGCAATTAGAGAAGGGAGAATTCTAACAAAAATTCCACTTGAAACCCACTATGGAATTTTAAAAACATATGAGCTGGAGTTCTACCAAAAGAAGTCCATTTTAGCAAATAGAAGAAAATGGTTAATGTTTCAAGTGTCTTGGTTGCAAATGAACCATCAAGAGCTGAGAAGACTGGTACAAGCAAGAAACTGAAAATTGAAGAACTTAAAGGACATGAACAAGAAGAAAAAGACTCTGTCAAGAGTGAATCAAGTGAAGAAGAGTTCTACACTATTGAAGAGCTTGAAGGAATGGACAAAAAAATCATGGCCTTCATGGCAAAGAAATTTAAAAACTTAAGATTCAAGAAAAATAAAGGTTTCAAACCAAGATCAAATTTTAACTCTTCAAGTAAAGGAAAAACTCCAATAAGAAGCAACACCAATGGAGGGTATAAAACTGGAATAGTTGATAGATCTAAAATAAGATGCTATAACTGTAATTAGCTTGGACACTTTGCAACAGAGTGTAGAAAACATAAAGTAATCAAGAAGGACAAAGATTACTTGGAACTGGAAGCCAAATATGAGGCACTCCTTAAAAAGTAGACATGAAGGGCTTACATAGTTGAAGAAAAATGTTGGGATGATACAGATGAAGACGAAGAGGAGGAATATGTAAATTTAGCTCTCATGGCTAACTCACTTGATGGACCATCATCCTCAAACACTCAGGTACCTTCATTAGTCTCACTTGACATGTCAAACTCTCAGTATAAAAAACTGTTGAAAAATTGAGTATTGAAATATTTAATATTCATACTAGTATGACTGCTGCATATGAGGAAATTGCTAGATTGCTAAAGGCTAATGATGAATTAAATGCTAAGAACGAGACCTTAGAATTGTCCTTGATAACTCTGGAAAACTTGAAACAAGAGAATGAGTATCTCAAAAACAAAATTATTTGCTCTGAGCAAATTGAAAAATTTCTTAAAGAATAAATTTCTGAGAATGAATTGAAAATAAGATCTTACCAAAACTCATCCATTGTTGTACAAGAATTTCATGAGAAACATCAGGAAAATTCTAGGATTCGGATTGGCTTTGATTATGACACTCTCAAGAAAAAGAAATTTGTTTCAACAAGAGGCAAGAAATCTGAAATTCTTGGAAATCCTCATATTTTGAAAAATATCAAGGCTCCTATTTTTTTTAAAATCAACAGTTGAGTTTGATGAAGCAAGTTTAGTCATCAAACAATAGTTTGAATGATGAGAATGCCAAAATAGCTGAAAATGATGTGGCTAATGTTAAACCAGAAAAATCAACAATCAAAATTAAGCCTATACATGTTCAGGGTGAAACAAAACACAGAAAATTGAGACCATGCATGTTAAAAAGAAAAGACCAAATAAAAATGGTAAAATTGGTATAAATAAGCACAATAACTATGCACATGTTTACAATGCTCCTATGAATATTTATAAAAACTGTGGATCGACCAATCACCTTACACATGTGTGCAAAAAACCTGTTGTTAACAATGATGAGTTTGCCTGTGGCTATGTGAAACCCTTGATGCATGATAATCATAAATTCCGTGATAAATTTGATTGTATGCCATGCAACTTGAATGTCATGAATACTTGTTTTAGACTAAGGAAACAGTTTGTTGAATGATGTATCAGTCAAAATCTAGACGACAAAACTGTTAGGCCTAAGTCTGCAAGTTCAGTTAAGAGTAGAAAACATTCTATGTCACCTAGAAATTCATCTAGTTCTATTAACAGAAATCAGACTACAAGTCAAAATCATAATAATAAAAGTATGAATGACAAAGTGACTATGACTGTAAACAAGAAAAATGACATTCATATGACTAAGCATAAAAGACCTAACCTTGTTTGGGTACCAAAGAAAAATTGATTTTTTTACATTTGCAGGGCACAGGTAAAATGGTCATGTGAATCTTGGACAGTGGATGTTCAAGGCATATGAATGGTGACAAAGCCCCGCTGTCACAGTTCAAAGATGAGGCTGACTCAATGGTAACCTTTGGAGACAACATCATTGGTTTAACCATGGGATATGGCAAATTGATTCATGGAAATGTTGTCATTGAAGATGTAGCTTTGGTTAGTGGTTTGAAGCATAATCTACACATCATAACTCAATTATGCAACAAAGATTTGAAGGTGGAGTTTGACAAAGAATTGTGCCTCATATTGCACAGAAAGACCAAAGAAGTTGCCCTACACGGAGTAAGGAAATGAAGCCTATTTGTAGCAGATTTAGACTTTGTAAATAAGGAAATAATTTGTTGTTTCTATACCAAGGCCTTAGAAAATGAAAGCTGGCTTTGGCACAAGAGACTATCTCATTTAAATTTCAAGAACATTAATTCTCTAGTCAAAAGAGAATTAGTTAATGACATGCCCTCACTTGAATTCTGCATAGACGGATTGTGTGAGGCATGTCAAAAGGAAAAGATGAAGAGGTCAAGTCACAGACATTAAGAATTCACCTCAATCACCAAACCATTGCAATTGATTCACATGGACCTTTTTGGACCAGTAAATGTCATGTCCATTTCCAAGAAAAGATATGCACTTGTCATGGTTGATGACTTCTCCAAATATACTTGGGTTGAATTCTTGCATTCAAAAGATGAAGCTCCAGAGCTAATTATTAAAAATCTGAAAAAATTGGACAAGGGTCCTACACTTGTTGTAGCCATAAGAAGTGATAATGGAACAGAATTTAAAAATGCTACATTAAATGAATTTTGCAAAGAAAATGGAATCACTCATCAATTCTCAGCTCCAAGGACTCCACAACAAAATAGAGTTGTTGAGAGAAAGAACATGACTCTTATTGAAGCTGTAACAACCATGTTAGCAGAAGCAAATCTTCCAACCAGCTTTTGGGCTGAAGCTGTTAGGACTGCATGCTACACTCAAAACAGAACACTTATCACAAAGCCAGTTGGAAAGACTCCTTATCACATCATGACAAACAGAAGACCATCTGTCAAGTACATGCATGTGTTTGGAACAAAATGCTTCGTTCTCAAGGATGATGTTGACAACCTTGGAAAGTTTGAAGCCCAGGCATATGAAGGAATTTTTGCGGGATACTCCTTGGACAAAGTTTTCTATAGAGTATATGTTATTGATCAACAAAAAGTAATGAAAAGTACAAATGTGACATTTGATGACTTCAAGTTTCCTGCAATGAACTTGGAGGGTGAAAACTGTGACACATTGAGATTTGAAAATGAAATGGAGCCTGAAACATTTGGAACTGAAAAGGTTATCAATAATCATGAAGAATCACATGTAGACATCTCACATGGAACAAATAAGGAAAGAGAAAATGATGATTTCAGTCATATCCAGTTTGAGAATTCTCCACATAATCCTAGCATCCACTGAGGGGGAGCTTCTCAAGGATCTGCAACAAATGGCAATAACTTTAATCAGGAGGAAACAAGTTCAAGTGACAGAAATGTAGCTCATCAAATTAAATGGAATAGATCTTATACAGCTGATCAAATTATTGGAAATCCTGATGAAGGTGTGAGGACAAGGAGAGAAACCATAAATGAATGTTTGTATGCTTGTTTTCTGTCTCAAAATAAGCCAAAAAGAGTTGAAGAAGCCTTGTTGGATCCAGACTGGATAATTGCCATGCAAGAGGAATTGAATCAATTTGAGAGATAATGTTTGGGAATTAGTGCCACTTCCAAAGGATATATCAGTAATTGACACTAAGTGGGTCTACAGGAATAAAATGGATGAACATGGAATTGTGATAAGAAATAAGACAAGGTTGGTTGCAAAAGGCTACTCACAAGAAGAAGGCATTGACTATGATAAGACTTTTACTCCTGTTGCAAGACTGGAAGCCATTAAAATTTGTCTAGCCTTTGTAGTACACTCAAATTTCAAGGTCTATCAAATGGATGTTAAAAGTGCATTTCTTAATGGTGAATTAGAAGAAGAAGTGTATGTGCAGCAACCACCTGGTTTTAAGGATTCCAATTTTCCTGATTTTGTCTAGAGACTCATCAAGGCATTGTATGGACTCAAACAATCCCCTAGAGCATGGTATGACACACTGTCAAAATTTCTTCTATAGAATCAATTCACTAGAGGAAAAATTGACAAAACTCTTATCTACAAAAAGCATGGTGAGGATATCGTACTGATTCAAATTTATATGGATGATATCATTTTTGGTTCTACAAATGAAAAACTATGCCAAAGGTTCTCTAAGCTAATGCAAAGTGAATATGAAATGAGTATAATGGGAGAGCTCAATTATTTTCATAAGTTAAACTAAATACATCAATGACTTATTCAAGAGGTTTGACATGCAAGATTGCTCACCTGCCAAAACTCCAATGTCTATAGCTACAAAACTTTATGAAGATAAGAAAGGAAAAAGTGTTGACATGAAGACCTATAGAGGAATGATTAGATCTCTACTCTATCTCACAGCTAGCAGACCTGACATTATATTTGCTACTTGTCTATGTGCCAGGTTTCAGGAAAATCCAAAGGAATCTCATCTCATTGATGTCAAAAGGATTTTGAGATACCTCAAATGAACACCTTTCATGGGTTTATGGTACCATAAAGAAACATGATTCAACTTAGTTGGATACTCAGATGCTGATTTTACTAGATGCAGAGTGGATAGAAAAAGCACCTCAGGAAGTTGTCAATTTCTTGGACAAAGGCTGGTGTCTTGGTTTAGCAAAAAACAACAATCAGTTTCTACTTCCACAGCTGAAGCTGAATACATAGCTACTGGAAGCTGTTGTGCTCAAGTGCTTTGGATAAGGAATCAACTAAGGGACTATGTACTAGTGTTGGAAATAATTCCTATCATGTGTGACAACACAAGTGCCATCTCAATTGTTGCTAATCCAGTCAACCATTCCAAGACAAAGCACATTGATGTAAGGTACCATTTCATAAGGGAACTTGTAAAAAATAGAGTGATTGAATTATTCTATGTTCCTACATAAAACAGTTGATTAATATATTTACTAAACCAATAGATAAAGCCACCTTTAACAAGTTGGTAAGTGAGATTGGAATATTAAATTCTTCTGACTAGTGGCTAAATAAATATATCTCACCAACTGGTGCAACAATTGTTTCATATACATGATCCTTACATGATTTATCTAAGTGAAATAAACTAGTGTGTACTTATAAATGCATCAGTTATATTGTTGTACATTTTGTTTTAAAAATAAAATTAAATAGCAACTTGGAATTATTTATTTGTTCTAAGCAAGCCTGAAAAGAATTATTATATTTATGCATCTGTAAATAACAAGTGTGATATTTAATTATTCAGGAATATTTTGCAAACACATTTTTAATTTCAGAATTAAATAGATTATATTTCTGAAAAGTGTGTCTGACAAATTTTTATTTTATTTTCCAAGTGAAAATATAATAATCCTTCAAAAACTGGAGTGTGTGATTAAGTTGTCATTCTTTCCTAACTTCTCGACTGTGTTTCTATTTTTGAGTTCTCGAATAGTCCACTTTAGTGAGTTCTTGATCAATTATGTTTTCTAGAGTTCTCGAGTCAGTACTAATATGAGTTTTTGAATCCTAGAGTTTTCGATTAAGTCATATTGAGTTCTCGATTGTACCACTTCTCGAATAAATAGAGTTCTCGATTGATACAGTTCTCGAATGCATATATACTTGAGTTCTCGATCAAATTCTGACAGTTCTCTACTAAAGTTACTTTATTCACTTTCAGAGTTCTCGAACATACAAAATCGATTACAATTCTAGTCGAGTTGTCTAAGTCATATAAATAGCAAAGTAGATTTAACATTCCATTTTTAAACTTAATCGCAAACTCAAAGAAATTTTTGCTCTCTATAGTGTCTTTCGAATTCTCTCATACTTCATTTTTCTACACACAAATCCAAATGGCTTCCTCTAGTTCCAATCCTGTAGTTGAGGTGTACATCATCCCTGAAACTAACTTTCTAGGCATTTCAAGACATGCTGATGCCAAGCCTTAGAACAAATGTTTCACAAGATTCATCATAGATTCTTACTTAAAGGAAGCATTGTTGACCAACCCTCCATTGTACCTGGACATTCTTGAGCAGTTCTGAAATACTGCAAATTGGGAGGAGGTTGCTCTGAATGATGGGAGCTCCAAGATTGTTGTAACCTACAAGATTCAAGGAGTATAAATTTGCTTTGTTGAAAAAGATGTCAATTCAAGTTTATCACTCCCCACAGAGAAATTTGATGAAGTGCCAATAGATAATGAATTGGTGGATTTCATGGACTTCATAAGATATGCTGAGAAGATCAAGCTGGGAAAGTTGAATAAGAAATATGGAAGAAAAGAGTGGTCATTTCTATTTGACACTCTATTAATGGTCTTCACTTGCAGGAAGATAGGTATTGATCAAATCAGCTTCATTGCCTTGAAGCTGGCTTTTTCATTGGCTTACAACAGAAAGCATAATGTTGGGAAGCTTATTCTAAGGGAACTCTCAACCAGAATCCCAAAGAATGATAATGAGATTTTCTTCCCTCGCTTTATTCAATCAATTCTCAATTATAAAAATGCTAGTTTGATTGAACTACCTGGGATGAACAAAAATAGAATCGACTACTCCATATCCATGTCAAAAATCATTTTTGCTACATTGGATAGGAGAACCACAGTGAATGTATCTCTTTGAATTACACCTCATATGAGGAGTGTATTTGAAGGGTACCCACTTGTGCAGCCTACATATGGTTACCTTGAAATAATAGAAGGTCCTAAATCTGTAGAAGAACCAAATGCACTTAATCGAAGGACTTCCAACCCAACTGTAGACCCTTCTTTAAAAACAATATATGATAGTGAGCCAACCTCCACATCCTCTCAACAGGGTGTGGTTGAAAAGAAGAAAAGGAAGAAACTTGCTCCAAAGAAGAAGGTATAGGTAGTTGTAGAAGCAACTGAAGATGAGTCACATATGGAACCTCTAAAAAGGAGAAAGAAAATTAAAGAGACCACTTTAGACCACTGTACATCTTCCCAGCAGGATGTAGAGGTTACAAAGGGACTACACCAATTACTATGTGCACTTTCTCAACAAAGTGCATCTATTAAAATTGGGAGATAATGATCATTAAATGCAGAAATATTATTCCCATCATTATCTTTCTAAAAGATAGCTTCTACAAAGGCAATAGAGTTGTATTCGAACAATTCATTCTTTATCTCCAATCACCTCCAGATTTTTCGGTTTCCAACAATTAAACTCTAATCAGCATAAACTCTGTCGGTTAGTAAATTATGATTGAGTAAACTCTTATGACATCTTCTAATCTCTGATGACATCAACTAAACTCTGATAAGCTTCAGTAAACTATGACTTAACATTCTCTGATCTTATAAGTTCTTCATATCTAACATATTGCCATAACAGCTTTTTGTCTTTCAGCTTCTATCTCATCCCTTTGCTTTTCAATCTCCTTCTTTGACTTCTCCCCCTTAGGGTTGATATCTTGTTTTTTAGGAAGGAAAGAAGATGCACTAGGTTTGAACTGAGAAGAGACTTGCACTAGAGGTGTCTGACTAGTCATAGTAGATAGAAGAGCATGGATAGAAGTCAATTGAGTTGAAACTTGAAAAAGAGTTAGGCTTTGAGTGGAGCTAGAAGTCTCAAATTCCTTCTTTAGAGAATTTACATTGATCACTACTTCTGAGACTGCAGTTGATAGAGTAGACTGAACATCTGCTAGCTTCTTAAATTTGTCATTTAACTTGGCTAAAGTGAGGGCTTCATTTTGTTCTGCCCTGGCCTTGGATTGATAAAACAAATCTACTTGCAATGGAGCCAGGTCATGCAGAGGAACATCTTCAGGTAGTCTACCTACATGCCTATTTTTGTATAGAACCTCCACCATGTTGTTGATGGAGGTCTCTCTTTGTTGAATTTCCCCATTGCTTTCCACTATCTCCTTAAAGGTTTTTTCCATTTTCTCCAATTTATCAGCCATTTCATTTGCTTTGATTTCACATAGAGAATAGTCAGACCTTGACCCTTTTGTTGTATAAATGCCACCATGATTCAACTTGTCTTCAATACTCCTTAGAAAGCCTTCCATTTTGTGTCTGTGATCTTGAATTTCAGATTGGAAGCCCCTAGCAAGGTAAGGATTGACTTGTAGTTGAACATTGACAGCTTCATGAATAGCATCATAAATAGTAGTTGGAGTGAAGACCTTCTCACAAGAGCCAATAGAAGTTAAATACTTCTCTCTCATCCACTGTAGCATCTCCTCCATGCTCACATTTTGTTTACCATCCAGCCAAACATCTACATTGACCTCTCCTTCTTCAGCTATTTGCTCATTTTTATCTTTAATCTCTTCCAGATCTTTGGCATATTCAAGCAGAATTGCAGCATAGTCCTGATTTGGTAGATGAGAAGTCTATAATTTTTTAGAAATATGATAAAATTCATCCATCTGATCTCCACATAACTCCCTTAATTTCTCTTCAGAAAGTAACCCATCGGTAGATGATCCTGAATCTCTGTCATATTGCACAGGTTTCAGCAATCGTGATATAAAGTTAGAGCTAGGGTCACTTGTTATAGTTGTCCCCTCAGTATCTATTTTCTCATCCAATTGCTCAGATGATTCTTTAGACACTGGATGGATAGATAATTTCTCCCTAGGAGACAGTCTTTGAATGATAGGGAATTGTCCAGGGGATGCCATTTGCATGGTGTGGAGGTCCCCTAGATTTCCCAATGCCTGTGAAGACACCTGGTGCTCCAATGGCTCATAAATGAGACCAAAGGGAATTGTTCCTCAGCCACCACAGTGTCTGAAGTTAAAACTCCTGGAACCTCTGTGGTTTTGATGGTGTCATCAGGATATGCCTCAGTTTGCATTCCCTCACCATCTTGATGTATGTTCTGAGTGGTGAGCACAGTGTCGTGCACTATGTCACTTGAAATTGGCTCACCAAGGAAAGAAGAATCCTGATGATCAAAAACATCATATGTTTGGCTAGAGACATTTGGTTGTGAAGAAATATTGGGAATAGAAGAGAGATTGTGAGTAATTGTGAGTGTTGGTAACTCCCCCTAAGAAAATGGGGAAGTTTTAATATGAGTTCATATGTGCACTTGTGTGTCCTTTTCAACTACACTTCTCTCATTAACAGAAGTGAGTTCCTGTGATGGTGCAGACACTATGGGATGCACTAGAGGTTCAATGTCAAGGAACCAAGGAGATAAAGAAGAATAGAAGATCTGTTCTTATTCAAGAATATGAATACTTTGAGGCTAAACAAAATGAGTCTCTTACTGATACTTGTGACAGATTCCTTACTCTATTGAATGACTTAGCTTTGGTTGATAAGGTGTATGAAAATGAAGATTCCAACACCAAGTTTCTAAGGGCTCTATTTGAAGAATGAGACTTACAAACATCTATGATAAGAGATAGGGCATACTTGGATGAGATGTCCCTAGATGAGGTTTATGGAAAGCTGAAAACTCATGAATTGGAGTTATAGCAAAGGAAAAACAGGAAGAGAAACAAATCAAAGTCAGTTACATTGAACGTAGAGACAAAGGATGTTAAAGTAAAGGAACAGTCTTCTAGTGTATCCAAAGGAAAAGGAAAAGTTGTGCTGGTAAAGGAAAGTAGTGAGTCAGAGTCTGAATCAGACTCTGATGTAAACTCTGATGAATTCATAGACTCTGACATGATGGAGATGGTTACCATGATTGTCAAAGGCTTCAAAAAGATGAAGTACAGGAATTTCAGAAAGCAAAGAAACTTCCAAAAGAAGTCTAGAGAGTCTGAGAATAAAGACAGATTCAGAAAGAGAGAAGATAGAGATGGGAAGTCCAAAATACTTGACAAATCAAAGGTCAAGTGTTACAAGTGTAACAAGATGGGGCACTTTGCTACTGAGTGCAGAAGCAAGAAATCTGGGAAAGCACTCATAACCTCCAAGAAAAATTGGATGGATTCCTCAGACTCTAAAGAGGAAACAAACTATGCTCTCATGGAAAACACTGATGCTCCCATTAGTCCAATATAAATACTGAAAATCTGGGAAAGCACTCATAACCTTCAATATAAATACTGAAAATGGTTATGAGTTAAAGTCTTTCCTTCGAACATTGCATGTTAATTTTAAATCACAGTCCCTTGAAAATGAAAGATTAAAATCTGAAATTCAAACTCTATCTGCTAAGAATGATTTTCTTGAATTTGAACATGTACACATGCTTAGCACTAAGAGAGACTATGAGAATGATATTCACATACAAACTCAGTTAGAAATACAGGTTGCTTATTTAAAAGATGAGATAACTAAAGAACATAAAACTTTCAGAGTTTGGACAAACTCTGGCAATAAAGTCCAAGAAATTCTTTCTAACAAGAATTGGAAATATGCTCTAGGTTATGAATCTGATAAGGAGACAAATGCTAAGAATGATAAGACACACACAGGAATAAAAGAAAAGTTGAGTAAACATGTGAATTTTGTTAGAGCTAGTAATGAAAAATACACTTCTGATAAATGCTCTAACAATCACTAAAATAAAGAGAATAGTGTGTCTGAGAATAAACCAGTCAATGTTGGGTTACTCTCTTAGAAGCAACTAAAGGAAAAGTTGAAATCTGTCACTAACAAGAATAAGCCCAAAAAGGTCAAAAGGAATAGAAATGGGAAAGTAGGAATTTCTAAGGAAAACGACTATAAGAATATCCCTGATGCTCCTAGAAAAACCTGATTCACATGTGGAAATACTAATCATCTTGTTATTGACTGTAAGCAAAATAAAAAGAAGAAACCTGAAAGACCTAGATCAGGAGATAGAAAACAGACTAGATATAGAACACAAAATCCTTGTTTTCACTGTGGTAGTATATGGTATTTTATTTACACATGTAAAGAATATCATAGTCTGTATTTCAATTATTATGAACTTTTGCCTTATTTGAATAAAACTCCTGTTTCTTCTAATTATGCTGCTAAACAAAAGTATGTGGTAAAAGCTGATAGAAGAAAGACAAACTCTGACAATGCAAACTTTGTTAATTTAAACTCTGATAAAGTTACTTATGTGCAAAAGTTAACAATTCTAAAAAGAAAGGAACCAAACTTGTTTGGGTCCTCAAAGCTTTTAATTGAGTAGCATATATGAATGCAGGGAAACAGGAAAAACATCCTAGTAATTGATATTGGATGTTCTACACACATGACTGGAAACAAATCCTTGCTTTCAGAATTTGAGAATAAGGCTGGCCCAGCAGTATCTTATGGAGATGGCAACATATGAAGAACACTGGGATATGGCAATATTGTGATTGGGAATGTCATCATTGAAAATGTATCTCTAGTTGAAGGACTCAAGCATAATCTCTTTAGTGTGAGTCAAATGACAGACAGATGTTATTCTGTGGAGTTTTATGAAATACATTGTGAATTCAAAAGTAAAAAGGCTGGTAAAGTGGTTCTCATTGGTCACATACATAACAATCTATTTAAAGCCAGCTTGGAGGTAAACTCTGATGGTCCATTAACTTGTTTACTTCGAAAAGCAACATCTTTGGAAAGCTGGAATTGGCACAAGAAGCTGTGTCACTTGAACTTTAGAAATATAAATGAGTTGATCAAGAAGGATCTAGTAAGAGGTATTCCCAAAGTTCAGTTTCATCCTGATGGACTCTGTGATTCTTGTCAGAAGATAAAACAAAAGAAGACATCTTTCAAGAGCAAGACTGATAATTCTATTGAAGAACCCCAATCTATTGCACCTTGATCTATTTGGCCATGTCAATATAATGTCTATTGGAAAGAAGAAATATACTCTGGTGATAGTAGATGACTACACAAGATTTACATAGGTGTACTTCTTACACAAAAATGATAAAATAGCTCAGATCATTTTTGATCACATTACCATGATTGAGAATGGATCAACACTCAAAGTAATGATTCTAAGGAGTGACAATGGAACAGAGTTTAAGAACTCTGTAATGGAGGAATTATTTTCAACCAAATGAATCATTCAGCAATTCTCAGCACCTGGTACACCTCAACAAAATGGTGTAGTTGAGAGAAAGAACAGAACTCTCATTGAAGATGCTAGAACAATGTTTAAAGGAGCAAATCTTCCTACTTACTTCTGGGCAGAAGCTGTGAATACTTCATGCATCACTCAGAATTGTACCTTGATAAATAAGCATGAAATGACTCCATATGGAATGATGAAGGGAAGGAAGCCAAATGTGAAATACTTTCACATATTTGGAAGCAAGTGTTTTATTCTTAAAATACATCCTGAACAGTTGAAAATGTTTGAACTCAAAGCTGATGAAGGTGTTTTTGTTGGTTATTCGACAACCTCCAAAACTTCTTCAAAGGCATTCAAGGTGTTTAATCTGAGAACCAATGTAGTCATGGAATCTATTCATGTCTCTTTTGATGAAGGAAAGATAACAGGATTACATGATGAAGATGCTCATGAATCTCTAAGTTCTGAAAATGAACTGCTTAAAGATCAACAAGACAGACTCTGATAACTTAAACTCTAACTCTCTAAACTCTAATTCAAATAAAATTAACACAGAAATTGAAGATTATGCACATGTTGATGGGGAGAAACATCAAACTTCTACTGAAATTGCAAAATCAACCTCAATCATTGAATTCTCAAAGTTTGACCAATCTCTGACAGAGACAAACTCTGAGAGGTCAAACTTTGATCAATCAAAATCTGAAGTAAATGTAAATTCAGGGGGAGGATCAGCATTCAATGAGGAATCATACTATGAGGGCACAGATCATGAGGGAGCATCTAGCTCAAGAAATCTTCCCCATCCAAGGAAGTGGACCAAAGATCATACACCTGACTTGATAATTGGTGATCTAGAAAGTGGAGTGCAAACAAGGAAAGCTGCTCAGAATGAATGTCTATATCATAGTTTTATTTCTCAAACAGAGCCAAAGAAATTGAAGATGCTCTGAAGGATGCAGACCGGGTAATTACAATGCAGGAAGAATTGAATGAGTTTAAAAGAAATGAGGTTTGAACTCTTGTTCCAAGACCAAAGAACATATCCATTGTTGGCACAAAATGGGTGTTCAGAAATAAGACAGACTCTGATGGAATCATAACAAGGAACAAAGCGAGACTAGTTGCCAAAGGCTACTCTCAACAGGAAGGTATTGACTATGATGAAACCTTTGCACCTGTAGCTAAACTAGAAGCAATTAGAATCTTTCTTGCTTATGTTGCATATAAGAAGTTCAAAGTATATCAAATGGATGTCAAAAGTGCATTTCTAAACGGTGAGCTTAATTAGGAGGTATATGTTGAACAACCACCTGGTTTTGTGAATCCCAAATATCCAAATCATGTATACAGGTTGGATAAAGCTTTGTATGGACTCAAGCAAGCTCCAAGAGCCTGGTATGAAACATTAGCTCATTTTTTACTTGAAAGTGGTTTCACAAGAGGTACCATTGACAAAACCATGTTTGATAGAAATCAAGGAAAAGACTTATTACTAGTTCAAATATATGTTGATGATATTATATTTGGATCTACTAACGAGAAATTCTGTGAAAGATTTTCAAAGCCAATGCAGTCCATGTATCAAATGAGTATGATGGGAGAGATGAGATATTTCATGCGCTTGCAAGTGAAGCAGACTCATGAAGGCATTTTCATAATTCAGTCAAAATATACAAGAAATATGCTTATAAAATTTCAAATGCAAGACTCTGCATCTGCTACAACTCTTATGGCTACCGCAACCAAGCTGGATCAAGATACTAGTGAGCCTGTAGAGATAACAAAATACAGAGGTATGATTGGATCACTTCTTTATTTGACTGCTAGTAGACTAGATATCATGTTTGCAACCTATTTATGTGTTAGATTTCAGGCAAATCCAAAGGAACCACGTTTGATTGATGTTAAGAGAATTTTTAGGTATCTCAAGGGAACCATCAATCTTGGTTTATGGTATCCTAGAGTCTGACTTTAAACTTATAGGCTATTTAGATGCTGATTTTGCAGGATGTAAAATAGACAGGAAAAGCACAAGTGGAAGTTGTCAATTTTTAGGTGAAAAAATTGTCTCATGGTTTAGCAAGAAGCAGAAATCAATCTCTACATCTACAGTAGAGGCAGAATATATAGCTGCAGAAAGTTGTGCTCAGATCTTATGGATGAAAAATCAGTTGTTGGACTATGGTTTTAACTTTACAAAAATTCCTATTTATTATGATAATCAAAGTGCTATTGCAATGACAAGAAATCCAGTTCAACATTCTTTGACAAAACATATCAGTATCAGATACCATTTCATAAGGGAACATGTCATGGAAGGGACAATTGAAATGCATTTTGTTCCAAAAGATCAACAGTTAATAGACATATTCACCAAGCCTCTGTGTGAAACAAATTTTACAAGATTGGTTTCTAAATTGGGAATGGTGATAAGTGATTCAACTCCAAATAGCAAGTAGCAGACATTATCAGTATTTAATCTCCAGGAAGTGTCTCAGAATTGGTAAACTCTGATGACCTCAAACATCAGTATTTATGGTTCACTCTGTCAGAAAATGTGGTAAACTCTGTCAAAGAATGTGGTAAACTCTGATCCATGGAGAGTCTAAACTCTGATCTTAGTCTATAAGTCAAACTTTGATTTATTATTTTATATATGACATCGGTATTAATTCAGTGATATCATATTTGTTAATCTCTGATTGAAGTAACACTGACTGCGCATGTCTATCACGAAAAACGTTCAATTTTTATATACAGATACACACACATATGCTGTATTTTGAGAATTGCACTACTCATTACTCATCCTATCATATCATACCACGTGTCCCACTACAGGGTATTAGTTATTGAGAGGGAATAGGTTAATTCATTCGTATTCTTACTTAGAATTATCATCTGCATCTTATTCTTTCTATCTCTCTCGTATTCTCAAAATCATAATCTTTCACACCTTCATATCAGTGTATCGATGGTATCTAAAGGTATTTCCTTCAAGAACTATACATTTTCTGCTACTAACTATGCTGCTCTTCTTGATAAAGCAGATGCTCCTGGAGATTTTCATGTCATCCATGATTTTTTCTCAAATAGCAGCATTGGGTATGCTCTACAAACACCCACTGAGCTCTCTACTCAAACACTGACTAGGATATGGTCCACTTCCAAGTTCAATGATGCTGGTGATGATGAGGAGTCTATCATCTCCTTCAAATACAATTGTGACTACCTTATTACTCCTGAGGTAGTTAGACATGCCCTTCATCTTCCTGAGGTTAAAGAATATGATGATATTATCAATGATGATCACATCAGAGAATTCTTTAGAGCAATAAGCTATAGAGACAGCCTATCAAAACTGGGAAGCCTAACAAGGCCAAATATGCGGAGAGAATGGAGTTTCTTTTTTGATTGTGTCACCAGGGCTTTTACTGCCAAGTGCACAAACTTTGACGCCATCCCTCAACTCTCTCAACAAATTGGGTATTTTTTCTAACCCATAATTTGCATTTTAATTGTCATTGTTTGTTAATTAGGCAATTAGATAATAAAATTAGTGATGATACATATATTATATATTATGCTAGATTTTTACAGTTGATTTTTAGTCATCTATTGCTTGATGTCAGTTTTGACAATGCCACGAGTTTGCCTAGTTTTAAAATGAATAAAAGGCTTTTTGCTGACTTGACAAGGAAGGATGTCAAGAAAAATAATGAAGGTATGTTGCCTAGGTTGTTTTATCCCACACAGGTCAGGCTTTTACTGAATCAGATAATGCCTACTATGTATGGGAGGGAGTTTCTTTCGGTGACTGAGAATCAGAGTTTAGCCCAATCTGGTTCTAACTCAAGTCACCCACCAAACACTGATACACAAACTATTCCAACCTCTGTTGTCTCCCAAAAGACTTCAGTTGCAAAACACACCTCTCAAGCACAGGGCTCAGAGCCCACAAAAAAAGGAGAAGACTGGTAAAGGCATTAAACTCTGATCCACTAAACTCTGATCCAGTTCAAGCCTTAGACTCCGACCCACTAAACTCTGATGCTGTTATGAAGTCTGGTGACTCTGTATTGCCTGACCAAATAAACAGTAACATCGGTGGAATTGAGGTAGATGGTGATGATGAAAATGCTAATAGAGAAGAAAATGATGAATTGGCTGAAATGGATGGTAAATCATTTCATGTCAATCCTTTTACCAGTCCTGTAATCACCTTGGAGGGTACTTCGAATAAGGTACCAAGTAAAGATAAAAAGGGAAAAGGGGCTGACAATGATATTGTTGATGAGAAATGTTGGGATAAAAATGATGATGACAATCCTAGTACTCAGGGTGATCCAGTCTTAATCTCTGATTCTCCTGTCCAGTCTCCTCAACAAATAATCAAGGACATCTCCTATGAAAGAGTTAGAGAGTTAGTTGAGGAAGTAAAAAGAGAAATGGCTGCTCAAAAATCTCAAATCTCTGGAACTGCAAAGCTCTTCTCTAGAAGGAAAAAGAGAAAGGTCTCTTTTGGCCTAGACACACAAGAACCTGCTTCTCAAAGTGAAGTAGCAGTCTCTGACAGGCCAGACACACAAGAACCTATTGATAAAAGTTCAATAGAAGCCTCATTTTCAGCATATGAAGCCAATCTGGATCAGGGGTACAGACCACAAGAACCTTCAGCTCAAAAGGTTGAAGAAGTTGTTAATGCCCCAGTCACACAAGAACCATCCAATTAAAGTTTGAATGTAGGCACACAAACTCTGATAGCATATCCTATTATTACTGATACTAAAGGCCAAACTCTGGCAGAGTCTAGCCCACAAGAACCTTAACCTCAAAGTGGTGAAGCAGCTGCTGAAAAGACTCAGGTCACACAAGAACCAATCACCAATATGGAGGTGCAGCCAAACTCTGATTCTGCCACTGCATCTGCTGAGAACACAAACTCTGATGTAAATCTTTTGGCACTATCTGATGTAATATTGGTGCAACTGCTTTCTGCAAAGCCATTGGATACTCCATCTGACTCTACAAATGCTCAAGGTATAAACTCTGACTTTTTTTCAGAATTTATATACTCTGATAGAATTAGTTCAGAATTTATATTTCCATCTTTTACTGCTAGAATGACCATGGATAGTCTTGAAAAGGAACCCTCTATTCATGCAACCACATATCTCCTTTCTCAGCCACCTCTTATTTCTGTAGGACATTGTGATTTGAGCCTTTATTGTGAGACTGAGGTAAAATGTGTGAAAAACAAAAATTGAAAATGAGATGCAGACACTGGTTCTGGTAAAAGGAGAGTTAGATATGAAACAGAAGTTAGTGAGCAAACTCTAACTCTCAAAAGTCATGAGATGTGTGATGTGAGAAGTAATGAGATTACTTTAAAAGAAAAGAGTGTCTTAGGGTGTTCTGTTCCTTGTGCAGGTACTCAGAGTATATATGAAACAGGCTCTGCTGCTCAACCTGTCCCTCAATCTCTAAACTCTGAGGTGCCAAACTCTGATGTTATTGTAGATAATGAAGAGACAAACTCTGAAGATTCCAATCATATCTTTGAGGATGAAGAAGTCACTGATCTCTCTATTCCTTATACTCAGAGATACAACTCAAAAAGATGGCCTCTAGATACTTTTGATGTTCATGACAGATTGAGGATGAACTATCTTGACTTCTGTGTTGTTGAAAAACTGAAGGGTGACATTGAACCTGTCCTTGATCAAGAAGGTATAAGGAGGGATAGTAGCAGAGGGAAACCATCTAATGCAGATCTTTTGAGCTCTAAAATGCAATCCATCTGGGACATGACTTGGAAATTCCCACATGAAGATATTTCTTGGCCACATGTTCATGATCTAATCAAGAAAGAAGACTCTAAAATAAACTCTGATGAGATGAAGGCAGTTCTCAAGGCTACCACTGTATTGACTAAGGGTCTTCACAGTGAAGTTTGATCTTAAAGACACTGTTAGCAAGACAAGTTCTTCGGTTCAGAGTTCTGCTTCTATTCCTCAACATGCCATGGAATCTAAAATTAAATTTATTTCCACTAAGCAAGATGCTTTAGAGTCCAAAGTTGACAAACTTGCTACTGTTGTCACCTCCATGCAGACTATGTTGCACACTATTGCAGACATACTGACTATTTTTTCTGATGTCATAAAGGGAGAGAAAGTAGCAAAGGACAAATGCAAAGTGGATTCTATTTTAAACTCCGATAAACCGGAATGTGATGGTGATGACAGTGGTTTACCTGATAAAATCTAAGGGAGTCATAAGGGTGGAAAGAGTATACAAACTCAAACTCTGACTGATCAAACTCTGATTCCTTCAGGATACAGTCAGCAAACTTTGATGGAACTTAATTCTGTAAGTGACATTGAACAAATTAGAAGAAATGAAGAATTGGCTAGAAGGCTTACAGAGGAAGAGAAACCTGAAAATATTAAAGAAAAGAACAAGAAAGATACAGAACTGGCAAAGAAGCTCTTTGAAGAAGAACATCCGGGACTGGATCTAGTTGCTGCAGAGGAAGAAATGAAGAATATGATTACTGGTAATGACAATGCTCAAGTCCAGTCAAAGAAAAAGAAAGTTCTTATTTCAAAGAAAACTCTGATCAAGAAGAAACTTGCTCGATCATCTCAGACTATTCAAAAGAAAACTTCATCAAAATTGAAAACTCCATTTATTATGCAGGGAACTACATTTCTTCCAGGAGGAACTAGTTTTGAAGATAAGGAAGAGGAACAACAAACGCTGGTCAAGAAGAAATCTTCTGACTTATTGTGGACAAGGTCTGAAACTCTAACTCTGGATGCTAAACTTGGAAGAGATAATGGAGGAGTTGAAAGTGGACAAGCCAAGCTCTACAGAGGAGAAGCAAATACTTTCAGAGATCCTTATTCTCTGAAGGACAGACCTAAAGAAGTGTTAGTAATTGTGCTCTAGAGACAATACTTTTTATATTTTAAGGAAAATATTTATTATTAAGGATTATGTTTTATTGATTATTATTTATTTATTATGTTTTATTTACTGCGTAATAAATTGAAAGCATAATAAATGTCCTTGGAATTTTGATACGTATTATATATCTTTAAGTATGTGACTTAAAAATGAGATTATATGAATAGTATCTTATTCCTAAAATTCCCTAGTCGAGTATTATTATTTAAGGACAATAATAATGCACAAAGACTAGTATGTTTCTTGACAGATGACCACATCTCATTGGTCATAGGTATGGGGATACTAAAGTCAAGAACATAAGTGCATGTATCAATGCATGGCACTGGAATGACCCGCCGTGAGATTCTACATGTTAAGTAAGTGTCATAAGTAATTCTCACTGTGATAATGGTGTAATGATCCTTAGACCTGAAATCATTATATTTCTATACGAGAATTAATATACTTTGATTACATTAAAAGTTACCTTTGACCGGGTGATGATAAAAGTGGACATTGGGTATATTATGAATCGTATGAGAAATATGAATGATCTAGATGGGATTTAATCCTCCTAATTTTAGGAGTGATATTATTGGCCTCTTGTTTGAGTGAGACTATGAAATGCACGGCCGTGCTCAAATGTTGATTTGATTTTAATAGTCTACTCATCGATCAAGAAAATAAAGATTAAATTATGAAGAGGATGACACGAGACATGCCTTGAGTTTAATCTATAATATCAAGATTAAAGGAATTATATTACATGGAACATTATTCACGAAAGGCTTAATCGAATCACCGATTTATTATTATTACTTGGGTAGCAATGATGTATTACTAGATGCCGCTCATTGTTTACAATTTTAATTAGATATTAAAATTGTTGCCAACGTAATAATAACCTACAGGGTCACACACAAAGAACGCTTGAAGGAGAAATAATTTAAATTATGAATTTAAATTAAATAAGTAATTTATTTTATTTATGATATTAATTAAGTATGACTTAATTAATTATATAAATAGAATAAATGAATTACTTAAACTAATTCCAAAATTAATAATTAATTAATTAAGTGAGACTTAATTAAATAATTTAGAATTTTGGATTAGTATTAATTATAATTGGATTATAATTAGAAAACTTATTCCTCTCTCTATATAATCTCTTTATGGGCTGATTTAATAAGATAGAGATTTTACAAAAAACCCTAGCCGCTCTGAGAGAGGAGGAAGATAGAGAGAGAAGAAGTTTTCGGGTGCTAGTACACATCAATCTTTCATGAAAAGTGTTCGTGTGGATACCGTAGAGCGTAGATCGCGAGAGCGGGATACGTGGTGATTAAACAAGCTTTGGACCTCCATTAATCTTCCATTAATGAACTGTTAAAGCTTCTAAAGGTATTTATTCTTTATCTCCGAATTAAATCTTTTGTTTTCGCATGGATCCTGCGGAGGGTTTCGCTATTTTGATTTATTTTTCGCGTTTATTCCGCTGCGTTTGTGTCACGAAACCCTACAAGAAGAACTGACTCAAAATCACTTGGACAAGCTTATTGTTGTTCATTTGGTTAAGGATACTTTTGATGGTAATGTTTCTAAGGAAAAGCTTTTATATTTTCTAGAAGATGGAAGTGTCTTAAAATTGGATGAAGAAGATCTGGCTCATAAGTCATCAAAGGAACTTGAATATGTTCTTTGTTTGTTAAATGATGAGAATGAGACCACGGCTAAATGAGTGAAAATTCTAGAAGGTGCAATTGTTAGCAAAAGAAAGACTGAAAATTTAATGATGATAAACTCTGATGAAGAGTACAAGCTAAGGTACATGTCTGAGGATAAAAATGAAAAGGAAATGAGCAAAGGAGATTGATAAATTAAAATGATAGTTGATATTCCTACTCTTATTCTGAATTCAGGTGGTCAAAAAGCCTGTTGCATACCTTGGGATGAAAGAATGGAGAGGACACATATCTACAATATGAGGGTTGCATTATTTCAAATTGATGATTCTTCTAAGCAAATGAAGGAGTTAAAGAGTAAGTTTCAAGAACTACTGAGAGCTGCTGAAGATAAACTGCTTGATGAATTTTTAACTAGAGATTTTTCTTACAAGGGAATATGAGAATGTAGTCTGAATACACTCTGATGAATTTTTCTTAGAAATTTCTGACATCATAAGTTCAAATTTATGTTTTAATGTATAAAGCATAAATTTGGGGAGATTGTTAGATATGAAGAACTTATGAGATCAGAGAATGCTAAGTCAGAGTTTACTGAAGCTGATCAGAGTTTAGCTGATGTCATCATAGATTAGAAGATGTCATCAGAGTTTACTCAATCAGAGTTTACTAACCAACATAGTTTATGCTGATCAGAGTTTAATTTTTGGAAACCGAAAAATCAAGAGGTGATTGGATATAAAGAAAGAAGTGTTTGAATACAACTCTATTGCCTTTCTAGAAGCTATCTTTTAGGAAGATAATGATGGGAATAATATTTCTACATTTAATGATCATTATCTTTGCTATAATTACATAGGTAACTGTGTACTATATAAATACATGATTAGGTTTACATTGATGTATCGTAAAAGTTGTTATCTTTCACATAACCTAGAAACTCTTAAGAATTTTATTTTTCTTGAGAGAGTTTTGTATTAAGTTCATCAAAGTTAATACAAAGCAGTATTTTTCTTACATACTTATGTTCATAATCGATTGTTTGGTACTATTATATTCAACCCCCACTTCTATAATAGTTCATTATCTAGGTAACACAATATTAAGGGAGGAGGCCAGAAAGCCACTTGCAGACAAGGAGTTCATGCTAAATTTGAAAGCAATGAAGGCAAATGTAAAGGACAATCATTGGAAATACAGGAAAATGCTACAAACCAGTATCTACATGGTGAGAGGTGTGAAGATACAAGTAAATGGTGAAGAGGTCAAAGTGCCAGTAGTGCAGATGGAATATGGCTACTACAGGGTATCTCTAGGACTGTTTCATGGACTTTCATATACAGAACTAGAGTGTCTGCAGAAAGCAATAGAGAATGTGACAAAGGAAGATAATGAATTGAAGAACATGTTAGGCCCCTTGATGCCCAAAGCACTTCCTGAAGCCTACTGCAACCCTGATAGAATTCTCTACATGACCAAGTCAAACATTATCTATCACTTCAAAATTTCTCAACATTTAAATCCTGACAACAAAAACCAAATCATAAGTCTCTTGGATCTGTTAAAGAAAAAGTCAGTCAATAGAGAAGAAGACAAGTTGATTATGGAAAAGTTGTGAAAATTCATCAATGGTCAAGTGTCAACTTTTACAAATGATGAGTTGAAGAAGAAAAATAAGGATGATGAAGACAAGGGACAAGGAAAGGAAGACAAGAAACTTGATTCCAAGAGTAATAAGGATGGAAAGAAAGATGATAAGAAGAAGGAAAGTGATGGCAATAGAAAGAGAGATGACTCAAGAAAAGAAAAGACAATGAAAGAAAGAAACCATCAAAGCAGCACGTTGTTTGTAGTCATGTTAGTAAACCTACCAAAATTCAGGGTGTTAATATGGCTCCAACAGTTTCTGAAACTGTTATAATCCCAAAATCCAAATCACCTAGAAGACATCTTGTCAAGGTGACAGTAAATGGAGTAATAAGGAGGGAGATAAAGAAAGACCATGTCAAGAACCTAAAGTCATGCCAGCAAATCAAAGTCAACTCAATCACTAGGACAAAGTTTAATAAGCCTACTAGCTTATTACTAGTAAGGTGTCCAAAATGGAAGAAACAGCTTATTGTACCTAATAAAGGTCTACATATCCATCTCATCCAAGAAGAAGTTGTAATTGATAAGGTGAGACTCAAACAATGGAAGACAGACAGGATCTTTAAGGTTGAGCTAAGGGACATGAAGGTGTTTGTGACAAATGTTGATGGAGAAGAAAAGAAATTCTACCATGATAGCTCAAAGTCTACTACTCATGATATCAAAAGGGTAATCAACCTTTATGATAAAAAGAGCATGGTGAACAAATTGAATATGGTTGAAATAGTTGAGTATTTGGAAAGAAAATATGAGAAAAAGATTGACAAGGTGAAGGAGAGGAAGGAAATGACAGAGAGGAAGATCAATGAGAAAGAGGAGTTGGAAAGAAATTCTGAAGAGCTGAGGAGATTGGGAAAGTGTAGAGTTTTTAAAGATCCAGACAGAGTTGAGTTTAAAATCAGAGATGGAGTAACTTCAAGAATAATACTTAAGTTTGTCAAAGATTATCCCATACAATCTCTACAAGTTGTAGATGATATTCTAGAAAATGAAATTTTGATTGAAGAAGTCATGGCTAGGCAAGAAATTCTTCAAGCCATTGAAGAAATCAAGGCCAAGGAAGAAAAAGAAAAGAAAGCAAAATATGATCTATTCATGAAACAACAACAACTTCAACAACACAAATAGGTAGGCTTGATATCTTGTATTAATTTGTAAAATTGTCTTTTTCCAAATTAGGGAAGATTGTTGGACCAAATCAAGCCTACTCTATGTGATTACTTGTCTTGATGTAACACATGTAATGCTTCTATATTAGGATGTGTACTTATAATATCTTAATGTATTTGCAGTTAGAAGTAAGTTTCTACTGAAAAGTCAATATGTAAATATAAGTCAAGAAAAAAGGTTGATAGATGATTCAAGTTTGAATCAGGCATCAAATCAATGAAGTCTTTATCAATTAAAAATTACAGTGGAAAATACTCTAAGGCAAATATGTAATCGAGAAGTCATCCTTGTAAAGAAGTCAAAAATGTGAAGCTGATAGAGAAGTCAGAAATTGTACCTGGTAGAGAAGTCTCAAATCTCTCAATGGCTTAGTATTCGATTGTGTGCATTCGAGAAGTTAGGTATTGAAGTAATTCGAGAAGTCCAGATTGAACAAATCGAGAAGTAAGCCCAGACAATCAATCGAGAAGTGTTAAGGGAAGAACCAATCGAGAAGTCTGTGTTTCAAGTATCTATTCGAGAAGTCTAGTCTATTCGAGAAGTCATCAAGTAAAGTGTGCAATCGAGTAGTCCAGTCATTCGAGAAGTAAGTCATTCAAGGACTAATCGAGAAGTCTCAGGAGTACCCAATCGAGAAGTCAATCACCATGACTTCTCGAAGCAAAATCAAGTGAGTACTCGATTGATTCAAGAAGCTGAATTCTAGGAGATTTGCAGAAGTACAAGACAAGTGATTTGGAAGCTCTATCATCACAGGATCAGTCAAATCTGTGGAGATGGAGACAAGTCTACAATGAAGCTTAGAAGAAGAACATGACAAAAGGCAGAAGAGATAAGGCTGAAAGCAAAAGACTGTCAACAGATTGTGTTAGCTAGAAATAGATAGTAGTTAAATGAAAAGTGTTTCTTATCTATTTCTAGTTTTAGCTAAAGTGTCTAGTGAGAGCATGTGTCAAAAGACATGTTGTCTATATAGCCTATGCACAGCCTCATTAGTAAGAATCTTAGCAAATTATCAAGTGTTTTCAATACCTTGTAACTTCTAAGAACAAGAAGCTGAGATTCAACTCAAGAATCTCATATTGTAGTAACTCAAGTCTAATAAAATATTAGATTGAAAGTTAACTGTGTTTATATTTATATTCCGCAATCTTATAGAACACTGTAATCTTTCATAAGCTATATATCTTGTTAGTTAAGTTCATCAAATACATTTCATACAAGAAAAGCAAAAGAAATGAAAACACGTTCACCCCCATCCCCCTTGTGTTACTTTTGAGGTTCTCATATCTAACAAAAATTTAAATAAAAGAGTATGTTTTAATATAGATAAAATATTAATATAATCTTAATATTCAAAAATTTTATTATAAAATTAAAATTTTAAATAAATTAAAGTATTTGAGCGATGAGGAAATTGAAACATGCTATTAGATTGTGAGTACAACTATATATTCTAATTAAAAAAGAAGTTCATTTAGAGTAATATAATATAAAAGTATATATAATATAGATAGAGCATAATAATAAAATTTAATCAATATAAGTAAAATAATAATATTATTTTAATATTCATAAAATTTAATTATTAAATTATGATATTTAATAAATTAAAGAGGTTGACTAATGAGTAAATTAAAACATGACAGTATAATGATTAAAAGAATGAGTTTCAATTTGCGTAGAAAACAGACACGTGTATTTGAAGTTGAATGGGACACAAAAGGACCAAACGGACGACGGACCAAACATTTGACCTTGCGACTTTAATAATACTAGTCTATAACCCGTGCAAAGTACGGGAGAAGTGTAATAAATAATATATTATATATTTTAAATGAATTAAATATTTAATTTAATTATTTATGTTATTAATATTTTTTATGTAATGTTGTACATGAGATAAATTAGTTTTGCATCATATTTATATTTTGTATTTAAAGTCTCATTAATATATTGTTATATATTTATATTAATTATCATAGATTAATAATCAGTGCAAAACATTAATAAATTTTTATTAATAAAAAGAGTTTCGAATATATTAGAAATATTTTAATTAAAATTTAAATAAAAGAGTGTGTTTTAATATAGATAAAATATTAATATAATTTTAATATTCAAAATTTTTTATTATAAAGTTACAATTTAAAATAAATTAAAGTATTTGAGCGATGAGGAAATTAAAATATGCTATTAGATTGTAAGTATAATTCTATATTCTAATTAAAAAAGAAGTTCTTTTAGAGTAATATAATATAAAAGTATATATAATATAGATAGAGAATAATAATAAAATTCAATTAATATAAATAAAATAATATTATTATTTTAATATTCATAAAAATTAATTAATAAATTCTGATATTAAATAAATTAAAGAGGTTGACTAATGAGGAAATTAAAACATGGTAGTATATTGATTAAAAGAATGTGTTTGAAATTAAGTAGGAGACAGACACATGTAACTAGAGTTTTAAAAAATTTTGATTAAAAGAATGCTCATTGAAAACAAGTTTGCTTAACATATAACTAGAGTCCATGACTTTTAACTTTAAATTAAAAAAGTGTTTTGTGTAATAAAGAAAAATATTTTTTAAAAGATAGAAATAACTAAAAGTTACGAGATTTGGTTTTTTTAATAACTTACTTTAATTTTGTAGTTATATTCGAAAACAGTTATATATTTTTATCATCCAAAAGTGTAAGTTCTAGAATTTATTTTTCTACATATAATAACTCATAAATTAACATTAACAATAAAATTATCTAAAAAAGTAACAACTCAATATTAAAATCTTAATCTATTCATTTAAGTAGTCATAAATTACTTTTTTTAAGTATATATATCTAGAAGGGCTGTTTATTTATATGATAAACTTTCGATCTGTGCAAAACATTACATCGTTTCCGGAAGCACGGTGATTGATTTGTCCGATTTCTGTAGAACTAGGAAAAGTAATTAAACTTGCGCAAAATATTTCAAAACACTTTTTTTTAAAAAAGAGGATCAATTCAATAATGAAAAGTCATACGGCATATACAAATATAATCGAAATTGAACAAATACTTAAATATATCAGTATTGTCCCTTTCTTGAAAAGGCAAACAAACGATTCTTTTAACATGTTATGAATATATGTACTTGATCTTGATTTATACGAAGAAAAGAAAAATGGAGAGTCTAATACAATTTTGTGTCAGCCTTGGCCCAAATCGACTACATATCACTAGGGCTGTCAAAAAAATCCGAATAATCCAATATCCGTCTGAAATATCTGCATTCGTATTCGACATAAAGCGAATATTATCCTTATCCGAAACAAATCGGATATTATATGTATCTGAATCCGACAATTTCGGATATGAATACGGATATAGGCATATTCGTATCCGAAAAAACCCGAATCCGAAATTAAATATATATGATATTTAAATAATATATATATATATATATATATATATATATAATTTATAATATATTCTATTAGTTTTGTAGTGTGTGTATATATATTTATTAAATAATATATTTATACAAATTTTATATTATTGTAAAAATATTATAGACATATATAAAAATATCATTTGAGTTTAATATTATTAATATAACAAAATTAGATTGAAAAGATAAATAAAAATTAATTTTTAAAAAAATAGGCTTAAATCCCTTTAACTCTTAACACAATTTAAAAAAATTAAATTAAATTTTTAATATTTTTTTGTACTTTTTTTGAATTTTTAATATAAATTGAAAATTTTATTAAAAATCAGATTCAGATCCGGATAGTATCCGTCGGATCCGGATTCAGATATTAATCTTTAAAAAAAATTGGATTCAGATACGGATTTTCGGATCCGGATACGGATACGGACTGATCCGTATCCGAATTATCCGTTTGACAACCCTACCTATCACGTACAACGCGGGCTCCCTCGATTATTTTCTGCATTATACACGTTAGAGAATAAATTTTTATATTTGTAATTAACGATTTTAGAAAGATTCGTACATTGTGATATTTATTTGAGTAAATTGTAATTTAATATATCATTCAATTATATTTAAACCGTAATTATATTTTACAGGTGTCACTTGTTTTATTTAAAATTGCTTTTTAAATAAAGATGAGTAATACGAAATGGAAATTACTATAGTTATTTTTTAAAACTTATTTTTTTTGGAAGTTTAGCTGATTTGTAAGAAGATTCTTCCACGTGATATTTGGCTTCATATTAGACCTAATTAAAGAGATGGGGCTTGAGGTCTTTTACCACCACACTAAAACCCTATAAATATCCCACTTACTTGACACCATCATATCCAGCCCACAACCAAACAACAACAATGAAGAGTGCTTCTCCAACTTGTTCTGTCCTTGTGTTTTTGTTCATTTTTCCTATCCTCACAATCTCATCTTCTTTACCATGGCCTGACTCTCCTAATCCAAATGGTTTCATTAGATGCCTTAAATCAAGCACATCAGATCATATCAATCAGCTCACTTTCACCTCTGCTAATTCTTCTTACACTGATATTTACGCCTACTCTGCTAGAAACCCTAGGTTTCTGGGATCAGACCGTCTTACCCCTGCCGTTATAGTCACTCCTTCAGCTGAATCACAAGTCCAGGCTGTTGTGATTTGCGCGAGAAAAAATGACATGCAAATTCGAACAAGAAGTGGAGGTCATGATTTTGAGGGTCTTTCTTATAGTAGCACATATACCCGTCCATTTGTGTTACTTGACATGATCAATCTCCGGTCTGTCATAGCAGATCCTGTGGCCAAGACCGCATTTGTACAAGCAGGAGCGACTCTCGGTGAGGTCTATTACTGGATCAACCAAGCAAGTGGCACGCTTGCTTTTCCAGCCGGGGTATGGTCCACCGTTGGTGCCACTGGACTCATTTGTGGTGGTGGATATGGTCCGTTGAGGCGAAAGTATGGTTTCGCAGCTGACAATGTGCTTGACGCACGCATTGTTGATGTCAATGGCAATATTCTTGACAGAAAAGCAATGGGAGAAGATCTTTTCTGGGCCATTCGGGGTGGGAGCTGTTCTAGTTTCGGAGTCATTTTGTCTTGGAAGCTAAATCTAGTTGATGTACCATCAACACTTACCATATTTACGGTGACTAGGGAAGAGAGGCAGACCGAAATTATGTATCCCTTTCAAACTATTGCCCCTGTTCTTCCAAATGAAATAGACATCAGGTGTCGGATAAGTACTGTGGCTAGTGATGCGAGTACTCGAGCTGATGGATTAGTAGTTCAACTTGGATTTACTGGTTCATATCTCGGTCCAGCTGATGAACTATACGCCATTTTTAGTAAGAGGCTTCCCCAACTAGCTATACAGAGATCAGAGCTCAAAGAAGTTACTTGGATCCAAGCTTTGATGGAGTCTTCGTTTTTTCCCTTTTTCGACAAAAACTTCACTGCCGAGGATTTCCTCGACAGAACATTTTTAAGGGATATTCCTACCAAAGCAAAGTCGGACTTTGTAAGATCACCAATTTCAGTGCCGGGTTTGAATGGCCTATGGGACAAGCTTCTTGAAGTTGGGGAAGGGGAAACAACAGTTATCTTCACTCCCTACGGAGGAGTTCTGGACAATTATCCGGAATCAGCGATTCCATTCCCCAATAGAGCTGGAACATTGTTCATGATCTACGCTAGGGTGCTTTGGGTTGGAAACACTACACAGAAACTGGAATGGATTAGAAGCCTAAATGATTACTTAACTCCGTATGTTTCAAGCAACCCGAGAAGAGCTTATTACAACTACGATGATCTCGATCTCGGTGCAAATCCTGCCACTGGAATTATCAGCAACATAGCTGCCCGTAGATGGGGAACAAGTTACTTCAACAACAACTTCAACAGGTTGATTGCAATTAAAACCCTGGTTGATCCTCTCAACTTTTTCAGACACGAGCAAACCGTCCCACCATTTTCACTCATACAAGACATGTGATCCGCTCGCTGATTTGCTTTTTTCATTCCCTCGAAAATAATTATTACGACTAGCTATTGATGGTTGCATGCCTGTCTAGCTAGATCTACGTTCGCTACTACTTAGTTTGCTTAATTTCTAATAATGTAATTCCTCGTCCTGAATCTCCTCTATGAATGCGGAATCCTTATTTAATCACGGTTACATACTAATGTTTTCTTTAATTTCTAGCATCTACATGTTTAGGTAACCTGCTCTATTTAATAAATGTTTATCCCTGAGCATGATCAACTGCACTGGGATATCACATCACATCCTATCCGATCTCCAGATGGTAGTTGGCTATTAATTAAATTACGACCAGATCAACCTAGTCTAGCAATAATTTTGATACTGTTTCCAACGTACGTACGTACCTTGTTACATGCAGTAACTTCATTAATGTCTAGCAGAGTAGCATCTATCATGTATGTACTCTCTTTCGAGTTTTTATTGCGGAAGAGTTTAAATACTACGGGCTACTGCACTGCTACCTCCATCCATCTAAATTAGACGTTCCATAAATTATTATTTTAATTTTTTTAATAAATAAAAATGTAAGTATTTCCTACTCCGTACCATTTCCTTATAATTCAAATATTTTAATATTATAATTAAAATATAAAATATGATAATAAAAAAATTAAGGCTAGTGACATGTGCCTTGCACGGGATTTTATGCTAGTTTGATACTAACCGACCAACATACTTCTTCACTTCCATCTTAACTCATTCCATTTTAATACAAGGGTATAGATAGGTATAGGTATAGCTATATGGCCGGGTTAAATGGCTATTTTTTTGTGACTAAAGTTAAATGGCTAATTGGTCATTCAAGTGAGAGTCGACTTTCAATCAGGTTATCAAACTGAAAAAACCTTCAATCAACTCAGTAAACTTACATATAACTTACTTTAAAGTGATTAAACCTACAAAACTTTTCATAGCCGTTAAATGGTTTTGACTTTTAACGGTCTTCCGTTAAATCCTTATAGATCAGTTGTCACGTTGATTCATTGACCCTTTTTGACCCGTTAATATTTAGACCCGATTCAAAAATATAACCATGTAATTATAATTCATCCCTCAATATCAAACATAACCCTAATTAAAATTTAAAATTATATATTACACTTTATTAACATAGCAATTTAATCTCTCTTCCTTCTCCCACTTCTCAATTCCCTTCCTCGCTCCTCATCACCATCGGCCAGCCGCCGCCACGGTCGCGTGCCACTACAAAACCCTTACCCCAAATTGAAACCCCAACACAACTTCATCTTCAATCAAACTCAAACTCAAACACCACCATCACACCATCATTTAACCTTCCTCAACCTCTCCTTCGACCTCCATTATATCGTCGGAGACGCCGTCCCGACGCCGGCAACCCTCCGAACACCACCCTTCTCCCTGATTCAACCACACAACGTTAAAATCAAAACACAACAAGCAACATACAAGCAAAGATGAAACTAAAATCATTAAACCATTACCTCAATACAAAACCCTAACCTCTGTCCTCTTCTTCCCCTTCTCTTTTCTTGCCCTCTTCTTCCATTTCTCTTTTATTTCTCCCTCACCCCAACCTCCTCTTCTTTTTTTTTTTTTCTGTTTTTGTTTTATTTAATTTTGTAATTTAAAAACTGAATTTTGGTTTTTGTAAATATAAAATCTGAATTTATATGTTAACAATTATATGTATACATGAGCCTATATATATATGTATGTATTGGGCGGTGTTTAAGTATGGGTCAAATTATTTGAACCGGTCATTCTCATTATGTACAAGTATGCAAGTCACGTTTGATTAATTTTAACAATTCAGTAAGTACAGTCAATTTTCCATCCGTTATTTAACTTTTTAAACGTCGAAGATCTAATTGAAAGTTTTATATGGTTTAGTGAGTCGACCGAAATTTTTTTCAATTTGATGACCTGATTGAAAGTCGACCCTCGCTTAAATGACCAATTAGCCATTTAACCTGTGTATGGAATATGGGTTAAAATTACGCAACGTTTATCATTAACGATAAAATTACTCAATTTTCTTTGTAGTTTTTCTATCCCTTGTGTTTCCGGCTTTCTGCCTTAGCTAAGTAGGTGTTATTGCTTCAATATCACCAAATAGCCAAATACGTAATAATTAATATAAGTGTCTTCAATAGTGTTTGCTCTGTTATTTGAAGACTTGGTGCTTCGATTTATTAGATTGTAGTCGACAATTTTCTCCTAAAAATCTTGACCTACATAATTTTTATGTCTTGCATCATAAAAATAATCAACGGTTGATTATTTTTGTAATGTGTTAACTTTTAATAAATATTCATTCTTTATTTTTTCTTTCTTCCGTCAACTTTTTTAACACGTTTTTTTTTTTGACAAATTTTTTAACACGTTTTTAAAAAAAAAATACATATGGACCCATAACTTATCTATTATATAAAAATACATCTCATCCATATCTTAGTCATGTGGTCCACACAAAACGTCGATATTTTCTAGCTAAATAATTATCTGACAGACACTAGTATGTCACGCTTGCAATTTCAATAAGAAATCGACAAAAATATGTCACATGGTACCCTCACTTTACCGAGAAAAATGTTAGGTATCCAAAAATTATTACAAATACTGACTTGTTATGTATGTAATTATTAATTTTTTTAATAATAATATGAGATATCATATGCATATATACGGTCACAAATTAAAATATGACACGTATCATGTCACATCTGTTAAAAAAATTGAACAATTTTTGGGTCCTCGCATTACTCTTTAAATAAAGATTAAAAATTTCTCTTACAAATTATTGATTCATCGATGCTAAAATTACCGATGATATAGTTAGCAAAAAAAGGAAAAAAAATACCGATGATTTAACTAGTTCGTATTATCAGCTTCATTTAAATGAGTTCATAATAACTCGCTACTAAAATAGTTTTAAAAATTGAAATCCCACTATTTGAAATTTGAAAAACGAATCAATTCAAAAAAATTTGGTTTAATTATCATTTTTACTATACAAACATACATACAAGTTTTAAGAAAAAATTATATATTTCAAAAAAATTAATTAAAAATGTTTACTAACACATCTATATATGTGAAATGACAAATTATAATATAATATAAATTATTTATATTTTAATTTATAATTTTAAAAATATATAATATTTGAAATTTAAAATTATTAAAAACAACTTAATGTAAATATTATATATTTAAATTTACAAATAAGCTCTAGGCTTAGACATGAGCTTTATGTTTACACATAAGACGTGAGCCGAGCGGCCTTTATAATGAATATATGCGAGCCGCGCTTAATAAGTGCTGCCCATGCTAAAAAACTTTTAATCCTACGCGTTGATATATTTATCCAATGGTCTACAAACTATTTGATGTGTAAGTCTTCCCTGGCAATTTGCCAGGATCTGACCCCATATATAATTAATATAAGCGTTTTCAACAGTATTTGCTCTGTTATTTGAGGACTTTTGGAGGTGGTTTGATTGACATGTAAATATCAGGAAGTTGAATTTACTAGGAAATAACAATTTATAAAATTGTTTGGTTCATATTTATATGAGAAGTTGGACTTCCTAGTAAGTTTAAATTCCAATATAATGGAGAGGTTGATTAAACCTTAGTGACTTGCAATACATAGCGGAAATTTCTACATGCCAACCAAACAATTTTTTTAATTTCCCATAAATTTAATATAGAAATTAAATACCAAAATATTATAACTTAATGTTGTGAAGGAATTTGACCAATACCTCCGGAAAATATATCGATGATAGCGTTGATCTCAACTACGAAAACAGGTTCACAGCCGAGTTTCCACGGTGTGTGGGAAGGTGATTTGGATTATTGTTTGGACTGAATTTGTCAGTATCCCGATGAATTAGGGGTGGTGCAGCTCTGTGCAAGGCTCCATAGATTACTGGAAAAGTATATCTCTCGAGAATTTAGGGTATCCTCGTCCTTACTCGAATGATCATCCCCGAAAAATGGCTTACGTATCCCGTATTTATAAGGAATCAAGTCCTACGTAGTTCTTGGGTCTTGGGCTTATGAATTGTAGAGATTAGCCACGTTTGTAGTAGTATATCACCATTAGAACGCTGATTTGTAGTTGTAGAAGCTGATTAGGAGTCTTTTAGGAGGTTCATGTAGAGTCCTTCTGCAGTTGAACCTCTTCTCAGGCGGCATAATACATGTAGAATTCGTATATGATAGTAGACATGAGATATATATCCCACAAGACTGTGATTAGGTGATAATTATCATAATAAAAGTTTGATAAATAGTGAATAACGTGCTCCTAAAGTTTAGGAGTTGATCCTTATCCTTTAAACTGACCGTTGTTCGAGGTATGAACCTCGAACCTCAAACCTTGGGCTCCAAACCCATGAAGCTTGGATCATGGAAGCTCGAACCACAGTTACAAATGGAACCTGGTACCCTGAACCTAGATACTGGTGAACCACCTTTATGAATGAACCTCGTG
Source organism: Oenanthe sinensis (assembly GCA_028671895.1). Lineage (NCBI taxonomy): Eukaryota > Viridiplantae > Streptophyta > Magnoliopsida > Apiales > Apiaceae > Oenanthe > Oenanthe sinensis. Next base: position 22,068,734 of record CM053803.1, on the reverse strand, counting down.
TACATCTTCACCCCATACTTCAGGCATCTGCAGAGCTTCTAGGACAAAACCCATGCTTGTCACTGAACTTCCCCGTATTGAGGTTCCAGACTAATATTCAGGAGGTTCAAATGTATCCACGCTAAATTTGGGGCACAACAACTATCCCCCGGTTCCTCCAAGTCATTAAATGCAAGGGAAACCCTATGCCCATACCCCAAATACAACTTCTGAGAATCCCGAACCATAAATCTAGAAATGAAAGTATTAACACCTTACCCTTAAGCCTACATGAACAAAACTCATCGTAGGAAACAAGAAATGAAACATAAAACCTTCACAACTTCATCACCGTACATTAACTGGAATAGGTTTTACCGAGAGCTTCACATGTGAACCCCCACAAATATAGACATTGAAACCTAAAACCTCAAGGAAATCTATTCACATCCGCGTAACACTGAAACAAGCCTTTTAATGAATTAAGATTAATTGAAGAGATATGGATAAAAAAGGATAAACATTAATTTAAAATTTAAAAATCCAGATAAAACTCTTCATATTTCCCCCCAGAAAGCCGTGTTGCTCGGTATATGGACCCTGTTTAATATTTGCAATTCATCTGACATAACCTCTCCAATCATCTTTGACCATGTGGCACATGCTTTGACCATGTGGCACATGATTTTACACCTTCACCCATCTATATATGCATGTATCTTCATACACCCCAGGCCTTTTCATTCTTTATTCACCCATAAAACTCTAGATCTCCCCAGCCCCCATTGAAACAAGAAGGTCAAGATCCCGATGAAGCTCACCAACTCCGACTACGTCTCCGTTCCTATAACTAGGTACCTAACTCAATCACGTCTTCTTGTTCTCTTATTATCTCTGCACCATGATCATCATAAACCCATGTCTGCACTACTAACACTGAAGCACACACACATCCACTTGCTAGCGACTCGATCTTGACAAGATATTGAAATCAATGTTCTGAAGATCAATTGCATGTAACATCCATTTATCCAACTACACACAAAGATCCCACACACTTTGTAGCACCTCTGTGTGACCATCCGTATTTTCTGTGTATGCCCAAATACACAGATTACATTATATATATATTGTGATCGCGTAGTTATATTTATAGATCTGCTCACGGCTGACCAATTGATTGTCCAGGTAGATGTGTCATTTAACCTTTCTTCAATATGCCCAAATAATGGATTTTGAAATTGAACTTCATGGGCGAACCCTTCTCTCACAGATTTTAACCATAATTTCATATTAGGCCCATTACAAAATATGTTATACCTGCACATACCCAGATGATAGGACAACGACCCCCACCACTTTTTTGGGTATAGGTCTGAACTAAAATTCTGCATACCAATCATCACCTGAAAAGCCCCTAATATGGCATCACAAGATGTGGTTCGAGGTTCGTTATGGAACCTCAATCCACACACCCTGGACTTCAAACCTTGGAACTAGAGCCCAGAACCTCATACCTGCGAACCTCAAATTCTTCCCATCACTGAATCACTAAGTAACACTGCTTCTTCCATTGTGCAGATGACAAGCAATTCATCATCAACAACTCCCACAGCTTCCGTGAAGAAGAGAGCTCCGCAATCAGAAGGGGATCTGGACCCCAAGCCTTCTTTTTATTCTCGTGACCCCATGATACCTTTGGCCACACTACCCCCCAGCATTAGCACCAGAACTAGGTCAAAAGCCTTAGTCGCCAATCATGAGGAAGCTAAGATAGTGATAAAACCAACCCCATGTCCCGAAGATACTGGCACCTTCAAACATAAACAATCTCCCCGGGAACTCATGTTCCTTACCGGAACCTCAGAAGAAGAGCAAGAAAATGAAGCTTCAATCAGTTCTCGACCCAAACCTATCCCCCAAGCTTATTACCAGAAGAAGGTGAGTCTTTTCATGGATTCCTTAAATATACCGATGACACTTCATACATTAACGAACTTGAGGTTGAGAGAGACCCCCCGCAGATCAGGAAATTAAAATTATGTTGTGAGAATATGAATTCCCAAATGACACCTGTCAAGCTAGCAAATTTGATGAGCATGTGTGATCCTGGGTGTAGGCTAGTAGTACCTCAACCAGGTGAGAGGTGTCATAGGTTCGATGACCTCGAACCTGAACATGGTATCCCAGGTGATGTCCTTTCCTCAGCCTACTTTAGGCTCGGACTAAGTGTATCTCTGCACCTGTTCATCGAAGAAGTATTACAGTTTTATGACGTCGCTGCCCACCAACTGACCCCAAAATCATACAGAATGGCTATATATATGTTCATAATATACGACCTCAAACTTTTCTTTAGATTATCTACTGAAGAATTAGGATAATTTTACAAGTTGAAGGAAACAGGTAAGAAAGTAGGTTATTTTTACTTAGATGCTTGGCCAGGTCATGCGAGCAACTGCATAAAAGGAGCGAAGGAGCTCATGTCTAGGTGGCATAAACATTTCATCTACTGTTATGATTGCCCCAATTATAGAAAGGATTTTAACATATTCCCCTAGTAAGCTTTGAACTCCAAGATTGATTCCCTATGAACCTTTATTTTAGTAACAAGTCTCACTAACCCAACTTTCATTTCCTATTCATAGAGGTTCCCAAGAAGACCTCCTTTTCAGGCAAAAAACTCGAAAGGGCCAAGAAGGCTCTTAAAATTGCGTCCAGGCTTGGGGATGGTGCCAGCCTGTTAACTCTAGATAACCGGAGAAAACTTAAAGTTATGATGGTGGATGACCCCTCGATGTCATTAGGTTGGGATGTCGATGTTGGGGTCTCCCTAGATAGAGGTTCCAACTCAATACCTCTCGGTTTCTTTGTATCATACACACATTATACTTCTTCATTCAGCATGCACATCATTTGTTCATACATATTATCCGTATTTCAATATGACGGATCTTATATTTGTTATACTTTTGCAGAGATGGCTTTAGGTGTCCCAAATTTCTTGAAACAATCCGTAAAGTATGAAGACCTGTATAAGGATGAGATGGACGTTGATATTGTCAAAATTGCTCCTACCACCACCCCGCTGACTAGGGGTAAGGCGACAACTTCCATGGTAGAGAGGTCATCTTCTTCCTCCAAGAGGAAAATGCCCTTAGAACCCGCTTGAACCTCTGGTTCCAAGTCAATGAAGAAGCCTAAGCTCCCAGTTTCCCATGAGACCAATGAACCTAAACCTATTCAGCCCTTCCTTCATATAACTGACATATTAGAGAGCCACCTACCAGATGACGTCATGGAGGAATGGAACAAGATCAAATTGGTCGATGCTTCTAGGGACATCATGTATGCCTGCGCTCAGAGCTTATTTCTGAAGCTGAAGTTTGATGATAGGATTATGGAAGTGGCGCGCGGGGACCAGAAACTCAAGGAGGAGGTTAAGCAGCTAAGAGCTAAGGTTCAGGCATATGAGGGAGAGGAAAAGAAAATAAGGGCCTCTCTCGCTAAATCCAAAACTGAAGAAGCCAAATGGGCAAAGGAGAAGAAGAAACTCGACTCTGTAGTGTTGAACCTCTACAAGGAGAGAGAAGAGCTAACTACCAAAGTCGCAGGGTTAGAGCAGAAGGTGGAGGACCTGTCGATCACGGTGAATGTCTACAAGACCACCCGAGTTAGTCGAGAGAAGACCAGGTACAATGATGGCTACAATCACGCCATCAGCGATTATATTGCTACTACTTTTGATCTATTACCAACCTTGGATTGGACTCTGATGGGGGATGAAGCCATTGCCATAGTACCTGACATTCAAAAAGAGAAAAGCGCCAAGGAGGGTCCTCAAGTTACCGCATCAAATAAAAATAGTCAAGAAAAGGTCTCAATAGAGACTGAGGTATAGATGTCAAGCTTGGATGAAATTGATGAAGCTTTGATCTCTGACCCAGGAGTGCAGGAACCTCCACTAAAAGAACATGAGGTTGAAGCTTCACCTAATGGTCAGTCCTCCTGAATTTCTCATTTATATTTGTCTAAATACTTTTGAATGCTTTTAATCATGGTTGGTTATGATGAAGACTTTGTTGGTTTGTGGCGATGCCACGTTTTAATACTTTTGGATGAGGTTGCGAACTTCTCAAAAAGTCTCACATATTGTATTTGGATTTAGTTTCCTTTAATTTCCCGCAATCATATCAATGTTTTCTCTTATTTTTGACCTACACACTTGTCATCATAACATTTTGCATGTATCTATATATAATAATATGTTAGCAGCACATATAATTAGTTTCATGCACAACTACTACCATGTCATATGAGTATGCCATACAGTCTTTTTGGTCCGCATGAACCTTACCAATGTATTCCTGCTGAGTTAAGGAACACACAGATTCCCTATAGGTACATGACAATATTGGTGCATTAAACATAGTATATTGTTAGATTTGATTACACCATATTACACTTATTAAAGCAATCAACAAGTGTCTATGAAACCCGTAACTAGGTTTAAGCATATATAATAACTTCATCCAATCCAAGTTAGCTAGGTTTAGATCTTACTTGCAGTGATAACCTTGATACAAATCGAGAAACATTGATTAAGTGATGATTTTGAAAGATGCACACGTAGACCTTAAGTTGCCCCATTTAGGTTCACTGATGTATAAACTCCTGAACCCAGAACCTTGGATGGATCTACTCTACAGGACATCATTGAGGTTCGTATATGAGAGGCCTAGGTTGGCTAATGCACCTCAAACTTGGTATATTCATGCCAAATCCTTGAACCTTAGTAGTTCTATAACCTCAAACCTCGAGCTTCATAGAATCAGACCTTGAGGCTCTTCTTAGGGTGGTAGTCTATTGTTCAGGCTTAGTGTGAGGCTTGTAATAAAGATCCTCACAGGCCTTAGTTATCCATGACTGCCTGCTAGAACATTGAATACTAATAGCAAGAGTATTTGTGACCTTTGAATGTCGATAGGTGATGCGTAAACATGTTTCTCTAGTTTCATGGGACCTAAGTGTGGTGAGAGGGATGCAGTCATGAACCTGAAGTATTAGGATCTTCATAAACCGTGAGCCCGCTTAAGAGGTGTGAACCTGAGGTATCAGGATCTTCACAAACCTCTAGAGCTTATGAGAGAGAGGCAATCATGAAAATGATATATCTGGAACTTCATGAACCTCGAGCCCTTTTAGGAGGTGTGAACCTGAGGTATCAGGATCTTCACAGACCTTTGGAGCTTTTATGAGAGAGAGGCTGTCATCACCTGAGGTATCAGGATCTTCATGAACCTCGAGCCCGCTTAGAAGGTGTGAACTTGAGGTATCAGGATCTTCACAGACATCTGGAGCTTGTGAGAGAGAGGCAGTCATGAACCTGAGGTATAAGGATTTTCATGAACCTCGAGCCCGCTTAGGAGATGTGAACATGAGGTATCAGGATCTTCACAGACCTTTAGAGCTTGTGAGAGAGAGGCAGTCATGAGCACGAGGTATCAAGATCTTCATGAACCTCGAGCCCGCTTAGAAGGTGTAAACCTGAGGTATCATGATATTCACAGACCTCTGGAGCTTATTAAAGAGATGCAGTCATGAACCTGAGATATCAGGATCTCCATGAACCTCGAGCCCTCTTAGGAGGTGTGAACCTAAGGTATCAAGATCTTCACAGACCTCTTGAGCTTTTGAGAGATAGGCAGTCATGAACCTGAGGTATCATGATCTTCATGAATCTCGAACGCGCTAGGAGGTGTGAACCTGAGGTATCAGGATCTTCACAGATCTCTGGAGCTTATGAGAGAGAAGCAGTCATGAACTTGAGGTATCAGGATCTTCATGAACCTCGAGCCCGTTTAGGAGGTGTGAACCTGAGGTATCAAGATCTTCACAGACCTTTGGAGCTTATGAGAGAGGCAGTCATGAACCTGAGGTATCCGGATCTTCATGAATCTCGAGTCTGCTTAGGAGGTGTGAACCTGAGGTATCAAGATCTTCATAGACTTCTGGAGCTTGTGAGAGGGAAGCAGTTATGAACCTGAGGTATCAAGATGTTCATGAGCATCGTGTATAGTGACCTTCGTAGTCTTCCAAGAATGTTTCAAATCTGGTGTTTTCACTATTCCAAGTAGAGTCCAAGTAGAGCACTACCACGGAGTTCTTTGACATAAGTATCTCTTTGGAGAAGAACTCAAAATGAGCTTCAATAGTGAACCTCTAAGGTACAATATACAATCTACTCGTAATTGTATGAACTAGAACATAAATTCCATAATAATTCGGAAAAAGAATTTGAATTAAGATGATAATTCCATCGGTGAGGGTCACATGTGATAATTTCAAAGCAACAACTAGATCTGAATAATGAAAAACTAAGCAGCTTTAACTAATAAGTTGCTTTTATTGAGCCTAACTTGAAAGAGGTCTACTTGTCGAGCATCTGTGAAGCTCTTACTGATAGTATTTTTTGAGATGTTCAGCATTCCATGCTCTTAAAATGAGCTTCCCATCTAGATCCATTAAGTGGTAGGTACCTTCCCACAATACAGATTTGATTTGATACGGGCCTTCCCTATTTGCCCCAAACACACCATGACCAGGTACCCTCATGTTGGGAATTATTCACCTGAAAACCAAGTCACCCACTTTGAGAGGTCTAACACGAACCTTCTTATCATAGTACCTCCTAGTTCGCTATTGATAAGCCGCGAGCTTCATTTGTGAAGAAGCTTGAACCTCTTATATTAGGTCTAAGGTTAAGCGATGAGCAACCTCATTATTTTCAGCTTCAAAGTTGGTTCTCCAATCTCAACGGGAGTCAAAGGCAGAATTAATCACCAAAGTTGTTGTTGAGTGGAATGAGTTTAATTCTTTGAGCAGGATAAATATCTTATATGATACTGGTGAAGTTGAAGCTATGGGACATGAACTTAAGGAAGCAACATATTTTATGGTGAGGAGAATGTTTCAAATCATCAAGGGTCTAGACATTAGGACTAAAGTTTTCAGGGGAATTCTGATTAGGAAATTTCTAGAGCTAATGGAATCCTTCAAAACTCATCCCTTGGATTATAATGATGCTGAAGAACCTGAGACTGTAGTATACTCAGATGGGGTGATGTTTGCAAATGAAGATTGAGTCAAGGAATTCTAGAGTATGGATTCCTTGCAGGACAAAAATATTAAAATCCTAATAAATCTGGTGGAACAACTTTAAGAACTTTCATACCCTGAAGAGCAAGGATTCATTCCCAAACTCCAAAAAATCATCTCAACAAAGCAACAACAGGAGTATGAGAAGAAGGTGGAGTATGATAAGACCCAATAATGTCTTCTGAGAAATCTTGAAAGAATAATCTTTTATAACTCTGGTGGATCTGTTGAGGAAATTACCTTTGAAGAGTTGAAGACATTGGCTGAGAAGGATCCTGAAATAGTCAAACTTCTCAAGAGACAACTCCTCAATATCACAAATTTGGAGTGTTTGATCTCAAAAGGAAAGCATTAGATATTTTTGACTCTAAGCGGAAAGAAGAAAGGGAAAAGAGGAAGAAGTTTGAAAGTGAAGTTGAAGCTTCCAAGAAAAAGGTGGAGAAAATCACAAAAAGGATAAAGGGGATTGAGACTGACATGAAGCATGCCAAGCTGAATGATCAATTCTCAAGAAGGCTAAACTATGTTTTTCCAGTCTTATTTGGACCCCTGAGAATCATTATTGACAACATGTAAGTGGAGGCTACAAATTTCAGGGTGCTTAACAATGAAAATATGAGAAGAATCTTCATACTCACTACAGGTTCATTCCTAGAATTTGAAAGAGATTTAAGCAAAAAAATTTGGGAAATCATTGAGTCAAGAGAAGAAGAAGATGAAGCCATAGACAACTAAGAATGAAACATTTTTTCTCATCTATAAAAGACAGATTTGTCAAAGACATGTATGGAATGAAGTATCTATGCATCTCCAAAGGACCATTTGAGAACTACTACACCTATCAAGATTTGAAGGATATATCTTACAAGATGGTAAAACTAGTCTTAGATTATGTCTCTGATCATGCCAAGATAAATGAAGAAAAGCTAGCTCTAAAAGCTCTTGAAGGTCTTTATGACATGATGATTGCAGAAAAGAAATGAAGATGAAGTTCAAACTGAAATTGAAGATTTGCTCAGTCTAGAGGAGCATAGTTTGAGATAAATTTGTACTTGTAATTTTTCTTGAATACTTTCTTGTACAAACACTTCAATTATGTTAGTTGAGTTAGCATCTTGAATTTACTTTGAATTTGTCTTTTTTTTACATAAAAACAAATTAGGGGAAATTGTTAAAGATTGTGGTATTAACATTGTAATCAACTATAAGATACTAGATTAATTAGAAATTAACTAACTAAAATGTACTGTCATATGTATATCGACAGTATGTTTTGTTGTCACTTGTAACAGTATATTCAAAAACCAAGTAGGTGACAATAAGTATCAATAGTTACTGTCTAGTAAAAATGTAATAACATGATCTATGAAGTAGAAGTTCACAAAGTGTTCATGCACAGCATGTATCAAGACATTGATAGTAACATTCTACAACTGAAGCCTATGACAGCATATTTAAGTGACAGTACATTTGGACATACGAATATAACTATTACTTTGACAGTAAACTTGGTGAAAATGAAGATTCGAAGACAACAAGTATTACTGACAATAATTATTCCTTTGACAGTAAACTTGCGGAGAATGAAGATTCGAAGGCAGCAAGTATTACTGACAGCAACTATTTCTTTGACAGTAAACTTGGCGGAGAATGAAGATTCGAAGACATCAAGTTTTACTGACAGTAAGTTTGGCGGGGATAGTTGACAGTAACATTGGCGGGGATAGTTGACAGCGGCTTTGGAAGATAACATGTTTTAGAATACTATCAAGTTTGACAGTAAAGTATGCGGAGTCAAAGATAATGTCATCAAATAGAAACTAAAGGTTGACAGTAACCTTTTGGTGAAGCTGATAGTCTATTTCAGGTAGTAGACTAGGTAGTGAAAATATAAGGATTGATTTTGACATTACTATCTAGTCTGTCAAGCCTACTACTGTAACTTGGGAAAAGACAAGCCAAAAAGATAAAGCATGCTCAAGGAGTCAAGGTTATCTGTACATATCAGAACAACTTTATCTATAAATGAAATGAAGACAAATTTGAATAGAAAAAGTGAATTTTCTATTTCAAACTTTGTTCTAGGAACAAGGGAAAGTACACTTGTAAGTGAGATATGTTTTTCAGTATAAATACACATATCCCACAAACACTTTCCCTTATGCAACTGAGCTAGAATCTCTCTCAAGCAAGAAACATTAGCAAATCCTTTGTTATTGTTTCTTCGAAGCTAGAATTATTTTCCAGTCAGTTGTAGCAAATAAAAATTAATAAAATTAATTATTGAAGTTAAACACGTCTTAAATTGCTTGATTACTATTGTCTGCATTTCTTACTTGATATTATTACTTCTTGTTTGTTGTTAACAAGATTAGTAATAAATTGTCAAGTTGCATTCAACCCCCCATCTGTAACACTTATATTGTTTAACAACTTACATATTTAACATAACTAAATCACCTACCAGTCTGAGAAAGGTAGATTCATCAAGTTGTTTTGTTAAAATGTCTGCAATCTGTATGTCAGTTGGAACATAGTGAAGTTCCACAATACCATTTTCAATATGTTCTCTAATGAAATGATACCTGACATCTTTGTTCTGGAATGTTGGACTGGATTCTCTGCAATTTTAATAGCACTAGTATTATCACAATACATAGGAATTTTTAATAATGTTAGCCCGTAATCAAGTAATTGATTTCTCATCCACAGAATTTGAGCACAGCATCTTCCAGCTGCTATGTATTCAGCCTCAGCTGTTGAGGTTGATATAGTCTATTGTTTCTTTCTAAACCAAGAAATTAATCTGTTGCCAAGAAATTGGCATTGTCATGTTGTGCTTTTCCTTTCTATTTTGCATCCTGCATAGTCAGAGTCTGGATAGCCAATTAGTGAAAAATCAGACTCTCTAGGATACCAAAGTCCCAGAGTCTGGGCACCCTTGAGATTTCTAAAAATTCTTTTCACAGCTATTAAATGTGATTCTCTAGGGTCATCTTGATATCTTGCACAAAGGCATGTTGCAAATATTATATTTGGTCCACTAGCAGTTAAATATAATAATGAGTCAATCATACCTCTATAGCTAGTGTTTTCAACTTTCTTACCCTTTAGGTCAGAGTCTAGCTTAGTGGCTGTTGACATGGGAGTTTTGGCAGTTGCACACTCTTGCATATCAAACTTCTTCAATAGTTATTTCACATACTTTGATTGATTGATGGAAATTCCATCATCATTCTGTTTGACTTGAAGTCCCAAAAAGAAGTTTAACTCTCCCATCATGCTCATTTCATAATTTGACTGCATTAATTTGCTAAACTTTTCACAGATTTTTTCATTAGTAGAACCAAATATAATATCATCAACATAAATTTGGACAAGCAAAATATCACCTTTATATTTTCGAATAAAAAGAGTTTTGTCAATGGTACCTCTAATGAGTCCATTTTCAAGAAGAAATTTTGATAGAGTTTCATACCATGCTCTAGGTGCTTGCTTCAATCCATATAGTGCTTTGTATAACCTATAAACATGATCATGAAACTTTGGATCAACAAATCATGGTGGTTGCTCTACACAGACTTCTTCTTCCAATTTTCTATTTAAGAAGGCACTTTTCACATCCATCTGATACACCTTGAATTTTGAATGGGCTGCAAATGTAAGAAACATTTTGATAGCTTCCAATCTTGCAATTGGTGCAAAAGTTTCATCATTGTCAATTCCATCCTCCTCAGAGTATCCTTTTGAAACTAGCCTTGATTTGTTTCTAATCACAGTTCAAATCTCATCAAGTTTATTTCTGAACACCCATTTTGCACCAATAATTGATCTATTTCTGGGTATTGTTACAAATTTCCACACCTTATTTCTCTCAACTCATTTAATTCTTCTTGCATTGTAATAATCCAATCAGGGTCTTGTAAAACTTCCTCAATTTTCTTGGGTTCATTCTTTGAGAGAAAACAGTTATAAAGACATTCATTTTGAGTGGTTGTTGTAGTTTGTACACCACTCTCAGGATCACCAATTATCAAATCAGGAGTGTGATCTCTTGCCCATTTTCTAGCTGGTGGAAGATTGGTTCTTGAACTTGAAGCTCCCCCTAAATCATTGGCATTTCCTGTATGTGAGTGAAATTCAAATGAAGAGGCTCCCCTGAATTATTTGACTCTGAAAAAGATTCAGAGTTGCCTGATCCAGACCCTGATGAGTTAGACTCTGAAAAACTTGATTTTTTCTGTCTAGACTCTGTCTGGGTAGACTCTGATCTATTAGACTATGAGTTGATTGGAGTTGAATTTCCTGGCTCTCTTTTAGAGTGTGCAGGTTCATGTGTGGTATCAGGAGTGATTTGAGACTCTTCATCCTCATCATCTTCATCTATCTCAGAACTTTTTAAATTTTTAAATTTCAGTGTTGTAGACTCTGATTCATCCTGCAATCATATAATCTTTTTGTCATCAAATGCAACAAGAATAGATTTCATAACAATTTTGGTTCTGAGATTAAAGACTCTGAATGTCTTTGTATTTGATGCATATCGAAGGAAGATAGCTTCATCAGCCTTTGTTTCAAATTTGCTTAGATTTTCAAGGTGTACTTTCAGTACAAAACATTTGCATCCAAATATGTGAAAGTGTTTTACACTTGGATTCTTGTCATTTACCATTTCATAGGGAGTCTTTCCATGCATATTAATCAATGTACAGTTTTGAGTGAAACATGTTGTATTGACTGCCTCAGCCTAGAAATATACTGGAAGTTTAGACTCTGCCAACATTTTTCTGGCAGCTTCTATGAGTGTTATATTCTTTCTCTCCAAAACTCCATTTTGTTGAGGTGTTCCTGGTGCAGAAAATTGTTGAGTAATTCACTTTGATGCACAGTATTCCCCCATGATTGAATTCTTGAATTCAGTATCATTGTCACTCCGTAGAACTCTTATTGTCTTCTTTGATTTTGTTACTAGAAAAGTGATATAGTCTATTATGTGTTGTGGAGCTTTATCCTTTGAATGCAGAAAGAAAACCAATGTGAATCTTGTAAAATCTACAATCACAAGAGCATATTTCTTTTTGTTAATTGAAATCACTTTATCCTTTGAATGCAGAAAGGAAACCGATGTGAATTTTGCAAAATCATCTATAATGACAAGACCCATGTGAATCTTGCAAAATCATCTACAATGACAAGAGCATATTTCTTTTTATTAATTGATATCATATTTACTGGACCAAGTTGACATGCTTCACAAAGTCCATCTTTCACAAAATCAACATGTGGTAGTCCTCTCACAAGATTCTATTTCACCAACTTGTTGAGGGTTTTGAAGTTGATGTGTGACAGTTTCTTGTGCCATTTCCAACTTTCTTCAGTTGAGGCCTTGCTATATAGACATGTGACTTCATTGTGAATGTAATCCTCCAGGTTGGCTTCATATATGTTACCATGTCTATGTCTTTTGAAAACCAAAATGTCTGTTTCTTTATGAATCACAAGACACTCTTTGTTGTCAAAGCCAGTATGGTAACCTTTATCTCCAAGTTGATTTATGTTGATTAAGTTGTGTTTCATCCCATCAACTAGAGCTACTTCATCAATGATGACATTCCCAAGTACAATCTTGACATATCTCAGTGTTTGTCCTTTGTTGTCATCTCCAAAGGATACTTCTGGGTCAGTCATCTCTACAAAGTCATTAAGCAGGGATTTCTTTCCAGTCATGTATCCTGAGCATCCACTATCCAGGATTAGGGTTACTCTCTTTACCCTAGTTCCATGCATACATATAGCAACTAGTTAGATGTTTTGGGGACCCAAACAGTTTTGGATCCTTTACTACTAAGTTTGGGTGAAATAGGCTTAGTATTTTTCACTTTTGTTTTATATGTCTCCTTTGTTGCTTTAGACTCTGGTGGAGTTTTAACAGTGTCATACCAACTTTTATCAATTGAAGATTTTAGCTCATAAAAATTGTAATACAAATTATGATAGTCCCTACACATATAAATAGAATGAAATATGCTACAACAGTAATAACAAGGCTTCTGTGGAATGTAGTAACTTTTTAGAGTCTGTGAAGGAATAGACTCTGATTTCTTCTCAATTTTTGTTTTACAGTCTAGAGCTAAATGGTTATGGTTGCCACATCTGTAACACTTCTTTCTAGGAGCATTAAGATCTTTTTTATAATTATTGTCCTTATTAATGTCTTCCTTACCATTCCTATTTCTCCTACTCTTGGTAGACTCTGATAAGTTCTCTAGCATTTCCTTTAACTTAAACTTAGACAGGTACCGAATGTTAATGTTTTTCTTAGAATTCTTTCCTCATGATTCATCTACCTTTTTGTTGAAAACAGGGGGATCATTGACAAATGAGTTTTTGGTTTCTTTAGGTAAATCAATCTTTAATTCAGAAGTCACAAACTTAACAGGAATAAAGTAACTTTTGTCCTTAGTCTTATTAATTTGGCTAGCTTATCCATTGTTATCATTCTCAACAATAGGTCTTTTGTATTGACTCTTGTCATAACCTAGACCAGCAGTTTGACACACATTTTGATTGTTGAGAATTTCCTGAACTTTTCTACCAAAGTCTGTCCATACTCTGAACTTAAGTCTTTCTTCCTCTAGTTCTTTCTTAACAAAGTCATAGGCTTTCAAGACTTCAGTGTAGTTATGCCTACATTTTTCAGAATCCTTTTTGTATTGGTCCATTAACACTAACTCAGACTCTAAATGGTTATTCCTGCTTGTCAAGGTTAAATTTTCTTCTCTTAACCTGTCATTTTCATTAGTGAGAGACCTACAATTTGTCATTTATTCTTAATCCCACTTTGCACAATTTTTATACCATCAGAGTCTAAATTAAGTATGTATTCAGGAGAGAAGATTGATACCTGAATCTTGGGAGATGAAGGTTCTTTGGGAGATTCTGATTTTTTTTAGGAGAAAGCCATTAATACTAGATTTTCATAATCAATTTCATCCTCTGAGCTTGAATCTGTCTAATTATTTCCTGTTGAGAGAAGTGATTTCTCTTTGCCTTGACTTTTTTCTTTTCTACATTCACTAGCAAAGTGCCCCAGTATTCCACAGTTGAAACATTTGACATTTGCTTTGTCAAGCTTGATAATAGTGTTTTTACCCTTCTCAGTCTTTTCATCTTCTTTCTTGAATGATGGTCTTTTGCTAAATTTGCCAGTTCTTTTGTTGAATTTCATTCTTTTGAAATTCTTAGCAAACATAGCTATCATTTGACTCAGATCAATCTCTTCAACTGAATCAGAGTCTATGTCATTAGACTCTGACTCAACAACAGTTTTACCCTTCTTCCTTGAATCCTTGATTCTGTGGGTTCTTCTTGTTGTTCTTTCTCAGACTCCAATAAGAGTGCCACAGATTTTGCCTTTACAAACTTCTTGTTCTTTCTCTATTGCATCTCTAAATCATATATCTTGAGTCTGCCATATAATTCTTCTAGAATTATTTCATCCAAATCTCTAGCTTCTCTTATGGCTGTTGTTTTGTTGTCCCACTCTTCAGGAAGGGCTCTCGGAAACTTGGTGTTTGTATCTTCAGAATCATAAACCTTACCAAGTATAGCCATCTCATTCATGAGTTTTGTGAATCTATCATACATCTCAGTAATAGATTCCTCAGATCTTGCCTCAAAGTATTCATACTCCCGAATTAGCAGAGACCTAGCATTCTTCTTGACATCTTTAGTCCCTTCACAGTGCACTTCAAGTTTTGTCCACATCTCCTTGACAGTTTTGCATGATATAACACAATTTGTAAGAACAGAATCCAAACTGTTAAAGAGAATGTTTTTGACTTTTGTCTCCTTAAGGACATTCTCTTTGTCCTCCTTTGTCCACTCAGCCTTTGGTTTCTTAACAAAGTGTCCTTCAGTTATTTTACCTTCTTCAGTGGTTTGAAGAACAAGTTTTGAGGGCACATATGATCCTTCATGGATCCTGTCAAGATGTCAGGGTCTGTGGCTTCCAGATGGTATAGCATCTTAACCTTCTAGTGGGTGTATTCATTTCTCTTAAGCATAGGAATCTTAGAATTTTCATCTTTGTTTCCAGACATCTTTGATCGATTTTAAATGTTAGGCTCTAATACCAATTGTTTTCCCAGTTACACAAGTAGAAGGGGGGGTTGAATACTTGTGTGCTCTTTTGTCTGATTAAAATCAACTCAATATGAATTAAAGTTTTGAATTAAGAACAAAGATCAAATACAAAGATATGAATGAATATTGTTTGCATTATTGATAAGTAAATACAAACTCTCATATGGTGTACACAAATCCTAGCAGTTTCTCTGTGTTTTCACAGCAACTCTCTATATCTCTATGCTCTCACAAAAGTTTGACTTATTAATCACACATACAATTAGGCTACATAGAGTGTTTATATAGAGAGTTGTCTATCAACTAATAATAGAAAATCAATTTACAATAGGAATAGAATTCCTAATTATCAGTTGACAGTTTTCTTCTGAATTTCTCTTTCCTTCCCATAGCATATCTGGAATATATTTGTCTTTATCTTCGAAGACTTTCCATTCATGTGATCATCTTTCAAATTTAGCTTCAACTTTATAGACTCTGAAATCTTCAGACTCTATCAGACTATAAACTCTGATAGTCTATAGACTCTGATCATTTGTAGACTCTGACAGAATGTAGACTCCGATAGTTTATAGACTCTGATCATCTTCCAGACTCTGATCTTCATCCAAACTCTGTTTTCACTTTCTACAGAAATTCTTCTAAGTACAAGTGACAAGAATGTTGACTGTTTAGACTCTGATTATAAAAGTTCAAAGACTAGAAAGATTTATTACAAATACATTATGCTAGGTCCTGTTTTAGTATCTTGTACATCATCAAATGAATATATTTCTAACACATCTTCACCCCATACTTCAGGCATCTGCAGAACTTCTTAGACAAAACCCCTGCTTGTCACTGAACCACCCCGTATTGAGGTTTCAGACTAATCTTCAAGAGGTCCAAATGTATCCACGCTAAATTTGGGGCACAACACTTACTATAGATCTCAATAACCATATACAACCAAAGAGGCACTTGGTGTTTCGATCTATTAACTGTAGTTGACAATTTTCTCCTAAAAATCTTGACCTATATAATTTGTATGTCTTGCATCATAAAAATAATCAACGGTTGATTATTTTTGTAATGTTTTAATTTTTAATAAATATTCATTCTTTGTTTTTTCTTTCATCCGTCAACTTTTTTAACACGTTTTAAAAAAAAGCTTAAATACAATTATAACCCTGCGTTTTCAACAATATACAACTAAAACCCTTTTTTAATATATTTAGTAAATTTAACACTACATTTTTTAACTATATACAATTGAAACCTTTTTTTAAAATAATTAGTAAATTTAACCCTATGTTTTTAACTATTTACAATAAAAACTTTTTTAAAAAAAATATTTAGTAAATTTAACATTGACTTTTTAGTTTTGAAATAAAATAAACTTACTCAAATATGGTTCAATTTATGGGAATTATAGAAGAGTATTTTTAAAAATAAATTAAATTTGGTGATGAACATTCATGAATATATTGAGCGGGAAGTGTGATAGCAAGAATGAATAATATAAACACATATTAAAATTTTATTGAACATATATAATATATTATATATATAGACATATTAATATATTGAGCGGGAAGTGTGATAGTAAGAATGAATAATATAAACACATATTAAAATTTTATTGAACATATATAATATATTATATATATAGACATATTAATATAGAAATTAAAAGAACATTTAAATATCTATTTTATAATAAAAACCCTGGTAATTGCATATATATATATATATATATATATATATATATATATATATATATATATATATATATATATATATTATGCTTAGATAATATCTAT
The DNA here is from genome assembly GCA_028671895.1 of Oenanthe sinensis. Lineage (NCBI taxonomy): Eukaryota > Viridiplantae > Streptophyta > Magnoliopsida > Apiales > Apiaceae > Oenanthe > Oenanthe sinensis. The sequence continues at coordinate 22,051,650 of CM053803.1, read as the reverse complement.
ACAAAAAAATTTGACAATAGTTCATTTGATGAATATTTATTCAAAATTTGGTCGTAAGATTTAATTTATTCTGAAATTAAAAAGTGAAGGTTAAATTTACTAAATATTTTAAAAAAAAGTTTTAATTGTAAATAGTTAAAAATATAAGGTTAAATTAACTAATTATTTTTAAAAAAATCAATTGTATGTAATAAAAAATATAGGATTAACTTAACTAAATATATTAAAAGAGAGTTTTAATTGTATATGGTTGAAAAAGCAGAGTTATAATTGCATTTAAACATTTAAAAATTATATTTCAATAATCAATATTCTTAAAATTTTTACATATGGACCTACGACTTATCTAATATATAAAAATACATCTCATCAATCATATCCTAGACATATGTATGTGGTCCACACAATAATGATAACATCTGACAGACACTAGTATGACATGCTTGCAATTTCAATAAGAAATCGACAAAAATATCATGTCACATGGTACCCCTTTTTTTAGGTGAAGATCAAAATTTTCTCTTACAAATTATTGATTCATCGATGCTAAAATTACCGATGATTTAACTAGTTCGTATTATCAGCTTCATTTAAATGAGTTCATAATAACTCGTTACTAAAATAGTTTTAAAAATTGAAATCCCACTATTTGAAATTTGAAAACCGAATCAATTCAAAAAAAATGGTTTAATTATCATTTTTACTATACAAACATACATACAAATTTAAGAAAAAAAATTATATTTAAAAAATTTTAATTAAAAATGTCAACTAACCACATACATATTATATACTAGTTGTACACTTATTTTATTTTTTTACAAACAAAATGATTTTATTAAAACAATATAACACAGTCGGAATAAACCTTCGAACAGTCAATTACAATCTGATTATGAAACAAAGAATGGGCTAAACAAATACTTCATCCCTCCGTCCCATCCATTTGTTTACATTTTTGAGAGAGTGTCCGGCATGCATTTTAAGGTGCATATAAAGTATAGTTCCATAACTTATTTTTATAATTTCCTGTTTTTGAATAAAAATTGAATGTTTAAATTTTTATTCAGAAAAAGAAAAAATTAAAAATAAGTTATGGAACTATACTTTATACGCACCTTAAAATGTGTTTCGGACACTCTCTCTAACATGTAAAAAAATGGGTGGGACGGAGGGAGTAGCTGTTTTGTTTTGAGATCGCTTGACATATAGAATATTCAAATTCTTTAATCTAAAAAGTATTACAATAACATATCGAGCAATCCAACTTATATAAGTTGTAAAACCAGTAGCATCACAATTGACCTTCACATAAGTGTCATTTATAGCCCAATGTTCAGAACTATCAGTTACATTAATTGATATTGAAGGAAAAATATCCTCAAAATATGAATAATTTTTTGTTATGAAAGGTGAGTTCTTGCGATATCCACCACCGTCTCAGATTCGATGCGAGTCTTACAAATTTCCTAAAATACCATATAAATCATTCTCAGAAAAACTACGGATAACAAGACACACAAAAACATCAAAATATAAAATACTAACATCCCAAAAAGATGGGCAACTAACAATTTTGATAACAATATACCAACAACATCTCTTTCAAAAAAGATTGGATCTCAATTTTATTAAAACACTGGTAAATAGAAAAGAGGATGGGAGAACGAATGAGCTTAATCGGTAAAGGAGATGAATGTATGAAAGTGAAGAAATGACAGCTAGAATGCTAGGATAAGAGTCGACTCTCAAAACCCTAATTTTTTCGTACTCCAGACGTAGTTGTCCACTTATTATTCTATAGGAATTATCACATGTTTATGAAAAAAAATTTGTTCTGTAAATAAAAAATTCGTTATGGAAATATTATGCACATTAATATGAAATTATCGGTTTTGGATAGAATTCACACAGAAATTATCTCATACGGAGTATATGTTAATGAAATTATTTGTCAACTTATGTTTAAAACAAATTAATCTTTATATCTTTGAAGATATAAAGTTTGAAATTAATACCTTCTACAATTTCGCCTACCCCAAAAATCACCAATCTTATAATTATATCGTCGTCATTCACCCGTGGTCATTCATATATGAAACACGATTATTAACTGATCACCAGAATAACATTTCAGACTATGATAGCTCTGTTTGGCAACTACTTATTTCCGGAAATAAATCCTTATTTCTGGAAAAAAAATAAGTATGTATGTACTTTTTCTTAAAATAAGTAATTTATTTTTTATTTTAAAAATAATATTTGGTTTTAAAATTCTAAAATAAATATTTATCTTTAAAAAATATATGAAAATATGTTAAAAAAAATATGAACTAAGTAACTTATTTTAAGTTTAAGGAATCTCAAACGGTCACATAATTGTAGTCTACAATAACAAAATAATTTTTTTAACTTTCAGTTATAATATTATTTGTTGGACGGTATAACTAGAGATACATAAAAACCGGATCGGATTGGATTCGGGCTAGGTTTTAAAAAATCTGGATTTTTTTAAATCGGGTCGGGCCAGGCTTTTTTAAAATCGGACCGGACTCCTCTCAAAATAACTAGGCCCGTTTAGGCCCGCGGATTGGGACGGATCAGATCGGGCTGAGTCTAGATCGGATTTTTTCACATAATTTTAATATTAATAATTTTAATTTATTTAAATAATAATGTATATATTTTAAATATTTTTTGGATTATATTGAAAATTTTATGCTTTTATTTATACATCCACAACCTTTATTATTATTTAAGTGAAATAATTCATACGTATATTAGTATAGTTTATAATTTAAAATGTATAATTTGGTGTTAACATTAATAAAAAGTGTTGCTAATTGAAAAATTAATTGAAATCCTTAAAAAGGTTGCTCAATCAAAATTTTATTTAAACTTTTATCCAATACTTTATTCAATTTTATAATAAATCTTGATAATAAATGAATTCAATCAAGTTTTTATTCGAATATTTATTATAAATTCATATAGAATCTGGACTTTTTTAGTCAGACTGGATTGGGCCGGCTTTTGTCCAGGGGCTTCAATCCAGACCGGGCTTAATCCGGATTTTTTACCGGATCGGGCATGACCGGATTTTTCCAAAAAATATATGGCCCGTTTAGGCCCGCGGGCCGGATCGGATCGGGGCAGACTTTTTCCGGATCGAATTTTTTCCGAAATTTTTTCAGATCGGATCGGACGGATTTTTCGAATTTGAATTTTTTGTACATCTCTGGATACAACACCCATTCACGTCACATTAATATTCACTTTATTAATATTAATATGATATCATTCGTTTTGCGTCGATTAAAACCATACAAATTTGTTCTTCAATTTCTCCCAATTTATATATATATTAATTTAGGTATTTGACTTTTTAGGGTTAAATTCAATAAAATACTCTTGAATAGAATATAATTGTTATCAATTGAAAGACTTAGTTTCAACGAGTAATTCTCTTATTTGAGTATTTGAGATTCGGTGCGCGCATTTGTATATACACGGAATCTAATATCATTATTAATAAAAATTATCAATTATATATATGACAATTTAGCATTTGAAATAATTTTTAGAATACGCAGCATTTCTCTATCTTCTTTTAGTGATTTGGTATTGAGTTCACTCTTTACCGCATAGTCTAACATTTGTTTTGAGTTTTTTCATGTTTCAGTATTTTTCTTTGAAAAAGTGGGATAAACATACCGTACTTTCGAGTGAAAAATAAAAAATAAACTTAATTTATTCCGCTACGTAAATTATTTGATTGATGTGTAAATTATTTGATTGATTTCATATCGACATGTGAAATAATACAAATAAACTGTACTGTATATGATAAGTTTAAGTTGGTGACAGCTGACGAGTCACGAGTGAAGTAGAAGAGTGGATGGAGACTTGGAACAGGCAAACGTATAATGTGGAATCGAAGATAATATAAAGAGTGATTATTAATCACGTGAACAATAAAGAATGATATCAATTGTGGTGTTAGTTAAGGTAGCAGTTGCAATTGTAAGAAATAACAAAACCACAATGTAAATCGACAAGATCAATACGTAGTAGTTTTTTTTATTATTATTCACCACTGATTACAAGTCCAGATCTAATTCTTGGAATCTTGGGTAGCAGTTTGAGTCGGGTTATATTTCTGATAAGTAATTTATATAGAATAAAATAATATATTTTAATTTATTCGATAAATTAAATGTGCCTTATTTTTTGTTTATCTTCCGGCAAAAGCTATAGGTTCTCTGTCATCTTAACTTTAAAAAAAGTTAATGGGATACTCCATGCTAAATTGTTTTATAATTTGTGAGTAAAATATTTTTTTATTAAATTATTGTATATTTAAATAGTTTACTCGAAAAGTATTTAACTCAAATATATTAAAGATAAAAAAATTCTTCAAAAGTTATATCTCAAAAGATAATATTATTATTTTTTACATAAAGTAAATGTCGTAATATAAATCCAAAGACATATAAGTACCGAATGCTTTCAAAATTTAATTTTATAAATCTATGTTAATCCTTAAATTTTCTTTTCAATATGAATAATAATAATAATAATAATAATAATAATAATAATAAATGAGGATGAAGTTTCTAAAGCACACTATAGAGTAGTTCTCTATTAGTGCATCATAAATCATGTATTTTATTTATTTTTTGATAATCCAACTGTACAGATGAAATATTTATACCAAAATAACAGTATATACAAATTTGCATTATATTTGAAAGTGTGTAGTATTACTTTTATATTAGTATTATTTCTTTATATATATTCAACGGCATAGATCTATTATAATCTTATTATTATAAATTTAGAATTCCGAATTAATATATTACATGAAAATTCGCACATTGACTTATTTTAATATGAAATTAACATCTGTACGGTTAGATTGTTTAAATAGTAATTTATTTATTTATTTTTAAGCCGCACTAATGGGGAACTTCTCTATTGTGTACTTTATATACTATTTTCCCATAATTAAATTTATATATGAAGATATAGATTTGTGTCACGTAAATAATTACTTAACAATTGATTTTGTATTTTTTTGTCAGGGATTTTATATTTAAATTAACATCATAAGAACATTTACCCAACACTTTATGAGTCCGCATCTAAGCTAGCAAAACTGCAGAAGTAAGTTTTTAAGTTTTCAATTCCACGAAGTTTGTCGAAAGGCGTTTGTTGCAGAGTATGTACTGGGCCTGGGCCTTTAGTATTCTGAAGTTTTAATGTTGGGTTTTATGGTTAAATGAATATGGATAGATCTACATTCGGCCGAGGAACACTGCAAGCACAAAAGCAGAGAGAGAGAATTTCGTATTCACCCTCAAGCATCTCCATGGAGCTTGCTAACAAAGTTGTCAAACCATGATAAATTATTAAATATATTGTTTTTTAATTTTCTCTCACATCCATGTTACTCTTTGTAACATTTATTAAAATTTTGTTTCAATAATTAAACAACTTTAAAGGTTGCTCACGTGGTCCCTCTATATTAATTTTATATTTAGTTTAATATAAAAATGGGTAGAGTAATATATATTTTAGATATTTTGTATGACTTTTTGCTAGTTTAGAAAGTTGCCAATGAGTTGTCAACTTTTGACAATCTTGATAGGTAACCTTTTGGCAACCTCTCAACTCTAATATGTAGGCAATCAAGGGTGTTATCCCACATAAGTTTAGCAACCTCCTTAAGAACCCCTATTGAAGATGCTCTTGTACTATCAGTTAAAACGATAAAAACGAACATTATTCAAAGTATCGATTTTTTTTTCTTTATTTGAATTTATACTACTTCAATCTCATGTTTTTTTATCATTTAATTTTCAAAAGATTAAATTATTTTAACGAAAAGTAGCAGGGGCGTAACAAACATTTTGGGGGCTCTGTGCAAAATTTTAAAATTGGGCCCTTTATGTAATTCAATATATATTAAAATTATTAAACTTTATTTTTTTAATAAAATAAATTATCAAAAATATTTTAAATAAAAAATAAATTTTAACAAATTTGATATTTATTATAATATTATCAATATTTATCAACTTTATTAATAAACCATAATATTTTTGTTATAAATATTTATAAGACAGTATAAATTCGGGGGCTCTAAATTTTCGGGGTATGTGCGGTCGCTCATCTTGCGCTGCCCATAAAAAGTAGTCAGCTCCACCTTTGGGCCGAAATAACCTAGCCATTTTAAACCGAAAGTTAAATGCATTTCAAGCCCGAATAAATTGTATTGGGTTTTTAACCCTGACTTAACCCAACCCAATTCACTTTTACAACACTACAATGTTGGACCGGATGGCAATAATGTTAGTACACTTGACCTAGGTATATTTGTTAAATATGCCTGTGATAGATCTGTTGAATTTATTTATGGTTAGTTGTTTCATACATGATGTCATGCTTGCAAAAACAACACATGAAATAAATATATAAATATAAATATATAAATATATAAATATATAAATATAAATAAATAAATAAATATATATATATATATCATAGCTCTTGATTTTATAAATTTTTTAATCTAATCTAATGTGCCCGCCAGAGCATCCACACTAATAACCTACACCCACACACACTAACCCCACCTCTACTAATGCCATGACGATGCCATAATTAGTTTTTTATTTTATTTTTTAAAAAAATTCAAATTTTTTTTTTTGTGAAAAAACTTTATATAGCTGACGTTATACCAACATCATACTGGTGATTTTTTTGAGAAATAGTGATTTTTTGAAGAATTTTTTACTAGAATTCAATTTTCTTAAAAAATGGTGATTTTCTTGATTTCAACAAAAATCACCGTTATGATGTCAGCATGATGTTAGATATATAAAAAAAATTCAAAAAATTTTATTTTAAAAAAAAATTATGACATCATACTGGTGATTTTTTCCGCTAATGTCATACTTGGTGATTATTTGTGTTGAGATGAGTGACTAGAATTATATCTCGTATCTCACACTAATTAACATTCTCATTAGAGTATGACCTTTAATATATATATATATATATATATATATATATATATATATATATATATATATATATATATATATATATATATATAATGGAGTCATTTTTTAACTCTAAAACGACCCATCCAACTCGTGTACACCTTATAGTAGGGGTGAGTATTCGGTCCGGTTAACCGAAAACTGAACCGAATAACCGAAATATTTTCGGTTCGGTTAACCGAAATTAAAATTTCGGTTCGGTTTTCGGTTTTGATTTTTCCTGAAATTCGGTTTTTCGGTTTTTAATCGCGGTTAACCGAAAAACCGAAAAAAACCCAAATATATATAATATGTAATAAAACAGAATATATAATATAATATGAGGTAAGTTGTGATTTGTAGTTTAGAGAATTAGGGTTTACTTTGTTATGTGAAAAATGAGGTAGTTGAGATTTGTGTTGGGGTTGGTGAAGTGAGTCGTGTGTGATAAGTTTGTGTGGTAATATTATTATTATTTTTTCCAGAAAAGCTTGTTATATTTTGAATTGATTTTAAATTTCGGTTTTCGGTAATAACCGAAATAAATATTTCGGTTCGGTTAAAAACCGAATTTATTTCAGTTCGGTTTTCGATTTTGATTTTTCTGAAATTTCGGTTTCGATTAACCGAATTAAAATTCGGTTCGGTTCGGTTAAAACCGAATACTCGCCCCTACCTTATAGAGAGGCATTTGTAATATATACACATATAAAAAGATGATTTGGAGACAATTCTTCACAAGTGACGATTTAAACATTTAATGCCTAAATTTATGTTATATAGGTCAATTTCTCATTTTGTGACTCGATCATTAATAAAAGAAAAACTTAATTACATGTTCATTTTCATTCTTGCATGATCTCGACAGAACAAATTAGGAAAAAAATTGTGCTACTCGGCCCCTCCCCTAATTCTTCTATCTACTACCTTCCCTGTTCAAACTCAAAATAATAAAGCTATAGAAGAGAAAAGAATATTATGCATAAGAAAATATATTAAACAAGCTAGCTATTAGCTATATACCGTGGGCAAATCGAATGGGTTTTGACTCTCAGTGTCCTCCTCGCATCATTATTTCTCGACGACTTTGGAATACCATCGAGACTTCCTTATATTTTATATTTTCATAAAGTAATAAAGTGAGAACCCAATTAATTTTTATTAGGCTTAAATACAATTATAACCCTGCGTTTTCAACAATATACAATTAAAACTCTCTTTTAATATATTTATTAAATTTAACCTACGTTTTTGAACTATATACAATTGAAATCTTTTTTAAAATAATTAATAAATTTAATCATATGTTTTTAAATATTTACAGTACAAACCTTTTTTAAAAATATTTAGTAAATTTAACCTTGACTTTTTAGTTTTGAAATAAAATAAACCTTACCCAAATATGGTTCAATTTATGGCAATTATAGAAGAGTATTTTTGAAAATAAATTAAATTTGGTGATGAACATTCATGAATATATTGAGCGGGAAGTGTGATGGCAAAATGGAATAATATAAACACATATTAAAATTTTATTGAACATATATAATATATTATATATATAGACATATTAATATAAAAATTAAAAGAACATTTAAATATCTATTTTATAATAAAAACCCTAATAATTGCATATATCTATTATGTTTAGATAATATCTATACAAAAAAATTGACAATAGTGTATTTGACGAATATTTATTCAAAATTTGGTCAAGGTTTAATTTTTTCTGAAATTAAAAAGTCAAGGTTAAATTTACTAAATATTTTTAAAAAAAGTTTTAATTATAAATAGTTAAAAATATAAGGTTAAATTTACTAATTATTTTAAAAAAGATTTCAATTGTATGTAGTTAAAAAACGTAGGGTTAAATTTACTAAATATATTAAAAGAGAATTTTAATTATATATTGTTGAAAATGCATGATTATAATTGTATTTAAACCATTTTATTATTATACTTGCATGTTGGAAGGGTATCACATACAGGGGCGGACTTACATGCAGGATAACGGGGGGATGGGTCCCCAGTGAATTTTAACCCAATACCTTAATATATAAAGTCCAAAATAGGGTGCCCCACTAGTTAAATAGTGGTGCCCCAATAGTCAAACATTTATCTAGGCCAACCCATTTCATTTATATTTTTTGTTCTAATATTTAGCAAGCCCAATCCAATAAAAATCAAGTTAGCTTTAAGTCCAAAGTCTAAATCAGTGTAAAAAGAACAGAGTGGCAAACCGGGCGAACAAAAAAATTAAAAAAACCTAATATCTTAATTGAAAAAGATAAACCGTATGTTTGAAAAAAACAAACCTAATATCCTAATATCTATAATATTACACATCTTTTATTAGTTCTATATTTTTATTTATATATTGTGCCCCCACTAAAATTTATTCCTGGGTCCGCCACTGATCACATAAAGCAAAGTTGCCTTCACTTCTGGATCATGATATCAGAAGTTTATTTTACCATTTAAAACCATTGAAATATGATTAGAACTCGTGGAATTGAAGAAAAGTTTATATTAAATTCCTTGCAGGTTGTAAGATACCTACCGTAAGATGGAGAGTTTCTAAAAGTCAAGTTTATATTAGAGTGTTTAGTTATCGATTTTTTATCGATGTACTTAATTATATGAATCCAAAACTACTACCCCTTGTTACTTTTGGGAATAAAATTTGTCCCTAATTATTTATCATTTTCTATTTTCAAAATAATCTTATAATTTTTTTTAAATAATACTATTATATTACTATTTTCAATGTTTGACTAATTTAAATATATAAAAATTTTAATTAATTTAATGAGGAAAGTCATGAAAATAAGTTATCTAATTAATATTTTATTAAAATATGTGTTTTTTTTCAAAAAACAGAATTAAAAAGAGACTGACGGAGTATTATAATACTGGGTGTGTCTTATGATTATTGCCTCCAAGGAGCCTCTACCTTTAAAGGGTGTTGGCCCTATATGTCATAATTTGGGGAGAAAATGTCCTAAATAGCACACCCAAAAAAAATGGCCCTAAATAGCACTCCAAAACGCTACATTGTGTAGAGTTTTGAAAAAAAAAATCCCCCCCAAAACGCTACTTTAAGTTACGTTTTTTAGCCTAGAACCCAAGATAAAGTAGTGTTTTTTCCCAAAAAAATTAAAAAAAATTCAAAACGCTGCACGAAGTAGCGTTTCCCCCCGAATTTTTTTTAAAAAAAGTGCAAAACGCTACACGAAGTAGCGTTTTCACCCCTTTTCCAGCACGCCACACTATGTAGCGTTTTGGAGTGCTATTTAGGGCCATTTTTACGAGTTGTGCCATTTAGGGCATTTTCCTCCCAAATTGTGACATATAGGACCTTTTCTCACCTTTAAAAGGGGCGGAGGGAGATATCGATGAATTTAAGTTATTTAAGAATCTAGACATGTATGTACAATTTCAAACCGGTAGAAAATGAGGAAGAGAGCGACTATCTAACATTGACAAGTAGTCAACAGTGAACGCATGCACACGTTGAAAGATGATAAGCAGTTAAGCACATAGAATTTGTTATTTATTGATAATTGTCCGACGCTAATCAATTCAATTCATAATCGCACTGTACGTCATATAAATATTTGCATTATTTATTATTCATGATTAAGAATACTCGGTTGTTAGGCCGTTAAAAACGATGGTCGAATATATTAAAAAAACACTTAGATCGGGAAAGATGAAGCATCTAGATAAAAATAAACATATACCGGGACTTATGAGTAGTTTGTGTCCCTTCTTATGTTTCGAGAGTGTTTCCAATTCAACAAGTGCAACATGCGAATATTTTACCAACTCAAGTATTGGCTTTTTACATAACCGCCCGCTTACACTTTTCTTCATGCATCTCAGTATAAATACAACTCATGCACCCTGTCTTCTGTATATCAAACCAAATACATTCATTATTCATAGCTATGAAGACTAATAATACTTCACTAGTTATCTTGATCTTCCTCTTTTTATTTTTTTCATGGGCCTCCTCAGAGTATATTACTGATAATCCAACTAAATTCATCCAATGCCTGGCCTTAAAATCTCCTGATTCCGCCAGCATTAGCAAACTCATTTACACTGCAGACAATTCTTCCTACACATCTGTCTATGAATTCTCAATGCGAAATCCTAGATTCAATACCTCCACCCGTCTTAAGCCTCGTGTTATTGTGACACCCGAATCCGAGACTCAAGTCCAAAATGTGGTTATATGTGCTAAAAAGTATGGCATGCAGATCCGAGTCCGTAGTGGGGGTCATGATTTTGAAGGCCTTTCTTATAGCAGCACATATGACATTCCTTTTGTGTTACTTGACATGATCAATTATAAGAAGTTTACGGTTAACGCTACAGCCAAAACAGCAATTGTTCAATCTGGAGCCACACTTGGTGAAGTTTACTATTGGATTTACAGAGCCAGCAATACTCTGGCATTTCCGGCTGGGGTTTGGTCCACGGTGGGAGCTACAGGACTAATCTGTGGGGGAGGATATGGCCCGTTGAGACGAATGTATGGTTTTGCTGCTGACAATGTGCTTGATGTGCGAATGGTGGATGTAAAAGGAAGAATTCTTGACAGAGAATCAATGGGAGAAGATCTTTTTTGGGCTCTTAGAGGTGGTGGTTGTTCAAGTTTTGGTGTCATTCTTTCATGGAAATTGAACCTAGTTGATGTTCCTGAAAAAGTCACTGCTTTGAGTATGTTCCGGACATTAGAACAAGGTGCCACTGATATTCTATATCCGTTCCAAACTATTGCTCCAAAACTTCCCAATAAAGTAGACATCAGAATCCGAGTGAATACAACTCTCAGTGATCTAAGTCCCCGGGCAGATAAAAAAACAGTTGTGTAGCATTTACAGGGTTGTACCTCGGTGGGGCTGATGATTTCCTTGCAATTATGGATGAAAGTTTCCCAGAGATGGGAATGGTATGAGAAGATCTTCAAGAAGTCAGCTGGATCCAAGCTATTATGTCCTCTTCATTCTTCTATCTTTTCGAAGACACTTACTCCCCTGAAGATTTGCTCGACAGAACTTTCTTGTATGATCTGTCTACCAAAGCAAAATCAGATTTTGTGAGGAAACCCATGTCTGTAGCAGCTATAAACGGTTTGTGGGACAAGCTATTAGAAGTTGAAGTAGGAGAAACGACTGTTATATTTACACCATATGGAGGAGTACTGGACAATTATCCAGAGTCAGCACTTACATTCCCTAATAGGGCTGGAACATTGTACATGTTATACGAGAGGGTGCTTTGGGTTGGAAACACTACACAAAAGTTGGAATGGATTAGAAGCTTGGCAGATTACTTGACACCTTATGTCTCGAGTAATCCGCGAAGAGTCTATTCGAATTACGATGATCTTGATCTCGGAGTAAACAATGCTCAAGGTAGCATCAGCTATCTGCAGGCAAAAAAATGGGGTAAACCTTATTTCAATAATAATTTTAAGAAGCTTGTTATGGTGAAAACCATGGTTGATCCGGAGAACTTCTTTAGACATGAGCAGAGTATTCCTCCCTTCTCACTCTGGTCGGATATGTAATCAAGATGCATGCTTCCGGTTTTGCACATGCCTATTTTCAAGCTTGGTCACGTACAAGTTAATTTGTTATTGTCGTTACAAGTTGTGTAACGAGTATGAGTAATGTACCTGTTATTTTGGTTTTGCTGATAAAACATATATGTTCCTTTGGTTGTATTACTTCATATCCAGACGGACCAGACGCATTAACGTTGGTATTTTAGTAACGTGTAATAATATGATAATACTCTTTCGGACAGATTTTAATAATTCCCACATGTTCGTAATCTGCGGCTTTGTTTTTGTCGTAAGAGTATCTCCAATATGGGTGTGAATTAAAATTGTCAATATTGACAAATCATCAAAAAATTAATAAAATATTTTCTTTTTTTTCAATAATATTTTGACACTTTTTCAAGAAAGTTTTACTCCAATGGTTGGCACTCAGAGTTGTCAATTTTTAATACATGTATAATTAATACTAGATATGAATGTTTATGACTTTAATGTGATGTAACACATTTTTACCATATCAGGAGGGTGGCAAAAGTTGACAATTTTGGTTGGCACTCTCACTCCAATAAAGTGTCAACAAGAGTGTTATGTCACATCATGCCATGTGACACTTTGTCACTCTTTTTGACACCCCATTGAAGATGCTCTAAGTAACTTATGTTAGAATTTTAAACTCTTCCCGAAGTAACATAAATAATAATAAGATGAGTAGAGGAAATAACGGTGGGATGTAACTACAGGTCAAAACTATTATTTAGTAGATATATCTGGTATATGATAGAATTTTTTTTCCTGTTATGTAGCTGGATATAAAGTTGTATATGTTCAACTATTTAATTTGTGGGCCGGTCAACACGTAGAATTAAGTTTAAGGTTTTAAGATAGTATGAACTGAAGAATACATAGAACAAAAGGTGGAAATATATGTATGCAAGTAGGGCTGTAATTCGAGTCGGGTTTTTTTGAGCTCGACTCGAGCTCGACTTGATTAACTCGGCTCGACTCGGCTCGAACTCGTTATCGAGCTCGAGCTCGAACAGGTTTTCGGGCTCGATTAAAAACTCGAGTCGAGTCGAGTATTTTTAGGCTAGACTCGGGCTCGACTCGATAAGGCTCGAACTCGAACTCGACTCGGCTCGAGCTCGAACTCGATTAATTTTTTTATAATATATAATTTAATTTATTTAAATATTTTAATTAGTTGATTTCTAAATATATAATATATTAAAATTTGTAGTGTTCTTGAATTTATAAGTTATTTATTTTTTAAAATTTTAATTTAGAAATTTGAGACCAAATCTTATTTTTAAAGTCATTTTTCATTTTGAGTTAAAAAAATGTCTGTTTGTGTAATAAATCATAAAATGACTTACAATTGAAAAAATTATGTAATTTTATACCTTTTTTAAAGATTAAAATTTAATTTAGAAATTTGAGACCAAATCTTGTTTTTAAAATAAAAAGTAAGTTATTTATTTTTAAAAATATTAATATACACTAAGAGCCCAGTTTAAAGTCATTTTTCATTTTGAGTTAAAAATGTCTGTTTGTGTAATAAATCATAAAATGACTTAAAATTGAAAAAATTATGCAATTTTATACCTTTTTTAAAGATTAAAATTTAATTTTAAAACTAGCTTATAGCCCGTGCAAAACACGTGTGAGATTAATAAATTATATATTAGTTATTTTATATGATTTAAATATGTAATTTAAAATTAAAATTATAGATATAATATAAAAGTATAGATAATATAGATATAACATAGTGATAAAATTTAATTAATGTTAATAAAATAATATTATTGTTTTAATATTCATAAAATTTAATATTCATAGAATATAATTTAAATATAATATAATATTATTCTATCCGTGATGAGTTGTATAAAAGGAGGACTATCAGAGTTATAGTTGTATATAAGGTGTTGATGTCGGTCTTCTAATTTGAACATACGGGTATTAATGAAAACTGGTTGTTCTAGTTTGAGCAAAGTTCTTCTAATTTGAGTAGAGCTTGTGTTTTGATAAATAATTTGTGTTATGCGATTAAAATAGAGAAATAGATGGAAACTAAAAAAATGCATATTGTTTATCATAAACTTTAATGATATATTAAATAAAAATTATAGGATAAACTTTAATGATATATTAAATAAAAATTATAGGATAAGTAGGATTCGTAAAAAAAATATAGAATATAATTTTAATATAATATTATTCTATCTTATTATCATATCTTGTATAAAGGGAGGATTAATAGAGTTAGAGTTGTATGCATGATTATATTCTTTTTAAAATTATATTTTATTAAAATTAAATGGTTAAGATTGTTTCTATGGTTCACATAAAATTGAACGGTTAAGATATTTTCTATGGTTCACCCAGTACCATACCGATGACCAAAACTTTTAATTTTTCGATTATAATAATATAGTATAGATTTGAGACCAGATCTTATTTTTAAAATAAAAAATAAGTTATTTATTTTGAAAAAAAATAATATATACTAAGAGCCAATTTAAAGTCATTTTTTATTTTGAGTTAAAAAATGTCTGTTTATGTAATAAATCATAAAATGACTTAAAATTGAAAAAATTATGCAAGTTATAAGTAACATATAAGTATAACCAAGGTACCTAAATATCTAATGTAATTTCATATTATTATTTCACATTTAATGTTCAAATTAACCAAATTGACTAATAATTAACAATTTTTTTACAATTTTGAAAATTAAAATTTTAAAGTAAATTATATATACTTTTTAGTAATATATTAGTATAACTTTTAAATTTTGTCTAATTATATAATATTCGGTTAAAGTTTAGTCAATTTTACAATAAAAATCAAATAATCCACTTAACTTGGATAAAACTATTTTTTCCAAAAAAAAAAAAAAAGCTCAATAGGCTCGAAGCTCGATTAAAGCTCGAAAACTCGAAAACTCGTTAAAAGCTCGTTAAACTCGAAAACTCGTAAAAAAGCTCGTTAAGCTCGAAAACTCGCGAGCGGCTCGAACTCGACTCGAATACTACCCGAGTCGAGCTCGAACACATATTTTAGGCTCGAATAATTTTCGGCTCGACTCGACTCGACAAAAAAAAGCTCGAGCTCGACAAAAAAAAGCTCGAACTCGGCTCGACTCGGCTCGAATTACAGCCCTATATGCAAGAAAATAACGCAACAGTATTCATCTATGTTCAACAATTGTTTGATGGTTTTTGTTCAAGGACTTAATATAAGGTGGTTACATTAATATAGACAGATGAGAGATGATGTAAGCTGGAATGATGTTTGAACATTGTTTTCTGCCTATAAATAGGGCAGTCTGTCCCTTTCAAATGCCGAGAAGACGGAGTTAAAGGAGTCCCGGAAAAAAGATAAAAAAGCCTTATTTACGATTTTTCAAGGTGCGGACAAATCAACCATTGAAAAAATCTCGGAAGCAAAAATAGTCAAATATGCTTGGGAGATTCTGCATACATTATTCTAAGGTGTGAAGAAAGTAAAAAAGGTACGGCTTCAAGTACTGCGTGACGAGTTCGAAAATATAAAAATGAAAAGTCCCAAAAATATTAGTGAATATAACACTCGTTTGAAAACTATGACAAATAAGATGAAAAGAAACAGTGAAAGTCTCGATGATATACGAGTAATGGAAAAACTCCTTCGTTCTTTAAGAAGAAAATTTGATTATGTTGTTAATTCTATTAAGGAGGCAAATGATCTGTACTCAATTTCCATGGACGAACTAGTGGGTTCTCTTCAAGCCCATGAGCAACAGATCAATCAGTATGACGATACAAACCCGTTGCAAAACAAAGTATCCATCGTGAAAATTCAAGTAGTAGGAATTTTTTACGTGGCAGAGGTGACTATAAAGGTGGCTACTGAGATGGACGATATGGAAGACAATTATTCAATAGAAGCCAGAAAAATGAAGGCTATCAACCTGCCGGTCGTGGTCAAAATTTCAGAGGCCGAGGAAGAAGTGAATTCCAGCAAAGAGGTGATAAGTCTCATTTTCATTGTTAGAATTATAATAAGTATGGTCATTTCAGTTATGAGTGTAGATCCTTGAAGGTAGAAGAAAGTACTCATTTTACGGCAGCAAAAGAAGATAAAGATGTGGGTTCTGATATGTTTATCACATATAAAGGAGACGAGAAAAACAAAAAAATATTTGATATCTTGATTCAAGTGTAAGTAATCACATGTGCGACCACAAGGAATTATTTACGAAAATAGACGACACTGCCAAGAGAGAAGTTACTTTTGGTGACTCATCAAAAATTCCGGTCAAAGGCAAAGGTAAAATTACGATTGTGTTAAGGAATGGTGAAAATAAGTATATACATTATGTTTATTATATACTTGCTTTGAAAAATAACATCATTAGTCTTGGCCAACTCGTGGAGAAAGGATATAAGATACATAAGCAAGATAATTCTCTTATTATCAGAAATCATGTTCGAGAATTAATTGTCAATGTGGAGATGTCAATGAATCTCCTTTTCACTCTTTATATGCATACAAAGATGCCGAAGTGCTGAAAGTCTGTCATTAAAAATGATTCATGGTATGGCATTTGAGATTTGGTAATCTTGGATTTTCTAGCTTGAAATTTTTGTCAAAGACAAAAATGGTGGACGGTTTTGCCAGCGATCGATGAACCAAATTATCTATGTAAAACATGTGTCAAAAGGAAGCAACATTGAGAAAGTTTTCCTGTTGGAAAATCATGGAGAGCTAGGAAGTCGTTGGAGATTGTTTATACTGATATAGCTGGTCCAGTTAATATTGCATCACTTGGCGGAAACATGTATTGTCTAACGTTTATTGATGATTTTAGCAAGAAAAGTTGGGTATATATTTTGAAGGAGAAGATGGAGGCTTTAAATAAAATTAAGGAGTTCAAAGCAATGGCGGAGAAACAAAGTGACCAATATTTAAAGGTGCTCTGTTCAGACAAAGAAAATGAGTATACTTTAAATTTGTTTAAAAGCTTCTGCAGAGCACATGGAATAAACCATCAGTTGACAACGACATATACTCCTCAATAAAACGACGTTGTAGAAAGGAAGAATCACATCATTCTAGACACGGAAAGAAGTATGGTGAAAGCAAAATACATGCGAAGAACTTTTTGAGCTGTTTATTTGTTGTATCACTGTCCAACAAAAAGTGTCAGAAAAAAAAATCCAAATGAAGCATGGAGTGGTAGCATACCATCAGTTGGATATCTCAGAATTTTCGGGTTTATTGCATATGCACGTGTTCTTGATCAGAAAAGAAAGAAACTGGATGATAAAGTCGAGAAATGCATCTTTACTGGATATGACAAAAGGAGCCAGGCCTACAGACTATATAATCCACTAACAAAGAATTTAATTATTTCTCGTGATTTTAAGCTTGATGAATCATATTATTGAAGATGGATCTAGGAAGAAAGAAAAGTTGCAGGTCTATTCTTTAATGTTGTTGATGATGGTGATGACTCCAACATAGAAAATGACGAAGATGATGATCCAACTCCTCCACAAAGTTCAACTCAACAAACTCATTCCTCAACACCATCGATTTAGGAAGCAGTAGTAGTAACAATAGTTCAGGGGGAGCACCAAGGAAAATGCAGAGTCTGGATAATATTTATGAAGCAACAAGTCCGATACAAACAACATTTGATTATTCGTTATTTTGTTTAATGGTTGAATATAATCTAGGTACATTTGAAGAACCTTCTGAAGAAAGCAAATGGAACAAGGCCATGGGCGAAGAAATTGGTGCAATCAAGAAGAATGATACTTGGGAGTTCACAGATCTTCTAGAAGGACACAAACCTATTGGTGTCAAATGGGTCTACAAGATAAAGACCAATCAAGAAGGAAGAGCGAAGAACTACAAGGCAAGGCTAGTTGCCAAAGGCTACAAGCAGAGATACATGATTGACTATGATGATGTATTTGCTCCAGTTGCAAGAGTTGATACCATAAGGCTTCTTACAGTAATTGTAGTCAAAATCAGTGAAAGATTTGTCAGATGGATGTAAGGTTAGCATTCTTGAATTGTTATCTTGAAGAAGGAGTCTACATCGAGCAACCACATGGATGTGTTTATAAAGGCTAGGAGGATAAAGTCTATTGGCTAAAAAAGTACTGTACATGTTGAAGCAAGCCACGCGAGCATGGAACACAAGAGTTGATGAATATTTTCAGATGAATGCCTTTGTGAAGAGTCCGTATAAGCATGCACTCTGCACAAAAACAAATTCAATTGGATATATTATGATTGCGTGTTTATACGTGGACGACATGATTTTTACCGGAAACAACCTAGGTATGATTGATGATTTTAAGAAAGTTATGACTAATGAATTTGAGATGACAGATATTGGTCAAATGTTTTACTTTCTCGGACTCGGAGTCGAAGTCAACTAAAGCAAAGATGAGATTTTTATGCCATAGAAAAAATATGCTAAAGAGATTCTTAAAGAAATCAGAATGGAAAAATGTAACTTTTACTCGTCCTCACATTATGTATGTAGTTGGATTGGTTAACAGGTACATGGAAAAGCCGAAACAAGATCATTTAATGGTAGCTAAAAGAATTTTAAGATACATTAAATGTACACTTGATCGTGGTTTATTTTATACAAATTCTCAAAATTCAAAATTAGTTGGCTATTCAGATAGCGATTATGGTGGATATTTGAATAGACATGAGCAGAATATTCATCCATTCTCACTCTGACCGGATATGTAATCAAGATGCATCCTTCTTATTTTGCACTTACGCCTATTTTCAAGTTTGGTCACGTACAAGTTAATTTGTTATTGTCGTTATCGTTGTGTAACTAGTATGATTAATGTACCTGTTATTTTAGTTTTGCTGATAAAAGATGTTCATTTCGTTGTATTACTTCATCTCTAGATGGATAATGTTGGTATTCTAGATGTGTAATAATAACCCCTACGCATGTTAAAAAGATACACAGTCATGATAAAATTTTAATAATTCCCGCATGTTTGTAATCTGCGGCCTTGTTTGTTTTTCTTATAAGTAACTAAGACCATCTCCAACCAAACTTCAAAAATGTAATTTTACATCATTTTAGTGTAAAAATTCTCTTCAACCAAACTCTAAAAGTTGCACCAAAATGACGTGACACCAAAAATTACACCAAATTTGGTACAACACCAAAATTTGGTGTAACTTTTAAAGTTTTTATAAATATTAACATGACCCTTACATTACTTTAACTAAAACAAATCTATTCATTTTGTATCCTAACAACCTTATTGTTTTTGTACTTTACTAATAAAATAACTTTTATTGTACAAGAAATATTCTTTTTAATGTGAAATTTAGTGTAAATGGGTTGAAGTGAATTTTAAAGATAGTGTAACTTTTACACTATTTTGGTGTAATTTTCACACCAAAATAGTGTAATGGGTTGTAGATGCTATAATTAATGTTAGAATTTCAAACTCTGCCAGAAATAACATAAATAATAATAGGATGAGTAGAGGAAATAATAGTAGGCTGTAATTAGAGGTGGCCACTTGTGCGGGTTCGGTCCACACAACCGGACCCAGCTCGCCAAATAGTTAAATTCGGCCCGAACCGGGCCAGGTCAAAACCCGCACAACCCGTTCAAATCTTAATGTTGGTTACGAGTTTAAAATATAGGAATCGCAGCCCGAACCAGATCGCCTGTTGGAGAAAACCAGACCGAACTGCACCGCACGGACCGCACGACACAGCACGCCAGCTCGCAGCCTGGCTCGACCCGCTCATCAGCTCGCGGTTCACGCTTACTAGCTCACGCGCAACCCACACGACTCGCACAACTTGTGGTTCCAACGGCACGCAGAAAAGCCACTTGTAGCAGCTGTAGCAGCAAGTCAGCACTCAACAACGTTCGACTCCAACGTTCTACTTCAACATCTCCAACGATTCTATTTTTTTTATAAATAGCTAAAATATGCTAAATTATTATCTCCACCCTCATTCTCTCCTCTCCTCTCTTATCCCCTTTCCTCTCTTATCTCTCGGTTAGTTCAAGTTTAAATTTAAGTTTTTCTGGCAACTCAACTATTTTTCCGGCAAGTTCAAGTTTTTAATTTCTAAATTAAATATGGAAGAAAGAAGAGGTACAATATCATCTCAAATTCAACCCCAGCTTCAATGCTACCCTTCGATTCAGATCTAATATCGAAGGTAAATTTGTTTTTAATTTACTCATTTTAAATTCCGTTTTTATTTTGTTTAAAAATTTCATTTTGATTTTTTTTTATTTTGTTTAAAAATTTCATTTTAAAAATATTTTTATTTCATTTTTGTAATTTTTTAAATTAACTGAAACATTTTTATCTCACCCGCAAGGGTTGGCTAAGTTGGTTAAAGAGAAGAATATCATCTTCTTAATCACATGTTCGAATCCCACGGGAGGATAATGTGTGATTATGCCATCTTGGCCAGAGCCTGTTACACTTGTGCGATTTATCTAGTTCATGTGGTTTGCAGACTATTACGTAGTCCGTGAATTTACCTAGTGCGCGCCGAAAAATGGTAGTGGTACGGTATAATATATTAATATACATTTATGTATGTTAATATAGATTTTCGTCTGTGTTAGAGAGGGGAGGGGGAGAGTGAAAGATGTGTAACAATTAACATATTTTTATGTGTTTTTTGGTCTGTGTCGAGAGATGATAAGTTCGTTACGTTTAGGTTATAGATGATAACTTTTATGTATAAGTATTGTTAAAATATGAAACTAAAAAGTAATTTATGATTTTAAAATAAAATTGATAATCCAATACATAGATTTAAAATAACACTAAATATATTTATATTTAATAATATATATATATATATTAAAATATAAAATAACAATATTGCTTCATTTCCTCCATTTTTCCACTTCAATGTTGATGTGACAATTATAACAATAACAGTTCTATATTTAACACATATATTATTTTATTATTTTACATTCATGTTTAGCATCTAATTAGAATGAAATTGTTTTGCGAATACTATATTATAAATATAGCATTTCTTTTGACTTAGACTAAGAGGATGTCTAATGTTATAGCTGCATAAAGAATATGCAATCTATTTCTCATGTCATATCTCTTGATTTTTTTTCCTTCTCTAAACCGTAATTCGAAAATTTCCCTTCTTTTATTAATATATTTAGTTTAAATCATAACTAATTTTACAAAAAACATATTCCTCCCTCAAAATCGCTTTTATTTATATTTTATTGAAATTTTTAGACCTTTTAAATTTTTAACAATTTTATTATTGTAAATGATGGCTTTTGTGTACTTATATAAGGCTGATGTTTTGACCGATGTTTGTTATATGTCATGCCAATTTTGTTTTATACGGAGTATTAAATATGTTTTTAATCATAAATTGAAATATTTACGCTTTATGTATATATTATCTTTTTTTATATAATTTAAAAAATGTGTAAATTTTACTGTTTCTGTAATTTACTTAAGTCTTTAATTAAACGGGACTCTTTTGATTAGATATAATAATTTATTATTTTTATAATTTATATTAAAAATATTCTAATCAATATTTTCTAGACTTATTATTTTCTTGTTTTTATAATTTCAAATATGTTTTTAACATTTTCTAAATTAAATAAAAAAATATTTATCTGATTTTCATATAATAGAATTAGTTCAAGTTTCATATTCTAGTGTTTTTGATAACACGATGCCAATTTGAAATAATAATTGGTCGAGGAAGGATGCCGCATCATCTGAATTCTGAAATACGAATAATTATGTATGCCATAATAAGCAGATTTTTTCTCGTTAGAGAGATCATAATTACCAAAAAGTACAATAATTTTTTCTCAATAGAAAGACTTTACCAACACTACGATTATGTTAACAATTATTATGGTTTTATTTATAGGTCGGTTTGATTTTTTTTCCCCTCACTTTTAAGATGCTTTAATTATATAATAAATTTATAAATTTTTTAATATTTTTGATAAAATTATATTTTTAATATTTTAATTTAAAAATAATAATTTTAGTTATATAATAAAGTTTTAAAATATATGAAAAAGATTTAAAAACTTATAATAAATATACGAGGGAATAATATTTATGAGTAGAGATGTAAAAAATGGGATCGGACCGGATTCGAGACAGATTATAAAAAATGAATTTTCTTAATCAGATCGGGTCGGACTTTTATAAAAATTGGGCAGGATTTTCTCGAAAAATATTATGTCCATTTTAAGCGCCGATTAGATCGGGCCGGGCCTCGCCAGATTTATTTTTTTAGTATTTAAATAATAATATTTTTCATTTTATATATAAATTATATGTTTTTACTATATTTAAATTTTATCTATTTTTTTAAAATTTTGAATGAAATATGATATAAAAGTATAGATATTTCACTACAAATTAATAAAAAGTTTATTTGAATTTTTTGAAAAAATGGATAAATCTGAGCCTAAATCGGACTGGATTTTGTTCCAGATCGGGGATAAATCCGTATTTTTTAAGGCTGGATCTAAATTCAATTCTTTTAGATCGGATTGGACCAATTTTTTTAAAAAAATATTGAAAATGCACACCTAGAGGGGGTGAATAGGTGTTATGACTAACAATAACCGATTTTAATTTTACCGAGTTATTAAACCTGTTACCTAGCTAAGTTGGATTAACAGACACTGTCAGCTAGTTGCTATATCCAATCAGTACAGAAAAAGTAAATAACACCAGATCTTTTAGTCAGGTTCGACCCCTAATCCCCTATGGTTTACGTCCTGGTCCCCTACCAACCGGTAATAGAGAATATTATTAATCAAACTAAATCACGATTACAGATTACAATAATATTATTCTCTTCATCCCTTACAGCTGATCCTAACTTGCTGAAACCCCTGTTACACAGAACTAATCTGCCCTAGTACAACCTTCTCTAGCCTCTAGTTCCCTTGAACCCTGTTTCACAAGCCTAGCAATTTAGTCACAACTTGATTACAACTAAACGATTACAAGTGAATAAAATTACAACTCAAACTATAAGCTCCTCACGTATATATATAAATATATAGAATATCAGAGCTCAAATATGTTTGCTAAGAACGATTTGAGTTTGAGAAGTTGTGTGTATATGTTTTGCAAATGTGTATGTCTTCACTTGGTTAAGAGAAAAGTTATACACACCGGTATATATATATATATATATATACTACATTCGAATTAACAAAGCTAATTAACGTTAGAATTACAACGTTCGAATTGGTTAAGATAATACAAATATAGATATTCAAAACTACGTATATTGATGATATAAAAATAATAAGAACGTTTGAAATCAACCTCAATATAAATTTAAATACTAGATAATAGTTGGTTAGATAAAAGATAAGGTTTAGTTAAAACCCAACTCCTATTAAATAGTAAACAGAATTTGAATAATAAAATATATTTGAATAAAGTAAAACTGAGCTCTAATATAATATATAAACATATATATTAGATAAACTCGTACAAGTAAGATTCTACAAAATCTCCATGAATTTCGGATTTCCTTACATATTCAAACAGTTTCTGCGCTCCCAGTGTCAGCTCGCTAATAAAACTTGTTTTCATGATATCAGCTTACTCGAACGCTCTGTTTTCCTACTTTCAGCTTGCTGTCAATGCACTTAAACACATTATACTGATATTTTATATTAGTAAATTAATTCCTGCAAAACCATGTTAGTACATATACAATAACTTGTTATTTTATATCATATACAAACTTTGAAATTGCTATATGATTATCAAAACCTAAAGGGTTTCAAATATATGAACTGTCAAAAATTTTCAAATCGAATTTGTTCCGGATCATTTTAGACGATCTTCTCGGATTCGAACTTTGCGTGGAGAGACTCGAGTGCGAGTGGTTGTGAAAGCATTTCGCCGCGTACAAACATATGTTGGTCCGAATTTAATACAAGGTTGATGTTACTAATATTAAGTAATAGTACTACTATAATTACTAGCTTAGATCCGTGTGAAACACGGATTATTAGTATTTTAATTAAATTTTAATATTGTCAATTTTAATATTTTATTTTTTCATTTTCTAAATTATATTTTTACTATTTTTTCATTTTTTTCATGTCATGTATAACTATATTATTATATCTTAATTTTATTAATTAGTTCTAAATATTTTTATTTTACATATATATTATAAAAATATTATAATATTATTATTAAATATTTTCTATTAGTTTTGTTTTTTAATATTTTATTATTAACATTTCAATGTTAATTTTATATATTTATCTTTATTCTTATTAACTTTATTTGATATCATGTGTGAATATATTATTATATTTGAATTCTATTTAATGATTATTTATATTTTTATTTGAAATACGTATATATTATGAGTGTATTTGAATATTATTATTAAATATTTTCCATTATTTACATTTTATTTTTATTTATTTTAAATAGAAATCAATATATTATTTTAATTATTTTGATATACTTACTTTTTATTATAATGAAAATGGATAACAACTAAACCACCACGTGATATCCTTTATTTTAGTTATACTCATGCAATGCATGGTTAATTGTTTAATAATAATATTATAGTCAAATTTATTAATTTTTTAGAATTTTTTATTTATTCAGTTTAAATATTAAAATTTAATATATTTTCTTTTTAAAATAATATTAAGCTAGTTATTGTTATTTATTGATAATCGAACCTTTAATACTTTATTTATAAATAATATTAAACTAATTTTTGTATTCATAGAGAAATCAATTAATTAATTAATAATATTTATGAATTTACATATTTACCTGACAACCAAACACATTAACTCCTTTATTCCAATTATGGCCCCGTTTGCCTCAGCTTATAAGCCGAAAAAGTTGGTATATATGTATTTTTTTTCTGAAAATAAGTAATTTATTTTCAAATTTGGAAATAAGATTTGTTCTTAAATTTCTAAAAAAAAATATTAATTTTCAAAAAAAAATATGAAAATACTTTAAAAAAAAAGTAACTTATTACTTATAAGTTAAGCCAAACACCCTCTATATATAAGATATAATTAAGGTTGGTGTAATTGATAGGGTTCATTTAAATAGCTCCTGAAGCTGGTACAACCAATAAATTAAAGTCATCTTCGTGTGTGACAAAAATTTAGAGCAAGCAAGAAATTATTTTCCGCGGGAATGTACGTTATTACATACAACTAATCTGATAGCAACATACATACAAATTTAGGATTTTAATATTCGATGACTCTTAAAGGACATGTAAAATAATGGACTTCGTAGAGGAAATAAAGCTACAAGTGTGAGTTTTAATCTGCACTGAATGATGATACATCGACCAGTTTTATTGTCCTCTTCTTCTGGAAGATACAACTTGTGTAAATCGACCTTTGAACAATTTCATTGATACATTTGATTTTTGTGCCGTGAAATTCTAAAAAGCAAACAAGTTCGGTTCCTAGTTAATTTCATTCATTTGTTTATAGTTTCTTCGCGTTGAAATCAGAACGCTGGTACTCAACACAAATAAAATAAAATTGAAATTAGGTCACTTATAAAGTATAATTTTATCCGAGCGTGAGATAACTCGAGTGATAACACCTTATCTCGAGTGATAATACCTTATCTCTTATTGTCAATGTTTATCTTTTATTATTCCAGGTGCTGGGTTCGATTCTCACTCATCCCAATAAATAGTCATTTGCTTACCGACAAAATTACATAGATATTAGTGGGATATATATTCATCATTATGATTCAAAAAAAATATTTATAATAAAATAATTTAATATTTATTAGGACAAATATATTATTGAGATACATATTATTTATAAATATTTATTTTATTTTAGTTAATTTCATACTTAAAATTTTATGATTCCACCGTGGCCAGTACGTATGCAGGACAATAGAAAAGCATAAATCAAGATAAATATAGAACGGCAAATTAGATAAATCGTTTTTAGGCCAACAAGACCCGCGGCCCCAACACCCTCATTGATAAATACTCAAAATTTTAAATTCTCTGTATATAAATATTTAAATAATATACAAATTAGGTCCCAAAAACATATTTTACCTAATATCCGGTGAATTTCAAGGCCACCCCAGCCTTCTATCTTAATACTAGATGGTTTTATGTTAGAAATATCCACACAAATTAGCTAGTTACTTGAATCTGATATTATTATGGATATATTTTATATGAATAAAATTGAAAAATAGCCTCGAGATGACTTGATTAATTTGAATATGATACTTAATAAATAAATGATTTATAAAAAATTCATCAATACGTTAGTTAAGGACTTAAGGGTTTGTATATTTGTTTTTTTTTGTTGAATAAATAGGTTTATGTTTTTATAAATGATCATGTGTTTTAATAAATTTCATCTCAAACTCAGGATCGAGGAGACTTGAAACCGAACGGGAACATGGCGGAAAATCTTATCACTTACACTATTCACTCGTAAATTTAATTTAGTTAAAACTAATAAATCTTGCTAGAAAGCGACATTTAATCATTTGTCAACGACACTACCAGAAATCAAGAATTGGGCATAGTTTTTCAAACACAAAAAGCTACCATTCTTCAAGGTTATACTATAATTGTATATAATCACGTATGGAGCACAAAGGTTGACATGCGCATACATGCACTCCCATGCACATAAAATCCTTGTAATTATTTTGACATGAATGGTTTACGGGGATAACATGATATACCGCACAATAGTTATTCCAGGATGTAAGCTAATTTAGCACGTATCATCTATGTTTGTTAGTAAAAACAAACGTACAAACAACATCAACTATCTATCTATAGTGTGCACATTAGTTCACCCACCCGACCAAATTCATCCAAGTTAATCTTTTTTTTTCCTTTTGATTGAATCAATATTTAATTTGGTTAAAAAAGTTCAAACTGAATTTAATGACTTCAGTATGAATGGAATATTTTTAATTTGAATCAACCCATTCCAATTTTTATTAAACATCTTTATATTTTAATTAATATATATATAGTATACAATTATACAATATATAATAAATTCTATATTTATTTATTAATTTATGATTAAATTTTGTGATAGAGACGAATTGTTACATAATTTAATTTCTTAAAATCTTTTTTTTATAATGAAATATAACCGGTGAGAGTCGAACTCGTGATATTTTGGATCAACGCATTGGCCCCATACTAGTGGGACAACTAGCACTCTCAATTTCTTAAAATCTTTATCTTGTTGAAAATGAAATAGTAGCATTAATGGTGTATTTAGGACTTCTTTTACTAACTGTAACATGATCTTATTTCAGAAAAATAAGTACAAAATTGTTTGGTAAAATTAAAAAAAAAAATTAAGATTTTTTTTTAAATTTTTTGCATGAAATATGTAAAAGTTTCACTACTCCCTCTGTCCCATCCAATTATTTATACTTTCCTTTTTTTTATGTCCCACCCAATTATTTACATTTCAAAATTTTCTAAAAATAGTAAACTTTTATATTATAAAATTTACTCTCATCCATTACTTTCATCCACATTTTCAAATCTATCAATTAAATATCAATTGACCCCACTACTTTACCCATTTTTCCTTCTCTTTCACCCAATTTTCCTTCTATTTCATAATCTATACTCCCTCCGTCCCAACCAATTCTTTACACTTTCCTTTTTGGGACGTCCCACCCAATTCTTTACATTACTAAAAATAGTAACTTTTAACAATAAATATATTATTACATCCACTACTTCACTCCATTTTTTCAACACTTTACACTATTACATCCACTATTTCATTTATTTTAACAATAAAATCACTATTACACCCACTATCCTTGGTCTCCGTGCCCGGACCAAATGTAAACATTTGGCCGGGACGGAGGGAGTATATTATAAATTACTGCATAACCCATACCTGAGGTTCGGTATCCATATTTAATTAGGATAAGATATAATTTTAAACTATTTTATCATTATTACTTCCTCCCTCCCATTTTATGTGAATCACTTTTTTTGCACGTATTTTAATGTGCTTGGTAGAAGTATTTATAAATAATATTTTTTAAATATTTTCATTTTGTATAAAAATTTAAACTTTATATTTTTATATAAAATAAAAAAATTTTAAAAATATTATTTACAAGTACATCTACTGGAAGCATTGAAATGTGTGAAAAAATCAAAGAGAAACATAATTTGGGATGAAGGAAGTATTATATATGATATTTTTTATTAAATATTTTTTTAAAATAATGTGTGTATAACATGAGTTATAATATATTATATTTAAATTAATCGAATAAGGATATACATCGAATTGAAATAGATTGGTCGAAAAATCACAGAACTCATACCCAATTCATTATGTTTAGTTTCATATACGAATAAAAAATATGGTCGGATTTTGATTTGATTTTGTCGAGAAACATGAACCCTTACCGATTTTCTAACAAGTTTGTGATTGGACCTGTTATTTATGATATGATTAAATTATTAACACACAATATTATAATTAGTTTGAAAGAAAGTTATTTTAAATAAAATTTAAGATATATAATATTTAAAATTAAATATGTAGAAGTCCTAAATAAAAATTAATTATGAAATAATATATATATATATATATATATATATATAATAAAAAATAAATATATGATAATAGATGATACTGAGTGTGTGATTTATGTATTAAGGTTTTAAAAATAAACGTAAGAATTGATTATAAACTTAGATTTAATATTCAGTCAAAAAATTTTAGATATAATATGTAGGGCTAAAGGTTTAATTTTTAATAATAACACAAATTCATTTATTTTTAACATTAATTAATAAATAGTGTAATTTTTGTTATTTCATATTCAATAGAAGTATATTTTTAATTTTACAATTATTTTATTGGTTCAATTTGTCTTTATGTTAATTTATTATGCATAAAATCATATATCTATTAATATATAAATTATAAAATACCCATGCTACCCGTGTACGTAGCACGAGCATATAATCTATTACTTTATATAATTTTTTTAACCTCCGTGCCCAACCCAAACATAAACAATTGGGTGGGACGGAGAGAGTATTAAACTTTTTTAAAAATATTATTTATTTAAATTATATCTTAAAACATATAATATTTAAAAATATTAACGAATAATTGTCTAATTTGTCGGACAATACTTTTTTCAACAATAATTTTTTTCATAATCCAATAATTTTTAACGATAATCTCAAACAAACTTAAACCCAATAACACAATGTATGATAGCTCTTGCGTAGCTACTTATCACTTAAAATCAACTATATATAGCGACCACTAACACAATGTTGAAAACCAAAATATACCACAAACAACATACAGTGATAAATATGAAGGCTAGTTGTACCACTCTAATAACAACTTCAGTTGTTTTCCTCATCTCATTCGTTCTGCTCTTTTCTGTTTCAAAGGCTCATCATTATCCTGGTGAGGCATTCATTGAGTGCCTCATCTCTCAAACTAATGAGTCCATTACGAATGTCATTTACACCCCCAACAATGCTTCTTACGAACCAATTTACGAATTTTCACTACGAAATCCCCGATTTAATAACTCGGACCGGCTCAAACCCGAAATCATTGTCACGCCAGTAACCGAATCCCAAGTCCAAGCCGTGGTCCGATGTGCTCATCAGAAGAAAATGAGGATTCGGACGCGGAGTGGAGGCCACGATTTTGAAGGGCTTTCGTATAGTAGCACATATAATATTCCCTTTGTGCTAATTGATATGATTAACCTTCGAAACGTTACTGTTAATGCTGCAGCTAAAACAGCCACAGTTGGAGCTGGTGCCACGCTCGGTGAAGTTTACTACTGGATTTACAGAGCAAGCGGCACGCTTGCTTTCCCTGCTGGTGTGTGGTCCACTGTGGGTGCCACTGGACTAATCTGTGGTGGCGGGTATGGTGTATTGCGACGCAAATATGGTTTCGCTGCTGATAATGTCCTCAACGTTCGAATCGTAGATGCTTATGGAAATATTCTTGATAGAGAATCAATGGGTGAGGATCTTTTCTGGGCTTTAAGAGGCGGTAGTTGTTTTAGCTTCGGTGTTGTCTTGTCATGGGAACTGAACCTAGTTGATGTTCCTCAAACTGTTGCCATTTTCAATATTATGCGAGAACAGAACATTACTCAAATGATTCTTCCGTTTCAAACAGTTGCTCGAAATCTTCCCTATGAAGTTGATGTTAGAGTCCGAATTAGTACAATTTTAAGTAACACAAGTGTTCGGCCAGATAACAAAACGGTTCAGCTATCATTTACGAGTGTATATCTCGGTCCAGCTGACCAACTATTTTCAATTATTCAAACAAATTTACCCGAATTAGGGTTGTTGAGATCAGATGTTCAGGATGTCTCATGGATTCAAGCCCTAATGGTTGGCTCATTTTTCCCCCTATTCGACGACAATTATACTCCTGAAGATTTGCTTGACAGGACTTTCTTAGCTGATATTCCAACCAAAGCAAAATCAGATTTCGTGAGACAACCTATTCCCGAACAAGGCATCAATGGCCTTTGGGATAAGCTTCTAGAAGTCAATCCAGGAGACACAACTGTTATCTTCACACCATACGGCGGAGTTTTGGACGAGTATCCAGAATCAGCAATTCCATTCCCTAACAGAAATGGAACATTATACATGGTCTACATGAGGGTCCTTTGGGTTGGAAACACAACACAAAAACTCGAATGGATTCGAAGCTTGTACGAATACTTGAGGCCTTATGTTTCGAGAAATCCGCGAAGAACGTATTATAATTATAATGATCTTGATCTCGGAGTGAACAATGCAGTAGGTCCAGTCAATTACTTTAGAGCCAGGAGATGGGCAAGACACTACTTCAACAATAATTTTATGAGATTGGTTCGTGTGAAGACGCAGGTTGATCCTCTCAACTTTTTCAGGCACGAGCAAACTATCCCTCCTTTCTCACTAGCCAAGTCGTCAGATATGTAATCCAGATGATCATACTGCAGCTTCATATTTACTATTGATTACCACTAGTACTATATATATCTACGTACTTTATTTTGAATTTCACACCTGTACGGATGTACCATATATGCATGGCGTTTGCTTTTGTAGCAAAGATAAATAAATCACAACGTACAGAAAATTATTCTACGTACGGAGTATTGATGCAGTTATTAATTATATTCTGTAATAATTTTTTTACGATTCAATCATAGTAAAAGATCTTGCATGGATATAATCGATCCATTACATTAGACTATGAATTATTAGGTACGTACAATATACGTATTTATAATTTAATAACCTCAAAATTGAATTTTATTGATTTATCAATATTAAAAATAAACAATTTTTATTATGTTAGGACTGGAAATATATATCAATTATATTAATTTATTATGAATTTATTGAAATTATACTAAATATGTCGGTTGGGATGGCTAACTTTTTTTTGTCTAATGTTAGGTCTGCACAAAATCATTTTACACAAATTTATAATGATTATCGTTGCATGAATTTGGGTTAAAAGTAAGGTTATAAGTCATAAATTTGTTCTTAAAATATTTCTTGTTAGGTTTTGATTAACTCTAATTTAATTAATAATAATGGATAATTTACCTAAATTTTATAAATTAAAATATTTTATAATGATATAAAACAGATTTAATTATCTTTGTATAATTTTTTCCGTTTGAACTCTTAATTTTAGTACCATAATTAAACTATATATTGTTCCAAAAGAAAAGTTTTTTTCTTTAAAAATTAAAGCCAATGCTTTAATTAATTAAAAAACTTTCATGTTTAATTACAGATTATTCCATTAAAATTTAACCTACAAAAACTAATATTCGCCGGTATTGTAAAAATCGTGAATCGAATTTAGTCGGTGAAAATACGGAATATGGATTAATCGGATAAATCAAAAATTAATCGAAATGATTAATTGAATAATAAAAAATTTAATCAGTTGAATGAACTGGCAAACAAGGATTAATCGGTAATTAATCTTTAGAACAATGATATTATATTATATATTCCATTCCTAACACTTTCTTTGATGGAGAATCGCTATCAAGAATACATAAAAATTAATATAAAAAAGAAGTGCTAGGAATGTTATAATTATATGTTACATTCCTAACACTTCTTTACATGTTACAAATTTGGTTGCTGAATTGATAATCAATAATTTTTTTGTAGAATAACGCTGGAACTAAGTTTTAAATTGAATATCAAAATAATTTGTCGAATAATGTGATATTAGTGATGTGACATAATAGTTTTTTTTGAAACATGATGTGACATAAAAGTTGATTTTAATTTTTAATATTTACTAGCTTATATCCCGTGCGATGCAGATCAAATTGTTTTAATATTTATATATATATATAATTTGAATATATTTTTATAATAATAATTTAAATTTTATTTAATGTTATATGTATATATTTTATATAATTTTTCATATATTTTATTTATATTTTAATAAGATAATGTTTGTGTTTTTTGTTTAGAGATTTGTTTTATTTAGGAGACTAATGTGAGATGCATTTTAGATAGGAAATTAATGTTTAAAAATTATGCCCAATAATAACTATCCAGTCCGGCCCAAATACCGACCAAACACCACCAATAAGACAATTATTACAATTTAATTAGAGATATTTTCTAGGGTACTCTTGTATAATTGACTTTTGTCCATAGTATCATTACATTATTAACTTTTATCCATTGTACCCTCGAGCATTAGATTTTCATATATAATGCCCTTCTGTTAAATAAAAATTAATAAAATTAATTTTAGACTATAAAAAAATTGTATATTTGAAATCTTTACGAAAAATACATGAAATAAACTATTAAATCATGCAAAACGGAATTAAAATAATTGACCTATATTCAAACTCCATAAACAAACTTTAACAATTAATATCTCACTCATTTTGATTCCGTTTTACATAATTTAGGAGTCTATTTTATGTAACTTTTCGCAAAGATTTCAGATATTCAATTTGTTTTACAATTTGAAATCAATTCTATTACTTTTTACTTAACAGAAAGATATTATATATGAAAAACCAAATGTATGAGGGCACCATGGATAAAAGTCAATAATGTAATGGTACCATTGGCAAAATACAATTGTATAAGGGTAACATAAAGAATATCCCATTTAATTATAAGATTTTGTTTTGTTGAGATTTTCGTAAAATTATAAAAATTGTGATTATTACAAAATTGATTGAGATTTCATATTCCATTATTCTCTAATAAGCCGCTTTTCACGATGGAATTGTAATATATTTAAAAAAAATATATTTAGAGCCTACTATTATAATTTAATTATAAGATTGTGTTTGGTTGAGATTTTCGTAAACTTATAAAAAAATGTGGTTATATCAAAATTGGTTGAGATTTCATACTCCATGGTCCTTTCTATTTTTGACAAATGTGTACTAAAAATCAAATCCCCTGATTCAAGAAAAAAATGCTCAGTTATCTATTATATTCATTTTTTTTTCTTTTACATATCCGATCATAATATAACGTTAAAAGAAATGAAAATGTGATTTTGTGTCACATTGATAAGTATGTCTATGAGGTTAAAGGAAATGAAACTGTGATTTTGCGTATGTATATGGATGATATATTGTTGTTTGAAATCAATATTGAGATTATTAACGAGAGAAAAAGTGTCTTGAAAAGACACTTTGAAATGAAGGATAGAGGTGAGGCTAGTGTGATTCTAGGGATCAAGCTGACTCAGTCAGTTGATAGAATAACCTTGTCACAATCTCATTATATAGAGAAATCTATACTTGAGAAGTATGGTTATTCAAATTGTAGAATCGCAAGCACACCGTATGATTCTAAAGTTGCAGTTGTCAAGAATAAGTCAGGAGTTCATGTGTCATAGTTAAGATATTCTCATATTATTTTGCAATATCTTGCTAATTGTACTATACCTGATATTTCATATTCTGTGTCTAAGTTAGCGAGATACACAAGATGTCAAACAAGATTCATTGAGATGCTCTTATTAGAGTACTACTTAGATATCTGAAAGGCGACATCTACCCTGGTTTGTATTACATGAAGTTTCTTGGTGTGCGAGAGGGATATAGTGATGCAAGTTGGATAGCTAAAAAATCTGGTTCAAACGGAGTGACTAGATCCTTGTTTACTCTTACGGGAGGAGCAATATCCTTGAAGGTTACTAGACAGACTATTGTAACTCGGTCTACTTTTGAGACTGAGCTGTGTGCTTTAGATGACACATGGATGGATGTTGAATGGTTGCATGAACTTATGTTTGTGATTCCTATTGTAAGCTGACCGCTTCCTACTCTTACTATCCATTGTGATAGTCGTACAACTATCGACATGATAAATAGTAAGAAGTATAATGTGAAAATAAAAAGACACATCCAAGTTAGACTAAAGTCTATAAGGAGTTTGGTGTCTGATAAGATCATTGCTATTGAGTTTATTGGAACTCAAGATAACATGACTGATCCTTTAACTAAGGTACTTGAGTATGTTGTTGTCCTTAAGTCGAGGTTGAGGATGAGACTGATAGCCCATCATGATTCATTTAGAGCGGAAACCCAATACACACGAGTGGAGATCCCTCGAAGTATATTTAATGTGGTAATAACAAGTTGTGAGGTGAATCGGTAGTATATTTACTATTTTTAAAAGATACCTAGATATCTGAGTCTATCCTCAGTAAATCTAAAAGGTATTGTTACTGCTGTATAGCAAGAGTTATCTGAACTCTAAATGTGGTTAAGTCATATGACGAGATGATTGCAGTACATCTCTAGAGAAGCCCAGTTAACAGAATGTAATTGTGAGGTCGCAATTAGAGGAAAGGGTTATTCCTTGAAACATCTGGCGAACATGATCGATACATGACCATTAATGTCTCAAAGCCGTAGATCAACATCATAGTCTTTGATTTGTCATCATCTATGGAGTGTGGTTACACCAAACGGATAGAGATTCAAGGTGAAACATTTCATCTATGTTCGGTAGCCATCGATGCAGGGGACTTAAGAGGGTTCAACCCGAAAGGGTACCGACTCTGAAAAACAAGTCATGATGAGAACCAATATGCATTTCTGTATTGGATTTGTGGAGGAATGTTAGAAAATGAAAAGTTTAAGGCATATTTTAGATATGTTCTTGATGTAATTTCCGGAAACTAACTAATGGAGATTGTTCCTTACTATGAGGATTTAACTTTCATATTTGAGTCTAAGACATTTTATTAGTGGAATCCATAAAAAAAATTGAGTTGATATTAATTGCTTGAAATGGGTTATGTGGGGTTTGTCCCACATCGATATTGTAAAGGAAAGATAATGACTTTATATAGTATCTTATGTTAGTGTTGTTTACAACTACTAATATTAGTGGAATTCTTATGTGACAAGTTGTTATTGAGAACTCTATATATATCTTTCAATTATAAGTTTATTTGATTTATTTATATTGATTATTTAATTATTCATATTAAATAGATTGAGTAAGGATTATTTTCATAATCAAATTCTGAATATATTTTGTAATATTAAATATTACTTAATTAGAATAATATAAATAACAAATAAAACCTATTTATGTGTAAAATTTTATTATCTCACATCGAGTAAAATAGAAGAAGAATAACTCCAGATACATATATATTGAGATATGCACATCTAGTTGATATGTGCCTCTTGCTCCTACCTCGCATACATAAAAATTGTAAGGTTGTCGGGTGAATTGAGGTGTGCCTCTTTCTCTTATCTCGCATACTTACAAAGTTGTATAAGTTTTCAGGCGAACTGAGGTGTTGGTCGCTGTTGAGTTTTACCGAATTTGTGAACGGACTGCTCTGTATTATTTTATCCTGTAAGGATATTACTGCAATCCATTACAGTGTAAGTGTGATAATAATCTCTTTAAGAACAATCAAGTTTCTCACGAGGGTTTGACGACTCAGCTATTTTTATCAATTCTTGTTAAAATAACAGTGATAGTTAAGTACTTATTCTTTTCTTATTTTATAACATTTTTTCTGATTATATATTGTGTGTGACTTTCGTATTTATTTTGTTGATTGGTTTAATCTGTATGTTCTAGTTAATTATTTATATAATTGTACTAATATTGCGGTGTAGTATAATTATACCCAACAAAGCCCACATAGGATAAATAAGCTTAAAGTTCATTACTCCGATAACTTCTAGTTATCAAATACTGTCAACCTCATTGTCTAGAACACACACTTTAAATATGTATATAGCATGTTTTAAAATCAATTCAACATTACTGATGCAATAATAGGCGGTAGGCAAACTTCGTGTCCAAAATGACAACAATTATCAAACTCCAAATGAAAAAGGTCCAAAATGGCAAAATCTATAGAACCTACCCCCTACTCCACTAAAATTCGGGCCCAATGTTGCAAAAGGATCGGGTCAGCACCGATTTGAGCCATTAATTTTTAGATGAGGTAAACCTATTATTAATCTAATTAATGTAACAATAAAAAAAACTAAATATAAATGTAATGTATAATAAATTAATATGCAAATAAAGTTCAAATTACAACGATAAGTGTGCAAAATATTTATAACTTTCTAAAAAAATTTAGCTCATAAATTTGAAAAAACCATATACAATTCACTAATTTTAATTTGATTTCCTTTAAGATCGATTTTTCTATAAATAAAATGGGGACGAAATTTTCATAAAAATAAGATAATTGTGAGAATTGTATATAAAAACGTAAATTGTGTTTTTTTTAATCTGCCACTAAAATTTATATTGAAATTTAATCTCTTCTCTCAGAAATATTTTTATCAACAGTATACATTCATTTTTGGCAAACAAAATGGTTGTTCAGTCCCCCTCTAGAACAATTTTGCATTGAAACTTGATCATAAGAGGGGTCAATTTTTTTGTGACAGACATCTCTGTTCTGTTAAGAGTTGTAATTACATTCTCTTTTTAATAATGGTTACTAAAAAAAGGGGCACATCAATTTTTAGACATTTTGATGACCACGCACAAAGAACATTCCATACTGTATAGTCTGTATTACACATGAGATTGGAGGTCTAAGTTTACATATGCAAAGTGCGATTAGTGATTTACTTGTGTATGTTCTTTTATTTTCTAAAGTTGTGTTTCTCTTCTACAAAAAATTATATTTTCTCCGTCCCTAATTAACTGTTTTTATAATTTTTCTATATATATTTTAGCACGTATAAAAAATTATTTTGATAAACATTTTTATCTTTTTTTAAATAAAAATTTAAATTTCAAATTATTGTTCAGAAAAAAATTCGAAAATTAATTTATTAAATTATGTTTTATATGTATATTAAAATACGTATACCTGACAAAAAAATAAAAATAAAATACGTAATGAAATTAAAAGAAAAAACTAATTAAAAACGGACACAGTAGTATACAAAGGAATCATCCTAAAATGAATATAAGTAGTAGTCAACATAAATTTTAAATCAAATACAGGGCAAAAATGAGGATTTTCAAAAAGAAAAATGCTAGAGACCTAAAAATTGTCTGAATTTACCCGTAATTAGTACATATGAGGAAACAATCTATGCGAAATACGAGTACATATTTATCAGCGAAGTATTGTTTGTTTATCGTGAATGTCTCACATACTCGATAAAATATGCATTTAATCTTTTGGTATATAAATTATTTTTATAAAATACACATTCAGAGATGAAATATCTGATAACTTACATTTTGTAAATGTGTACTCTAAAATTTAAATTGACCACCTCATTTGTAAACTGTTACCTTTACTTTTTCCTAAATGAAAACTGTTAATTAGAATTGAAAAAAAGTTATAGAATTTATTGTCATATTTTCATCATAAAAACGGTTAAAAATTTGGATTCTTATATTTTTTTTCCTAATACACGGTACCTAATGCATAAAAAAAAGACAAAATAGCAAAATAAAAGAAAAAAATAAAAGGATTTTTTATATGCATGGATGTATATTACTTGATGTAGTGTAGAAAGAGAAATAACATCAAATTCTAATTTGCCTATTATATAATAAAGAAAAAAGGTGAGCTGGTTGTTTTTTAGTG
The DNA here is from genome assembly GCA_028671895.1 of Oenanthe sinensis. NCBI lineage: Eukaryota > Viridiplantae > Streptophyta > Magnoliopsida > Apiales > Apiaceae > Oenanthe > Oenanthe sinensis. The sequence continues at coordinate 22,012,817 of CM053803.1, read as the reverse complement.
TAAAAATTCAATGACATTTTTGTAAATATACATAATTTCCTCCAATGACAATTATATAACATGAGGTAATTTACCTGATGATGACCTCAAGAGCATGAATCCCTATATAATATTATAACATCCACTTTTATGAAATCATTTTATTCAAAATAAATTTACAATTATGCTTTTATATTAAAATTTTAATTTATTATTTTAGTTTACAAGTCCTTCATGTTTTTGAGAATACTATTATACATTTATACACATTTAATATGCATACATGGCTCCCTTCTCATTCTCTAATTGATCTTATATTTTTAAAGATTAGGTATTTCAAAGTATACTATTAATAAAATTATAAAATTCTTTTGTGATAAATTTGGGACAAGTACTTAACATCAATCCAATCCCTCTTCACATTTTTCTTCTTCTTATCAATGAATAGATGTCTTTACTTGTATAACTTAGATGTCTCGTATTTCTCGAAAAAGTGATTCGATTGATGTGATTTGGTACAATACTTATGAGATCAATAAGATTGATATTCAAATATTTCTTCTTAGAATGTATTGATTTGACCCCATAAGCGGATCAGTTGCTCACACATACTGAAAGAATGGAATGAGTATAAATTCTTTAAATATTAATGACTGTTGAATTATATTTTCACATCATCATATTATACTTCATAATTTTTAAGTAACAATGCTAACTAAAATATAAAATTAAGGAACAATGTTAACTAAAATATAAAATAAAACTCGATTTTTAAACATTGCGGGTTATAAGGGCTAGTTCTAATAAAAGCACATTCAAATAAATCAATTGATATCAAATGATAAACATGAGTGACTAATAGCTCTTTGGACACAATACAAGTAATCGTAAATATAATCCTTCAGATTCGAAGTGACTGTGAGCTCATTTCGAACAACACAAATAACAATGTGAAGATTTAACGAAACCATGTCCAAATTTTACCAGAATTAATCCATTTTGAATATGAAACCAGAGTTAAAATGATAAGATATTCAGATTCATGACTAGTTGCGATAGGTTTTTATATAACATCCACGGGGAGGTTATTATCTAAAATTTCAACACTTCGAAAGTTCAGAGCAAGGATATTGAAGGAAGCAACAAGTTTTGTTCGCATGAAGGATAAACTGCAATAGTAGGGGAATTCTGCCTCCCTCCACCACTGCCCATGCGAAATCCGTAGATTAACCTAAAGATTTCAGGTACTGAATAGGGAACATAACCCTTAAAAGTTAGAGGGAAGTTTTATACGAACATAACCCTAATATTTGGTCAATTTGACTCTAAAAAATTTGGGACGTAGGAAGTATATTTTATGTCAAATATACTAGACGAGCTTAATTCCTGATGGATGTAAAATACTAAAATCTGATTCACAAGTAAATAAATAGAAAAAAGTGCATAGATATAATTAACCAATTAATGGAAAGACGGCAACAAATGCCAAATGGAATGGAAGATCCATAGATTTGAAGTGTGAATAAGTGATGATCCATTTACAATTCTACACTTTAATATTTGACAACGTACAACTTAACATCTTGCACCAATTGCTACATAGACACACAGCCACTTGATGACAGCAATGAAACGAGAAGTGAAAAATATGACACCGAAAGTGTAAACCAGATCTATTACACTTGGCCCCGCATGTAGCTCAATGTATGTTGTATCTATCAAGGGAATACGTAATACATTAAAATTTTAAATATAGGCCACGAACATGATGAGATGATGTGCATTCGAGTATTCGATCGATTGAATATTTTTATAAATTTAAAGATATCTTAAGATGTAATTTGTTTTTCTGTTACCACGATATAAAAAACATTTGATATTTCCTTCATCTAATAGACATTGAGAAAATTAAGAAAAAAATGTTGAAGAAGAACAAGAGAAAAGGCATAGGTCGTACTCAAGTCAATGAACCAATTTATAAGAAGCCAAATTTACACTCACCTTCATATTGTTTGTGATATTGATGGTCATCTCTACAGTTACCACTGAATTTTAAACGAAGTTAGTAGGAAAATGCCACTGAATTTGCAAAAATATATAATGCTAGAATAGTTTTCTGCTTCATGACAATTGTGTAGTGATCATAGAACTGTCAATACAAAAGCCATCCCTTTTCGTGTTCTTGATCTAATATCAAACCATGTCCTTGCAAGAAAGAAAGCCCGAAAACATGATCAGTCAAAAGCTTCAAACTCATGTTCTTTCTGAAGAAGTTAAGGTCAAGAGCATTAATTGCATATAAATCACCGGTTCCTCGTCATCGAGGTAGCAGAAATAGAGCACCGACAGAGCCCACTATAATGTTAAAGGAGATGAGATCACTCAAGATTCATGAAGTGTATAGCTTTAGGAGACGGGGAACATCACAGTTGGAGTCGCAGTCTACTAATTTATCCTGCAAAGGTTCCAGCTCAAACTAATCGAACAGATTGAGTTTTCGAGATGGAAAAAAGGATTTTCAGGTAAGCATTGCATTTTACAGGTACACATTTTTATTTCTTTGTGCATTGGAACTCCAATCCACATGGACGTCAAAAGAAGTATTAATTGTTTCTTATTCAAGAGACGCGCAGAAAGGTCCCCAAAGAGCATGGAAAGAAAAGGCTTATCCCCAGATGCCGTGACATCTCAAGTTTAAAATAAACCAATTCAAACAGGTAAAAGGTTTCCCGGCATAGAACCAGCTTCAGCAAAAGCCAATTGCAGCACTGGAAACTCTCATGTTACTGATCACAAAACTTTGGATTTCATAGTGAGAACCATTACTAAACCAATAACTGAGTTTTACACAGGAGAACCGACCAACTTGCATATGCTACATTCTGGGGAAAGTGCAAACAAGAATTTCAAACCGATACAAAATTCGCCTGCACTAGAGAAAAAAATTAGCTAGGGTGGTAGTGCCAATGAGCTCAAAGAAACTGCAGATTGCTGTTCTGCTGAAACAAAGCAGGACAGATGCACTTTTGAAACCACAGATACAATATTAAAGGGTGAAGAAGAATTTGACTCGAATGCTGGTATTGACATTATAACTGCCACCATTACAGGTATAATTTAATATTCCACTTAGTTTCCAGAAGAATTCAAGACTCCAGATTAAACAGGAACTCCTCGGAAATATCAACATCAGCAGTTTCGGATGAAGCAACAAACAAAAGATAGAAAAGGGGTTTTTTCAACAAGCTGTTACCTCATATCCAGAGGTTGAACTAATTAAAAATTCCATCCTACAGAGAGATTGTGAAGCTATTGAAGACAATAATGTATATACAGCGATTAACAAGGTGAGCAAAGTTCATACTGTTCATATTCAGAAAAAACAACCATATCAGCATGTGGCATATGATACATCAACATATGGTATTAGGTCTGGCTGAAGATTCTGAAAATCAGCACCATCATCCGAGATTTAAGGATGGGTGAGCCAATGATGCAAAATCATTACAGGGAACAAACGATCCTCGCTTTAGTCCTGATATCTACCTCAGAAATGGATGTTAAGCATCATACTCAAGAAAGTCAAATACTTAAACTTCGAAAGATCTTTGCAATCAAACTCGTACGAGAAGAAATCGAGAAAATTCTACTTCCAGAAGCTGAACACCAGACAACTCATATGATTTCCATTACAAGTAAGGCTCTTTCTGATGAGGAGCATCCAGAAAAGACTCATGATGGGGGCGAGGACCAAATTATTACAACTTCCAATGAATTCATTAAAAACGGTGACCAAGATATAGACAACGATGAACTGGTGGGCGATAAATTATTTGATGCAGAAATGTTAAGTCACCTTGAGGTTACTAAAACGGTCCCAGAAGAAGAGAGAACAAGAAAAAAGCCCGAGAAGAAAACACTCAAGGGTTGGAGTAGTCTGAGGAAAATAATCTTTCTAAAGCGGTTTGTCAAGGAACCGGAGAAAGTTAAAAAAATTTATCTTGTGAAGCCACATCATCTAGCTTCAGAGCCTGAATCAGAAGCAGAAAAAAATATCTCTGAGATGTCAATCGATAGAGGAATAGATGTTTGATTATGCACTTCGACAAGTAGTTAATGAGCGCGCTAAAAAAAGAAAAGTGGCACTGCTTGTCAAAGCTTTTGAAACGGTGGTACCTCCCATGAAGATCAAAACATACAAGTTACAACTCCTAAGCTCAGAATACCCATGGAATTAAAAGACAAGCGAATCCAAGGCAATGCGCATTTGAAGTCTGATCTACAAATTGAGAAAGTGGGGGACCTGAATTTAGTGGTGCAGAACATGAACTTGAAGAATTTTAGCTACAAAGCCAACTTTAATGGTGCACAACTTAGCAACAGAAAGAAGAAAGATCAAAATCAAGATCCATCAAAGCACTAGAAAATGTTCGTAAGCTTAACCCCAAACCAGCACAGCAACTGCCCTTGACAAGTGACACAGAGGAAGAAAAAATTAATTTGAAACAGAAAATGATGGATTAGAGGAAAAAAGCTGAACAATGGATGCTGGATTATGCAGTTCAACATATTGTCACAAAACTAACACCAGCTCGGAAAAGAAGAGTGGCAATGCTCGTAGAAGCTTTTGAAGCGGTTGTTCCACCTCCAGAAATTTGATCCTGAAGACGTGTCGCAAAACCTCTTAAAATGATTAATATGATTCAGCACGGTAAGTGCTTTTTAAGTTATAGCTAATCAGGTTAGCACAAATCAACTATGCCATTGGATTATAAGATGAATTGCTAAAACAACACCCTAACTGATGCAATTTAAATTTGGTATTCATGCATTACTAACCTATACATTTACTTTCATGTAGGGAAATATAAATCATTGGCTCTTATTCTTTTGTGAATTATGAATATGCCTGTCACCTCTATTTGTAGAAGTACTTCTCTTGTGAAGATCTCCACATGCATATAATCTCCACAACTGAGACTATGTATCACATTATTATATCAAGGATCTGCACAATCGATGTGATGTAATTATATGGTAAGGAGTTCATAGATCACAGTGTTGGAAAATGTGGGTAATAAGCTCCACATTGACGAATCATCTTGAGCATCAATTTAAGTTGGTCTTGTTGCATGTGGCTGTGGGTAACAAGTTATGCTTGGAATATTTTAAAATTCAAATTACTTTTCATAAATATTTGATAAATATAAACGGGACAATGCGACATAATATAAGGCAGAGCATGGGTTCCTAAACACTCTATTAACACAAGTTATTTACTTATAAAATTAGCCCAACAGACCCAATGTCATTAATTAGCCCTGTGGGTTAGGTGGAATTCAAATCTTATTTTTTAACTACCCCAGGAAAGTTTGCTAAGGTTAACCTCGGGATCCTTTTTCTCTATAATGCAACTTTTAATCACACGTATTTTTCACATGAGAATAAAGTTCCTAAGATTACTCAGAAAAATTACCTAAGGTGCTAGTGTTTTTTTAGTATGAGTATTTTTGTAATTGTATATAATTTTATGTAATTATAATAGAGAATCATGCTCCTAAGGATGAAGTTAAAAGAATTTCTCATATAAATACACAACGACTTTATTGTAATTATAGAAAGTTTTATATATTTATAAAAATGCGACAACCTTTTTACACTAGAAAACATTTCAACTTGAGTTAATTTTCCTAAAGTCAACCTTAGGGGCTTTTTTCCCATTACAATAACACTCTCGTTAATTTATATGAGAATTTTTTTAATCTCATGAAAGTTAAGTGATAAGATCATGAACATTAATCTCTATTCATATATAATATACTATTCTTTTGACTATCATCTAACCATACATATATGTGAAACAAAAATCAATGTATTCTTCAAACTGTATATAAAGATTTTATATAAAAATTGCATTATAAAAAGCTATGAACCCCACTGCTCAGTCAATTTTTACTCTAATTTTAATTCATTCAATCAACTCAATGGGGACGCGGGCACCCCGTTTGCCTTGCAACTGTAATAATTCGTTTTGAAGTATTGGTTTCCTTCGGTTGTGAATGCTTGTCTTTCTTTCACATGTTTACATCGCTTAAAAATCACTTTGAAAAATGGTAAGGCTCTTTTATCTACATTGCGCCTCCACATCTAGCACCAATCCCTTTTTTTCACAACCGGGTCGAGGTCCTCTGGTCTGGAAACCTCCATTCACTTAAATAAACAACTAGCATTGAGCATTCATGGACTTGTCACATACTCCTCTACTCTTGAAAGTAAGTGTGCTAAGTGTTAAAATTTAGGAAGATATATATGTGATTGTGAATGTTTAGATTTTTGTAATTGACTACCAAAAAATGCATATAATTAATTTCTTAGCAGCAAATTGTTGTCCATTACACTTATTTTCGATAGAAGATCTATATCTACAATGAAGTGAAACAGTAATTCAGTCAATGAGCTACTAAGATGAGGAGGTTTTTGAATAAGTGCACAAATGCAAAATAAGATATCCCAGCTGCCAGAAACCTCCCTAGTTCCAGTAAAATATTCCATAACAAGACTTCTCATTTCTCACTACAAGCACATTACTTCATTGAAGATGAAAGAGATAGAACTACTGCAAATTAAAATTAATATCAATGTACCGTTAGTATGTAGAATAACTAGACATAGAACTCGAGCCAATGCTGCTAATGGATGTTTTAAGAGCAACTTTAACGCAAACAACAGCTAATGTTGTTTGCTTCCTCCACCTCACCCAAAAAACTAATATTTTATACTCTTTCTAATCCATCTCATTTTAAACAATTTTTTCTTTAAATTCACCCCAATCCAAAACAACCCTCACAAAGTTGTTAGTATTCATACATATATACAATGGCAATGACAATTGATTTGTGGTGGGCCATCAACTTAAGTAAAGTAATATTAAAAAATTATAAACAACCGTCGGTAGAATTGAGCAACTTTTGCAAACAACTTTCTAAACAACTTACTTCTCCAATGACAAACACTCTTGCCACATCAGCAAACAATATTATAAACACCCCATTGTGAGTGCTCTAATACCATCAAATTTAGCTATAAATGAATTAGGCCTGTCAATGCTCCCAGTCCTAGGTTATTTGAGTATAGAATTGTTGAGAAATAATGACTTTAATATCTTTATTCTCTAAGAAGTTCTGTTTGTATTACAAATTGTCAACCTCTGTATTGGTTGTATGCATTCCTATTTATAGGCATTTACCATACTTCTACAATAATTACAATATTGCTCTCTGGGCTTGGACTCATTCTACTAGGCTTTGCCGCCTATTACACTTACTGCCCAACATTTGCCCCTCCAACAAGCCTAAAGATCTTTTTTTTTTTTGCCAAGGGAAATAAATTTCATTACTTCAAATCGTTCAACATGACATTGATGAACTCTGGATGGACATTATCCATCGTCCAGATACGATCAGCTATAGAACTACTATATCTCGCTATAGAGTGAGCTACGTTGTTCGCAGACCGCTTAATAAACTTAACTGAAACTTCCTTGCCCCTTACCTCCTCTAACAGTACCCTGCAATCCTCTATTATTCTGCCGAAATAAGATAGAAGTATCGAGGGACCTCGTATGGCTTGAACTGCTACAAGGCAATCAGTTTCCACTACCACTCCCGTACGATCTTGTTCCTTCGTCCAGCTTAAAGCTTCCCGAATACCCATGGCCTCTGCAATTTCTGGGGATATATTCCCTGGGCAGCACTTCGATCGAGCCTCAACCAGCTTACCTTCATGGTTTCTTACGACAAAAGCGAAACTATAACTTCCTGAAGCTTCAAATATTGCGGCGTCTGTATTAACCTTAATCCTGTTTACTTTTGGAAGGACCCAGTGCTCATCACCATCCTCTTTGTCTATCAGCCCGAGGAAGTGATCAAAAGATTTATCTTGAGCACCAAACCATTGACTGAGGACCACATTAGCAGACAATACAACATCTTCAACCTCCATCCCTCGTTGGTTCCACACCATCTCGTTTCTACACTTCCATATCGACCAACACATCATAGCACCAACTTGTCGTTTCTTTACATCCCAACTATTAAAGTACTTCTCCAGCCATTCTACAAAGGAATCGTAAGATTGAGCACCACTATTAGTTCCAATCTTCTCCCAACAGGCTTGAGCAAAGGAACACTGCAGCAAAGCATGAGGAATGTTTTCCTCTTTAGTATTACACATAGGGCAAATTGGATTCACATCAACTCTTTTTGTACGAAGCTGCGTTTTTGTGGGAAGGCACTCAGAAGCTGCTCTCCACATGAGATGCTTCACTTTAGGAGGAACTTTTAAACTCCATAACCTCCTCCAAAAGCTCTTTGATTCTATAATAGTTGTACTAGCTTTGTTCTCCTGAATAAGATTATACGCTGACTTCACCGAGTAATATCCCAATTTCTCCTTTTTCCAGTACCTCATGTCCACATCTGTGTCTCGTAATGGGATAGACAAGATTAACCTTACATCTCTTTCTTCAAACATATCTCTGATCAGCTCTTCGTTCCATATGTTCTCCCCTGGTACCATTAAATAAGCCACATTCTTTTCTCTCACTACTTCACTGTTAGTAATGACACAAGGATTATCCACATCTGGAATCCACAGATCATTTGCAATATTAATAGACTCTCCTCTACCGACTCTGCACGCTGTACCCAACCTTAACAGATACTGAGCTGCTAACACACTTCTCCAAACGAAACTGGGGCTCCCACCAATAGATGCTGCTAAGAAATTTGTGTTAGGGTAGTACCTTGCTTTATAGATTCTTGCTACCAAACTTTCTGGATTGGTCATAAGACGCCATCCCTGCTTACCCAACAAAGCCACATTAAAATCGTGCATATGTCGAAATCCCATTCCTCCCTTCATCTTAGAGATACACAATCTATCCCAACTCATCCAGTGTATACCCCTTTCTTTTTGAGAAGATGTTCACCACCAAAACTTGGTCATAGCTTTCTCCATATCTTTGCATATTTCGAGAGGCAATAAAAAGACATTCATTGCATAATTGGGAATCGCTTGAGTAACAGTCTTTAGTAAAATTTCCTTTCTTCCTTTTGTCAACATTTTACCATCCCATCTTTTTACACGATCCTGAACCCTTTCTTTTAAGTATCCCAACATCTCCGATTTGTTTCTACCCATAAGATTCGGTAGACCCAGATAGAGACTTCTACCATCAGCTTCATTAAACTGTAACACCTCACACACCTCTCGCCTTGTCTCAACAGAAACATTACGACTAAAAAAAGCACTTGATTTATCTATATTTATCTTTTGTCCAGATGCTTTTTCGAAAACAGCTAGCAAATGAACAATCTGAGTAGCTTCTTCTTTATCTGCTTTGCAGTATATGTAGCTGTCATCAGCAAATAACATGTGAGACACTACCGGGGCTCCCCTAGCTACTTGAATCCCCTTGATCAATCTCCTTCTTTCGTATTAAGATCTTAAGAAAATAAAGAAAAACAAAGTTTCACGGAAAGCATTTTATAAATAAGTTTAAAAAAAAGAAGGATCCTTGCAGGGTTTTTAAATGGGTCGGCCCAAGATGATGTCCACGCAGTGAATTTGAATAGGGCGGTCACTGTTGGTATTTCTGTGTCTATTCCCTCTTTATTTCTGTCCATCTTTCTACATAGTTTCATTCGCCTGGTGGGAGAGCTTTGCAGTCACTGTAGAAACTTAGTTGGAGGTCTGTTTCTTGCTTCTTCATTATTGTCAAGTATGTTTTTGTGTCATAGAACCTGTTGATGATTATCACGATAATAATTTTGATTCTGTGTAACCGTCGAACCGGCAAACGTCCTCTTGACGAGGGGGATTCTGAACCGTTGAATGACTTTGCCGGATTGGATCTCCCTGAAGGGGACATGGGGTCCTGCCATAGTTTTAGCTTTTTGAATGAGTCTGACCTTCGAGTTGTCGCAGAAGACCCTATGACTCCTCGAACTGAGGCTCGTCGATGGAATATTGTGGAAGAAACGTATGTCATGGGTCGTCGTGTGTTTACTGATAAATCTCCTTATAATCGTGCTAATGGCTTCATAACTGAGCCCATCAACTGAGATTTTATCCTAAACTGTGTCAATTTAGAGGATGTATATTATTGTAGAGCCCCTTTGCCTGAGGAAAAAATATGAATGATGTCGCAATTTGGGTATCAGGGTATTCCAATGATCTTTTTTTAGTACGACCTTAGATTGCTTATGCACCCTTTTCATCAGTTAGTGTATGAAAGTTTGGAATGTGGTATAACCCAGTTGGCTCCCAATTATGTGGCCCAAGTTAGTGGGTTTATCGCTCGATGCTCTGAGCTAGTTATCGCCCTGAACCTCGAATTATTTTTCTCGATATACAGACTGAAATCGTGGGATCCTCAACTATACTTTGATAAACGGAATGGTAGAATTGCTTTAGTGAAATCGTCGTCTTCAAATTCGGGGTGGCACCCTCGATGATTACTTTTCCATGGTATTGACGTCGAGTTATTGAGTCCTTGGAAAGAAATTTGTCATAGTCGAATTAATGCTCTGAATAACTTACCTAAATATGATTCCACCCTCCCCGACCAAATTTATGGGAAAGAATGCAAATATGACTATCAGACTTTTCAGAGTCGAAAGTTTTTAAATTCACACCAACGTAAAATTCATAGTCTTTAACTTAAGTCTGCTTGAATATGCTACGATATTACTCTTTCTAACCTTTTTGTTTATTGTAGTTGTAGGTGAACAACTAAGAAAGGCCTTACGTGGTGCAACCGTGATGCCTTCAAACAAAGTTCTCGAGTTGTTGAAGAAGATGAGGACTCTAACCGCTCCCCCAATGCCTCATTCCTCCAAAGCTGGTGGGTCGGAATTAGTTGTTGTTAAAGATGGGGTACTTGATGGTCCTCGAGCCCAAGATCCTACGGACGAGGTTCTTAAAGAGAAGAAACGGGAGTGGGTCGAGAAAGACCATTCTCATCGCTACTCATAAAAGAAAGATGGGTTTCGACTCCTGGGGTTTTAGGAATATTTGTACTTCTTGAAATCTCCTTGCCTCCGATTTTTGTGAAGGGACCCTCTGAGGAAGTCGTGAAGGTCGAGGTACGACCAGACGAGAAGTGGTCTTCGAGAGATCAGATGCCTCTCCAAGCTTTTGATGCTTTTCATCTTTCCCAAGATTGTACTTCTTATGATGATCTTGTATGACAAACTTTCTAAACAACTTTCTTCAACAACTTACTTCTTCAATGACAAACACTCTTGCCACATCAGCAAACAACATTGTAAACACCCCCATTGTGGTTGCTCTAATACCATCAAATTTAGCTATAAATGAATTAGGCATGTCAGTGCTCCCAGTCCTGGGTTATTTGAGTCTAAAATTGTTGAGAAATAATGACTTTAATATCTTTATTCTCTAAGAAGTTCTCTTTGTATTATAAATTGTCAACCTCTATATTGGTTGTCTGCATTCCTATTTGTAGGTACCATACTTCTACAGTAATTACAATAATGCTCTCTGCGATTGGACTTATTCTATTGGGCTTTCCCGCATATTACACTTACTGGGCCGTAGGCCCAACAAGAATCTTAACAATTTGGTCCATTGTAGGCCTTCATATAACATGAGGTGAGAATAAAGCATTGCAAGAAATACATATTTTTCCATAAATTCGGGTAGTCCCAAGTCTAGAATACCTTCTTCAACTATATTTAACGGCCTCCAATTTTAGCCAATGACCACGCCTAATCCAAAAGAAGAGTTTGTTCGGCATCACCATGATTGAGAAGTACCTTTTTCCCACTCAAACATTCAAGAAGCACAACCCCAAAATTATGAGCACTCTATCTGTCAACATTTTGTATGTCGCAGTCCTAGGAAATATAACCCATTGTTCTAACAACATGAGTGCTCATAACCCATTGATGGATTTTAATAACCCAGTCTAATTTAACCGGGTTTGTAAATTTTCAACCCAATCAACCCATAAAAATAGAATTTGTAAACACACCCATTTAATATATTTCGGTTTGGATCAGATTGATCAAGTTCATAAATATATAAATAAATTTTTTATCAAAAGAAAATAAAACTGAAAATGAAAGTTTAAAACAAATTGAAGATTGTTCAACAAAATATTGCAATCATTCATGCAACAAAAATAATATAGGTCTTAAATATCTGAATTTTAACAATCAAAAGAAACTGATTAAACACTAGACATAGTCTTTAAATTTGAACGGTATCATAATATAGATGAATCAATCATTAAAGTTCAATGATGTTGATATTCTTGGACATTTTGGTTATTTATTAATTATCTTATTTTTAATCAGACTGGGTTGGATTGAATCAGATTTTAAAAATATAAACTCATTTCCAACCCATTAAAACCGAGTTGACATTTTTTCAATCCGAGTAGTATATATCGGGTTGAAAGAAGTCGGTTTGGATCGACCAAAAAATGACCGGTTTGAATTGAATTGGTCGGATTGGCCATATGCAACTTCAGGCTCTCATCCAAAAATATATTTAAACTTTTAAAATCTCAACTCCTAAAATCTCTTGATTATCTCCCCGCCTTCGATACCTATCATATTCAACTTCTAAAAAATATTGTACTCCCTCTGTTCCAACCAATTCTTTACATTTTCTTTTTTTGGATGTCTTACCCAATTTTTTACATTTCAAAACTTTCTAAAAATAGTAAAATTTTATATTATAAAATTTATTCTCACCCACTACATTACTCCACCTTTTCAAATCTATCAATTAAATATCAATTGACCCACCACTTCATCCATTTTTCCTTCTCTTTCATCCACTTTTCTTTCTCTTTCATAATACTTTATATAATTTTCTTAACCTCCGTGTCCCGCCCAAATGTAAACAATTGGGTGGGACGGAGTGAGTATCAGAGTTAAACAAATATCAGAAAAGTAATTAAACATTTTTCAATAAAATACTTCCCATAAAATACTGAACTACTATCTAGGGGTGGCAAAATCTGACATGACCTGACACCCGACATGAACCCGACTCGCAAAAGTATGAATCTGAGTCAGTAGATATTCAACCTGAAATAACCATGTACAATCAGACACGAACCCGAAACCCGAAAATTAATGAACCCTTTATTTATAATCCTACTTTTGAAATACTTTATGTTTAAAATAACTAAATTTAAGTACAAAAAGTAACTTTCACGTGCAATGATAAAGACTCGTTAGTTGGTTCATAATTATTTAATAATAATAAAAATATTTTATACATGTTCTGCCCTTTTTTACACCTGACAAAGTGGGTACAGTACATATTATACATTTGAACTGTAACTTTCACGTAAAATGAAAGAGAAATGAACTATTTTATCTTAAAATTTATGCAAAAGCAATCAGTACTTATAAATTGGGACACATGGAGTATGTAATATATGAGTATATTTTAAATCAATCTAAACAAATAGTAGAGGTTGTGAAACCCGAAATTACATGAAACCCGACACGAACCCGGTAGGTACGAGTTAAAGTTAAGAAAAAATCAACTTGAAACAACCAAGTACAATCTGACCCGATACGAACCCGACCTAGAACCTGAAATTGCCACCCCTACTGCTACCTCTTAAGTATCTAGCACTTTTCGTTAGAGCAAGTTCAATGCTAAATGTTAAATATCTATTGCTATATTATAATATCAAAAAGTATTTTTTGGAGCTTAAATAGAAGTTACACTCTAATGCTAGTTTTATACTCCCTCCATCCCCTTTTACTTGACCCTTATGAAAAAAAACACATATTAAGAAAATATTTAATTATATGGTTTGTTTCTATGTTTACCTCTAATAAATGCCTTGAATAATGAAATAAATTTAAAAATGAGTTGTAGAGGCAAATATAGGAAATAGGAGTAAGGGATAATCTTGGAAAAATATGTAAAAACATATAATGAAATAAGATATGAACAACTATTTAGGGACAAATTTTTTTCCCATCATAAGGGTGAAGTAAAAGGGGACGGAGGGAGTAATTAGTTTCAAATTTAGATAACTTTTGCCAATTTCAGTATGCTTTTGATTTTTGGTGATATACAATACAATAATTATTCAACTATTACGCTCTATTTGTAGTTATTGATGATGTGACAAGATCTCGTTTCAAAATATAGACCAAATATGCATATTTATGTAAAGATGCATCCAAATATGAAAATCTTTTAGAGTTAATTTTTTTTTTCATATTTAATGTTATAATATAGCAAAATAATCAAGTATATCATTGCAATGTACTTGTCTTAAAGATTCAAATTTAAATATGTACAAGTACTACCTTGATTTAAAAAAAAGTACAATTTCAAAATCTAACAAGAGGTTATGAATCTCCAACTAATTCCTCACGTTAAACTGCTCCTTGTCCACTAGGAATCAAACAAACTAAAAATTTAAAAATCCGGGGGCATTATTTGTCAAAAGTCAATAATAATAAAAACTTTAGCTGCAATTCACCTAACCACTTTCGCCGTGGACACTAAACTCTAATTAATATGGAGTAACATTTCTTCTTTACAAATTACAACATAACAATATCTCATTGCATCTGCAATTGTCCACTTGTGCATTTTATAAATTTCAAAGCCATTTCGTGTGTGTACTTGCTAGTTTCTATCAAGCTGGAGTGTTCACATAATCGCATGTAAGATATTTTCCCACGTTACATAATCAAATATCAAGAATGGTCAAAGTAGATGAAAAGTTTACACATGTGTTCATTGTCATCGAAAATTCAGATCTGACTTCAAAATTATATCAATTTTGTTGACTTAAATAAATTGACCTACGTAATTTCTAAAAAAATTAATTATTTAATATATTATTAATAAGAGAATAGGGAACGTGACGAATATCCCACGTACACAACTTTAAATTATTGATTTAATGAGATTATTTAGTTTTGTAGGATCTAGTGGATATGCATTTATATACAATTACTACTACTAATAGAATAGTAGAGAGACAGTTAGACAGAGAGATCATCAGAGAAAGAGGGAAAGGGAGATGCCAAGAGTAATGGAGAATGATAATAACCAACGTTCGAGGTCATATCTAGGCAAGCTCAACACTTCAATTGCAAATAATCGAATCGGAAAGCATTTTAAACTGAAAGAAAGAAAGACTAGTTTCACAACAGAGGTCCGAGCTGGAACCGCCACCTTTCTGACCATGGCTTACATACTAGCAGTCAACGCCAGCATCCTCGCTGATTCAGGCGGCACCTGTTCGGTATCCGACTGCATACCAATCTGTTCCAATGGCAACTCCAACTGCACCCAGCCTGACTCTTCCTGTAAATTTGATCCAGTCAACCCTGGTTACTCAGCCTGCCTTGAAAAACTCCGGAAAGACTTGATCATAGCTACTGTTGCCTCATCGCTTATTGGTTGTGTGATCATGGGTACCTTTGCAAATCTTCCGTTAGCGTTGGCACCGGGCATGGGAAGCAACGCTTACTTTGCTTATACTGTGGTGGGGTTTCACGGATCAGGTACTGTCTCTTATCAGAGCGCTCTGGCTGCTGTGTTTGTTGAAGGCCTTTTCTTTTTGCTCATATCTGCTGTAGGACTCCGTGCAAGGCTCGCGAAACTAGTCCCCAGACCAATCAGGATATCTTCCTCGGCAGGGATAGGCCTTTTTCTTGCCTTTATTGGTTTACAAAACAATCAAGGAATTGGGCTTGTTGGTTACAGCTCATCAACTTTAGTCACATTGGCTGCCTGCCCACGCTCTTCTCGTGTTTCTCTGGCACCTGTAATCACGTCAGCAGTCAATGGTACTGTCTCCCTCCTCCCTGGAGGTACTATCTCAGGTGAAGTCATGTGCCTTAATAATCGAATGGAGAGCCCTACCTTCTGGTTGGCTGTAGTCGGGTTCGTAATCATTGCCTACTGCCTGATCAAGAACATAAAGGGTGCCATGATTTATGGAATTGTGTTAGTCACGGCGGTGTCCTGGTTTCGCGACACCAGCGTTACAGCATTTCCTAATACTCCTGCTGGAGATGCTGCTTATGACTACTTCAAGAAAGTGGTAGACGTCCACAAAATTGAGAGCACGGCTGGGGCCTTGAGCTTCAAAAATATCAACAAAGGTTATTTCTGGGAAGCTGTTGTCACTTTTCTGTACGTAGATATCCTGGACACTACAGGCACTCTCTATACTATGGCAAGATATGCAGGATTCGCTGATGCCAATGGTGATTTTGAGGGTCAGTATTTTGCCTTCATGTCCGATGCAACATCAATAGTGGTGGGATCGCTTCTTGGGACTTCTCCAGTAACCACGTTTATAGAATCATCCACGGGGATAAGAGAGGGAGGAAGAACGGGACTAACAGCATTGACAGTGGCAGGGTACTTTATGCTGGCCTTCTTTTTCACGCCACTGTTGGCGTCAATACCAGCATGGGCGGTGGGGCCACCACTAATACTAGTAGGGGCGCTGATGATGAAGTCAGTGGTGGAAATAGATTGGGAGGATATGAAGCAAGGAATACCGGCATTCATGACATTGATATTGATGCCATTGACGTATTCAATTGCGTATGGCCTTATTGGTGGGATTGGGACTTACATTGTCTTACATTTGTGGGATTGGGGTCGAGCCTTATTGACTCAATTTGGGATTCTCAAGCCGGAGGCCGTGGCAACCCCAGGAGCTACGACGGAGACTAGTGGAAGCGCCAGCATTACCATTACTACCAGCGATCATGATGATGAATTTGGTTCTGCATCCAGGATGAATGAAAAAAATTTGGATGAAATTGACAAGGTTGCTCAACAAGTCTAGATTTTTCTATTTTTCAGGAAATATATAAATCATAGCTAGTAAAAAACTTTTTTTTAAAATTAAACATACTCATACACCCAATTTGTCTATTGACAAGGTTCAAACTCTCGAACTGTAGAGAGGAGACCAAGATGCTATTGGTAGCAATCAGAAAACTAGTTATAGCAGAGTAAAATTTAGTTGTAGTCTATTGGCTTGTTTTGGCGGCTGAAGCGAAAAATTATAAAAGCAGGCAGGCGATGGTTTCATACAAGGCCCACTGCAGTAGACCACCCCACAGCCTGACATGTTTATTTATACATAAAGTAGGTTGGGTAGAAATTCAATATTTGTACCTCACTGGGTTGCATATACAGCACGCTAGTGCATTCACTTTGGTAACCACTATCTGAATTTTATTGTTAAATTTCTTTATATATATGCTCAAATATTTATCGACAGCTTTTGTCAAAGCCATGATCTTGTTTCGTTCCTTGCTTTTCGATTCTCTATCCATATTTGGTGAGCTCATCATCAACTGAATCCAGGTCTGGATAGGCCAGAAAATAGATGACCCCAATGGCATCCTACAATTATTATTGTCTGTTACTACTACCTTTTGTTAAAATTGCTCAATAAATTCCTTACATTCAGGCTCCAGCTTACTCCAAAAACTATAAGCCAGGACTTGGAAGAGCATCGAAGCAAATCATATCATCTTATGTCACATTGTTCCCTTGGCTAGAGAATATGACTGGATTATATTGATTAGATATTTTTCTGCCAATATTTCTTGCAATTATTTTTCTCCCTAGTGGAGGCCCGGAGTCTATACAATTATTTTTGTCTTCATATCGCAATCGCTCCTATGCAGCTCCAACATTTTCTGCTGCGCATAAATACAATAGGCGCCGTTTATATGAACGACGCTGAAATTTTTAGTCTACTACAACAGAACTGGTCCCGAAGGCGAAAAAAATATATATGACCCTTATAACAAATAAATTACAAAGAATCTCCTAGCAACTAATGAACACATATTGGATCCTTTAACATGAATATGTACTCAAATAATTTTAAGTATATGCATATATATCCTAAATTTTAGAAATATTTTTGGCCCCTAAATTGAATGGGCCATGTGCGATCCCACAGGGGTCAGGGCCACCCAACAACACCATGTATTATTAAGTTTCTGTGACCAAAACTACTAGACAGTACTCGCATGAATAGTGAGAAGACTCTAGTGAAAAAACAAAGTAAATGCAAGTAAAATAGGTAAATTAAGCCAAATGGCTTTCCTCTTCTCCCGTAACTTAATTATTTGTTATGTATGTACAATATAATTCATTAACTCTGAAACATGATGACAATCAGGTGACCCATCAGGGTACCATCAACTGTGTAATCTTGCACATATCATTGCATGTAAGTTAAAGAGAACTAGGAGGATAGAACAGTTTTGACCAAACTTTAGATGCAAAAGTTTATAGCAGAAAAAGATGTAAGGTGCAAACTTTACGAGCCAGATATCAAACTGTGTAATCACATTAACTATATTTATTCATCAACAACCTCCATTATATCAAAGTTACTTCAGAATGCAGAAATAACTGAGGTTCCACTTGCATCAGTGGAATTCTTAGTCCAACTGCGTAACCTTTATATATTACATAGCATGACAAGCTCACAAGTTTCAGCATTTACATGTGTTACTGTGTATAACATTCGTTGTAGTGCAATACGGAAAAAAAGGTTTGTTCACTGCTTAAAATAAACACCAAACAATTAAGTGAATATTTGTAAGTATACCTAAATTACCAAAAGTTTTTACACATAAAAGTATGGTACTCGGTGAGAATCACACATTCAATTATTCAAAGACTATTGCTAGTTTAAATCCGCAAGTAGAACTAAGGTAATGATGGAAATTTACATTAATTATATCGCAATTGCATTTACTACATTATACGTTACAAATCAAAATAATACTGAAAGAGAAAAAATTCCTGTTTTATCTTAGCTCAAGATTATATTGAGTCATGCAAAAGAGTGGTAGGTGTTCAGCAGCATTCAGTTGAGGTCATTACTAATGACAGGCCTCAGACATGTCTTACCTTGTAATTCTGTTTCCTTAAAGAGAGGAGTTGTCAACAAATTGTTTAGTGAAAAATCTACTTAATCTTTTGAGGAGTTGGATTGGACTACTCTAATATCATTCGGTGTGTTTTACTACATATTGTTTGCTAAATATTACTAAATTTGCAATCTTCATAGTGTTTGCTGCTAATTTTATATGTACTCCATACACAGATAAGTGCACAGTGTACTCGGGCATATGAATCTCATTTCTGATGGTTTTGCTTGGACTCTTTTGTGGTGCATTCATGGCGACAAAAAATTTAACTCTGCTTAGCGGTTTGTTGCTTTGAAGGCAGAGTGCAACTTAAAATTAGCTGTTGCTCTTACAATAATGGAGGAATGGTTTCTTCCAATGGTTGATGCAAGGACAAGCATAGACATGACATGATACCTCATGTGCTGTACAATTGGGGGTCAGTATTCCTCTAATTCTCAACTCCCCCCCCCCCAAAGAAAAAGTGTGTGGATAAATGTTTACATCCTAGTCCTTAAATTTATTTTGAGCGTACAATCTATATTTCCACCCAAACACATAAATAATTTCTTAGTTGACCATCTCTCACATAAACTTAGGGTACTAGAAGAAGCCACAACATGAATTCTGTATCTCCAACAATTTTTCTTTATATATATTTATTATATCTCAATACATGCATATATAAAAAATATTACCAAACAATCATCTGATTTTTGTATCACTTTTTCTAACCACACAACAATTTTGAACTTTTGAACAACAATCACAAATGGAGCTTAGTCATTTGTGCTTTTGTGTATTGTAACTCATTACCTCTTGGCTCGATACTAGACTTAAAATTACAAAATTGATTTTCTATCAATTAAGCGCTGTTTTTGATCTTTACAAGTCCTTATTATACAACGAGAAGATTTGCTAACCTAAGAAGCTGATATACGTAAGCACACTAATGTGCGTTTCATTGAAACTGAATTCCCATTTTCAAAAACTCACACGGTATCAAATTCTGATTATGAGTTATTCGATGCCACTGTTTTCCCTCATCCTTTAAATCAGTAGCACCAACAAGCCTCTCACAATCAGACTATACCCACTGATACTACCAACCATAACACAGCTAATACGCCTCTTTCTGTAAGCCCCACTCCTACTCAACATCACTCATCTGCTCCTAATTCTCCACTAGCTCATTCTCCGCCTTCTACTCCCACCGACCACATCAGCCCACCCTCTAAAAGTTTCCCAACCTCACCGAACCAGACCCCTACATCACACAGTGTCCCCAGGCCTAATAATCCCATGCTTCACCATATGACAACCCGGTCATTCAATGGCATATTTAAACCCAATCCTAAATACCCCACCAATTTAAACACGATTTCCACTCCAACTATATCTCCTATACCAAAGGACCCTGTTAGTGCTATTCGTGATCCCAATTGGAAGAGTGCAATGTTGGATGAATATAATGCTTTAATTGAAAATAAGACATGGGAGTTAGTGCCTAGACCACCTAATGTGAATGTTTTTAAGGTCTATGTGGATTTTTCGTCATAAACATAAATCTGATGGTTCTTTTGAGAGGCATAAAGCCCGTCTTGTAGGTGATGGAAAAACTCAGCAGCAGGGAATTGATTGTGATGAGACGTTTAGCCCAGTAGTTAAACCCTCTACTATTCGAACTGTTTTAAGCATAGTTGTATCTAAATCTTGGCCGATTCATCGGTTGGATGTCAAGAATGCCTTTTTATACGGTCATCTAAATGAAACAGTTTATATGCATCAGCCTATGGGTTTTCGTGACAAGATTCATCCTGACTATGTTTGCTTACTGTTAAAGTCTCTTTATGGTTTGAAACAGGCCCCATGTGCCTGGTACAAACGATTTGCAGAATTTGTTGCCACAATTGGTTTCACTCACAGTAAGTGTGATCACTCCTTGTTTATTTACCGACATGGCTATACGTTGATGATATAATAATCACGGCCTCTTCTGATCATCTGCGTATACATTTTATGGCTCTCTTAAGTTCAAAATTTGCAATGAAGGATCTTGGGCCGCTCAGTTATTTTTTGGGAATTGCTGTTACTCGTCATTCCCATGGCCTATTCTTATCTCAGAAGCAATATGCAGCTGAGATCATTGACAGGGCAGGTATGTCCAACTGCAGTACTTGTCCTACTCCTGTTGACACTAAACCTAAACTTAGTGCTGCAAAGGATGCTCCGTATGCAGATTCCACTAAGTATCGTAGTCTCACGGGTGCTCTTCAGTACCTTACTTTCACCCGGCCAGATATTTCTTATGCCGTGCAACAGGTCTGCCTCCATATGCACGATCCGAGGAATGAACACATGAGTTCTCTCAAGCGCATTCTGCGCTATGTTCAGGGAACTTTATCTTATGGTCTACATCTGTATAAATCATCTGTTGGTAGACTCATCTCTTATACGGATGCTGATTGGGGTGGTTGTCCAAATACTAGGCACTGTACTTCTGATTACTGTGTTTTTCTCGGTGACAACTTAATTTCTTGGTCCTCTAAACGACAGCCCACTTTATCACGTTCTAGTGCCGAAGCTGAGTATAGAGGCGTTGCTAACGTTGTCTCCTACTCTTGTTTGGATCCGAAATTTGTTCTTAGAATTACATTATCCTATTCAGAAAACCACTCTAGTTTATTGTGATAATGTGAGTGCAATTTACTTATCTGGTAATCCAGTGCAACATCAGTGTAATTTACTTATCTGGTAATCCAGTGCAACATCAGCGCACTAAACACATTGAAATGGATATTCACTTTGTCCGAGAAAAGGTTGCTCGTGGCGAAGTTCGTGTTCTCCATGTCCCATCCCGTTATCAAATTGCTGATATTTTTACGAAAGGTCTTTGATGATTTCCGGGACAGTCTTAGCGTCTGCGAACCTCCTGCTTCGACTGCGGGGGGTGTTAGAATATGTAGATATTCATTTAATATTTAGATTGTAATTGATTTAGTCAGAGCCTTGATATAAGGGATACGGTTGTTGTAATCCGAGTTTGTAGCCTTAACAGTAGCTATGTATTAGTGTATATATTCAACATTTTATCAATGAAAGAGACACGGAATTGATATCCTTCACTTCACTTCATTTCATTTCATTTTCTTATTGGGTAAATGTACACAGAACTGACTTTCTGCTAAAGCACAGAGAAGCAGCAAATTCTAACTATGTTATCTATGACAAGCACGCGGTGGCAGGGTTAGATTTATTTTCTACGATGGGCACAAAAATATACAGTACAATATTAGAGCTAGAACTTTTCTTTAGGTTCTGGATGTTTATTCAACACGTAACAGGTACACATTAGCCAGAATAAGCTTTGTTCTCTATATTAAATAGAATTCAAAAAACAAAAAGTATAAAAAATAATTTATTTTTTTATTGACATTCGTAATTAAAATACTCGTCAATTATCATATATTTATTATCTTAATCTTGACCTAAATATATTTTCAGGAAGGAAGGAACAAAATTCTAGGGTGGGCATGCTGGTTTCTTTTTCCCTCCCCTGTTTTATTTGAATATGCAGATATGCTGAGTTCTTAAAATTTTAAATATACCCTAACTACTGTGTGCATGTATGCTATATCTGTATATCATAATATATGAAACCGCTAATCTATTGAATTGGAACAAGATATACCTGTTTTTAGATCACCCTTCTCGCTATTTTGGCCTTTTTCAAGTATTCATACTTTCATACAACATCAGAAGGGATGCTTGACTTATTTGTTTTACGTTATTGTTGTCCTTTTGCATATTTTATTAGTTCCATTTGAAATTATGAATTTCGGGTTTTGTGCAGATCTCGATTTGCACGACTAAATTATCATGGTTTTTACTTTTTACACTGTGGTGTTGGAAAAAAATGACGTGTTGTTGTCGGTGGCATCAGGTAGCTTATATTGTAATTTCCTTCCTATAAGTTGGACAGTAACAATAAATTGGCCTTTTGGCCTTTTTGTTTACTAATTTTTGAAAATTAAAATAAAATGAATCCATAATTATATAGGATATATTAAAATATTACTAAATAAATGACATTATATAAAATTATATAAAATATATTGAAATATTAGTAAATGAATGTGTTAGGAATTAGACTTACAGAAGTTTACAAAGGGGGAGTTAATGTATAACTTCAAATTCTTTTTCTTTTGATTATACAATGTGATGAACTGTTTGATTTAAGTGTGTAGATTTAGTAATTCATAAGTGTTTATATAAGTAGAATGCGGAAATGGAATAAACACGGAATTAACTTTCAATCTAATGTATATTAGAATTGAGTTTGTTAGAATCTGAAATTCAAAGTGAATTTCAGCTTTTTGTTCTTTGAAGAGAAACAAGGTATGAATTCAAAATATTCAGAACTTGTCTAACTAATGAGGCTGTGCAATACTATATAGACAACATGTATTTTAACACATGCACTCACTAATCAGTTAAAGTAAAACTAGAAATAGACAAAAATAATTTTACGTTTGACTACTATCTATTTCTAGCTAACACACACTATAACAGTTTTTTGCTTCCAGCATTATCACTTCTGCTATTTTGTCTTGTTTATCTTCTAAACTTCATTGTAGACTTGTCTCTATCATTCCGGGTTTGACTGATCCTGAAATGACAGAGCTTCAATATGTTTGTCTTATTCTTCTGCAAGTTTCCTTGAAATTAGCTCATTTAAAACATTCGAATACTCAGTGTAGCTATCATTCGAGAACTCTTGAAGTAGACTGTTCAATCGAGTACTCAATAGACATCTCGATTAGTCTTTTGCTTTGATCATTTGTCGATTGGTTTAGACTTCTCGAATCCATATATAACTTTGATGACATCTCGATTAGACTAGACTTCTCAACTAACTTGATTTCCCTGACTTCTCGATTTTCTTGATTCCCTTTACTTTCACTTCTCAAATTACTTCAATAAAAAGATTTCTCGAATGACTCCCTGGAGTCACTTTTCGATTAGCTCAACTTCTTGAGTTCTCGAATAACTTTAATTTGCTTACTTCTCGACTTGATTTACTGGACTTCTCTAATCATTCATTCTGTGACTTCTCTACCAGTTGATCACTTCTGATTTCTCTACTAGGCTGACTTCTCGATTGGTTTCTTGAGTTAGAACAATTTCAATCTACAACTTCTTATTCTATCAAAGTCTTCTTGATTTGGTGCATGATTCACCAATCTTGAATCTTCTACCTTTCTTTATTTTTGACTTACACTATTTACATTCTGAAACTAGAGTAGAAACATGCTTCTAACTGCAAGAATAAATGAGATATAATAAGTCACATGCCCTAATACAAAGAATCTAGAAATACTTAAACAAGACAAGCATTTAATACATAGTAGGCTTGATTCGATCCAACAATCTCCCCCAATTTGGAAAAAGATTGTTTTACAAATTAGCAACAAGATATCAAGCCTACCTTTGATTTTGTTTGTACTTTTCATATTCAGCCTTTTTCTTCTTTTCCGCTTCTTCTTCAATTTCATCAATGGCCTTAAGAATTTTCAGTCTTGCCATGATTTCTTCAAAGCTGAATAGTCCTTGACAAACTTGAGTGTGACCTTGGTAGTTGCTCTACTACTGACTTTGATCTCAACCCTGTCAGGATCCATGAAAACTCTGCACTTTCCCATTCTTCTTAACTCCTCAGACCTCCTTTCAATTTCAGCTTCCTCCCTTAGCTTCTTTTCAATCATCTCTTTCTTGTAAATTTCCTTGTCAATTTTTGCTTGATATTTCATTACCAGATACTCAACAATGTCAACCATCTTTAATTTGTTCTTCATACAACTCTTATCATAAAGGCTAATAACCCTTTTGATGTCATGTGTAGTAGAGGCTGAGTTATCATAATAGAAAAGTCTTTCCTCACCATCAACAGTAGTTACAAACACTCTTCTTTCTCTTATTTTCACCTTGCAAATTATGTTTGCTCTCCATTGCTTGATTTTTATTTTGTCTACTTCAACAATTTCCTGGATAGGCTTGATGGAAAGACCTTTGTTAGGCACAATAATACGCTTCTTCCATTTTGGACACCTCACTAGTAGAGAACTAGTAGACTTCTTGAAATTTACTCTAGTGGCAGTATCGACCTTTAGTTGTTGGCAAGGCTTCAACTTCTTATTTGATTTTTCTTCAATTCTTTCCTTATAACTCCATTTACAATAACCTTGACTAGAAGTCTTTTTGGCTCTTTGGTTTTTGAAATCATAGCAGTTTCAGAAACTGTTGGAGACACACTAACACCCTAAATTTTGGTAGGTGTGCTAGTATGAACACCAACAGCTTATCGTTTGGATGGTTTTTCCTTTCGTATTTCTTCTCTTTGACAGAATCCTCTATCTTTTTCTTGTCCTCACTCTCCTTCTTGTCATCTTTCTTTCCTCCCTTATCACCCCTTGAATTTGACTTATCTTTATTTTCCTTTTTGTTCTTGTCTTCATCATCCTTCCTTTTCTTTTTGAGCTCATCATTAATAAATTTAGAGATTTGACCATTTATGAAGGTTTTCAGCTTCACAAGAATCTTCATGTCAACCTCTGATTTCATGCCCTTCATTCAGATATTTTTCTAGCATAAAATGTGCAAGATTATCTCCCTTGGCTAAATATATAACTCCTTCAGGATTGGTGAATGCCTTAGGAAGTGACTGTGATAGAAGTGGTCTAATGACTTTATTTTTGAGTTCTTCATCTTCCTAACTTACAGTTTCAATTGCTTTGGAGATGCAATCAAGTTCTGTAAAAGTGAGTTATCTAAATGTACTGAGTGAAACTTTGAAATAGCCAGATTCCATCTGCACTATTAGCTACTTGCAGATTTTGCCATTGTATTCAAATTTGACAGCTCTAACCATAAAGATGGCTTTCTCCAATAATTTCTTGTATTTCCAATGGTGCTCTTTAACCTGTGCCTTGATGGCCTTCAAGGTTAGTAAGAATTCCATATCAGCATGAGGCTTTACTACTTCTTGCCTCAAGATTTTGAGCCCTCCTTTCTCCCCCTTAGGGTTGATATCTTGTTGTTTTTGTTGAGGAAGAAATGAAGAGTGACTAGGCTTTAGTTGTGAAGAGACTTGAACTGTTGGAGCTTGATTTAAATTTGCCAAATTTGAGATAAGAATTTGCATTGATGCTAGTTGAGTGGAAATTTGAGCAATTGTGGTGCCTTGAGTGGCATTGGAGATGTCAAACTCCTTCTTGAGAGTGCTCACACTTGACATAACTGTAGAAACAATAGAGGAGAGTGATTCAACCTTTGCATTCAAGTCATCAATTGTTTTGGCCTTAGCAGCTTCATTGGCCTTGGATTGATAATAAATGTCCACTTGAAGTGGTGTCAAGTCATTAAGAGGCACATCCTCAGGCAGCCTGTCTGCATGCCTGTTTGCATACAATACTTGAACTATGTTGTTGATTTTCTATTGATTCTCAAGAATGGTTGCATTTCTTTGAATCATTTCCTTATAAGCTTTCTCCATTGCATCCATCTTAGTGTAGAAAAGTGATGACTTGCCAGACTCAACCCTAGATGAGACATTTCCATATATACCTCCAGGTTTCATCTTCTCCTTAATAGTTTTTGAAAGGCATAGGTGTACTAACTTGTAACACTCAATTTCTATGTAACTCAACTAGGTAAAAGATAAAACAACAGCAAAAACAAGAGAAACTGAAGAAGCACATGGAATCAATCAACTGAAGAAATGGTAATGATACTTGGTAACTACAAGTAACTAATTTGGTTAATCAAGGATGCATAAGTGAGAAGAAGTTCAATCTCAGTATTGCTCATGCCCTAACTTATCTAATGGAGAATTAAATTAATGTCAAAGAAGTATCAAGAAGACCAAAGTGATTTCATGTAATGTATATCAACATCTGGATAATGTAAAGGTTAATCAACAAATGAGAACTGACATTCAGAAGCAAGAACCCCTACAAGACTAGTCACTTATGAACCAGACCATTGCATCAAGTGTCAGGACATTGGAGGCAAGTTCATGTCAGTAATAGAAGATCTCATTTGAATTGAGTGAGGAAAAGAAATTGAAGAAGCTAGGGAAACTTGCTCATAAAGGTTAATCCTCAATTGGTCACTAAAGAAAGTTAACATTCGATGAGTGCATATTTGCCAAGGCAAGTGTCGATCCACGGCAGATCGAGATCGAGATCGAGATCTTCATAGATCGAGATCGAGATTCTTTCAGATCGAGATCGAGATCTTCATAGATCGAGATCGAGATTCTCCCAGATCGAGATCGAGATCTTCATAGATCGAGATCGAGATTCTCCCAGATCGAGATCGAGATTTTCACAGATCGAGATCGAGATGGGTCCAGGCGAAGATCGAGATGCGGGTAGATATGTAACATTTAATGTTCAAGGGACAAGTGGCTTATTGTGAACGGTTGATCCAGAGTTGTTGGGAAAGTACTTTTTGTTGTCGAAGTCCTGATTGGGCCACGTACACAAAAAGGACAAGATCAAGACTACATGACATTATAAAAGCAGCACTTTGTTTTTATTAGTAGACAGACTTTTATCTTTGTAATTAAACGAGATTTTTAAAGAGAGAGCATTTACTGTAAAACAAAAAGTGAGAGAGAGGATCAGTTGAATCTAGCTTTAATTGCTGTATTTATTGTTCAACTGATCATGATGCCTTTATGAATGTTGTAGCAAATCCTTCAATGAATATAATGATATATTCTTGAAATTTTGTGTCATAATTTATTACCTGCATATTTATACATTCTCTCATTATTCCAAAAGTTGTATTCACCCCCTCCCTTTACAACACTTTGGACCTAACAATTGGTATCAGAACTCCTGTTAAACACATCTAACAAAGATCCTATTGTGTTGGTTGAGTTGGTTCTTGAAAATCCCAGATCTAATTTTTTCTTGAAGTTTGTGCCGAAAGTTTTTATTTATTTCTTCCTGGAAAAGTCATAGATCTAAAAGGTTCTAAGTAATGGTGTAAGGAATATTTGTACAACATTCCAAAACATTGTACTTTAGAGTTTTGTGGGTTTTCTTGTGGTCAAAAATCTGGTTATGAAAGAATATTTGATTGGTTGACTAGGGAACTTGAATCAACTATTTGGTTGAACAAAAAGAACAAATTCGAACTACTGTCAACTAGATAGTGGACAACTTTTTGTTTGGACTTGGAAGACTGGTGGACCCTGCTACTGTTCCTGTGATTAAAACTAACTTGCTTGAATCTTAAGTGCAAAATCCGTTGGATATTAAGTGTTGAATATTTAAAGTGAGATAATTAATTTTTCAAGTAAATACAATTTATTATAATTTGAAAAGTGTATTATCTTAATTTTAAACTTTATTAAAATGGCCGCCGCACACAGATTTAAGATACCTCCGTTTGATGCACAACATTATGACGAATGGACCGGAAGGATGAGAGCTTACCTTGAATCAATAAACAAGGTATACTTGAGAATATTGGAAAACGGTCCATACATACCAATGAAAATTGAGCCAGAGCAAATGGAAGGAGGGATACTAATACCATCCCGGTCTGTTCCTAAAGAGGAAATGGAGTTTTCAGACGCAGATAAAGAATTGGTTGGTATGGATGCGTCGTTACGCAACGTCATAATTGAATCCCTAAACTCAGAGTACTATGTTCAGATAAAGGGATTAAAAACAGCTAAAGCCATGTGGGATAAACTGGCTGTGGTGATGGAGGGGACCGAGGAAGTTAGAGATAATCACAAACGCATTCTGATATCTGAATATGAATCGTTCAGATGCCACCGAGGAGAAAGCGTAGCGGATGTTTACAAACGTTACAGTAAATTGCTTATCGACTGAGTATAAGAGATAAAGTCTATCCACTAGCAGATTCAAATATCAAGTTTCTCTTGAATTTGCCTAAACATCTGGAACACAGGATCACTACCATTCGAGAGTCAAGAGACTTGAAAAATACTTCTCTCGAAAAGCTGTATGGTGTTTTGAAGACATATGAGCTGGAGCAGGAACAAAATGACAGAAGAAGATCCTACAATAGTGGAGAACACAAAGCGGTAAGTGTGTCTGGATTTGTAGCTGAAGAGTCTGCTGTAAAGGCACTTGCAGCTGTCTCATTGAAAATTGCTAATCCTGAAAGGGTGGTATTAGACATTGAAGATCCATCCGAAGAAAGTGAGGATGAATATTATACCCTTGAAGAGCTGGACAAATTAGAAGACAAGTCATATGCTTGTATTGCTCGAGAATTTGCTCATATCAGCTTCAGGAAGCAAAGAAGAGGTAAAGGACGATTTGGTAGTTCTTTCAGCCGAAGAGGCAGCAGTAGCAGCAGAGGCAATAGTGTAAGTGGTCGGGGAAGTTACAGCGGTCGAGGTAGCACATCTGGTAGTGGCTACAGACCTAACCTGGTAGACAAGAACAAGTTCAGATGCTACAACTACAATGAATTGGGGCACTTCGCAACAGAGTGCAAGAAGCCCAAGTACGTTCATCCCAAGGAATCCTATGCTGATCTGAAAAAGAAATATGATGCCTTGGTTAGCAAGCAATAGAAAGGAAGCCGGGCGTATGTTGTGACTGAAGGGAAGGGTTGGGACGAGTCTGATGAAGATGAAGATCAGGAGCTATGAAATTTCGCTTTAATGGCAAAATCTTCAGAACAATCAGAGGTACCAATTCTAACCGTAAATGAAATGTCTATTTCTGAGTACCAAAATGAATTAGCTGCCATGACTAAAGACATGTACAATCTCCAACTAAATCTAATTGCTGTTAATGAGGAAAATGCTAAACTCTCACTGAAGAATAGACTTCTCGAGGCCAGGGTAGAGGAATTAGAATCAGGAGAAAGTAAAGAAAGGCAGTTAATGAATCAGGTAGACGTTTTAGAACACAAGCTTAAGATTAGGGAAGACCTTAACGAAGAACTTAAAAATGAATTAGCTGAGCTTAAAATAACATGTCAATCTTTTAAAGAAGCCGCTAATAAAGTGTTCATAGAAAGGGACATGTACATGAAACTGGCAGGCAAGAGTAAAAATGAAAAAGTAAACATAGGACTTGACTACACACAGAAAAAGAAAAATAGGGCTGCTGAGTTGTTAGAGCCAGTGTTAGTCAAAGAAAATGTGCCTGAGGTTTTAGTGGATGTTAGAAAACCTATCTTTAAGCATTTTGAGCCTAGGACCATAGATCCTGTTGCTACTAAAATTGAACAAGAGATTAAAATTGAAAGAGATTCAGAAGAAAAAGTAGTAGAACCTACAACTTCTAAGAGAGCGAGTAAGATTGCTTATGCTAAGAGAGGTGTAGGAACCAAGGAGGCTAAGACGGTGTCATATAAACAATGGGTAGCAGGGTCAGACCAAATGAAAGCACCTGTAAAGGCAGTTAAAACTGAACCTGCATCTGTATCTACATCTACACGAGCTAGAAAGGCATGCTATATCTGTAATCAAACTGATCATTTGTCTTATTATTGCCCGTTCTATGTAGAGGAAGAAAAATCTGTTGGTTGTAATACCATGCCTGCAACTACTGTTTTGCCTAACATGTATGCAAATCATGCCAAGTGCAATAATCCTAATTGTATGCCATGTGCTGTAAACATCATGCATGCTTATTTTAATTTGATGAATACTGCTAGTGCATCTGTTGAACATACATCTAGTAGTGGTAAGAAAAAGCATGCGGGGTCAAAGACTAAGACTTCAAGTCCTCCTAAAGTTAGGAGTGACCAGTCTACTCCCAAACCTGACAAACCAGTCAAGGTTGACAAGGGAAAAGACAAAGTCAAGATGAATGCCCCTGATGGCAACAAGGCAAAGCCTTCTGTATCTGAAAAGAAAAAGGAAATTATTGATGCCGGGCCCAAACATCATTGGGTTCCGAAGAACACCTAACCTTTCTGGATTTGCAGGGCAGTGAACAGGAAAAGAGTAAAGTCATATGGGTGCTGGACAGTGGAGCATCGAGGCATATGACCGGCAATAAGTCCCTGCTAACAGATTTGGTATTGAGAGCCGGCTCCGTGGTTACTTTTGGAGATAACAGCAAAGGTTACACTAGGGGATATGGCAAGATCGTTTGTGGAAATGTTATCATTGAGGACGTGTCTTTTGTGGAAGGATTGCGACATAATCTCCTCAGCGTTAGTCAGTTCACCGACAGGGGTTTTGACGTCAACTTTGGGAAGCATGATTGTTCGATTCGAAGCAAAAAGGATGGAAGCCTTGCTCTCAAAGGAGTAAGGAAGTCAAATTTGTTCATAGCTGACATGAATTCTGCTGATCAGTCTGAAGTCACGTGTTTCTACAGCAAGGCTTCTGCTGATGAAAGTTGGCTATGGCATAAAAGATTATCTCACCTGAACATTAAAGCAATGAATAATCTCATAAGGAGAGAATTGGTGAGAGGGCTGCCGCAGATGGAGTTCACCCCAGATGGACTCTGCGAAGCATGTGAGATGGGAAAATCGAAAAGAGCCTCGCATAAAGATAAGCAAGTAAATAGCATTACTAAGCCCCTACAACTACTTCACATGGATTTGTTTGGACCCGTTAATGTTATGTCAATGTCAAGGAAAAGATATGCGCTGGTAATTGTCGATGACTTTTCCAAATACACGTGGGTGAAGTTTGTGACATCGAAAGATGAAGTGCCACATGAGATCATTAGACATGTACTGGTAATTGAAAATGTAGCAAGTCTGATTGTGAAGACTATCCGATCTGACAACGGGATAGAATTCAAGAACTCAGTGTTAATGGATTTCTGCATATCTAAAGGGATCAGACGACAGTATTCAGCACCTAGAACACCGCAGCAGAATGGGGTGGTAGAAAGGAAGAACAGGACACTGGTTGAAGCAGCTAGGACAATGCTGTATGAGTCAAAACTTTCTTTATATTTTTGGGCTGAAGCAGTTAGCACAGCGTGTTATACACAGAATAGAACCCTGATTACAAAAGACTATAATGAGACGCCATATTATCTGATGAATAAAAGAAAACCTTCTATCAACTACTTCCACGTGTTTGGTGCAAAATGCTTTGTGTTAAGAGACAATGCACAACTTGGAAAGTTTGATGCCAAAGCAGATGAAGGGGTTTTCATTGGATATTCTCTTGAAGCAATAGCAGCGTACAGGGTGTTTGTACTTAATGATCGCAAGGTGGTTGAAAGCCTTAATGTCACATTCGACGACTCAAAGCTCCCGTCTATACTAAAAGAAGACAATGAGCCCACTTCCCTAAGATTTGAAAATATGGATATTGATGAAGTGGATACAGTTTCTGAGTCTGTAGTGCAGGGTAGTGATCCAACGATAAATAATGAAATTAATCAAGAGTCTAGTGTTTCGCAAATTCAAAACACTAGGGCTGAGGGATCACCTTCCGTCAGACCTGGTACTAACTCAGGGGGAGTCAGTATGCACTCAGGGGGAGCAGCTCACTCAGGGGGAGCCAGTACTAGCTCAAGGGAAGCTAGTGAAAGTGCTTCTAGACTAAGTCACCTTCACTTACAAGATCAAGCTGAATCGTCAAGAACATTTGCTAGGGATCGCACTTGGAACAAGGACCATCTGTTCGAGCTAATTATTGGTGATCCAGAAGCCGGAGTGACTACTAGAGGAAAAGCTAGAGCTGAAATTGCCACTGAGAATGAATGTCTATACTCAGTGTTCCTTTCCCAGATGGAACCTAAAGTGGTGGAAGAAGCTCTAGATGACGCTGATTGGGTGATTGCTATGCAAGAGGAACTCAATCAGTTTGAAAGGCAGAAGGTGTGGAAGCTGGTACCCAGACCAAAGAATAGATCTGTTGTTGGGACAAAATGGGTATTCAGAAACAAGCTGGATGAAGACGGACTTGTAACACGAAATAAAGCTCGCCTGGTTGCTAAGGGTTATACTCAAAGAGAAGGAATTGATTATGATGAAACCTATGCACCAGTAGCAAGGCTAGAAGCAGTAAGGATATTCTTGGCATTCGCAGCACATCATGGTTTTAAAGTCTATCAAATGGATGTCAAGAGTGCATTCTTAAACGGTGAACTGGATGAAGAGGTGTATGTCGAGCAACCTCCCGGGTTTATTGACAGCAAATATTGTGATTATGTTTATCGACTCTTCAAATCAGTATATGGCCTTAAGCAGTCTCCGCGAAAGTGGTATGAAACTCTGTCAGACTTCTTATTAGAAAGTGGTTTCACCAGAGGAGTAATCGACAAGACGCTTTTCTACAAGAAATGCAAAGATGATCTAATAATGGTGCAAGTATATGTGGATGACATTATCTTTGGGTCTGCAAATGAGAAGCTGTGTGCTAAATTCGCAAAGTTAATGCAATCAAGGTATGAGATGAGCATGATGGGAGAGCTGACGTTCTTTCTGGGCATTCAAGTTAGTCAGAAGAAGGACGGGATATTTATCTGCCAGACCAAGTACATTCATGATCTATTGAAGAAGTATGGTCTCCAAGATGTATCACAAGCTAAGACTCCTATGGCAACAGCCACGAAACTTGACGAGGACAAAGCGGGTAAACCTGTAGACATCTCAAGCTATCGAGGTATGATCGGCTCACTTTTGTATTTAACTGCTAGCAGACCTGATATTATGTTCTCTACGTGCTTATGTGCAAGGTTTCAAGCGGATCCTAGAGAGTCACATCTCATAGCCATAAAGCGTATTTTTAGGTATCTCAAGGGAACATCAAATCTCGGGATTTGGTACCCAAGAGATACAGGGTTTAATCTTGTTGGCTATTCGGATTCAGATTACGCAGGTTGTAGAATAGATAGGAAGAGCACTTCAGGAAGCTGTCAGTTCCTTGGAAGAAGGTTGGTGTCTTGGCAAAGCAAGAAATAACAAACAGTATTTACCTCAACAGCTGAAGCAGAATATATTGCTACTGGAAGCTGTGTGGCCAAGATACTGTGGATGAAGAACCAACTCAAGGACTATGGTGTGGAAGTATCTAAGATTCCTATCATGTGTGATAACACAAGTGCTATTGCAATGACCAACAATCATGTGGATCACTCCAGGACCAAGCACATTGACATCAGGTATCATTTTATTAGAGAGCATGTAGAAAATGGAACTGTAGAGTTGCATTTTGTGTCTACTGAACGTCAAATAGCAGATATATTCACTAAACCTCTAGACGAATCAACATTTTCTAGATTGGTTGGTGAATTAGGGATGCTTAACACCAGTTAGTTTTGCTACCTATCTGTTAGAATTCAGTTTGTGTACATATTATTGTTGTTCATGAATATTCTTAATTAATAATGTGTACTTAATTTCAAAAATGTATGTGTTGTATGTCAAAAGGGGTTAGAAAGTTTCATGATGCTAATCTTGTGTTGATATGTATATCTTTATGATTAGTGTCTAAATGGAGTAATGGAAAATTTTTTAAGGCAAATCTCGATCTGGTTCTGGATCGAGATCGAGATCGAGATCGACTTGCGAAAATTGCTTAAAACTGTCAAGGTACATCTCGATCTATCCACATCGAGATCGACATCGACATCGACATCGAGATGTAGATCGTGATACGGATCGAGATCGACATCGAGATGTAAATCGAGATGCGGATCGAGATCGACATCTAGATGAGGATCGAGATGCGGATCTCGAGATCGAGATGTGACTTGTCTTTTCAGTTTCTTTTCAAGCGTGCCTATATATATATATTATAGCATTAAAAAGTCTGTTCATTATTTCCATTACCTTTCTCTCTCTTTCAAAAAGCTTAAGATCTT
Organism: Oenanthe sinensis; assembly: GCA_028671895.1. Classification (NCBI taxonomy): domain Eukaryota; kingdom Viridiplantae; phylum Streptophyta; class Magnoliopsida; order Apiales; family Apiaceae; genus Oenanthe; species Oenanthe sinensis. The sequence continues at coordinate 21,978,013 of CM053803.1, read as the reverse complement.
CATATACACACGCGTATACATACATTCACAGAGTTCCCTTCCCTGCCATTACATCAAGTTTTCTTGTGATTTTCTTAAACAAAAATCACTAACTGTTACGTGAAAGCATTAATCACTAAAACAAAACTCTGCTAAAATTTTGTCTAAAACTGTTGAACTTCTTGTGTTGCTTTTAACGTCATTTGTGTTGTTGCAAACTAGTTCTTTAGTTTCTTTTCATTCGAGTGAGTTTATCTTTTTAGTCTCGTGCTTTCTTGTTCTTCAGTTCTTTTGTGTTCTTGAGCGAAATAGTTGTGGGTACTATTGTTTAATCCTTAAAGTGCAACTGAACCGCCACGTTTTGTGTTTTTCCGAAAAATAAGTTTTTTTAAACATAAACGGCTGTTCACTTTAACTTTCGAAAACTCAACCGTCAATCATTAGTGGGGAATTAAGTGGTCATTAGTGGGGAAGTTAATTTGTTTTAATTTGTGTCACTAATTACGTGGGGTAATTAGTGGGGTTCGTGTACGTTTTTTTTTGTTTAAATTTAGAACTTGTTCTCTAAAATTTCCATTGCAAAACCATTTCAGAACATTTCTTTTCTCAAACACAAATTTGAAATGGCAAACGCAAATTTCACAATTCCCAAGACCAACTTTGTTAATCTCTCTGCTGATCGAGCAACTGGTAGATTTATTCACTATCAGTTCTGAATTGAATCCCTCAACAACACTTCAATCATAAGTCATGCATTAACCGCCTCTCCCATCCTGAATGTCGAAGCCCTTCAAGCTGCTTACTCAACAGTAGAGATTCAGGGTGGAAAAGCAAATCCAACAGGCCTATCCTTTACTATTGGTGGTGCCAAATATGAAGTCAGTCTGCGGAAGTTCAATGAGTTACTCGGGCTTCCTACAGAAGATTATGCTCCGGAACCCACTATGGAGGATATGTTGCAATTATTCATGGAGATAGGTTGTCGCCCTCCCACAGGTCCTATCAAGGTAACAAAAGTTAACACCGGTATGCTACCAGCTGAGTGGGATTATGTAGTTCAAGCCATTCAACGCTGCATGTTCCCAAAGGACAAAGACTACAGGCCAATGAACAACAGCTGCCGGGTAATACTATATGGAGTGGCAAACAACAGGAAGGTGAATGTGGGCAAACATCTGTTGATTCAGTTGCTTGAGAGGTGGGCATTGGAGAAGAATGCATCTAGGAATCCGGAAGATGGTCCAGTCAAATGCTGGATGCCAAGATTTCTTCAGATGGTTCTGGATGACGTCCTTTCAGAGGAACACAGAAGAGTATTTCAAGGCTCTGAAAGGATGGCATGTTTTGATATGACTCTAAAGAGTATCTCCACCATGGAAACCCAGCAAAAGTCAAGACTTTTTGAGTTGCGCCTGACTCCGTACTTCCAGGATCTGCAAGATGAGTATGCTAGGAGGCATGCTTCTCAGTTTACTGCAGTAGAAGCTGAGAGTAGCGGTAACGAAGCTGAAGGTGGAGATCAAGTGCCTATAAATTTGGAAGAAGCAGGTATGGATGTTGACATGGCCGAGGCAAATGTTGCAGAAGCTGGAGCTGACAAGGATGACGATCTTCTGAGTCAGGTACCTATTCTTGTTGATCTTGATCAATCATCAATTCAACCTGTTTTCTATAACCGTGGGCCTGAAAACCCCCAGACTCTATCCCAGGCTGCAAGCCCTTCTGTTCATAAACGTTCAGCCAGCCCTAAAACTGGTGCTAAAAGGAAGGCAAGTTTATCTGAGTCGAGTGATTCGAGTGGAGGGAGTGTAGGAGTTGAGAGAGTAGTCACTTCAGCAGCTCTACCACCTCCAAAGAAGCAAAAGGTGGATTCAAACCCAGTGGCAACTGCACAACCTGTTAAGGCTAGTTCACCTCTCACAGCCACCACACCTCACGCTGGTGGCTCTCCTCTCCAAAACATTCCAACACATTCGCACTCGCCTAGGCATGTTGGTGAGAGTCAAGGAGGGGGTCCAGCTCAACAGCCAATAGGAGCTGGCCCTACCTCCCCTGAGTTGTCCGCTCAGGGCTCTTTGAGCAATTTCTCGGAAGGGGAATGACAAACTGAGACTAGCACTTCTGATGCTAGGATCTCAGGAAGTTTTAATGCGGAAGAGTCTGTCGAATCCAGTACGGATGACGCTTCCTCATCTAAATCAGAAAACAAGTTGCTCGCAGAGCAACACATCTGGTGACTGGTGGGTCTACGCCTCCAGAACAGCCCAGCGAACCAGAAAAGGTTCTAAGTGAACAAGGGGATTACATGGTCATAACGCCATCTCCTATCGTAGACACAGCGCTTAAAGGCTCAGTCTCACTGACCAATATCGCCGACTAACTCACCGCTAGTCCCCAACGATTAGTGGATGAGGCTCTAGTACTGTTACGCTCTAAACACGAGGGAGAGACAGGGAGAGTAGATCCCTTCTTTTTAGGGATCTTGAGTGAAACAGAACCCGACGAGAGTAAACAGTTTAACCCAAGCCAAACACCGTCCCCCAAATTGCAGGATCTAGTGAAGAAAGTGGAGGCTTTGGAGGCTGGAGTTGCTGGTGTTACTGCTGCTGTCACTTCTCACTCTGGAAGATTGGAGGTTGGAGCTCAGTTCATGGAGAACCTGATTGCCGTCCAAAATCAAATGATTGACAAGATAAATAATCTTGGATTGGCACAGGTGGAGGTTGGGCAGTCAGTAGATGATGTCACTCATGGCATGTCTCAGGTTTGGACGAAGCTGAATGAACTACTTGATGCTGTCTTTGGACGTAACAGGGCTGGACCTGGTCCTTCAACCGGTGGTGGTGGTGACGATAATAATGATGATGATGCTCCTGATGAGGATAACACACCTAAGGGGGAGAAGGAGGATCAGGGTCTGAAAAAGCTGACTAGTAAGGGTCCGGTGATCGAGTCCTCAAACAAATCTGGTGAAAAGGTGGAGGAGGCTCAACCGGCTCTTAAGGACAAAGGCAAGCAGAAGATGGTAGTTGAAGAAGAAGCTGAGAAAGAAACACCTCTCTTCGATGCATTTATGGGAGACTTTATTGAAGATTCTGATGATGATGAGATGGATGTAGAAGCCTTAGTGGCAAGGAGGTCGAGACTCGAGCAACGGGCAAAAGAGTGGGAACAAGAAAGAGGTCTAAATCCTGGCGGATCCGGCGCAGGAGTTGCAGGTGATGCAGGAGACCACTCGGTTGCTGACGAGCATGTGCTAGAAGAAGAAGTTGATGAAGCGGAGATGCAAGGAGAGATTTTCAGGGAAGCCAGAGAAAGAGTAAATGAAGAAGTGCTACAAGGGATAGTTGAAAAAGAACTAATGGCAAAGGAGAAGAGAGCGGCTCAGAAAACTCAGCATGAGTATGAAATGAAAAAGATCAAAGATCCTAAGGTCCAGGCTGACATAAGGAGGGAAGGTCCCGAGTGGTACAAGGCTAGAGAAGCCTTAGCTGGACCAAGAGCCTATGCTAATGACTCAGAAAGATTGAGCTTTCTTCTTCATAAGCTAGAAAATCTAAACCCTGGGCTGCTGAATTATCTAAATTGTATAAGACAGGGATGCACCTCCGTACAAGTCATATTCAAGGAGAAGGCATGGAATCTGATGATCACTTGGACACCCATAACAAAAATCGGGCCGTGTATGGTCGATGAAGCTTTCTTCCATGCAAGGGGTGCAAGTGAACTGGTAGAATTCGCTCACAAGGTAGACACCTCTGTCAAGACTGGGGTGCTATTTAAGGAGAAATTGTTGAAGATGGCTGAAGACAGAGGGGTTGACATTATTCTAAATCCCTACCAGATCAGATATGTTCATGACAAGGTCTTGAGGATCGTAAATCTGCATGACTCGAAACTAACTCCGAGCGGAAATGTGCTGAAGGCAGTTGCAAAGCTAGTTCTCTCTAAGGGTTTTCTAACAAAGGAAAAGAAGCTGGTGGCTAAGGACTTGGAGAAGCTGATAAGAAGGCAAGACGCTAGATACAAGTTGCCTGAAGCTACACTACCAGTGGTTAAGAAGGAACCTGAAGACTATGCATTCGAGCAGCAAGACGAGGCAATAAAAGAGCATGTGCAAAGATACGGAGATCCAAGAATAGACATTCCAGAAGAAAGGGAAATAAGGGAGGAAGCTAGTGCAGTGGTTAGTGCAAATGTCAAGTTTGTCAAGAGCAAAGCTGAGAATGAGAATGATCTGCTGATCTATACAGACAAGCATCAGGTGGAAACCATCATTGAAATCAAGTATGACATCTTTGCAGAACACAGTCATGAAACACTGTGTATCATAAGGGAATTGATTGATGAGATGGATGATGTTGACGAGTTTGATCAGGATTATCTAAGGGTCACATTTGATAATTTCTGTAAGAGAAGAAAATAGCTTGACATTCAGAGGCTACAGCAATGCACCACCGCTATTGTCATTGGATACCCTAAGCAGCTGGTTATAAGGAAGAAAGGGGAAAAGGGGTATCCTGACAAAGTCACGAAGCTGAGGTTTGAAGACATTCTCACGAAGCTTACCACTCGCAGCATGGTTGAAAGGTGGTTGAGGTTGTTTCGAGATTACAAGATCAGAAATCATGTGGAAGCAGAAGGACTTAATCTTCTCAAGAAAAGAATGGATGAAGTCTGCAACCCTGAGTTCATGAAGAAAGAAAAAGCAGCCAAGAAGAAAGCTCGTGAGGAAGAGGAGCGCAAGAAATCAAAGTTTTAATGTATTATGCTTGTAATGTTTCTTTGCGTTGTAATTTGTTTTCTTGTTTTCCTGTATTGTAAAAATATATTATCTGTTTTCTTGTATAGTGTAAGGTAGAAGTTAGTTAGCTAAGTGTCTTGAAACTGGTTTATATTATGCGTCAATTATTTCGCGAAGTTCGGCGGTGGTAATACTGCTAAAAGGACTTCAGAAGGATAATTGAAGATTGAGTGGACCGTGCTCTTAAGTACTTAGAGAAAATCTCTAGAAGAGCATGAAGCCATTTGATCGAGCCAACAGGTGTCCAGTTTTGGCACTTGAAGTATCAGTGATAGACATGAAGTTAATTAATCAAGCCAAGCATTATGCAAGTTGACATGATCGTTTATGAATGTTAGTTTATCTTTTTCAGTCCTTGGTTAGTTGAGTTATCCTCATTGTGAATTTGGTTGTCATTGTTAGACAATCAAATAGGGGGAGATTGAAAGGCATAGGTGTACTAACTTGTAACACTCAATTTCTATGTAACTCAACTAGGTAAAAGATAAAACAACAGCAAAAACAAGAGAAACTGAAGAAGCACATGGAATCAATCAATTGAAGAAATGGTAATGATACTTGGTAACTACAAGTAACTAATTTGGTTAATTAAGGATGCATAAGTGAGAAGAAGTTCAATCTCTGTATTGCTCATGCCCTAACTTATCTAATGGAGAATTAAATTAATGTCAAAGAAGTATCAAGAAGACCAAAGTGATTTCATGTAATGTATATCAACATCTGGATAATGTAAAGGTTAATCAACAAATGAGAACTGACATTCAGAAGCAAGAACCCCTACAAGACTAGTCACTTATGAACCAAACCATTGCATCAAATGTCAGGACATTGGAGGCAAGTTCATGTCAGTAATAGAAGATCTCATTTGAATTGAGTGAGGAAAAGAAATTGAAGAAGCTAGGGAAACTTGCTCATAAAGGTTAATCCTCAATTGGTCACTAAAGAAAGTCAACATTCGATGAGTGCATATTTGCCAAGGCAAATGTCGATCCACGGCAGATCGAGATCGAGATCGAGATCTTCATAGATCGAGATCGAGATTCTCCCAGATCGAGATCGAGATCTTCATAGATCGAGATCGAGATCGAGATCTTCATAGATCGAGATCGAGATTCTCCCAGATCGAGATCGAGATTTTCACAGATCGAGATCGAGATGGGTCCAGGCGAAGATCGAGATGCGGGTAGATATGTAACATTTAATGTTCAAGGGACAAGGGACAAGTGGCTTATTGTGAACGGTTGATCCAGAGTTGTTGGGAAAGTACTTTTTGTTGTCGAAGTCCTGATTGGGCCACGTACACAAAAAGGACAAGATCAAGACTACATGACATTATAAAAGCAGCACTTTGTTTTTATTAGTAGACAGACTTTTATCTCTGTAATTAAACGAGATTTTTAAAGAGAGAGCATTTACTGTAAAACAAAAAGTGAGAGAGAGGATCAGTTGAATCTAGCTTTAATTGCTGTATTTATTGTTCAACTGATCATGATGCCTTTATGAATGTTGTAGCAAATCCTTCAATGAATATAATGATATATTCTTGAAATTTTGTGTCATAATTTATTACCTGCATATTTATACATTCTCTCATTATTCCAAAAGTTGTATTCACCCCCCCCCCCCCTTTACAACACTTTGGACCTAACAGTTTTTAAAGTGACTTTCACCTTGGTTCTGTGATCATGAATCTCAACCTGCAAACCTCTAGCAAGATAATGATTTGACTGGAGTTGAACCTTTGCAGCTTCATGAATAGCATCGTAGATTGCTGATGAAGTAAAAGTCATTTCATAAGAACCAAGAATTGTCAAATACTTCTGTCTCATCCACTGTAGCATCTCCTCCATGCTCACAGTGTCCTTGTTATCCAACCAAGCATCTACATTGACCTCTTCTTCTTCTTCAGCCATTTGACCATTTTTATCTTTAATCTCCTCTTGATCTTTGGCATACTCCAACATAATCTCTGCATAATCTTTGTTAGGTAGATGAGATGTGAGAAGTTGTTGAGCAATGTGGTACCATCCATCCAACTGGTCACCATAGATCTCTATTAATTTTTCATCTGATAGTGACCCACCATGAGATAATGGTCCTGACTCCTTGTCATATTGCACATGTTTCAGCCATTGTGACATAAAGTTAGAGCTAGGGCCACTTGTTACAGTGGGCCCCTCAGTATCTAGTTCTTCATTCAATTTCTTAGATAATTCCCCAGACACTGGATGGATATGTGAATTCTCCCTAGGAGACAGTCTTTGAATGACTAGGGCGTGTCCAGGAGATGCCATTTGCATGGTGTGGAGGTCTCCTGGATTTTTCAATGTCTGTGAAGACACCTGGTGCTCCAATGACTCATTAATGAGATCAAAGGGAATTGTTGCCTCCTCGGCCACCACATAATCTGAAGTAAAAACTCCTGAAACCTTTGTGGCTTTGATGGTGTATTCCTTCACCATCTAAATGTGGTTCCTGAATGGTGAACAAGATGTCATGCACCAAGTCACTTGAATTTGGCTCTTAAGGAGAAAAGAATTCCTGATGATCAACAACCTTTTGTGTTTGGCTAGACACAATTGGTTGAGAAGAAATTTGAGTATTGGGAGAAGTAGAGTGTATAGAATTGAGTGTTGACAACTCCCCCTGAGAAATAAACATTTATAAAATAAATAATTTTCTTGATATTAAACATCAGATTTATGCTTATTTTGTAATTACTTATTTCAGAAAATACACCAATTTAACTTTATATGTGGGTGTTCTAAGCAAATTAACACCACTAATATTAATTCAAGTTGTATACACAAACTATTTTGATTAATAACCAGTTCTAATTTTGATTTCCCTCTCTCCCCCGTGGTTGATATGTTTGGAAATTGAAAAGGATGCTAAAAACTATTCTGATCTCCCCCGCCTTCCTCCCTTCTTGCAAATTTTCAGGGAAGAACTTTCTGTGAAAATTTGGACCTCTTCTGGCACACATTAGCCACCGCTTGTGCACTCCTTGTTTTTTGACTTCTAGCTTTAACTATAATCCAAGTAATTTGAAGATTGTGGAAGAATGTTTAGATAAAGGATCAATGGTGGGTTGGGTATCAAATATCAACAGTGGATTAAATTTGAGATGTGTATCTTAAAGAAAGGTATGAAAATCACCCCCCTCCCCAAAAAAAATGTGTTTTTTTGTTTGTCTTATGATTTGGTGGGGCCTTCTTATCCTATTTCCTTAAGTATCAAGATTTAACGAAACTGCCCTCAACTTAACATTTCTTGTACCTATGTTTATTTTTATCAAAATTCAAATACAGTTATTTGTATAAAACCTAGTCATGTGTAGCAAAAATAAAAATAGTACCCAACTAACATCAATTCAAATGATATACAAAAAATTTGCAGGAGAAATGAAATTATGTATTCGGGATAAGCTGCTTAAAGAAATAGATAACGAAATTGGAACATTGTGATTTTAAGGTAGTGTCACATAAATCATTATTGAATACAAAAATAGATATAAAGCAAAGGAAAAAAGAAAAGTTGTTTGAACATTAGTATTTACCATTAACTGTGTAGCTGCAGTGTAAGATATTGGGATTTGCATTCTCACAGTTAGTAATGGCAGAATTCAAGATCAGAGATCTTCTTTGTATCCAACTACTGTCTACAGCCCCAGCACGACGCTTGTATTATAATCATGTCAAAATGTTAATAAGATTCGTTACATAACATGAATGTATATCATCATAAATAATATAATACTTTACCATGTTTCGATGAGGGAGGAGAGTGCGGATCAAGTATATTTCTCTTACAACCGCTTGCTGTGAGAAACGAACTTATCAGTACAAAAAACAACCTCAAATATGTACCAAGTCGGTTGTGTGAAAAAATTTAAGATGCCTCACATGATTCCTCCATTAATCTTCTTCCCCAGTAATGGCTGCAACGTAAAAGATGTTCACAAAGAAACAACCTCAAGTATATACGAAGTAGCTTGTTTGAAAAATTTAAAAGCAAAAAAAGAAAAAGTAGCTTACTTAACAGCACCATATCCAACAGTTTTAGCAGTTTGCTCAAGTTCCTCATTGATGCACTCTTTATCTTTAGCTGTGGAGTAGAAATGTAGAATTATTATATATCACTTGTACATAGATTGTTAGATATTTTGGAGGTTTTGTGTTTGTTCTTCTTCTTCTTCATAAATAAAGGTCCCTCACTAATTGAGCTGGAGAAGTCAATAGATTCTGTAACAATCTTATAGCAGAGGAACATTGCAATCATATAACTTTTTTTATGTTGTAGCTATTGTTTTTAGAATATATTAAACATTAGATTAATATATAAGCTTATATGTTTGATTGAGTGTTAAAACAAAAAACCAATGATCAAGCAATCATATATCATATATCATATATCAGATCAAATCAAATAAACTGCAAAGTTTACACGTTATAAAATCATGCAATCTGAATAGATAAAATATACCTATGCAAGTAGTATGTATCAAAGAAAGCACACTGTAATTTTGAATTTGATTCTGGTCAAACTCCTCTCTAAACATAGTTTTGATTCTTGATATTAGATTGAAAGAAAGATAATAACGGTGTGAAAAAATTAATCTGAGGAAAAAACGGAGTTGACTGCAATCTCTCCCGCACTTGACCAACAGTTTGGGTAAAAATCAAGTTGAATGGGTGGACCCACTAAAATCGAAATGACGAAAACAGACATAAAATATAATACATGCGAAATAAGAATAAGGATAATTCAAGTAAAAATGGGAAGATAGTGGTAGCAGGAATTAGGAATATAGTGATTTATAATCTCGCCTTATCAGCATTTTGTCTGCATATTAGCATCCCATTCCTTCAGTAAACTCTTTTAGTTCAAACTCCTCTAGTTCTCTAAATATTTTAGTCTTGGACCATCAAGGAATTGAAGTCAGCTTTCTTTGTTTTGTTGGCTAAGTGTGTAACTTGTTCGTGTTGTTCTTTCTGAATTCAATAATAGTGCGCATATTGTTAATAATGGAGTAAATCTTGATATCTTTACTTCACTAATAATCTCATGTTAGGAAAATGTAGCATAGATAGGAAAGACGACTTATTATTATTATTATTATTTACTTTTTTCAAGTCAATGATCATTTAATTGAGGAAAAAAATGAACAAGGGACATAGAAGTTTGTTTTGTATGCAGAACATATAGATAGACTGGTGATATGATGTAGATATGCAGATTCCAAACCTTCTGCATATATGTACTAAACAAGTTGTAGAAAAACTAGCATTCTTATAAAGAGTATGTTGGAATTAAACCCAATATGTTAACTTGTTAAGAGTGGGCCTTGGATGGTCCAAAACAAATAAGTATACTAAATTAATATTGTGTATCAAGATTATTACCTGCCCTTCTACGGGAATGTATTTGTACAGAAGTACCGAGGATGCTTTTCTGAAGAATTTATATGAGAAAGCACTATCACTTAACTTGCAGTTTACATGTTTTTAGCCAATAATTTTATCTGCACTAGTTTAAAATTAACTAGAATGGGGTAATCTGCAAACGAGTAATCAAAAAGACATTACCTGGAGTAAATCTAACTAGGGAAATCATTGCAAAGGATGTGATATAACATGAGGCAGTAAATTATTTTACTATATCTAGTGCTGGTGTGGGGGTAGTAGACAGGAGAAGGCTACCCAATTGGCTGTTTTAAATTATTAATTACTTGTTGGAATGCACGATCCATGGATCAGCAGTTGCAGTAGATATCGGCGTCAGGGAATGTGCCGCCACCTTGTGAATGCCATTGAAGAGGTAGTAATCTTATTTTAATACATAGAAAGAACTTTACGATAGAACTCTGGCATATGCATAATTAATGAAGGTGCTTATATAAAGCTATATCACAGACTCACAGTACCTATGATTGAGTTACCACCCCCCCCCCCCACACCCTTTCTCCTGTAGGGTAAGTTTTCAACGAAATGGATGTCTACCATGCCTTCTTGTCTTGAAAATAAAAAACTCGTACGTATAGAGATGGTGTCAAGCTCTTGGATTTTCATACAAGATTTTTTGTTTGTCCAAAAATCGGGACCCTGTGAAGTATTAAATAAACCAAACCATACATCCCCACTATATCTCACTCGGAAATAGGGCCTAGTGTGGGAGGGTAAGATGTATGCGGACCTTACCCCTACTCTAAAGAGTATAGAAATAGTTTCCATGAAGACACCAAAAATTAAATGCTTTCGCTGCATAGTACACACTAGTGGCCACAGAAACCATAATTCTAGAGATATTACTTCCCTAATTTCATGGATCATGACCATTCCCTGCTTAAAGCTAAGCTATCTAATTGAGGCTACAGTTACTTCATTATGTGAGTTCAGTTTTTTGTCCCTTTCGCCCTGTAGATGCCATGGTCCATCAAGGTTGAGAAGCTTGTGATATCTGCGATACCCGAATTAGTAGAGACATGGACAGAAGGTTTTGGCTTTGAAAGGTTGGAGGATGATGAGAGACGAGGACTGCGCCGCACTGTCAATTTAATGCTGTTTCCAGGAACGGTATGGCTCAAAAAATCCCTCTGTAGGAGTCAAGTATTAAAGGACCAACAAATCAGTAAGAATTCTTGTACCCAGTCGTATCAAACCATTGGTTCTGTTGCCAGTTGTCACCTTCAATTTTTTAGTATTACATGATATTAATAAATATATGTGTGTGTATTGGTGAAATATGGTCATGCAGTGCATCACCTTCTGGCAAAGATGACCTGGGTGTTTCCGGAACTTTATTCGAAGGAATTCATGAGATTCAGCCTGCAACGAAACCTCAAGTACATATTGATAGTACCCTCAATTTCCGGAATCCAGAATACCCGGACACAAAGGTTGTATATTGGATAACAGCCGAAAGCAACATGGAAAGGACAAAAAAGTAACAGCTGACAGAAGCATGGTCCCAGAATACAAAAGACAAAAAGAAAACATAATGGTTCGACATACTAACCAAGCAAGGACGACTTAGTTGGTATGAAAGTAGGAGACAAAGGACAGTATTGTGGCTACTAAAAGTACAACAATAGAGAAGGACAAACAGTGGAAAGGGATACGCGGCGCTCGACCGGGTAATCCTAATATCTGGCAAGCAAAGGTTGTACCACCTTTTCACAAACAGGTATATATACCTCAGCCATTAATAGGAAAAGTAAGTCATTCATTAAACTCACATACTCAAATATAAATTAATATTCTCTGAACATTACAGACATTAAACACACACATTAAATTCAATCACCAGAGCTTTAAACACAGATACATGCCTCGGTTATTTCCTCCCAATAAACCGTACTGATTCTTAGGAAGTGCTTGATGGCCCCACACCCCCGTTTGAGCATTGTTTTGCAGGACCCATACCCACAGGACACCGCATTAGTTTTGCCACCTCACGGCGAAGGACAGTTCGGCCACCGGAGGACCAAGGGCATTATCACATATGTCCCTTGAGGGACTTGATGATAAAAGAGAACTAGTACCTGGTAATGGCAACAACATACAGATAAACAAAGACCAGAAGGAAGCCGTTGATATCCACTGCGGGGGAAGCTGTCATTTGAAGAAAAAGAAGAAAATAATCAATTGGAAGTTCATGTTGATTCTATCAAAATGTATATTGAAAGAGAACATACCGAACAGGTAGAGAACAGTAATGCAAGCATAATAACGGTGAATGAAGAAGTTGAGAAGACCTGTAGAACTGCACTTTAGGTGCTTATAAAGAAATGCGTAAACTTGTAACATTGCACTCCAGAAAGCTTGGAGGTCTGGATTGGCAGTTCATGAAACTGCAGGACAATGTTCAAATTTAGACGGTGTATTTTTAGACCCCTTTTACTCTTTTTTTACAACCAAGAATAGTTGGTAGATCTAATAACAAAATTTTGCATGGCATACAGAATCACAGTATCCGCTGGAAAATTTTGTTGAAGAAAACAAGGGTACCGATCCATCCAGTTGTCACTCTCATATGGAAAATTCTTTTTACTTTCTTTTCCGTACCGATCTTCCTTAATATTCCTTCACCTCCTAAATATATAAGCACGCAGCATCTCTAGGTGTGTGTTATGAGAATAATTTTTGTATTCATGGACTCCAGCTTACCACGATACCAGATTACCCGTTTTAGATATCATAATATCAAATTCAATTACAGTTTGTACCCCGTAAAAGAGATTGACCAGATCTTTATCGGGGTCCCTGGAACTTTCAGTTTTAAATACATTAGTCACTGATTGAAGGTATACAGTTCTCCATCGTTCGGGATTTGCAACTTAAATTTTTCTCGGTCAAATAAATAATCTTTTTGAAAAAAATGATCTCAATTAATTAGTCTACTTTTGTTATTTTCCCACTTTAAGTCTATCATTCCGGAGTTCACTCTAACATTTCTGCTGTACTTTCATAATACTGTTTATTATCGAGGAATGACGGCAAATAGTAATAAAATGACGGGGAGTTGTGAATGCTTCTGTGTTATTGTTATTCTTACAAAATGATTATAGCAAGTGGTATTTTATCAAGTGGAGCATCCAAGTGGTCTATACTATCTGCAATTTCCTCTTCTAGATTTTATACCAAAGAAACAACTTCATTATCATTATTGCAGTCCCTTTCTTGTAGAGAATCTAGAGATGCAGGTGTATCCATTTACCTGATAATTTATATTCAAAACTGTGACAATCACAACAGCAGAATTCCAGTAAATCTTTACACCAAGTAATCACAAGCTGTTACCAATATGCAGGTCAATTCTGCAACCTACTGCCAGTTTGTATATGTATATATTTATATATCGAGAAATGTGTATCATTCTAACGAAGCCGAAAGAAAACCATCACAATCACATTGGATATGGCTCTAAAACCTATAAAGGAAATGAAGTCACGAAGCTCAAAGAGGATGGGGAGCTGTGACATGCATTTCCAAATAAACTTGCAATCAACTTACTTCACTCTCGTGTGCTGTTCTCTCACTTGTTTCTTTGTGTTCCATTGCAGGTGCCACAGGGCTCCTGCTTGTCTCACTTGTTTCATTGGGTTCCATTGCAGCGGCCCCAGGGCTCCTGCTTGTCTCACTTGTTTCATTGGGTTCCACTGCCGCTGCCACGGGGCTACTGCTATCAGATGCTTTGTCATTCATAGGTCTAATAACATCTTGGGTTTCTTTGTGTTCCACTGCAGTTGCCACAGGGCTACTGCTATCAGATGCTTTGCCACTCATGGGTCTATTAAAATCGTGTGTTTCTTTCTGTTCCACTTCAGCTGCCACGGGACTACTGCTATCAGACGCTTTTCCACTCATAGGTGTACTAATATTTTGAACCAAGCTATCATCCATCAGTGTAAAAGGCCGAGAAACAGGGGAACTGACTTGTGAACTACTGGGGGAATTGCCTTCCAGCTGTTTTGGCCTATTCAAGGCATTGCAGTGCGGGCAATAGTATGTTATGTATGGAAAATCTTCCCTCCTTGCAAGCCCTGTATACGCAAGGAACAGGAAGCATTATATGTTTACTGTCTACAATTTGATTGGCTTCATTTTAAGTTTATTTATTGTTTGGACAGCAAAAAAAATCAGTCTCATACTTATACTCACCATTGTGCATATGACAGTTGCCACAAATAAGTGCGTAAGATTGGGTTGGATCCTCCCCTACAAGCAAAGCTGCAATTCGAGCAATCCATCCCCCATCCTGCGCAGGTAATCCTGTAGGATTTTCATGTTGAACAACTAGCTCGTCATGTCTAAACATGTCAGACCCCTCAGCTGCAGCATGTTGCAGCATTTCTTCTTCTAACTGATGCATACCAGGACTCGAAGGGCTACTGGATCTTGTGAGTGGTTGCTTACGATTTCGGAGACCGCTGGCTTGCAAATGTTCAGCATCAGTGCTCCTCCCCATGGAGGAATTAAACTTCGTGTCATCGCCCATATACAATTTCAAGCCAGACTCTATACCCAACTTGGATGCTAGAACTGTTGCAGCAGCTGCCTTCGCTGCTGGGTCGGGATCATATCTCTGCAAAAAGGGAATCAGGGGATGCTCATTATATTTTCCCCAGATTTTAACGTAAGTGCTACACTTCCTCCTCATCATGCGAGTCAAATGTAAAATGCTACAGTTCAAAATTTAATGGAAGTGTATGATTTGTACTCCCTCCTCGTCACAGAATTAGAAATAATTTTTTGACTTTCAAGTCCAAATTGCCAAATGGTACGGTTCGGACCTCAATATCAATAGTTATTTACTTTAAAAATTTAGGTATGTTGTCCGTTCTAAGGGGAAGAGTTGCTTTTGAATTTCAGAAACTTACAAGACAGTCATAGAAGAGAAAATATGTTTGCCAATTTGAAAGTTATATAGTACATAGTCAATCTTAACATCTCTGATGGCGAGCACTTTGGTTCTTCATACTTATCTATCTTCCGTAAAGAGTTACTATAAATCAAGCTACTGTACCCCACTTTTTGACCTACCTTGGGCATTTAACTCGTATACATCAACTATAAGCTTGCAAGGCTTTATCACCATGAGATGGCCATTACCTGAATAAGTTGTTGAGTAGTATAATAATTAGTCCTCTCTTTGAGTTCATTAATTTTTTCTAATCGTTCAGCCCGAAGCCTTTCTATAGTTTCCTGATCTTTGCGGTCACCTAAAAAATCAAATAAAAAGTATTAATTAATACTAACAACCATCTTCGACTTTGTCCCAGACATCATTGACATATAAAAGAATTGCATAACATGTTCCATAAGCTTATATATAATTACCCAAAAATCTTTAATGAAAATAATTAATAACCAAAAATAACCTATATATGTGGTAGCATTTCATGATACCTTGCCTTACTATGTACAACTTTGAAATATGATGCAACCAGCTCTTCATTTGTAACTTGGTTTATAATGACAAGTGAAAAACCAAAATAAATATATCAGTAATGTCCATTGATCGACACTAAAGTAACATCTTAGGGAAAGGCAATATGCTTCATCATGTCAATTGTGTATTCAACCAAGATAGCACACACTTTGAGATTAACAACATAAAGATATGCAGTAATATACTGAAAGCGGAAAATGTTCTAAAAATTAATGTTAAAAAATATACTCATAAAAGACTGCACACAATACAGTCATCGGCCAATGGATGCAATGTTTATGTTTCAACTCGGTAGAAACATGCTTGCAGTTTAACAAATTGCATATGTATTATTGCCTTTCCAACCCTAATAATTAAATTGAGTGTATGACATTCATGGCAGTAGTCTTCCAGATAAATAATGTCCCAACAAGGAGAAAAAAAGAAGACAAACAACAAACAGAAACATCTCAATGAGGGATTTCTTCCTTGGACGTACTGTATATTAATTTGTTTACAAGTCTTTTTGTTTCTGTACCTACATGTTCATCAGTCATTTCTTCTATATTAATTTTTCTGTGTTTGGCTGGTGGTCAATTTTGGACAAATGAAGCCGAGATTGCCGAGTCGAGTTATATAATATATTTTTTGCGCCCTTTTTACCCTCATTTTAAAGTAGGAACATTTTGTATAAACACTCCGGTTAAATAAATAAAATTCATTAAATTGCAGTCCTGACATCTTAAAGCAAGACCCAAGACAGACAGTACATGGGTAAAAAGAAATCAGAATTGCAAGTAAACCAAGACAAGAAGCTAAATCACAATTTGCAACTGGGATTTTAATCATTTTTAAAGGGATATGGAGATACGATAACAAATTAACAATAACATTCTATGAGAGATTAAGGTCCATAAATGTATAAATACTTACACATCCTTGTGATGCTTACAAAAGCTGAATAAGCAAATGAAGATACAGCAGGCAAAAGAAACATGGGCAACACGTGTAGAGCCCTCATCTTCCAGTTCAAGTCCAATGATCTTGTGGTAATGATAGCATAGCCCACAGCAATAACCTAAAACATGGATATTTAAGTGAATCCAAGCAAAAATTATCTTTAGCATCAAATGCTTAAACATGTAATATGGAAACTGTGTAAATTACTCTAAGAATGAATAAGAAAGGCATGCACAAGTATTTGAATGATATTATATTTTTATGCTCTACATAGTTTGCAACATACAAGTTCTTGAGGTAATCATGAGTTATTGAATAATATTAAGTTTTTATGCTCTACATTGTTTGCAACATACAAGTTCCAGAGGTATGCCTAATACTCTATTCGGCAAAAATGGCCTCATTTCGAATTTCCAGTAATACTGTAAAGAATAATAATTGCTGAGTATGAGGGCATTATAGTATCACTTGGCCTTGCCTCATCCAGCTTGTGTGAGTTTATTTTTCTTTGGTAGAAGATTCTCGTGTAGAAATCAAAATACATACATAATTAACACTATTATTTAGCCACAGTGTGTGATGACTTGATAGAATCCCTACACACAAGTACAACTTGTTTAATATCTTAATAACATTTTTGCTTGGGACAAATTAATCATTAAGTGAAGCAATTCCATTTTAGCTAAGCATCATTGTTTAGTACCTCTTTCAACCCTTACCATTTCAAAACATGATCAACTAGTCACACCTTGAGTCCCATTTTATGTTGATTACATTACGTGGGCATGGCATTGTTTCCAGAACCCTCTCAAGCACATAACTTAGGAGGGAGGATATAAGACATAATTTTGACAAAATTTATACTACTAGTTTGAGAATGCATATAAATTAGTCATATTTTCGGCAAAGGGGTAACAAAGCAAGATAGCAAAGACACCATACCTCAAAAAGTATGGAGAAAGCAATAAGATTCCTAGTCATCCTCCTCCAACTTATAGATCGCCTTTTCAATCTAGCCAGAACCGTAGCCTCTTCCTTGGAAATATATTGCAGTCTCTTCTCGAAGTCATCACAATGTACCCCAAATAACCCATTCCATATTCGAGACAATACTCCCCTCTTATTTTTCTTTTTCTTCTCTGGAAGAACACTTGCGATCTCCGCAATTTCTTTCTGGTCTGTCTTAAATTCACCCGCCATTACCTATATCTATATTTATAGTATATAACAAACTCAATGTATATAAACACAACTTTGAAAAAAAATATTAAAATAAGAATAAATGGAGTAAAATTAAAACAAGAGAATTGAGAAAGAAAATACCTTGTAGCATAAAAGATAAATACCCAAGATTGGGCACCTGCATCAAATAGCGATGACAATACTGCACGCACAGAATTAACTATGTTCAACAGTGCAAATTCAACAAAAATCAAATATAAATATACATACACAGACATGCATATATACAGATCACGGTCTTGATTTTTTGGAATTGTTATCGGATTACAGAGACTCGCATGTATATAAAATAAAATGAGATTGATACCTGATTTTGGATATCATTTGGTGCGGTAACAAATACACAATATCCATTTTAGAATTGAGATTACAACCATTTCAAAATTTAATTTATAAAGGAAAATGATATGGATTAAGGAGAAAAACGGGGAGTTTGTACAGAGTAAATCCTTAATTTTAGCGTCAGTTAGTGTGTAATGAAATTCATTTGAAATGGATTGATCCAATTAATATAAAATAGCCCGAATAATAAAAGGATTTAAAAATTAAATGTGGGTAATTTAAGTAATATTGAAATGTGTTTGGTAGGAGAATTAGGATTATATTGATATTGCTGATATCACTATCAGTATATTCCTAATTCCGGCTAGCGCTATCTTCCCATTTTTTATTTAAATTAAATGGGAACTCAGATTAGTTTTTTCACACCATTATTATCTTTCTCTCAATCTAATATCAAGAATCAAAACTATGTTTGGAGAGGAGTTTGACCAGAATCCAATTCAAAATTACAGTGTGCTTTCTTTGGTACATACTACTTGCATAGGTATATTTTGAATGTGTTGGGTATTTTCTTTATTCGTATATAATTATTGTATTAATCTATTCAGATTGCATGATTTTATAACATGTAAACTTTGCGGTTTATTTGATTTGATACGATATACGATATATGATTGCTTGATCGTTGGAGAAAAGGACCAATACGATACTATTTTTAACTCAAATGTCCAAAATGGTATTATGCGAGGAGATGAACTAAAATGGCACCCGAACTAGGGTTTAGGGGTTTTTTTAGCCCTACACGGTACATCATGTAGCGTTTATGGTCTTTTTAGCCCTACACATAGCGTGTAGCGTGTAGCGTTTATAATTTAACTTTTTTTTGTTTTATTCCTAATAAAATAATAATAATAACATAACTCCAAAACTAAACACACCTAATTTAACCATTTTTAATATTTTAGGATTTATCAGTTCTCTAATTGGGTTTTAGAAATATTAAACTTAAATTAAAATTTAAGTATTTGAATTTATAAATCTGTAATAAAATGTTCAAGGATTTAGGGTTTAGAGTAAACTCTAGACCCTAATTAAAATTAGGACTCTAATCTAACCGTTTTTAATAATTTAGAATTCATTAATTTCTTAATTGGATTTAGAATTTAGAAATATTAAACTTAAATTAAAAGTTAAGTACTGAATTTATAAGCTTATAATAGAATGTTCAACGATCTAGGTTTTAGGGCCCTAAACCCTAATTAAAGTTAGAACCCTAATTTAATCATTTTTAATATTTTAGGGTTCATTAATTTTTTAATTGAGTTTAGGTTTTAGAAATATTAAGCTTAATTTTTTTTTGAACTCAACATTAACAAGCGTTTTTATAAAAAGTTTCAAAAATTATAATTTTATAAAACAAATAAAATTAATGGAAAAAAAGTTTAAAATTTTTATATTTTTAAAAAAACCTTTAATATTTAATATATAAAGTTTAAAAAAACCCTAAACACTACAGGCTAAAAAACCATAAACGCTACACGAGGGCTTAAAAAACCCTAAACGCTCCACGATAGTGCAGAGCTAAAAAAACCCTAAACGCTAAAAAAAATTAAACACTAAAAAAAAATTAAACAGCTAAATCGTCTAGCGTTTCTTGGTGCTATTTCGGGTCATTTTCCAACCATATATCATTTTAGGCATTTTGTATAGAAATTGTGTCACATAGAGCCAACATCATTGGTTTTTTCTTTTAACACTCAATCAAACATATAAGCTTATATATTAATCTAATGTTTAATATATTCTAAAAACAATACAATAGCTACAACATAAAAAAAGTTATATGATCGCAATGTTCCTTTGCGTTAAGATTGTTACAGAATCTGTTGACTTCTCCAGCTCAATTAGTGAGGGGCCTTTATTTATGAAGAAGAAGAAGAACAAACACAAAACCTCCAAAATATCTAACAATCTATTTACAAGTGATATATAATAATTCTACATTTCTACTCCTCAGCTCATGTGTGCTGGAAGAGGTCCAAATTTTCACAGAAAGTTCTTCCCTGAAAATTTGCAAGAAGACATAAGCAGGGAGGAAAACGGGGGAGATCAGAATAGTTTTTAGCATCCTTTTCAATTTCCAAACATATCAGCAACAAGGGGAGAGAGGGAAATCAAAATTAGAACTGGTTATTAATCAGAATAGTTTGTGTATACAAATTGAATTGATATTAGTCGTGTTAATTTGCTTAGAACACCCACATATAATGTTAAATTGGTGTATTTTCTGAAATAAGTAATTATAAAATAAGCATAAATCTGATGTTTAATATCAAGAAAATTGTTTATTTTATAAATGTTTATTTTTTCTTTAAAGCAATTCAATTAAAGATAATTTGTAGATATATGAAGTTACTGTGCCAATGACATTGATGGTCTGTATTGAGAACATGGTTATTTCTAGAATCCTGAAATCGTATATATTTTTTTTAAGTGTGGATGGATTTATGGTTCTTAGCTTTATAAAGATAAAAAAAAAAGAAAGAATAATAACAAAAAACACAACTTCAAAGATTTTATAACTTCAAAGAACAAAAATCACCACCGCAATTTCATAAATGCTACAACTACTAATTTTAATGGTAAATAAAGTAAGGTATCTGCATTTTCCAAGATATGAAAAGGATAAAACGTGGGATGCACTGAACCAGTTCCACTCTTTCCATTCAATGTGTGGTTTCAGTTGATTTCTGTTGTTATAAAATAAAATGTGAAAGTAATGTTGAATTCTGTTGTTATCGGAAGAATTGTTCATTCATAATGTGTTTTTATTTTTATATATTTAATAGCAACTCCTCCCTCCACTGTCACTCTGTTGATTGATATAGAATAAAGAGTTGCTTTGTCATACATACATCGATTGTAATTAAGGTATGATATTATTAATGGGTTTTAACATCGGCTTCACTTAGAAAATGATGTCTTGTATATGTTTTAACATCACCCTATTTTACTGTTGATGTTAATATCTTTCTTAGACATCATTTTTTTAATAAAAGAGATATAATTGTCATTTGGTACCTTGTAGGCAATATATTAATGGGAATTTAGACATCAAAATATAGTAATATTCAAAAGGAAATCATGTAATATATTTAAAATTTTGAGAAAAAGACATCAATTTTTATGAAAAAAACGTTGTGTAAGTGTAGCCTAGACATCAGTCGAAAACTAATGTGAAAAGTATATACTTTTAATATCGCATGCGAAGACATCAGTCAAAATTTATATGCAGTTTTTCTAGTAGTATGAACTGAAGCAGCAGATTAAGAGGCAATTCAGAAACATTAGGTTCTTATCTAAATTTACCAAAAACAAATATGTTATTCTGTGAACATTACACTGGATACGCTAGCCCATCTGCGAGGAGGATTTGAGATGCTATATACTCAAAAAATTGCCCAAAATGTGAGTCTTTTCTTAATGTTCAACTTAGTATTGGAAATTGAAATGTTAATTGTAAGTTTGTATGCCATGTTTTGGGGTGGGGGGATACCTAATAAGTATTATAGTTGCATGATTACCCTCAACTCAAACCTGTCATCCGGTTGATCTTCTAGCACACAAAGAATTTGTAGGGAATGGCTCTATTATTGCAACGTGGTCTAATAATTCTATTTGCTCTAATTGGGAGGGAGTTTTCCGTGGGAAAGGTGATAATCTGTATGTGTTAAGATTACTTATTAACAGGTTGACGAGCGAGCAAGCTAGAGCAGAAAGCTGATACTTTTTAGAGAAGCATTTGGGTTTTCCGATCTCAAAAAGTGTCCTCTTTTAGAGACGATTCTCGACAACACTGTGCTTCAGCCCTTTAGAAAATGTAAGCCTTATATGAAAAGTATGTTCACATGTTTCTAGAATGGTGGTTGATATTTGACTTGGTGTGTGATTACTGTCTAGATTAGTACTAACCCTGTGGATGGTTCTGATTGCAGATTAGAGCAAGGAGTCTAAAACATTTTGATAATGAAAGAATTAGCTGCAAAACGATATAAAGGATTTCAAATTCTATAATGGACTTTGGACTACATGATGGATCCTGCCTGGTTATATTACTCAGGTATATACTTGAACTTTTAGTTTTGTTAATAGTAAAACACAGTATTATAAATAAATAAAAAATCAATCACAATGATTTAGTAAATATAAATTTGAATGTTTTCGGTTAATAATTAATAGTCCCTAGCTTTAAGTAAATTGGTTATTTTAAGTTTTAAATAAAAGCATTAAACATGTAATTAATAATTTTTTTTAACTAAATATATTAAAAATCCTAATTTGTTTTTATTCATGGGGATAACAGTTTTGCAGGACAAGGTGTAGTGTATGAAACTAAATCACCCATTATGGGCCTGTTTGGCAACTGCCCACTTATAGAAATAAAGGCTTATTTCCGGAAAAAAGTAGGGATGTATGTACTTTTCAGAAATAAGCCCTTATTTTCAGAAAAAAGTAAGTTCATATTTGGTTTTAAAATTCTAAAACAAATATTTATCTTTAAAAAAAATATGAAAATATGTAAAAAAAAATAAAAAATAAGCTACTTATTTTAAGTTTATGGAACCCCAAACACCCACTATATAATGAACCATACACATTGTATTACATTGTGTTTGAATCATCGTTTATCTTTTAATATTTTATATTGATATATTGATGTGTTTTTAGTTCTTGGACGGAACTGGAACTTTCAAGAGCATCGGCATGAATGCCAAATGTGGTGCTACAATAATTTTTATGATAAAAAGTCATCGTAGAATTCTTTCTTTCTTATTTTGCAATAGTTGCTCTATTTATACGATGAAGTGTAAATTTAATGCTATTAGTAGTTTAATTGAGAGACTTTATGTCGTGATTTATATTCTAATTTTGCACCATTTTGCTCCATTTCATATGTACTTTGTGTCAATACTCATTAGTACATTAATTTTCCCACCCTTTAAATCCGAATATATGTATTTTTTATGTTTATATTTATAGGCCTGGAGAATGATTTACGTTTTAATTTTGATCAAGCTGAATTTTGAGGCATTGATGTTCTGAAGAGTGTTTAATTGTTTGATTTGGTGGTGTTAGATCACTATTTGTATTGTCATGAAGGCATTGATCGAGCTTTGTGACTTGATTTTCTTGACTTCCCTGGATACTATAGAATATGTGAAATAACCTAATTAGATTTTTACTTGATATATCCTCTACCTGGTGGGAAAAGATTCCAAAGAAAGCACACATTCATTATCTTAGCACATATGGCTGGTGGCAGAGATGGAAAACCTGAAAAATCTGCAGAGGCTAAAAAGACTAATCTGTCAAGACTCTCATGACCAATAATGGTGACATAGTCAGCGCTATTTTCCTGGGATCTAGAACAATGAGCAACAACAAATTCAGCGGTGTTATCCCAGCATTTCCCAGCTTCGTCCATTTTGACCTCAGTGATAACTCTTCACTTATTAGAGTTGATCACTTGATCATAAATTGTTTTATCCTTACTACTCACTGCCTCAATATAACTAACAATATTTTCTTGGATATAATAATAATTAGGGATCTCAGTCACAACAATCTCATGGAAAGCTTCCAGAATCACTTGCTTCACTGCAACAATTAACCACACAGTCTGTTAACTAACTTCAAGACAGTCTGTTACCAGAAGTTCATTAACAAGCCTAGATCAACAGTCTGTTTTTTAGCTGGTTATTTTTATTCTAAAAATGATCCTCTGTTGGTTGCATAATTCACTCTCTGGTTTTTCTGCAGTTCATTTGGATGCAATCAGCATATGAGCATGGAGTTTCCTGAAAGCCTTAACAGTTCAAAACTTGGCACAGAGTATGAATTTGATGCAAATGGAATTTTAGAAACATTTGTAGGACAAAGGGTAAGTCAGAGAAAAAAGGTATAGAGCTTACAATTTCACATGTTTTTCCTTTCACTAAAGGAACATGTCATCGTCGAAGATGATCAACAACATCAAAAGGAATTGTCATAGACACAGTTAGCTAGATGTGTTAATTATTGATTGTTGCAGCTTAGAATCAGCCGAAGGAATAGAGGTGCTATTTAGAAATGAGTGTTGGAAACGAAGATGGGCTCACTTAATATATTTTTCAACTCAAACTCAATATATATAATATATAATATATAATATATCATAGATGTTATAATAACAAAGCTTGCAAACTTATTATTACAACACGCAAAAGCTACAGCTTATATATATATTTGACACATGCAGGAGGCTACACTCTTTCTCTTCTTTTAGGAGCTTCAGCTCTTTTTTACTCGGTGTTTACATAACTACTCACGGTACAACTAAATGAATCAGCTGCTATGTCCTATATATAGGCCAACAAATGATTGTCACTGCTGATCACTGTCCAGCTATTTATTTAATGAAGCCACCTTATTTTGAGGCTTTGAACAAAGACCAGCCACTAATTCTGAATTCCTATTCACTGGTCCAGGTTTCATACCATCCAGAAGCTTTGACATTCAGAGTAATCCTTGTCTTCATGCATGTATTCTTCATAATTCCATTTTACAATGCTCAGCTGGTGTTAATACCTTTGCCTAAAATACACACGTATTTGACTATTACAGATTATATAACATGCTGCCTACCTTAATTCCAGGATGTGTATTCAACTATTCAATTATGATAGCTGCTATCATTTATTTCTGTAGACATGCACACCCACCTGTAGTGACAGCCACCTTTTATTCCAGGAAGACTTTACCATTTTATTTTCTGGAAGGCTTTATTATGTTTCCACATAGAGTTTGAAAAACTAACACTACCCCTCAAACTCGACTTTGCATTCCGAGCTTTATCTTCATTTTCTGAAATATCTCCGGCTTTAACGGCTTTGTAAATATATCCGCTAATTTTTCTTCAGTTTTGCAGTGCACCAATTCCATAATTTTGTCGCTAACCTGTTCTCGAATAAAATGATATATTATATTGATGTGCTTGCTTCGACTATGGGACACCGGATTTTTCGCGAGTGAAATAGCAGATTTATTATCCACGTAAATTATAATCGGACTTTCCTTTGCAAGATTTACCTCGCTCAATATGTAGCTTAGCCACAAAGCTTGACATGCGCCCGCTGTTGCTGCAATATATTCTGCCTCACATGTTGACAAAGCAACTGTTTGTTGCTTCTTTGGAGACTATGAAAATATCGCCGAACCAATATGAAAAGCATAACCCAGAGTGCTTTTGCCATCATCCAAGTCACCACCATAATCACTGTCTGAATAGCCAACTAATTTTGAATCTTGAGAATGCGTGTAAAATAAACCATGATCAAGTGTACCTTTAATGTATCTCAAAATTCTTTTAGCTGCCATAAAATGATCTTGCTTCGGCTTCTCCATATACCTACTAACCAGTCCAACTGCATACATTATATCTGGACGAGTAAAACTTAGGTACCTCAAACTTCCAACCAAACTTTTGAACAATGTCGGATTTACCAACTCTCGTGTTGAATCAATTCTGAGCTTTATGCTTGCTTCTGCTGGCGTGCACACCGGCTTGCATTCTTCCATTCTGAAATTTTTAAGAATCTGCTCATCATATTTTTTCAGTGACATAAAAATCCCATCTTTGCTTTGCTTCACTTCGACTCCAAGAAAGTAAGACATTTGACCAATATCTGTCATCTCAAATTCATTAGTCATAACTTTCTTAAAGTCATCAAACATACCAGGGTTGTTGCCAGTAAAAATCATGTCGTCCACGTATAAGCACACGATCATAATATCTCCATTTGAATTTGTTTTTGTGTAGAGTGCATGCTCGTACGGACTCTTCACAAAATCATGCTTCTGAAAATATTCATCAACCCTAGTGTTCCATGCTCGCGGGGCTTGCTTCAACCCGTACAGTGCTTTCTTTAGCCGGTAGACTTTATCTTCTTGTCCTTTTTGAACAAATCCCTGTGGTTGCTCGATGTAGACTTCTTCTTCGAGATAACCATTCAAGAATGCCGACTTCACATCCATTTGAAATATCTTCCACTGATTTTGAGCTGCAATTGCTATAAGAAGTCTTATGGTATCAACTCTTGCAACTAGAGCAAATACCTCATCATAGTCAATCCCGAATCTCTGCTTGTAGCCTTTAACAACTAGTCTTGCCTTATATTTCTCCACTTTTCCTTCTTGATTGGTCTTTGTCTTGTAGACCCATTTGACACCAATTGTTTTGTGTCCTTCTGGAAGATCTACGAGCTCCCAAGTGTCATTCTTTTTAATTGCATCAATTTATTCATCCATGGCCTTATTCCATTTGCTTTCTTCAAAAGCTTCCTCAAATGTAACTGGATCACATTCAGCCATCAAACAAAATAAAGAATAATCAAAGGTTGTTTGTACCGGACTTGTTGCATCATAAATGTCATCCAGACTCCGCATTTTCCTTAGTGCTCCCCCTGAACTATTGCTGCTACTCCTGGTTCCTGAACTCGATGGTGTCGAGGCAGGAGCTTGTTGATTTGGACTTTGTGGAGGAGTTAGATCATCATCCTCTCCATCTTCAATGTTGGTTTCATCACTATCATCATCGTCATTGTCATTAAAAAATAAACCAACAACTTTTCTTTCATCCTCGCTCCATCTCCAATAATCTGATTCATCGAACTCAACATCTCGAGAAATGATTAATTTCTTTGTGAGGGGATTATAGAGTCTGTATGCCTTGCTCCTTTTGTCATATCCGGTAAAGATGCATTTCTCGCATTTATCATCCAGCTTCTTTCTTTTCTGATCGGGAACATGTGCATATGCAATGCACCCAAAAATTCTTAGATGTCCAACTGATGGTTTGCTACCACTCCATGCTTCATTTGGAGTTTTGTTTTTAACACTTTTTGTTGGACAACGATTCAGCAAATAAACTGCACATAGAACGGCTTCAGCCCAGAAATTCCTCGGCATATGCTTTGCTTTCACCATGCTCCTTGCCATGTCTAGAATGGTGCGATTCTTCCTCTCTGTAATACCATTTTGTTGTGGAGTATATGCCGTTGTCAACTGATGATTGATTCCATGTGCTCTACAAATTTTTTTGAATAAATTTAAAGTGTACTCGTTTCCTCTGTCTGATCGCAGTACCTTCAAATAATGACCACTTTGCTTCTCCGCCATTGCTTTGAACTCCTTGAATTTATCAAGAGCCTATGATTTTTCTTTCAAAATATATACCCAACTTTTCCTGCTAAAATCATCAATAAATGTTAGGTAATACATGTTTCCGCCAAGTGATGCAATATCAAATGGACCAGCAATATTAGTGTGAATAATCTCTAACGGCCTCCTGGCTCTCCATGATTTTCCAACGGGAAACTTTGTCGATGCTGCTTTCCTTTAACACATGCTTCACACAACTGATTTTGTTCAGTGATTGCTGGCAAACCTTCCACCATCTTTGTTTTTTATATTAGTTTCAAGCCAGAAAATTCAAGATGACCAAATCTCAAATGCCATAACCACAAATCATTTTTAATGACCGACTTTAAGCACTTCTGCACCTTTGTTTATATATCAAGAGTGAATAGATGATTCTGTGACATCTCCACGTCAGCAATTAATTCCTGAACTTGATTTCTGATAATGAGAGAATTATCCTGCATCTGTATATTATATCCTTTCTCCACGAGTTGGCCAAGACTAATGATGTTATTTTTCACAGCAAGTATATAATACACATCATTGATATATTTCTTCTCACCATTTTTTAATACAATCGAAATTGTACCTTTACCTTTCACCGGAATTTTCGATGAGTAACCAAAAGTAACCTCCCCGTTGACAGTATCGTCTATCTCCGTAAATAATTCCTTGTGACCACACATATGATTGTTGGAACCTGAATCAAGATACCAAATATTTTTCTTGCCTTCGTCTTCTCCTTTGTATGTGAGAAACATAGCAGAACCCACATATTTGTCTTCTTTTGCTGCTGCAAAATGACTGCTTTCTTCCACCTTTAGGGATCTACACTCATAACTGAAATGGCCATATTTATTACAATTATAATACTGAAATTGAGACTTATCACCTCTTTGTTGAAAATTGCCTCTTCCTCGGCCCCCGAAATTTTGGCCACGACCAGCTGGCTGATAACTTTCAATTTTCTAGCCTCTATTGAACGGTTGTCTTCCTCGTCCTCGTCCTCCTTGGTAGCCACCTCTATAGCCACCTCTACCATGTGAAAAACTGTTACTGCTTGTATTTTCACCGATGGACACTTTGCTCTGCAACGCCTTTTCCAGATGACTTGTATCATCATACTGGTTCATCCATTTCTCATGTGCTTGAAGAGAACCCACAAGTTCATCAATTGTAATTGTGAACAAATCATTTTACTCTTCAATAGATGTCACGACATAATCAAATTTTCTTGTCAATGAACGGATCAATTTTTCCATGACCCGAACATCATCGAGACTTTCACCATTTCTTTTCATTTCGTTTGTTACCATTTTCAAACGAGTAACATATTCACCGATATTCTCTGAGCTTTTCATCTTGATATTTTTGAACTCCCCACGTAGCACTTGGAGACGCACCTTTTTCACTTTCTCGACCCCTTGGAAAAATTTCTGCAGAATCTCTCACGCATCTTTTGCTGTTTTTGCTTCTGAAATTTTTTCAAAGGTAGATTTATCAACACCTTGAAAAATTGTAAACAAAGCTTTTTTTTGTCTTTTTTACGGGACACCTTTAACGCCGTCTTCTCGGTATTTGGAAGAACTGTTTCAGCGGTTGCATCCACGGGCTCGTTTTACCCATTTTCGATAATATCCCAGTTATCGTAAGAACCGAGTAACACCTTCATTTGGATACTCCAGTTCCCATAATTTGTTGTTATCAATTTCGGGATTTGCGGTTGTATCATATTCACCATTTTTCTCGGACAGAACCTTAGTTCTGATGCCAGTTGTTGGAAACGAAGATGGGTTCACTTAATATATTTTTCAACTCAAACTCAATTTATATAATATACAATATATAATATATCATAGATGTTATAATAACAAAGCTTGCAAACTTATTATTACAACACGCAAAAGCTACAGCTTATATATATATTTGACACATGCAGGAGGCTACACTCTTTCTCTTCTTTTAGGAGCTTCAGCTCTTTTTCACTCAGTGTTTACAAAACTACTCACCGTACAACTAAATGAATCAGCTGCTATGTCCTATATACAGGCCAACAAATGATTGTCACTGCTAATCACTGTCTAGCTATTTATTTAATGAAGCGGCCTTATTTTGAGGCTTTGAACAAAGACCAGCCACCAATTCTGAATTCCTATTCACTGGTCCAGGTTTCATACCATCCAGAAGCTTTGACATTCAGAGTAATCCTTGTCTTCATGCATGTATTCTTCATAATTCCATTTTACAATGCTCAGCTGGTGTTAATACCTTTGCCTAAAATAGACACGTATTTGACTATTACAGATTATATAACATGTTGCTTACCTTAATTCCAGGATGTGTATTCAACTATTCAATTATGATAGTTGCTATCATTTATTTCTGTAAACATGCACACCCGCCTGTAGTGACAGCCACCTTTTATTCCAGGAAGACTTTACCATCTTATTTTCTAGAAGGCTTTATTATGTTTTCACATAGAGTTTGAAAAACTAACAATGAGGTGGCTATTTTTAAAGGGTATATTTTTATATAAAATTTTATTAATTGTTTTCTAATTGTATTATGACCATTGAAGGCATGACAAATATTTGAGTTTGTTTCCATTCTAAAATAATTATGTTAAACAAATCAAAAGTTTTACATATTATAGAGTAATGTTTATAGAGTAGCCAATATTTTTAGAATACAGTATACTTCAAAAAATTTTAATAATTCAAAAATAAAATTTTATCATTTTAATTTCACTGTCGTTACTATAATATTACTCATTTTTCATTTGAAGAGACCTCGTAAGACACGTTGGTACAGTGTGTATAAAAAAATTAAATGAATTTAAATTATTTATGTAATAATTATGACAATTTATCTACGTAATATAATATACCAAATAACTTATGTAATTACCATATAATACAAGACTATTTTCAATTATTAAATAGCCATTTTCAAGATATTTTAAATTGCATATAATGTCAACTATGTAATAATATCCTAATATGTTTAATATGAATTTTATTCTAAGATATAATTTACAATCATTTGATTCTATAATTTATAATTAAAAATCTATTAAATCTTTATTTAGAATTGGTTGTTTTTTATATATAATTATGCTAATTTCTCTCTACAGTGTTTCTGAAACTTTATAAATAATATGATGTCCTGTAAATTTTAAAGCCCAATTAATATTGACAAAATTTTGTTATAAGATATTTTTCATATCAATTTTATTCTATGATAAAAATTATAATTTGTAAATTCTATAATTTTTCTATACAATACAATATTCCTAACATTCATTTACTGATATGGGCTGAAAATAGCCCTCGAGGCGTAATCAATGTAGCATTAATAAGACCTGAATTGGTTCGCAAGAAAGGTCCGAAAATCTTATTATTACATAAATATGTAATTAATTAATGGCTAGATTAATTAAGCTTATTAATAAAACCTAATTTTTGTCTACTTCCAAAAAGATTAGTCTACAAGTCAAATATTCTTGATTTCCATAAGGAATGATCTAGAAACCCATTTAAGGACGTTACTTCATCCCCAAGAATTATATTCCTACAATTAATTTATGAGAGAGAAAGGACTTGAACTTATCCCACATTGATGGGATTTGAGTAATAAGTCCCTCGAACTACTGTATATGTTTGCCTATGTTTGAATATGTTTGAATAGCAAGGGGCAAAAATTTATGAATACAACTCCATATGTCACCCACCATGTCCGAGGGCACAAAGCCCCATGGGCAACAACCAAGCCCTAAGGGCACGGTCATGACACCATTAAACCCCGAGAGCCTCAATTATAAAGCCGTGATGGCTCCATCAAGCCCGATAGCTACATTACTTAGTCCCGAAAGCATCATCACCATGCCTTGAGAGCATTACTAAGCCCAGAGGTATTACTTAGCCTCGAGGGTATCATCACCATGCCTTGAGGGCACTACTAAGCCCTGAGGGCACTATCACCATGCCCAATGGGCATTACTTTGCCATGAGGGCATCATCACCATGCCTTTGAAGGCACTACTAAGCCCCGAAGGCACCATCACCATGTTTCATGGGCATTACTTAGCCTAGAGGGCATCATCGTCATGCCTTGAGGGCACTACTAAGTCCCGAGAGCACCATCATCCTGCCTCATGGGCATTACTTAGCCCCGAGGGCATCATCGTCATGCCTTGATGGCAGTACTAAGTCCCGAGAGCACTATCACTCTTCCCCATGGGGACTCCTAAACCTCGAGGGCATCATCACCAAACCTTATGAACATTACTAAGCCCTGGGGGCATCATCACTAAGCCCAATGGGCATTACTAAGTCTATCATCACCATGGCCCATGGGCACTACTAAACCCCGAGAGACTCACCATCAAGTTTCGAGGGCATCATCTATTAAGGTTCCTAACCATAATATGATTCTAAGACTCCCAACGTTTATGTAAATGGCCTAACACCTCATTCTTACAACTATGTCCTGACTTGATTCTTAATACACTTGAGATACATAGACATCTTCCTAAAATAGAGATAGTTCCGACAAGCAAGCGCAACCATCAAAACTCGATAAATTCCGACATACATCACAATTAATACACCCTAGTTTTTAATGCATAACATTTACTGATATTTCAATATATTTTATATAATGTCATTTATATATTAATATTTTAATATATTCTATATAAATATGTATTCATTTTATTTTAATTTTTAAAAATTACTAAACTTTGTGTGCTTAGCAGAGGAATATTCCTAGTTAGTATTGATATTGATTAGTATCTTGTATAATATATAAATGAAAATGTTAAGTATCCAAAAATTGTTCTAAATGTTTAATTGTCGCGTGTGCAATTAGTAATTTTTCTATAATAATATAACACTCTGTGTGCATATATATGAGCACACGGATTAAAACAAGTTATATGCCATGTCATGTCACATCATTTGAGAAAAAATTTTATGATAAATTTTGGGTACGCGGCATTCCTCTATATAAATTATTAGTTTGTTATGTACTTATATTTTATTTATTATTCATCTCTTCTATGTATAATGGTCCAACATACGTTTAAGTGAGATAATAAATTGGGTGAGACAATTAATTCATGAACCATTTTAATTAATATAAAATGATCGATATACCCTTATAACTAATAATTATAATAAATCACTCTACTCAAATAAATAACGAGTAAGAAAATAATATGAGATTTAAATATGTCATAAATAATTAGATTAAATATGTAAATATATTATAATGAGATATTAGATATAAGATCAAATATATTATATAAAATAATTGTATCAAAATATAGAGATAATATAACAAAACTAAAATTCGAAGACATAATAATTAATATCAGATATCTCATCAAATAATTAATGAAACTTGAACCATTAAAACTAATCACATTTTTAACAACTAATTTTACAAATAAATTTTTATTATATATATTATAAATTATTTAAATTTACGTAAAAAAATAAAAATTTAGAAGTAAAATTATTTGAATTTACACAAGAAAAAGAAAATTTCAAAATATGATCTCATGTAGTATATATGTTGATTTATTAAATTAAAATATAGAGACTTGGTTGTGTTAAAAAAAGGATTCAGCTTCAAATTTAGCATCATGAAGACTATATAACCACGTTACATATGTATTATTAAAAATATATTTTAAATATTAAAATATTGTGTATATACTCGATCGAGTTAATAATCTCTTATCGTGTAACTAGATATACTCTAGGTCAATTAAAAAATATATATTTAACAAAAAAATAATTTTAAAAAATATATAATCTGCCTATTATATAATACCACAACAAGCCTTTTTGTGAAAACATTTTATTCAAGTTAAATTTACAATTCTATCTTTACATTAATCTCTAATTTAATATTTTAACATGTAAGCATTTTCCTTATTTATTTTTTAATTTATCTATATTATAATATCACGACACAATATTTTAGGAAAATATTTGATTCAATGTATTTTTTCTATTATACCATTATATTTAATGTATTATTATTATTATTATTTACTTAAAAGTACTATACCTTCACATGTAACTATGTAAGTACTTCGCCTTCACTCGCCGTAAGATTCAAAATTAGTTTTTAGTAAGTTTTTTGTATAAATATTGAAGTTGAAAAATAAAAATTCTATGTAAATAAAAAATATGTTTACGTTTTAAAATTATTTCTTATGCATTTTCATTTTAAAAAAATGATATATAATATTATTAATAATAATATTGATGAGTCTTTTTTTAACAGTCAAAATAAGACAATCGCGTAAAAATATATAATCAATTCAGTTGCACACATGCATATTAATAATAAATTTATAACAAAATTTTTAAATCTATTATAAAATAATTTATAAAATATATATGTTAGACATCTCGAAAGAGCTAGTTCATATTTAGGCCCCAACATACAAATTCTAGTATTATTTGACACTGTCATTAATTTTCTATATATATATATATATAGTGTGGTACTTTAATTTATACCATCTTATTATCATGGTATTAACACCTGCCAGGTTACCGTCTCTCATTATACTCTTTGCTACAAGGCGCATCAGTGAGTAATAATAGCGCCAGGCCAAGCAACAAAGTATGGATCGATGGCATGGCAGACGCTATGGCCGAAATGTGGAGCTTACTGAAAATTTAACAATGCAAGAGAGTCCATAGCTAAAGAAAATACATGCATCATTGATTGGCCAACGCCTAACGTATGTATACAAAAATAATGCGAAAGAGAGTCACCCAAAAGTGTCATCAAATTTGATTTTCCTTGATAGTACTTGGAATTGTGAGTAGTAACAAATAAATACAAAAGGCATGCCTTAGGGAAGTGGAACTCGTTTAATTCCGAGCAACGGAAAGGGTGAAAGAAAAGGAATTTGAAATTTTTTTGAACAGGTGCATACATCCAAGTAACATAATGTGACACATTATCATCAATTTGTTGAATCCAAAATTGGAGGGTGATGACCCATTATATAATAATTTGAAGTAGATGGTCTAAAATATCACAATTTTAAAAAATGACCATTTTTATCATAGAAAAAAGATTTTTAAATTACGTTTTTATAAAAACACATCATAAATAATGTTTTTAATATTAATATAAAAAATAAACAAAAGTACAAAAACGCATGATAAAAGTAAGAAAATGCATATTTATTACCCGTTATGCAGGTAACTAGTATTCTCTTCACCGTTTTTGTTCTGTTATAAAATTTCAAAACGTGCACACATGGACTCGAACCTGAGCCTTTAGGCCATGCACTACACCTTTATGTTGGACTTCTAAAACTAACAATATTTGAAAGTAAAATTACACGTTTTTGTGTGACTCTTTTAAATTGTGGCTATTAGGATCATTCAATCTCAAATTGTGATAATTTAGTCAATTTTACAAAATTGGATGAACGTATTATGAAGTGCAATAACATTTTTCACGACTGTGACACCCTTGTGTTATACAATATTTGCAATATTCTTTATAGATTAATATAAATATATGATAAAACAAAACACTACCATCCAGATAATCACACAACGATAACACATATGTATAAAAGTTAATTTGAGCAAGGAAACATTACCTGCACCTGTAGAAAAAAAACTAAAAGGCACCTCATTCACCCGACCCAACCAGCCGAGTTCCACGCTGTAACATTTCGGCAAGGCATTTGAGCAAACAGAGATTCTCACACTTTGAACCCATTGTTGGTTCTATTTTAAATACTATAAAACTAGCTTGTATGGCAGGCGTGTTATATGAGCAAGAAAGTGGGTGAAACAAGCTTGAAACTTTGTAAAATCAAAGCTTGCTTGCTAGATATTTTGGGAACTTTTATTTTATGGGATATGGCCCATATGGCTGATATCCATAAAGAAAAATCCAGTGTTTTTTACTTATCATTTATATACAAAGTGTTATCCAAAATAGTTTAGACAATATTCAAAATAGTAATAGGGTGATTTACATATTAATCCATTGAATAAAATGCTCTAACAAATTTCATCGTGGATTTAAGAAGCCGCGCTTCAAACCCATCATGGATTTATTATCTTTCAGCTCATGGTAATTGCGAGCACAACTCTCCCGGAACACCTGCTCAATATTCTCTATATCCTTACTTCTGACAACACTGTTGTCTTTGAAGTTCTGTTGCTTCCAGTATTTTATATATTGCAATCCAACATCAAAAAGTTTGGCTTTTGTGCAAACAGATAGGCACTCTGAAAAATAATTACCCCTGGCATATACTTTAGCTGCCATTGCAGCGCAACCTGCCAAATTAAAACACTCTGCAGCTTTCTTCAGCTCAGATTCCCCACACTTTTCTAGATAAATTCTTCCTGCAAAGGTTAAACAACTCAAATTGACCATCTATAAACAAGATTAATATGTGCATTTTCTTTTCTTTTTTCCTTTTTATTTTGCTAAATAAAATAGTATGTACATAACATTGATTTGACAATTTCCGTAACATAACCTAAAATATAGTGGACAGTTTTTTCCTAAAATTAAGTTCAATTATATGTATCTCCTGGGTTATAGCTTTGCCAGAGATATGCAAAAATGTTAAAGAGAAAAGAAAAAAAATCAAGCAGACCCATTGTATGGTCATGTAAATAACAGAACATAAGGATAATAGATTGTACCAGCTCTTTCAAACTCCCCTAATTCACAATAACATGCAGCAGCAGACTCAGCCTTGCCAATAGAATCAAATATTTCAGCAGCCTCCCTTAGATAAGTGCAAGCTACTTTAGCATTTGAGTCGCGCATACGGTCAGCAGCTGCTTTCAGGCCAGATGCCTTGGCCCTTTT
The DNA here is from genome assembly GCA_028671895.1 of Oenanthe sinensis. Taxonomy (NCBI): domain Eukaryota; kingdom Viridiplantae; phylum Streptophyta; class Magnoliopsida; order Apiales; family Apiaceae; genus Oenanthe; species Oenanthe sinensis. Next base: position 21,941,700 of record CM053803.1, on the reverse strand, counting down.
CTCCCATGTGACATCTCCTGCTCGTTCAAAACACATGGTGGCCATCTTATAATTATTCTCAAAATAGAGCTGCAAAACAAAGTCATACAAACTCATAATATAGAGCCGTGACTGTATCAATGAATCATTAGCCACATCAACAAGAAGCACAAATAACTTCTTTCTCCATTGGTGAGCGTGGGGAAGAGAATTAAATTATAAGATCAAGTTAAAAAGATCTCAAGTAAACAACCTTTTTACCAAGGGATTTCCATTCTTCCGAGCTGCTTGCAACTTGCATCGCCTGCGCAAGTAAATCATCCAGTTTCCGCACTTGGACAAGGCACTTTCTTTTCCAATAGTCAAACATAGGCTTAGACAGGTCCTCTGCACTTTCAGATATCCATAACCTTTGCCTAGTTCGAGTTATAGCCACATACAGTTGTTTCAGTTCAGACGACAACAGATTGTGTTTTGCCTCGTTGAAATTTGGGAAAGCCAGGGAGCATGTAGCATCAACTAGATCTTGTTCTTTCATGTATTCATAAACAACTCGCCACTGATTTTTCAGAGGCGAAGAGCCAAAGAAGTTGTACAGTAATACGTCCTACAGAACATAAGATTTATTAATTATGCATATGGTCAGGTCAAAACATTAAAGGCAATGTAAGACGGTATAAAATTTCCGTACTCATACAGAAATGATAGAGGTCATATCATTAGCATTCCCGACTAATAGCATAACAAGGAAGGTCATACATGAAGATGTCGACGGTAACAAAGAAATCATTATTATTTTTAGGCACCAACCATCATAATCACTAAATTTAACTAGTTATCACAATGTTCATCCTAACTAAACACTCAAAAACAAAATACAAGGCATATATGCAGAAAGACATGATAAATCTATCCAGAGTTAAAAAATTTGATGGGCATATATGTTGCGATTAACAAATAGACTGGGTTAATTTGTAATACAGCCTCACAAACCTGAAACTCAAGACCCTTGCACTCCTGTATAGTCAAGATAAGAGCTTGCTTCCCAACAAAACTTAAAATATGTTTCCGAACAGAATCATCCCGTACTAATATGACCTGCTCAGCACCAAAGCCGACAATCTTCTTGTCAACACTTCCACTATTACCAAAAATAGTTACAATCGCATTTTCTTCATTGCCAGGCTCAAGCAAGACAGGAGCTTCACCATGTATAAGACTGGTTTCCGGTTTCAAAACATCAATGAAATTGGGGAAAAATCGATAGATAAGGTCTATTACACTCTGTGCTAGTCGAAGCACCCCATCATGAGTACGAAAATTTTGTCTTAAATTAAAAATATCTGACAAACGACCTTTCTCTTTCTTTTTAGCATATTCATCACTTCCTGATTGCATGAACACTTTGTAGAACAGGGAGCGTATATCCTGGAACCTAAAATCAATTCCTCTAGCAATTGTTTGCGCAGTGTCGCCTGAAAAAACAAAGCCTTCATCGACATTTCCACAAATGTACTTGAACAGAGATATCTGACTCATAGTAAGGTCTTGAACTTCATCTATGTAAACGAAGTCCATTTTCTGACCTTCAAATCTCCCGTTTCTTAGGCGACGATGAAGATCAATTACTAAATCGGCTAAATCATATTCACCACGTCCCATTTTCATTTTTTCATAATCCTTGTATATTTCATAAATATTCTCTCTTTTCTGCTTGCTTAATGTGGAAACCTGAGATTCAGAAATTTCAAGATATTCATCCATACCAAGTTTACAATTACATGCCTCCACTGCTTGTATACCTCCCTTTATGTATGAGATTATTTCAGTGAATACTCTGGAAGCATCAAGTTTCTTGGTGAGATTATTGCTGAAATGGGGCCAGTAACATGAACAAAATTTGTCATAATTAACCTCCTTCATCCTTACGAAAGATTGAAACGCAACAGAGCTAGAGCCCATATAACTATCATTACATGCTTGCCTTGCATCATGGAACCGTTCAAAATATGAATTTTCCAGTGTCCCATCAAGCATCATCAAAAATTTCTGATACGTTAACACGAGAGGGTAAGAATCTGCAGGTATATCATGAAATGAGTCTGTGATATCCTTAAATTCTGCATCATTGTCCATGCCATCTTTGTCAATTAAATTGTCTTCTGAGAACTTCCCACCCCTTGCAAAACTGTAGGAAATTTTAGGCCGGGACCATTATCTTAAATACAAAATAGAAGCCACGAGAAAATAAATTGATAATTATTTAAAGCAGTGTGCATAAAACAAATTGCGAGAATAATATAATTTCAAATGGATGGTCGTGAATGTTCTAGAAATGTTTTACATGCAGAAATAAGCTTTAGAAATAAGATGACAACAAATTCATTAACACCATATGTTTTAGCTTCTGCAGTTCTGCTCTAGATCAGCAATAGCTACTAATTACATCGCCACCTCTTAGAAGTATAATCTGCATGCTTCAGACTAGTAATATAAAAACACCACATACAGGTTCATTAAACATAATGATCTCCTTGTTCCAGTATAGTTAAAGATAAAGTAATCTTTCCGTCAAGAAATAGCATTTAAGAGAAGAACGGTTGGCCTCTGTAACATGTAAAAGTCACATAAATAAATCATTTACCAACTTATATACTTTCAGAATAATATTTTTAAGTACAAAAACATCTCTGTTTTCTGATACCAATTGCAACTGAAAGACATTCTTAAGTTTAAAAAAAGGGTCCATAATCTGCACCCAATTTTTGATTTTTCTACGCACCTTTTTAGCTGTGATACATGTTGTTTCACCGCATAACAAAGTTTTGGACTGACAGTCACAAAAAGCTGCCGCAAGACTAATTCCTTGCTTACTTCCTTACTTTCAGTAGGTTCAACCTTCTCGTTTAAATTCATTGCATTACTGCTCTCATCTATGCAATAGGCTTCAGAGGCAATATAGTGGTGGCGTTCTCTTCGGTATAATTTCATGGTCAAAACGGTCGTTTTGCCAGTACCTGACCTTCCGAGGATAAAAGAGCTTTTATTATAAAGAATTATCTCCATCTCCTCATCTGTCACTTCAAATGGCAGATCAAAATTTTTACCCTCTTGATCAGAAAGCAAGTGGTTCACAACAGATGACAAGGGGTAGAACTTCATAAGCAACAAACTATCGTTCACCCTTGAATTTTCAGCATAGCTTCTGCCTTGAATTGTATTATCATTAGAGTTGTTCATAAATCCATCATCACTATTGATCTTATAACGAACTATTTCATGAGAAGTGCCCCAACACTTTGGAATCTCCAAATTTCTGTAAATGAAAGATACATATTTAAGAGCTTGGCCATTAGTATTCAACAAAATCCAGTCATGCCTTGAAAGAGTCAGCAATTAGAATTCGAAATCTAGAAAAAATAAGCACATGTACATAGAGATACATACCCCTCGAGGCATTTTTCTTTGCAATGATTGATAAAATCATCAGTATACATAAAAAATATGCTATTAAGACGCTCGACTAGTTTGGGCATCTCCTCTACAGACAGAACATCCCATATTTTCAGAACTTGTTTATAATTTGACTCTTTCATAATGTCAATTGTGCTGAGAACATAGAGACCTTCAACCTTGAATTTTTTTAGTATCTGAGGAGAACTTTCACAAACAGAGTCTACACTCCTGTTCTTAGGACGCCAGCCACTGGAAAGCTTCAATACAAGGTTCAAAACTGATTTTTTCATGCGTAAGCTGAGTTTCCCAAATGATCTTCTGAAATTATCACTGAAAATAACCTGAATGCATAGAGTTAAAAAATTACTAAATAGAAAGGTAATGCTGAAATTTAGAAAATTGAAGCAAGCATTTAAAAGAAACTAACCTTCCATGTAGCACTTTTAAAGAGAACACTGGTTGTATTAAGCAAATCCTCCAATTGATCTAATTCCTTTTTCATATCTACTATGGACTTGGCTAGATTTTTGTTTTCATCAGCATTGAAGAAACAGTTGCGATTCTTAGCATCATGTATGAGGGCTCCCCAAATCGATTCTCCACTGGTTAAGGTTCTTTCATTTCCCAGTATCCAGAGACTGTGCCTAAAGTTGAAATAAAAATGTAAACATCAAGGTCCAAAATTGATATGTACGTATAACGATCGTCATAAGTTATAATTTTTTGTTACTCCATACCGAGCCCTTGTTAAAGCAACATTAACTCTTTGAGGACTGCTTATGAAACCAATGGACCCGCTGCTATTAGATCTAACAGTAGATATGATAATGATATCTTCCTCTCCACCTTGAAACCCATCTACAGACTTCACCTTCACCGAAAATCCATCTAGCTTTTCAAACTTTCCTCCAATTTTTTCTTGGATGGCTAAAACTTGGGCAGAATATAGTGAAACAACACCTACACTAATCTTCTTTCTGGAGCTAGTCCATGCTTTCATTTGGGGAAGAAAATTGATTAAAAAACAAATAAATTAGCGATAACTCTCAAGGAAAAAACAGCCAATTGCAAACTTGAACATCTTCACATGTATCATAAAGGATTGTGTTCCACTAGTCAGGGTTTGCAATTTATTGTGAGAATGTGTGATTAGACTTGTGAACAATTTATAGAATACTTGAGAGAATAGTGGAGGTAGGGAGGACAAAAGAATGTATCTTCTTGTTCCCTTCCCACAGTTTTCAAGATTTCAGTGGAGTAAAAAGTCCTTAATTGCCTAAAACGTAGTTAGAAGTATCTATTGACAAAACATGCATGTGTAAATATGCTATGTAAAGCAACAGTAAGGATCTTGGTAAATTATACCTTTGTATAAATCCTGGACAATCTTCGCCACAACAGCCACCTCAACCATATTTCTTCGGCTATGTTTAACATCATCCAGTTCTTCTTTTCCACCAACTATATTTATGAAAGAATAAGGACCGAACATTGGCCCTGGAAGATAGTTTTTCATCGTACCCTGAACATTTTGCGCATTGAGGATCTGGTTATGATAGAATTTTGAATTTGGAAAGAAACTAATGGATGGATGCATTCTGTATTGAATATTAAGCAGATGCTTAGAATGACCAAGAAGACTTAATCTTTCAAATAGGCTCCGACCAAAGCCAGCATCATCAGATAACTGAAAATAAAAGAGCAAGTTGAGAATTATAATAGAACTTATTTAATTTATATCTAGGATACGATTAGGAAGTTTAAGATTGTGCTAGATAACATTGACTTACTGCACTTCGGACAGTTGCTGGTAACTGGCACACGTCACCAATGAGAATAGCATGTTGCACACCCTTAAGTTGTAGGGGTATGACTGATTCACACTCTTTTAATTGAGCAGCTTCATCAATCACCAATACTTTCAGCGTTTCCATAACTACTGAATGAAGCTTAAACGAACTAGATACAGTACAGAATATCACAGATGCCATCTGGAAACAAAACTCCATTATGGAAGCTCTGTTCATTGCACTTGGAAGTTTAAGTTTATCCAGAGAAGAACGAATACTTCTCCCAATCGAAAGGACACTGTTTCTTAAGCAGAGAAGGAGTGACATATCCACACAAGAGCTTGGAGAATCTTTGACCGCTTCCTGATCTAAAAAAATTCTCTCTACTAATTTAGAAACCATACTGTCGTGAAACAACAACTTTTCCAATGAATAAAGAGTGTATGTAAGTTTAACCATGTCATGGTATGTACTTTCTCCTACAAAGCTTAATGGTAAATGGCGGCAAAATATCAGTAAGCATTCTCTGAGGGGTTTAACAGTAAACCGAAACCGTGCCCTTATAAATTCAAGGAAAGAGTTATACTCCAATTTATTGCTTTCGTCTTGAGGATTTTGTTTTGCTTTGATCAATTCCTTTTTGACATAAACTTTATAATTTTCAACACAATCTTCAAGTAGATTAATCATCGAAGTTAAACAATGCTTCCATCCAGATAATGGTCCTAGGCACTCTGTAAGCTTATCTGCACGATAATCAAGATAGATGTTTTCAATGTCTCCCGAAACTTTAAGCCGGGCTTTATTTCCAAATAATAGTATGTCTCCGTAAGAGCAGTGGTAGGCATAAGCCTGTTGATATTCAGCTTTGCTCGACTCTGTTGATAACTTGAGCAGGCGAGAAGCAACTTCTGTTATTGCTATATTCGTGGGGGAACAAACAAGGGTCCTCAATTTCAGTTTTAAAAGATTAAATAACAAAACAGAAACAGTTTTTGTTTTGCCTGTTCCTGGAGGACCCCATATAAGTTCCACTGAAGGCTTATGATCACACTTCATCTTATGAAGAGCGTTCAGGACTGCCTCTCTTTGTGAACTGTTCAAATCTGAGACACTTGTAGCAAACGTATCAAGTTGGCTACTATCATGTTCACAACAAACTTGACAAGTCTCCTCAACCTGCATTCCACAAAGTAGTATGATCTTCATAAATTTCAGTTCCAATATGCTACCTAATTGCTTAAATGGAGACATCACATATGAATGAACGAAACAAACAAAAATTCACAAATCGATACATACAAGAAATTAAGTAAAAATACTTAGCATATAAGCTATGCTCGTTTAAAGAGAAAGCAGGATAAAAAAACCACACTAAAATCAAGTGTGTCATGAAGGTTTATGTTTCTCTTTTAATCATCACACGTGCAGGTCAGATTCCATTCCTACAAAAAAAAAAAATTGCAATGCATAACAGAAGTACCACTTTCTTCTGAACAATACTACAGATTCCATATGTGTGTTCAGTCCAGTATTATTATATTGGTTAAGCAAGATCATGGTGTATCCTATTCAAATTCATTAATTACATCTCAATGCAAGAGTGACTGTAAACTTTGGACACGCAGAGAAAAATGAGACCCCAAACAATAATCATTATTCTTTATTATGCTAATTTGAAAATTATATTTTAATAAGAATGGGATACCGGATACCCCATAGTCCCATACATAAATTTTTACAAAGAACTCAATAATCGAGCTCCACTTGCAACAGATAAAATTTTGACCAACTAATACAACTCAGTAAAACTAACTGTAATCATTAAAAATCTTACCTCTTCATCAATGCACAAAACTTTATTGATAACATTTAGGTTCTGAAGCATGTGGAGTGCATTCCAAATTCTCTTGTTTGTTGTTATATTTATTAAGAAGACCGCAAACATTGATTTCCCCCTATATTTGAATTCAATATCTTTTGAGACTTTAATTTTGAAGTGAGTGGAGGTGCTATTGTCTTCATTCTCTTCATCTGTTAGATTAATAACTGTTCCGAAAGCCCACAAAGTTCCCAACTGTTGCAAATCAGAAAAAGTCTCAGGCTTTGCATCAGAGAGTACTATTATATCTCCAGGCAATGTTCTGTATGGATCCTTTCCACGATCACTAAATTTGTTTTTCCAGTGATCAACCTTAACATCATACATGAAGGTTCCGTGTGGCTTAGCCTCGTCAAGATAGGTGACTTCAGCAAATGGTGCTGAGTGCATAATCTTCATACTAGAAGCCAGCTCTTCTCTTGCCTCTTCCAATAACGGAAAAAAATATGAACCAAGGTACTGCTCTGCTGAATTGAATGTTGTTGGAATTGTTTCTACCTAAAAATATGTAGCAGAAGCTTATCATTAAGAAATCCTTGCCTGCATTTAGCTTATATAGTAAAACTTGACAAGACAAGAGAAATATGAAATGCTGATAAAGCAAGGAAACACTAATTAAACAGAACCATAAAAAATAAAAAACCACAAGAATTTCAGCTTGTTTTTTTTAATGCAAAAAGCTAAATTACATAATATCGACTTGGCACTTGGACTAAATCTTCAAGACAAAGTTCTCATGAACAGATCTATTAATCTATTATCATACTTTTCGTGTCTTGAAGTATTATACAACCATATCTAAAAACAATAAAACCAAATTCAGTTCATATTGAAACATTTCATTATGTATAGATGCATCAGCACTTCAGCAGTCACAAAATGCATTTAATACTTTACCACATGTAAACATAACCAAAATTAGTTAATATCTTTACAGTGATCACACAATAGCTCACAAAACAGAATATACACAAACAATTTTAATCAAAGATTATGGGAAAATATTAATATTACATATATTCTAGAAGTCAGAGGTTCATACAGCTTCTAGTCAGGAAGAATTCAGTCTTGATGTATTATGATCCCTAATTTGGCATGTATGCAACTCTGCATCTATGCATGCATACCAATTACCAAGAACAAAAAAAAAACAAGAACAAAGACGCATAACAATGCTAAGAATTTACATCTCAAGCAAATAAAGCCTGAGACGAGACACGTGTATAAGCCCTAAACCGTATTGAACCATAATGGGAATGAAGTCATAACAATTCGCCTAAGTCACATTAGGCAAATATATAATCAAGCCTCTTCAAGAAGTAAACAATCACACCACTACATATACCATCATTTTCTAACTAGTAAATCATCAACAATCTGTATATCACATAATGTAAAATGCCAACAAACTGCCAACAAAATTTATTGATTAAAACAAGGGGACATGACAAAAACAAAGAATCAAGGAACAAACCTGGTCTAAATATAGATCTTCATCAAGAATGTCTTTAAGAGACCATGAAAACACCAAATCAGTTAAATTAGTAATTCTCTCATCTTTTGGTTTCCTACTATCTGAGTAAACCTCTTTCATCATCACAAACTTTCACTTATAATCTGCAAAACCCAAAACTCACAAAATCAAGAACCGACAATTTTATACAAAAATGACAACAATACATATACAAGTTGATAAAATTCTCAATCTCCCCTCTTTCTCGTTCATAATAATTCAATATATATATAAATTACAAGACTTCGTCAACAAGTATAATATCTCTTAATAATGGAAACATATCATATCTTTATAAAATATTTTAATTTCAGTAATATCCTAATATATCTCCTAACACCCTCCCTCAAGTTGGAGCATGAAGATTTCGAATGCCCAACTTGCACGAAAAAAAAACTTCAATTCTTCGAATTTCTTCATCTTCTTTGTTGTCTTCTTCATCATTGTCACTACTTTCGTCTGTCACTAAATCATTTATATGATCTCCTTATTTATTGTCACAACTACGAACTCTCACAAGATTTTTTTTCCACATTATCCACGACCTCTCGCAGATTTTTTTTTTAATCAACCCACAAACTCTTGCAGGTCATTCTCATACTCATGACCTCTCATGAATATTTATTTTTTTCACGTCCTACAAACTCTTGTAGGATTTTTTTTCTCACTAAACACCCGTATCTTGAAGATCGCTTTCTCCCTCACTTCTGCTCTCCTTCATCTCACCTAACCTCGTAAATAATCTAACCTTGCTTGATAAAATAATCTCAAACTCTCGGAAGATTTTTGTTTGGCTCTGATACCATGATAAAATTCTCAGTCTCCCCCTCTTTCTCATTCATGATAATTCAATATATATAGATTGGTCAACGAGTATAATATCTCTTAGACAAAATTGTTGTTAGCATACCTGAAGTTTTTTTTTTACTATGGGAATCCGCAGCCGCTACCCTTTGGGTGCGCACTGGGTAAACTCACGGGCTCACGCAATAGCCTGCAAATACCTGAAGATTTTTACTTTTGCACTTTAGTGGCCGGAATAAAAAAGTAGTCATTTGCATGGCTAAATATAATTTTTAAGCACTTTAAGGCCTCCGAAACACGGACATTAGAAAAGTAACGGACCATTACGTTTTTTAAGGGTAAAATGGTCAATTCAAGCTTATAACGACTATATTATGTATATATCCCAGCTTTAAATCCTAGTTTAAAGCAACCCAATGATTATAAACTCAGACTTAATGGCTAATATGTACTATAACGGTGTTTGAGTTTAATAAAATTTGAGTTTCTAATCACTAAGATGTTTTAAATTAGGGTTTAAAGGTGAAGATATATACAATATAACCGTTATAAGCTTAAATTGACCACTTTTATCCTTAAAAAACGTTAGGATCCGTTACTTTTCTAACGTCCCTATTTTGGAGGCCTTAAATTGCTTTAAAATATATATTTAACCATGCAAATGGCTACTTTTTTATTCCGGTGTCTATCTCTTGATAATGAAAGCATATCATATTTTTATAAAATATTTTAGTTTCAACAATATCCTGATATATCTTTTAACACAGGTTTAGCATGATCACTGCACAACAAACAAACATGCTTTCCTTACTATAGAAGCAAATGCAAAAAAGGGATTCAAGGAATTTCCGTACAATCACTAACCTGCTTTTCAAACAAAGAAAAAGAGAGTGTAATCTTGTTAGAATATAATATAAGGTTTTAGGAGTTTTTGTGGTCATCTTCGAATCTTGCTTTGCCAACACTAAAGACGAATGTGATCGAAAGTGCAAAAAACAGAAAGCTTTAAGTAAATGCACAGAATCGTCTCTTCATTTTCCACGATAGTTGACCGAAAGGACTTGTTTTTTTTAAATATAATATAAAATATCAGGCTCTCAGTTATTTAACAAATTTTTAAGAACGTTAACTTTAACCATGTTTCTTACATTTCTTTTATATTTTATTTTTTATTAACCTGCTATGATAAAAAAATGGAAAAAATAATGAATATTTTAGAGGAAATAAATATTTTATTAATATAAAAAAGTTAGAAGTGACTACTAAATTAGAGAAGAGAGAAGATATTTCTAAATTTTTTAAGAGCAGAGTCTGTTAGAAACTTTATTTTTTGTTACGCTATCTATTTTTAATTAATTTAACAATTTGTTTAAAAAGCATCCGGAGATGAAGATGCTCCAACTTACTACGGAGTACTACTTTTGCTGCATAGTATACATCAGTCTAGAATAATAATAATTTTTTATATTTCTATCCAAATAAAAATATACCATATATAATTTGAATGAGAAAATTATGTCATTTGAACTTTTGCATGTGTTATGTATACATTGCTTATTCAAACTCAAAATTTGTATGTGTTATTTATTTGATTTCGAATTTTAAGTTCAATTTTTGTTCATCTAGAAATATTGAAATAAATATAATTATATATAAATTTGTAAATTTATTTTAAAATTCGTTTAGTCCGTATAAAAAATAATATATTAAAAAACCCGAAGTGCATACACTGATAAACCATGCCTAGAAAAACGAGTCATAAACATTCCACTGTACTGTAGTAGGGAACTTGAAAGTGGACCAACTAACCCTACTAGTCTACTACAACTCTACAATTACCACCTTTTTGCTATCTACAAAACTGCCTCCATTACTCGTACGCCTGCCCCTACTGAATACTGATGGAGGGGTAATATACTGATTTACTGTTCTGCTTCTTTTTAATCAATCAATTTTAATTTTTAACTAAAGAAATTAATTACCATTACCATAATTTCTTATTTTATTATTGAGGTTAAATCAAGCTGGTGAAGGGTATTCGAGATTCCAAATCGTCTGTTGATTTCAGAATTTTTTTAATTTATGTTACATATAAGTTTAATTATTGAGAAAATTTCTCCTAATAATGACCTCAGGTAAGTTATCTAAGATTATAATAATTTTGTACTAAAAACTGAGTAGCATTTTTGTAATAATAAAGTGTATCCCTTGTATATTCACAAAAATACCGTGCTATTCTTTTTTATTTTAAACTTAGGTAGTTACCTAAGATGGAGTATTAATCTCTTAATTATTATGAAATTTGTTTATAAGAGGGGTTGTTTGTTTGTTTTATTATATAAACTATTGAAATATATAGTTTGTCTAATTTATAAATTATTTATTAAACAAATTAAATTATTTGTAGATATTGATGTCGATTTATAATGACTCGAGTATATTCTTGTGTAGGGGGTAATCATTCTAAAAATTGAATAAATATATTTTACAAAACTCAGTTCTATAATTGAACTATAAAAATATGATTAAAAATATTAAATGTTTTTTTATCGTTTATTTTTATTTAGGTATGACAAAAGTTCGGTTAAAATAGATACCTAATTCATTTCAATCTATTTTTATTTTTTTTGGTGTTGAATCTAATTTATGAATATGAAGAATTTATGCAACATCAAATTTAGGATCGAGACAGTAGATACCAATGAAACCAAATCTAGTCATCGTAGAATGATTTGTGCCAAGTTTATATGAGATCAAATTTAAACCTGACACTATTTATATTATTATTGAAGAAGAATATTAACTTTCTATAAAAAGAAAACATGTAATCTATCTATTATCTATTATATATCTAATCTATTATATCTATTATCTATTATTATTATATATCTAATGCTCCAACATGGAGTTCATTTTAGCCAATTTAATTCTTGTGTATTTACAATTTTATCTTGCATCATTCAAATTATTATGGATTTACACTTTTACCCAATAGCAATTCTTTACATTTCAGCATGGTTCACCAACCTTTGGAATACCCTATCTCTTCGATTTTCCATATAACATCAATTCAAGCTTTCCACGTAAAAGATTTATTGATAATCTATGCTTGTAATTCTCTTTTTGAGCCTGACGTACTTGTTTGGTTTCTATATAGGAGAAAAAGATTAGTAAGCTAAGGGGCGGAACTAGGGGCTAAGGGAGGCTAAAGTGAAAAAATTTTAGTAAACTTTTTTTTAGTCATGAGAATTTCAAGGTAAAAAAATAGTCTCGGGTCGTTTTTAAAGCGATGATAATAATATTTTTAAAAAATTAAAAATATTCATAATTTTATATATCAATTCAAAATCTATATATTATATAAATATATAATAATATAATAATTATCATTATTAATAAATTATCTCCACCACGTAGCAGTAGCCTAATAGCCTAACTCAAGTCTCCATTAAGGAGTAGAGATATTAGTTTCCAGCCTTCAGGCCCCGGGTATATTTTCTTCTTTTCTATAATCGGCTCGTGCTTTGTTTATATAAATGTATACTGTGAATTGTATAGTATAGGTATCTTTTTATGTATCTCTTTATTTCAATTCATCTATATATTATTACATGTATGTAATATATTTAATTTTGATGGTAGGTTTCAATGGATAAATAGGTGATTAAACGACACAGGTCACCGTCAAATAGGAAGCACAAAAAACACACATTGCTAAGAAGATCAATGTTGAGTTTAATCTAGATGATATTATTTCTGATCCAGGACTTCGAATTCCTATTGATAGTTATGATGCTAATATTAAAGATCAAGCTCGAAGAACATATCTTGTCAAAGGTCCTTGTTAACTGTTTTATTATAATTTTCAAAAAAACAATTCAACAAAATTAAGGGAAGTTTTCAGAAAAATTGGTTTACACAATATGATGGGTTGGAGTACAGTATTGCCAAAGATGAGGTATATTATTTATAGTGTTATCTCTTTAAATCGAACAGGGCACATTATCCGGGTAAAGATGTTTTTACAACAACGGGCTTTAGTAATTAGAAAAAAAGCATTAGATGTGTTTAAAGAACATGTTGGTTCTATTAGAAGTTTTCACAACGAAGCTATAAGACATTGTCAAGCGTTAAAAAACCAAAGGCAAAATATATCACACATTTTTTCTGCACAAGGCTATGTGATATAGGTTGAGTATCGCAAGCGGTTGACTGCAAGTTTGGATGTAGTTCGATTCCTTTTGCGCTAAGGTCTTTCCTTCTGGGGTCATGATGAGTCTTTAACTTCTTTGAACAATGTAAATTTTCTTGAATGGCATTGTAGGCACACAGGAATATTGAATGCCCCTGGGAATTGTCAACTTACTTCTCCAAACGTACAAAAAGAATTGGTAAATGCTTGTGCAGTAGAGACAAGATCAAACATATTTGCTGATATTGGTGATAAATTCTTTTCACTTATGGTTGATAAGCCTCGAGACATCTTGTGAGAGACCCTTGTGCTCTATAGTGAAAGACCACAATATTTCTTACGAAATCAAGGGATACGAGTTAGGATCTTGTACAAGAGTTCGTATATACAGTTAAAAATCAAGCAAGCAAGGTGTATACACTACTAAACATGTACCAACTGATATTATATATATAATATAACTAACTAACTTATAACCCTTGAGATCTAGGACGAAATCAAGAAAAAAAAACTAGTTTGAAGCCTAAAACACACAAAAATGGGTCGCCGGAAAATGGCCGGAATATCAACTTTGGTTATAACTTTGGGGGCAACAAGACAAGTCTAGGGGATGCTAAGATAAGGTATATGGGTAGCCAAAAGAAACTTGTGTGATGTTGTGTTAAATGAACATGTAAATGTGTTTATAAGCTTGGTAGGGGTTAGATCTATGAAAGAACTAAGCTTATAACTCAAGAACCCTAAGAGATGAAAATTTTCTGGACGTGAGAGCTTCTTGGGAGAGAAAATTGCAGCATTTACTTGGCTCAAATGGCTTGAGAAAAAGAGTGGGGGTTGGGGGTATTTAAAGAGAAAAATTAGGGTTTTGGGTGGGGGATGAGGGGACAAAGCTTCCTTAAAATAAGGGAAAGGTATACAATTTGAATTTTGTGTTCCCTCATCAGTACTAGCCCACTTGAAAGCACGGAAAAATGTGCAAACACTATTCAGTTAAATAATAAAGCTAATAAATACGAAACTAAACGATACAATGACGAATATGACGTTTTTCAAAATATGCTCCAAAAATTATGAAAATTTGGTAACCATCTGGAAATATTCAAAGTAGTTCATTTTAAAAATCATACTCAAATTGGAGTTGACCTTCATTGACTTTTAATTAACCGAACAATTAATTACGTATCGAAAGTATAGACCAAAAATAAAATTCACCCAAAAATCATGAAAAAACTCCTAAAATTCTTTTTAAATATTATAGTCACATTCTCCAAATTTCAAGTCAATTGGACATGTGTAGCTATTATTTCGAGTAAAGGATCTTTTCATTGTCCCTATAGCATGAAATAATATTCGATAGCCATTTGTTGGAACTTGTCAACGTTTGGACTAAAGTTTTGACTTGAAATATATTCAAACATAATATTCCTAAAATAATAATGACTATGAAGTCCAAGGAATATTTATGCTTGAATTAAAATACATTTTATCCGAATGAATAAGACAGTTAGGGACTACCGGGATAAAATATGCATTTTACATCTAGGCAGGACTATGTTGAAAATAAATTGAAAAAATATATTTAGAAAATATATTCCCTTGAAAATCTTTAAAACATACACTCTTTTAATTTAATAAAGCATTTTCAGTCTCGCAAAAGCAGTGTCAAAAATACAGTATTTGTTCGTCTTCAGTCTTTGCCTCAAAGTATCACATATCTAAATTAGATTTGATTTGATCATTATTTTGATAAATCTCATCTAATTATATGTCGAGAGAAAATCATTTTATTTCGTTTATAAAATAGTTTGACCAAGTTTGACTTTCCACTCGTTGACTGTCACTTCAAATAACCTAAGAAAGGATTACTATGTTAATTAGTAACTTCCTAACCCTAATTTAATTTACACTTAGCGTTAAGACAAAATTAATCGAAACCTGTAGAAAAGGCTGTATCTCACAAAAAGGTGATGCTGGAACCAATCCATGCAATGATCTTCACAAATGTGGAAGAAAAACAAAAGTACTTAGATATCTGCAAATATTTGGACAAGATCATAGACAGTGAAATTCAGTATCTATTGAGACAACTTGGAGGCACTTACAGGGATGAAGCTATTCTGAGAGGATCTTTCTTGAGGCAATTAAAGGAGAATACAGAAAAGAGAAAGAAGAAGAAGTGAATGAAGCTTTGAGGAAGTTGAAGATATGAAGTATCTTGCAGAATTCAAATGCTCAACAAATGGTATATCTAAAAACTTAGAAAGTGCTTTTAATTTCATGATTCTATTTGAATGATATTGTATTTTTTGGGTTTTGTTATAATCAAGTAAATTTGTGCCTGTTAGTCTTATAGACATAACTAAGGGGAGATTGTTAGGAGTTAATGTAGTCTTGATGATAAACTCAACCTTAGAATCATAGAAAATTTATTTATTGTAACTTATCAATTGATATGAGTTTATAAATATCAATTGATTAGAGAGCCATTTATCAGTTGATATGTTTGTAGTAATCAACTGATAATATGGATGTCTATTTTAAATGTAACATAGATGTACTTAGTCTTAATCAATCGATAAGGCTAGATTAATTGATAGTGTTTAACTCAGCAATTGATACCGGAGTCGATTGATAAAGGTCATCAATTGATATATATCTTAGACTATTAAATTATAAATGTTTAAAGACAAGAAAAATATACAATTGAAGGATGATCAATTGATATTGAAGAATCAATGGATGAAGGAACAATTGATATCAAGCCAAGTCAAAGATTGAAGATCATCAACTGATGAGAAGAACCGTCGATTTACATATCAATTGATAACATCTATCAATCGATAAGTCAATTACTATTATCAATCGATGGATATCAAGATCAATTAAAGAAGAACATCAATTGAAGGATACAACGGAGAATCAATTGATATACTTACCAGTAAATTATCAATTGATAGGGTTAGCATAAATGACAAAATGTTAGGAATCTTCATACAAAAGTACAACTATGGAAGACAGTCTATATTGACTGTGAAGACTCAAATTGAAGCTGTCTTTCCTAGATTGAAGAACTTTCCCAAAATGGTAAAAGACAGAAAGGAAAGATAGTTTAGTAACATTCATAGAATAAGTATTTTGTTTTACTCTATTCTCGAGATTGTAAAATACTCTTGTAATATATAAACAAGGGTGGTAGCATTGTTAGAATTGTCTAAATTCGAACATTTCAAAGAATCAACTGTTCAAGCTTCTAAGCACTTGTAAGATCAGTTGATTCAATTCTAACATCGTAAAAACAGCTAGGTTTCAAACCTAGAATATTTGAGCAATCAATTCACTGGTGGAATAAATAACCCACCAGTAATTTTTATATATTCGTTCAAGTCTCATTTTCTTTATATCAGTTTGAATATTAGTTCATACAACATTACTTCTCAAACACTTAAACTTAGTAGAACAAATACAAAACTTTAGGAGCAAAAAAAAAAGTTTTGATATTTGTATTCATCCCCTTCTACAAATATTGACATTGTTAAGGGACAAATAACAATTAGTATCAGAGCTTAGGCTTTCAACATACAGAAAGTTTTAAGATAAAAACAAGTCAATATGGGCCACAAAGATTCAGGTGTTAAGATTCCTATGTTGGGAAAAAAAGATTACTTCCACTGGAAAGTAAAAATGCACCTGCATCTACTTTCATTAAATACTTCTTATGTCAACTGCATAGAAAAGGGTCATCATGCTCCCATGAAACTGGTCACATGTGTAAACCCTGATGGAACTCCTGCCTTTGATAAGCATGTTCCAAAACTCATCACCGAGTTCACGGAAGAAGATGAAAAAGAAGTGTTAAAAGACAAAAAGGCCATGTATATTATGTTCAATGGTCTGGATAATGATATGTTTGACAATATGATAAATTGCACTACATCAAAAGAGGTTTGGGGCATACTTCAAACTCTCAATGAAGGAACTGAACAAGTAAGAAAAAATAAGATGCAACTCTTGATTCAGAAATATGAAGCTTTTTATTTCAAGAGTGGTGATTCTATCAATGATACCTATAGTAGGTTCCAAAAGCTTCTGAATTGACTAAAACTATATGGTAGGGTTTATGCAACTGAGGATTCAAACTTGAAATTTCTTAGATCTCTCCTAAAAGAATGGAAAATAATGCATGTCTCCATTAGACAATCCCAGGACTTCAAGGACTACACTCTTGAGAAACTTTATGGTATTCTCAAGAAATATGAGTTGGAAATCCAACAGGATGAAGAGATTGAAAAGAATCACAGAAAAGACAAAAACGTGGCTTTGATGGTCAAGGGAAATGAAGACAAGAAGGTTGACAATGAAAGTGGATGTGTAGATGATATTAGCATGGTCGTTAATGAAGCTGTTGTTGAATCATCCAAAGGAAAAATAAAGACCAAATGTGATGAGAATGAAGCATGCTCTCAAGAGGACCTGGATGAAATTGATGAACACCTTGCATTTCTATCAAGGAAGTTTTCAAAATTGAAATTCAAGAGGAATCCAAATTCTCAAAGGCATGGATCCCAATTTAGAAGTGATAACCAAAGCAAAAATTTAATTGATAGATCTAAATTCAAATGTTATAACTGTGGATTAGCTGGTCATTTCTCCAATATATGAATGCTGAAAGCCAAAAATAGAGAAGAAGGCAAAGTCATATGATGGCATTGACTACAAAAGGAAATACTTTGGCCTTCTTAAACAAAAAGAAAAGGCTTTTGTGACTAAAGAGAAATACTGAACTGCTGAAGATAGTGATTCTGGTGAAGAGTTCATCAATCTAGCTTTAATGGCCAACCATGAGGATGAAAAAGCTAGTTCATTATTAAATCAAGGAAAAAGAAGAAGGAATCTCTAGTATCTAGATAGTGGATGTTCTAGACACATGACTGGAGATATGTCCCTGCTCAAAAATTTTATAGAAAAAGCTGGCCCACGAGTTACCTTTGGAGATAACAACAAAGGATATACTTTGGGATATGGCTCAATTTCAAGTAAAATTGTTATCATTGAACCTGTAGTACTAGTTAATAGATTGAAGCATAATTTTCTGAGTATTAGTCAACTGTGTAATAATGAAAATGGTGTGTGGTTTTCAACCGGATCATGCATCATAGCCAACAAAGAATCTGGTGAAATTCTTCTAACTGGTGGAAGAAAAGGAAATGTCTATTTTGCTGATTTTAACTCTGTAAAGACGGACTCAATGATATGTTTGTTTAGCAAGGCTAATGCAGATGAAAGTTGGATCAGTACAAGAAGCTAGCCCATCTAAATTTCAAATTCAAGAATCAATTAGTTAGAAAGAATTTGATTAGAGGCATTCCACAAACGGAATTCACCATGGATGGCTTGTGTGATGCATATCAAAAGGGAAAACAAAGGAAGGCATCATTCGAGTCCAAGACAGAATCATCAATTGATAAGCATTTGGAATTATTGCACATAGATCTATTTGGACTAGTCAACATAATGTCAATTGCTAAAAAGATATATGCCTTAGTAATTGTTGATGACCTCACAAGATTCACATGGGTATACTTCCTACATTCCAAGGATGAGGCAAACAAATTCATTATCAATCATGTGAAAATTGTTGACACTGGTACATAATGGAAGGTCAGGAAAATTACAAGTGATAATGGTACTGAGTTCAGGAATGCAACTATGACATAATTCTGTGAAAAAAAAGGAATCACTCAAAATTTCTCTGCTCCTAGAACTCCTCAATAAAATAGGGTAGTTGAAAGGAAAAACAAGACCTCAATTGAAGCTCCAAGGACAATGTTGGAAGAAGCCAAATTACCCATATATTTGTTGGCAGAAACAATCAATACTGCATGCTACATTCAAAATATTTCCATGGTTAATCAACTTCAAGACAAAACCCCTATCAATTGATGAAGAAAAACAAGAAGCCAACAGTAAATTTCTTCGTGTATTTAGCTGCAAATGTTTTATATTGAGGAATCAAGGTTAAAATTTGAAGCTAAAGATGATGAAGCTATATTGGTTAGATATGGAATTGCAATCAAGGCCTACAAAGTCTACAATCTAAGATTACACATTATTATGGAATTTGTGCATCTAGTCTTTGATGATAAGAAAATTCAAGGATCGTTTAATGAAGGATATCATGACACTTTGCACTTTGAAAATGAATCAACTGGTAATGGTGAAGAGAGTGATGATGATTTGGATATTCCAAGAAATCAAGTTTCCAGAAATTCCCCATCAATTGATGCCAACACTTCAACAAATAACTTATCAGTTGATAATCTTCAATCGATTGATAATTCATAAATTGATAACAATTCAATGGATAATCATAATGCTCAACATTTAACAAGTAGAATATCCATCTCAGGGGGAGGGTTCTCAAATAATCAATCGCATCACAATGATTAAAATCACAACAATGATAATGAAGCATCCTCAAGAACCAATTTTCCTCCACAAAGGAAATAGACTAAAAGTCACCCTTTTAAGTTGATCATTGGAGATGCAAATGATGGTGTCAAAACTAGAAGTGCAACTCAAAATGAATGCTTATATAATATCTTCATATCTCAAGAAGAACCGAAAAGGATTGAAGAAGCCTTGAATGATCCTGATTGGATAATAGTTATGCAAGAAGAGTTGAACCAATTTGAAAGAAACAATGTATGGAAGCTGATGCCTAAACCAAAGAATAAGTCTGTTATTGGTACAAAATGGGTATTTAGAAACAAAATGGATGAATATGGTACATTGACAAGAAACAAGGTAAGATTGGTAACAAATGGTTACTCACATGAAAAAGGAATAGACTTTGATGAAACCTTTGTACTTGTTGCAAGGTTAAAAGCCATAAGGATTTTTCTGTCCTATGTTACACATCCCAAGTTCAAATTCTACCAGATGGATGTGAAAAGTGATTTTCTCAATAAGGAATTAGAAGAAGAGGTATATGTGGAACAACCTCATGGTTTTGTTGATCCAATTCTTCCTGGATTTGTATACTATATTCTCAAAGTACTATATGGTTTGAAACAAGCACCTAGAGCCTGGTATGACACTCTTTCTAAATTGTTAATTGAGAATCACTTCACAAGTGATACTGTTAATAAAACTCTCTTTCATAGAAATGTTAATGGTTCTATTATACTTTTTCAAATCTATGTAGATGATATTATTTTTGGCTCAACTAATGAGAAACTTTGTCAAAAGTTTGTCAAGTTGATGAATATGAAATGAGCATAATGGGTGAACTTACCTATTTTCTTGGTTTGTAAGTCAAACAAGTTAAATATGGTATTTTTATAAATCAAACTAAATATATTTCTGACTCATTGAGAAAATTTGATTTAACTGATTGTTCTTCTGCAAAAACTCACATGGCCACTGCTATTAAACTTGAATTGAATACTAAGGAAGCTAAAGTGGACATTTCAAGTTATAGAGGCATGGTTGGTTCATTAGTTTATGTTATTTGCCCTTAAGTACACTAAGTTTGGAGAAGGGGGTTGAATACAAACTTAAGAATTATTTAAATTCTTGCGGATTTAAGTTTGTTCAACTAGAGTGTTTGAGTGTATATATATATAAAAACTGATTGAACTAAGAATGCAGTAATTAAAGTATTGAAAACAGAACTAACAATATTAAAAATTACTAGTGGATTGGTTTTCCACTCGTATGTTTTTGCTTTCAATTAATCTTGGTAAAAATACCAAGCTGCTTACAAAGTGTTTCTGCACAGTAGTGTTTACAATCTTTTCACTGTGTTTATTCTTTTCTACACTTTGCTACAATGAACTACTAACCACTATATAGTGGTTTTTTTCACTTCTAATTCCTATCGACAGATAACATTATAAAATTATAACTTACAATGTTTACATGAAAATAGAAATTAGCTACTTGAACAGTCTTCTTTGGACCTGTCTAGTCCTGAAAATACCTTGTCTTGATGCATTCCTTGAAGACTATGTTGCCTTGAAAGTCTTCACAATCCTGACAGGACTGTCTTCCAATGATTCAGTTTCTGCACAGTTTCTTTTCTCCTTGTCTTTAACTAAATTGGGAAACCTTAATCAACTGATAAATGTTGTTAAGCATATCAGTTGATTCTCCTTTGCTCATCCATCGATGGATAAGATATCCATTGATCAGTTATTGAATCGATGGCTATTTGAGTTATCCATCGACTCCCTATCCATTGATGATCCCTTATCCGTTGATTACCTTTATCCGTTGATGACTTGTATCCGTTGATAGCTTTTGTCCGTTGAGTAGTGTCTTCATCCATCGACTCCAATATCAGTTGATCACTTCACTTGTGAGAATTCTGACTTAGAATATTTACAATTGATCAGCCATTCTTCACATCAGTTGAGAAGCTATAAATTGAAGTTAATAACATCAGTCGACTACTTCATAGCATCCATTGAGGCAATACAATCAATTGATAATGAAACATGAATCAAATGTTATAATCCAGTTTATCAGTTAATAAAAAAGCTTCAACTGATAACTGGTTTCCTAGTCAATGGATATTTATAAGTCACATATCCATCGACCAGTTACAATGAATTTTAAATCCCTATTGAAATTCTAAGCAATTTGTTATCATCAAAACTCATAATTCCTAACAATCTCCCCCTATTTATGAATATGTGAAATATGCATAAATTTTCTGTTGATGATAACAAAACTCCTAAACATTTTCATTCTAGCAGGAATTACAATATTGACAAAAGTAAATTTGAGACAGAGTGATCAAATACCAGTAAGAGATAAATTCTGACAATTTGATGTTGAGTCTGAATCTTCTACCTTCTTCTTCTTTTCCCCTTGACTCATTCATTTTATCTTCATTTTCCTTCATTTTTCTATATAAGGATACCTTTAGAATCTTTTCATCCTCAACCCTGTAATCCAGTTGGCTTGCAAGATGGTTCAATTCCAGATTGGGCAGTTTGTCAATTTCTTGACAAATATCAATGCATTTTTCCCTGCCTTCCCTGTCCTTGTAGATCATCATGTAGAATGATTCATGAAGTACCTTCCTTCCTTCAGGGTTCCAAATTTTGATTATGTCATCCCTTTCTTCTTGAATAGGTGTCTCCCTTATCTTCTTCATCTTCTCAAGAATGGCTTTCCCTAGCTCTTCAGTTAAATAGTACTTTCTATTGAGCATGGTATAGATCTTCCTTAAGATACTATATCCTTGATCCAAGACTTGATTGAATGTGAAAGTTGAATGTGATCCATCTTCATACTCAATATAAAGAAGATTAACATCCCTCTTTCTTTGACCTTTTACTGCAATCATTCCTTCACTCTTGATTGGCACAAAGTTCTCAGATTTGGGTTTGAACACTTCTATTTCTTTGGCTTGACCACTCCCAGAAGCTTGACTTTCAAGCTTTACCTCCTTAGCCTCATTTTCCTCAACAACAAGTTTTCTCTTAACTCCAGAAGATTTTGGTTCATCTACAGGCTTGTTTGCTCTTTGTTTCATTATTGGCCTCCTTTCACCTTCTCTTCTTCTGGCTTCTCTTATTAGCTTATCCTCCTCATCAAATTTCCTTTGCAGTTGAATAACTAGTTCTTCTTGTGACTTTTCTTGTTGCTCCCTTTCTTTCACACCAACCACTATTGCTTTGCCCAATAGTTTCTCACCTCCATTTGTGACAGATTTCTCTTTCTTCTTGCCATCTTCAATCAACTTTCCATTTCCTTTTCTATCGCCAGGTTGTGAGCTACTTTCATCTACCCTTATTTCTCATTTCTTTACTGCTTCAAGAATTTCTGGTAATAGGGCAATTGGCTCTTGTGCATCAATCTCCTTGTTTTTACTGGCAATTGAATCAAATTGCCTTACAATATTTTGAGCCAATTCCTGCTTTGGATCCTTCTTTTGTATGACTTCCTTTGCATTCTTGATTACAGCTTCAACTTCTTTTTTCCTTAACTCCTCATGCTTCTCCCCCTTTTTGTTATCAGCAACTGGTTCTTGCTCCAATGACTGAGAAATGAGAGAGGTTTCCAAGAGTCTGCTCAGGAGCTTGATTTGAGTTTCTTGATTCTTCATGATGCGCTCTATGTTAGTTTTCATAGCAGTCACCCTTTTCTCCAATGCCACTACCTTGTCTTTGGCTGTAAACTCAGTGTTTAGCCTTTGCTTAATTCTTGTTCATGGTGTAAGGCTGAGTCTGGAGTCAATTGTGGTGTCAAAGTACATCCTTGAACTATCAATGGCCTCCCTGATCTTCTTTAATTCATACTTAGATCCTGTGACATGCATTTTCTGAATTTTCAAGTTGTCCCTGTAAAAATTGAGAATTCTTCTGTGCAAAGGTTTCTCTACATTCACTTCAACCATGGAGCTCCTGTAGTGAGAAATAATTGCCTTCTCAGTATCAGCCAAACTTGTTTCATCACTGGCCACATCAGGATCTAGAAGTTCATCATCAGAACTGTCTTCAAAATCTTCAGGATTCATGTGGGAGACATCATCAGGTTGACTAGCTAGATACTCATTTCCACTCCTGAATTGGTCTTCTGTCTGCACCAATCCCAACATTTGTTCAGCTACTTGATTAGTGGCTGCTGCTAGTTCTTGATAGTGTGGATCTTCATGGTGAAAGGTTGAAGCATCAAGGTTGACTTCAATCTCAGCATCCACTTCCATGTGGGCATCTACAACTCCTGCAGGGACTCCATTTCCTCCATCTCCCCCTGACTCCATGTTGGGTTCCGAGGCATAAAACGCAGCGGATTAAACGTAAATATAACGAAAAAAATTTGGAACCCTAACGCAGGATCATGTATAATCATGGACTGATTATGGTGAAACGGAATCATACCTTTGTTTGGTCTTGACTTTCACGAACTCAACGGAGATCCTAGCTTTCACGACTTGTGTCTTCCTCTCGAAAACACCTCTATGGTATCCACACGAGCACCTTCAAGAACGTCTCACGATCTTGATTACGGAATGGATGTATTAGCCTCGTTTGATGATTTCAAATTTGTCTCTGCCTTATCTATGTGGCTGCTCTTCTAGGATTTTCTTATAAAAACGTTAACCCTTATTAACCCTACATTATAAATTTATAATGGTTGGTTAATAGGCCCATAATAGCAACCCATAACAGCAAAGCCTAACCCATGTAGGTTTAGGATTAAATAATAAAACCGAATTTTATTATTTAATTAATAACTAAGTCACACTTAATTATTAATGGCAGAATTCAAATTCGAATTTATATTATTTCAATTAATTAAGTCTCACTTAATTAATATAATAAAATTCAAATAATCATCAATTAATTTAAATCTATAATTTAAATTAATTATTCCTTTAAGTACTCTATGTGTGTGACCCTATAGGCTATTATTTAATTAGCAATAATTTTATTCTCCAATAAAATTATAAACAATGAGCGGTATCTAGTAATACATCATTGCTACCCAATTAAATAATAATTAAATCGTGATTCGATAAAACCTTTCGTGATTAATGTTTCCGTGTAATATAATCCCTTTAACCATATATTATAGATTAAACTCGAGGCATGTATTTAGTCATCCTCTTCAACATTTAATCCGGGTTTACTTGATCCATGAGTAGACTATGAAAACAAATCATTATTTGAGCACGGCCATGCATTTTATAGTCTCACTCAATCAAGAGGCCAATAATATCTCTCCTAATTATAGGAGGGTTAAATCCTTTATCTATCATTCATATTTCTCATACGACTCATGATATACCCGATGTCCACTTTTATCATTACCCGGTCAAAGGTAACTTTTAATGTAGTCAAAGTATATTAATCATCGTATAGAAATATAATGATCTCAAGTCAGAGGATCATTACACCATTATCACTGTGAGTCTTTCTTATGACTTTATTAAACATGAAGAATCTCATTGTGGGTCTGTCCAGTACCATGTACTCCTGCATGTACCTATGTGTTGACTTTAGTATCCTCATACTTATAACCGGTGAGATGTGGTTATCTGTCAAACAACATACTAGTCTATTTATGTATTATTATTGTCCTATAATAATAATACTTGACTAGGGACATTTAAGAATATGATATATTATATAATCTCAAGTTCAAGTCATGTACTAAACTATACAATGTGTATCATGATTCTAAGGACATTTATCATGCTAACAAATATATCGCAATAATTAAAGTCATAATAAATACGTTTATTGAATAATCAATTGACATAAAGGTTTATCAAAATAAACATTGTATTGCCTCTAGGGCACCTACACCAACACTCCAACCTAGACTCCTAGGTGAGTTTTGCTGCAACCTGCTCAGTTTTAGAAGTTGATGCTTCATGAGATGGTGAAATTGATTTCTCTATATTCTTTTCTCTATCACTCTCTTCTCTCTGTTTTTGCATAAGGATCTCATCCTGGATTCTCACCTTTCCCTTGCTTTCCTCTCCTTTTGCATCACCTGCTAAGGTGGAACTCTCTTTGCTCACACCCTCTCCTTTTTCCACCTCAGAAGTATTTGTGGGCCCCTCATGCACACACTCTCCTTTTGCCAAGGTATGCAAACCTTGCCTCTCACACACCTCACCCACTCCACTCAATCCTAGTAGAGTATTGGCCACTTGAAGGTTTCATTGGATGATTCATGAATTAGAATTAAGGTGTCAATCGATGGATAAGAAATATCCATCGATGGATGAATATCCGTTGATGGAAGCTCGTCGATGGATGTTATGATATCCATCGATTGAAGTGAACTAGTCAATGGATGTTGGAATTTATCAGTTGATGGAATAATATCCATTGACTTAAGAGAAGTTTCAGTAGGTACCTGATCAACCAAGGTATTACCCTTATTTGGTGATACAGGTGAGAGTGTTGGCTCCACCCTTAGTTGCAAAGAGGGTGAATTTGAAACATTGAAGTTGTCAATCAACAATGCTTATGAAGAAATAGATTTTGAGGGGGATTGAGGAGAAGAAATAGATAGAGAGTGGGGTTTTGTCTCAAGAAAATTCTGAAACACATCAAAAGAAGAAACTGAAGGCTCCACCAAATTTGCATTTGGCTTTGCAGGTGTGTGTGTTCCCTATGCAATATTTTAATCCTTCTTTCTCCTTTTGTATGCTTGTAGAATTTTGTGACCCTTACCCCGTCTGATGGTCCTGGTTGAGACCTTTGTTCAATAGTTACACCTTGTTGAGAAGGTGATACTAGGGATGTGTTTAATTCCTTTATAACAGCATCAATCTGTTGAGAGATTAGGCTGATGGCTGGCTGGACACTCTCAACCTCTCCTTCCTTATTTTGCTGGCTTTCTTGATGTTGGCCAGTTCCCTCACCCTTATCAACCACCTTCACACTCCCCTCAGTTGTTTTTCTTTTCTTAGTTTTTACAACAGTAGTCTTTTGAGAAACTACTGAGGTGGTTTGCTTAGATTTGTGTTTGGAAGGTTGGGCAACTTGGGTAGGAGGGATGGGGGCATTTCTATCTCTCTCCATTGTTGCAGAAGGCAAAGGAATTGAGATGTCAGAAGAGGTAAAAGAGAAATTGAGTTTCTTGAGATATACCAGTACAAAAGGAGGATAGGTGAGGCACAACCTAGGGTGTAAGTTGATTCTCACCAAGTCCTTGAAGACCCTTTTGTTCTGTGTCCAGGCCTCCAAAGTTTCCATTTCTGCATTAATCTCATAATCTCCAATAGAGGCATTAATCAATAGCATAAATAATCTAGCAAAATAGATGTTATTTTTCCTAGATGCCTTATTTCCTAACTTAGCAGTTAATTCATTTAGGAGTAATGTGCTAAGATTAAAGTACTTATCAAATAGGATAGAATAAGCAATTTCTTGCATACTTGTGGTAATTGCATCAAAATTACTTATTTTACCAGAAAATACTTTAATAATAGCATCAAAGAAATAACTCCATTCCTTTCTAAGATTTTTCCCAACAACTTCACCTAATCCAGTTTCAGCATTAGCATAATTAACAGATTCTAACATGTCCCTAATGTCTTCTTCGTTGGGTGACTTATCACAGTTATTTTCAGGTAATTCTAAGCATTCAGTCAGAGTTGTACTTGTAATGGTGTAGGGATTACCTTTGCAAGTATATGAAATTACCTTCCCATCCTATAAAACTTCTACAGTGTTCCATAGTTCTTCAACAAATAAACAAACTTTTGTTGGTGCTTCACTGAGAGCTTTTGACACTTTGCAGTCTCCCAGAAATCTCATCAACGGATGAAAATCTACGGGAGCATCATCCACAGTTAGACATGCTGCGAAGTTGTTTTGTTCATAAATGAACCCAGTTGAGGAAACAATCTTCTTTTGAGGTGCCATCACTGATTCTTGAGAGATTAAAAAGAACTTGAAAACGGGTGAGTGAATTTGACTTGAGAGTTCTTGAGAGAAAGAAGCAGAGATATAGCAATTAGAGATAGAAAATAAAATAGCAAGTAAGAGTGAAATGGAAATTATTGTTGCTATTTATATTTTATGTGATTAAGAAAAATTGAATAGACAGTTTTAATTAAGGATATAGCCGTTGTGAGGAAAAAGAAGTTAAAGTTAATTACTGTAAATGACAATCGATGGGTATGTTCATCTATTGACAAATAAGGTAATTAATCAACGACTATAATTTGATCAACGGATGAATAAAACTATAGAAATTCTATTACCATCGATGGATAAAATATAGAATTAATCATTTATCGATCGATAAATAACTACCAGGGTAATTATCTGTCGATAGATAAGTATCCATTGATAGGAATAAAATTTATCTGTTGATCAAATAAGAAAGAATTTATCAATCGATAAACAATTACTGAGGTAATTATCTGTTGACAGATAAATATCCATCGATAGTAATATATTTTATCTGTTGATCAAATATAGATCCATCGATAGTTGCTAAATATCCATTGATAATTAACACAATTATCAATTGAACACTTGGTTTCAACAGATAATTGTGAACAATGGCTACAACAAAGAAAGAAAACAAAACTTGGCATATATTTCAAGATTGAGTAAAATTAAGCATACCTAACTCACAGACTAATCTATTAAAAGTAGATTCATCTAGAGGTTTGGTAAAAATGTCTGCAAGTTGTTGTTCACTAGGGACAAAATGTAATTCAACTGTACCATTCATTACATGTTCCCTAATGAAATGATACCTTATGTCAATGTGTTTGGTTCTGGAATGTTGCACAGGATTTTCTAATTGCAATGGCACTTGTATTATCACAGAAAATAGGAATCTTGTTCAAGTTGAACCCATAGTCAAACAGTTGATTTCTCATCCATAATATTTGTGCACATCAAATTCCAGCAGCAATGTACTTAGCTTCTGCAGTTGAAGTTGATAATGAGTGTTGTTTTTTACTAAACCATGACACAAGTTTGTTTCCTAGAAATTGACAGGTGCCTGTAGTACTTTTCATGTCTATTTTGTAACCTGCATAATCTGCATCTGAGTAGCCTATTAGATTAAAACCAGAATCTCTAGGATACCAAATACTTAAATTTGATGTACCCTTTAGATATCTAAAAATTCTTTTAATAGCCACTAAATAAGATTCTCTAGGATCAGCCTGAAATCTAGCACATAAGCATGTAAAGAACATTATGTCTGGCCTACTAGCAGTTAAATATAAAAGTGAGCCTACCATGTCTCTATAACTTGAAATATCCACCTTAGCTTCCTTAGTGTTTAATTCACGTTTGGTAGCAGTGGTCATGGGAGTTTTTGCAGAAGAACATTCACTTAAGTCAAATTTCTTTAATAAATCATGAATGTACTTTGTTTGATTTATAAAAATACCATCCTTAACTTGTTTGACTTGCAAACCAAGAAAGTAGGTAAGCTCTCCCATCATGCTCATTTCATATTTACTCTGCATTATTTTGGCAAACATTTTGCAAAGTCCCTCATTAGTTGAGCCAAAAATAATGTCATCCACATATATTTGTACAAGAATAATAGAGCCATTAACATTTCTACTGAATAAAGTTTTATCAACAGTACCTCTTGTAAAGTGATTCTCAATGAGGAACTGAGATAAAGTGTCATATAAGGCCCTTGGTGCTTGTTTCAAGCCATAGAGTGCTTTGAGTAGATAGTAGACAAAGTCAGGGAAATTTGGATCTTCAAAGATAGGAGGTTGTTCCACATAGACTTCCTCTTCTAATATTCCATTCAAAAATGCACTCTTCACATCAATCTGGTAGACTTTGAAATTAGCATGTGCAGTATAAGCTAGAAAGATTCTGATTGCTTCTAACCTTGCAACTGGTGTAAATGTTTCATCAAAATCAATTCCTACTTCCTGTGAGTATCCCTTTGCCACAAGCCTTGCTTTGTTTCTAGACACTATACCAGTTTCATCCATTTTGTTTCTGAATACCCATTTTGTACCAATTACTGATCTATCCATTGGTTTGGGCACCAGCTTTCACACTTTATTTCTTTCAAATTGATTGAGTTCCTCTTGCATAACTAAAACTCAATCAGGATCCAAGAGAGCATCTTCAACTCTTTTAGGTTCTTCTTGAGATAGGAAGCTGCTATACAGACACTCATTTTGAGTAGCACTTCTTGTCTTGACACCATCTTCTGCATTTCCAATGATTAGTTCAAATGGATGGCTTTTTGTCCATTTTCTTTGAGGAGGAAAATTTTGCCTTGATGATGAAGCTTCATTATCATTAGTATTGTACTCAAATTGATTTGAATTTGTGGACTGATTCTGAAACCCTCCCCCTGAATTGGATACCCTTGATGTAGAGTATTGATTATCCACTGAAGGATTATCAGTTGATGCATTATCAGTTGATGGAATTCTGTCAACTGATAAATTATCCATTGATGAAGAGACATCAACTGATATTGGGTTTCTGAGTACTTTTGATTTTACAATTTCTGCTTCTTCATCATTATCTACATCATTTGATTCATTCTCAAAATGCAATGTGTCATGATTTCCTTCATCAAACAGCCCTTGAATCTTCTTGTCATCAAAAACTACATGTACAGATTCCATAACAATGTGTAGTCTAAGATTATAGACTCTATAGGCTATGCTTGATAGTGCATACCCAACAAATATGGCTTCATCAACCCTGGCTTCAAAGTTTCCTAGGTTTTCACCTTAATTTCTTAGCACATAGCATTTGCAACCAAAGACATGAAGAAATCCCACTTTTGGCTTTTTGTCTTTCTTGATCAATTGATAAATGGGTCTTTCCTTGAGTTTGATTTACTATGGAGATGTTTTGAGTGTAACATGCTGTGTTAATGGCCTCAGCCCAGAAGTATGTTGGTAATTTAGCATCTTCCAACATAGTTCTAGCTGCTTCAATCAATGTCCTGTTCTTCCTTTCAACTTCCCCATTTTGTTGAGGTGTTCTTGGTGCAGAGAATGTGTGTATGATTCCTTTAGATTCACATAACTCCTTCATTGCAATGGACATGATATTTACAGGACCAAACAAATCCATGTGTAATAACTCAAGTGGCTTCTCAATTGATGATTCCAATTTTGACTTGAATGATGCCTTCCTTTGTTTCCCTTTCTGACAGGCATCACAAAGTCCATCCTTGACAAATTCCATATGTGGTAAGCCTTTCACTTGATTTTTCTTGACCAACTAATTCATGGCCTTGAAATTTAAATGAGCTAATTTCCTATGCCATAGCCAACTTTCATTTGTACTTACCTTAGAGAGAAGACAAGTCATTGAATCTGCATTTGTTGAATTGAAGTCAGCTATGTACACATTTCCTTTTCTATTCCCAGTCATAACCAGACTTCCATCTTCCTTGTTGGAAATTATGCATGCGTCAGTTGTGAAACAAACTTTATTTCCATTGTCACATAGTTGACTCATGCTTAACAAATTATGTCTTAAGCCATCAACTAATGCAACAGATTCAATGATGACATTCTCTTTTGAAATCAGGCCATATCCCATGGTATACCATTTGCTGTCATCTCCAAACGTTACTCCAGGGCCAGCTTTCTCCTCAAACTTTGTGAGCAAGGATTTATCTCTAGTCATGTGTCTTGAACACCCACTGTCCAAGTACCAAAGATTTCTTCTTTTTCCCTGCACACAGTAAAAAACAATCAAGTTGATTTTGGTACCCAAGTTGCCTTGGGTCCTTTCTTATTAGTTGTTATCTTTGGCTTGGTTTCCAATTTTTGTACCTTTGGTTTAGATGGTTTTATTTCCACTTCAACCTTAGGTGTTGGTTTCCTTACCTCAGAATTCTCAGTACTAATATTTGGAATATTCATGCTTGCAGAATTAGAGAAATTTGGAGCATGAAAGTTATTAAGCATATTCCATGGCATAGCAGGCATATTCATGTTGGCAAATGCAAGATATGGATTAAACATATAAGGCATTGATGTATATTGAGCATGAATAGCAGGAGAATCAACTAAATGAGGAAAAATAGAACTAGAATGCATGTTAGGTATACCAGGCACATTGGTGGCTGTAGGCATATCAATCTTGCATTGCACAGATAAGTGATTTTTGCTACCACACTTAGCACATATCTTCCTTGGAGCATACTTGTCAGGTGTGTAGTTATTGTGCTTGTTTATGCCTACTTTACCATTTCTATTTTTCTTATTCTTCTCATTTGACTTAATATTAGGTTCTATCTTTTCTAATTTTTCTTTCAATTGTTCTTTAGATAAGAATCCTATATTAGCCTTTTCAACTTTGACTTCAGATTTAGAGGAGCTACTTTCTTTGACAAATTTAACAGGTCTGTTAAGCTTGGTTTTTAAAGCACACTTCTTAGTAGTTGATGATTCCTCAATCGATGGATAATTATCCGTTGGAATAATGTTATCAATCGATGGATGATTATCCGTTGAATTGACATTATCAATCGATGGATAATTCTTATCAGTTGATTTTCATCAATGGCTATTCTCTCAAGAGTTTCAGACAACATGGTGAAAGAGTTTGTTCCATGAATGTCATTCATCTTCTTACTGGCTTTACTAGACCTGTTCCACCGGTCAATGGTTCTTAGTTCTTCTTCCAATTTTTCCTTCAAATTCTTTATTTCTTTTTTACACTCAACTAGTTCTTTTCTAGCATCTTTGTTTTCCACCTTGAGTCTATCCATTTGCACTAGCTCACTCTCTAGATAATTATTTCTTTCAGTGAGAGTCTCTAAGGTGATTTTGAGCCTAGTGTTCTCTTTGTTTAAGGACTTAAGAGTGACATGCAAATTATACAATTCATTTGACATTTCAATAATTGTAATATTGCATTCATCTTTGGATAACTCAGATAGATTTGTAGAAATTACCTGATTGCTAGAAGAACTAGCTTCCTGATCATCATGGTTGGCCATTAGTGCAAGGTTGATGTATTCTTCTTCTTCAGAATCTTCCTCAGCAGCCCAGTCTTTTTCCTCTGTCACAAAAGCCTTCTCTCTTTGTTTAAGCAAGTCAAAGTACTTCTTCTTATAGTCAATACCATCACTAGACTTTGACTTCTTTTCCATTTTTGGCTTTCTGCATTCATTAGAAAAATGACCAGCCAATCCACAGTTGAAACATTTGAATTGAGTCTTGTCAACAAGATTTTTGCTTTGTTGATTGTCTCTCTCGAACTGAGATCCAGGCCTTTGCATTGGATTCCTCTTGAATTTAAGTTTTGAAAATTTTCTTGATAGAAAAGCCAAATGCTCATCTATTTCGTCCATTTCATCCTTGGTGTATGATTCATCATCCTCAACTATTTCTTTTCCTTTCCCAGTTGAAGATTCATCATATCTAACACCAGTTGCCCAATTGCCATTACCTTCTTTCTTCCCTTATTTGACAGCAACATCTTCACCTGATTCTACAACTTGCTTATCCTTGACCACCAAAGCAATGGACTTTTCTCTCTTCTGACTTTTCTCAATTTCCTCATCTTGCTGTAGTTCCAACTCATAGGTTTTCAAGATGCCATACAGCTTGTCAAGAGTATATTCTTTAAAGTCAGGAGATTGTCTTATAGAAACAATCATTGGTTTCCATTCCTTGGGTAAGGACCTCAAGAACTTGAGGTTGGTATCTTCAACAGCATACACTCTTCCATATAGCTTTAGCTCATTCAACAGCTTCTGAAACCTACTATATGTGTCATTGATTGCTTCACCACTCTTAAAATGAAAGGCTTCATATTTTTGAATCAAGAGTTGCATCTTGTTCTTTCTCACTTGTTCAGTGCCTTCACATAGAGTTTGAAGAGTGTCCCAGACTTCCTTGGATGTTGTACAGTTGATAACATTGTCGAACATATCCTTGTCAAGACCATTGAATAAAATATTCATAGCCTTTTTATCCTTATGTACTTCCTTCTCATCCTCATTTGTGTATTCACTTACAGGTTTTGGAATGAGTTTGTCTGGTGCCTGAGTACCATCTGCATTTACACTTGTAACTATCTTCATAGGCACATGTGGACCTTTCTCTATGCAATGAACATATGAAGGATCAATGGATAGCAGATGCAAGTGCATTTTCACTTTCCAGGAAAAATACTCATCTTTTTCCAGAACTGGAATCTTTACTCCTGTGTCTTTTTGACCCATACTTGATGTACTTTTAGATCTTAACTTTCTGTATGTTGAAAGCAGACTCTGATACCAATTGTTATTTGCCCTTAAGTACACTAAGTTTGGAGAAGGGGGTTGAATACAAACTTAAGAATTATTTAAATTCTTGCGGATTTAAGTTTGTTCAATTAGAGTGTTTGAGTGTATATATATAAAAAAAATTGATTGAACTAAGAATGCAGAAATTAAAGTATTGAAAACAGAAAAGACAATATTAAAAATTACTAGTGGGTTGGTTTTCCACTAGTATGTTTTTTCTTTCAATTAATCTTAGTAAAAATACCAAGCTGCTTACAAAGTGTTTCTACACAGTAGTGCTTACAGTCTTTTCACTGTTTTCTTCTTTTCTACACTTTGCTACAATGAACTACTAATCACTATATAGTGGTTTTCTCCACTTCTAATTCCTATCGACAGATAACATTATAAAATTACAACTTACAATGTTTACATGAAAATAGAAATTAGCTACTCGAACAGTCTTCTTTGGACCTATCTAGTCTTGAAAGTATCTTTGTCTTGATGAATTCCTTGAAGACCGTGTTGCCTTGAAAGTCTTCACAATCCTGACAGGACTGTCTTCCAATGATTCAGTTTCTGCACAGTTTCCTTTCTCCTTGTCTTTAACTAAATTGAGAAACCTTAATCAACTGATAAATGATGTTAAGCATATCAGTTGATTCTCCTTTGCTTATCCATCGATGGATAAGATATCCATTGATCAGTTATTGAATCGATGGCTATTTGAGTTATCCATCGACTCCCTATCCATTGATGATCCCTTATCCGTTGATTGCCTTTATCCTTTGATGACTTGTATCCGTTGATAGCTTTTATCCGTTGAGTAGTGTCTTCATCCATCGACTCCAATATCAGTTAATCACTTCACTTGTGAGAATCCTGACTTAAAATATTTATAATTGATCAGCCATTCTTCACATCAGTTGAGAAGCTATAAATTGAAGTCAATAACATCAGTCGACTATTTCATAGCATCCATTGAGGCAATACAATCAATTGATAATGAAACATGAATCAAATGTTACAATCCAGTTTATCAGTTGATAAACAAGCTTCAACTGATAACTGGTTTCCTAGTCAATGGATATTTATAAGTCACATTTGCTTCAACCAGTTACAATGAATTTTAAATCCCTATTGAAATTCTAAGTAATTTATTATCATCAAAACTCATAATTCCTAACAGTTTATCTAACTGAAAGTAGGTCAAACATAATGTTTGCTACATGTCTTTGTGCTAGGTTTCAAGCTGATCCTAAAAAGTCTCATTTGATTGCTATAAAAAGAATATTCAGATATCTCAAAGGAACACCAAATCTTGGTATTTGGTACCCTAGGGAATCTGGATTTGATCTAATTGGTTATTCAGATGCAGACTATGCATGTTGTAGAATTGACAAAAAAAGTATAACTGGCGCATGTCAATTTCTAGGAAATAAGCTTGTATCATGGTTTAGTAAAAAGCAAAATTCAGTTTCCACATCCACATCAGAGGTTGAATATATTGATGCTGGAAGTTGTTACAAGTGTTATGGATGAGGAACCAACTATTTGATTATGGATTTAATTTAAGAAAAAATCTAATATTCTGTGACAACACAAATGTAACTGCCATAATTGAAAATCCAGTTCAACACTCAAGGACTAAGCACATAGACATATGGTATCACTTCATTAGGGACCATGTAATGAATGGTATTATTGAATTACATTTTGTCCCTAGTGAAAGACAACTTGCAAATATTTTTACCAAACCACTAGTTGAATCTACCTTCAATGGATTGGTTTGTGATTTAGGTATGATTAATTATGTTTAATTCTTGAAATGTTTGACAAGTTATTTCTATTATATTATTATATATTGTAATCTCTAAAAGTGTCTTTAATGAATTAATTAAAATACAAGAAATATTCCTAAATAGAATATAATTCTAAATAGGAAATTCGTAGGCTGCTGTTGTTCGGCTTTTCTGGACAGATTAGAGAAGACATAAATTATGGGCCCGATAGAAGTAAAGGTTCCAAGCTTTCCAATGACAATTTATGGGCCTAAAACTGAATTGTAGAACTTCACATAGAGCCCATACAGTAAATATTATGCAAATTGTCCAAAAATCCAAATTTTGGATTAATTAACTCCAAATATTGCACTTTAAGCTCCAATCCTACAAATTCTTGATTCCTACAATAAAACATTAAAACACATTAAATAATAATCTAATTTCATACAAAAATACTTAAAATATAGGGATAAACTAATAATAATTATTCAACTATCACGGTTGTATTAAAATATTTATATTATTGGTGTAGACCGTCAACTTGTGATCGAGCAGGATAAAACATAAGAGTTATTCTGATTATTTTACTCTAGGTGTTGCATACCTCCTACACAAGGCAAATATACTTCCACTTTTATCTTCAAAATGTTGAATTTCGATTCTGTAATTGTTGAGATTGGAAGCCATTGTGATGTCCTGTGAGACAGGATCATATTATTTGAGATACTGCTGACTCGATCTATCTTTATAATCGAGTGTGTTGAATATTTTCGTGACATGTGAATTTCTCCTGTTGTTAGTGTTCACTCTTATGACCTTGTTTATTTTTTTAGAAAATCAGCTTTCCAAAACTTCAAGTGGACTTTAAAATTTTCTTAAATATTTATTCCTCTTATTATTTCCAAGATTTAATCTTCTAAAAATAGTTTTATTAAGATAGTGAACTCCCTATTCATGCTTTACAAGTGTTATATTTATAAATATTCTTTTTCGAGCTAAAAACTTTTATACTTCGAGATTTTAAAGTTATTTAGACTTCTGGTTTCTCTTAAATATTTTCTCAAAATATTACGAAGTATTTATTTAAAATCTCAATATCTTATTCGAGTTAATATTTTCATCAAAGCTTTAAAAATATTTTGGCCATGTTTGGAAGTTAGAGGTTTGGGAAAATATTAGAGTTTTAAGATATATTAGAGGTTTGACCATGTGAATCATCTATAATTGGTGTTTGGTAGTTAGCGGATTGAAATAGCGGTTTGGACTCAAAAAACTAATTTTTAAAAAGCTACTTTGATGAGGTTTTTCAATTAGAGGATTGACATGTTCCTATTTAAAGTACAAAAATACTCAAACAGCTATTTACCAAACAGTTTCATACAAAACAGTTAATTCAATACGTTAGTCAAAATAGTTACTTCAATCAGCTAGTCAAAACAGCTAATTTAATCCGCTAACAGCTAACCACTAATGTAATAACCCGAATTTTGTAACCATTTGAAACATGTATGAATAGTAATTGTATAAGTTTATGAAAAACATTTTTAGCCCACACTATATAAATGATAGGAGATTAAAAATCCGAGATTATATTACGATAGTACGAAATAAATGAGTGTATGTAAAAGCTGTCGGAATCCGAGAATTTTTATTTTTACTAATTTTTTCGTAATTTACAAGGTATCGAGGAATACGAGGATTATGGGATAACTAGAGGATTATAAATCATAGAAATTATGATCCTAGATGAATTGAAGAATTGAGAATCATAAATATTTGTATTACGATGTTAGTACTACGACAAGTAAAGTGCACCAAAATCATGCAACCCATGCAACTATATTGGTGGCAACCAAATCAGATTACTAACCATACAACTAGAAGTGTAACTAGCCAATAAAGCTAACCAAGTCACCAACTAAGTGGTTAAGGACATAGTTCCTTAAAAATGGGAAAAGAAGGATACAAGTTACCATACTTCCTTGACTTAAGCAACCAAGCCATACTTTGCCTTTTCAATTACTACACTTTTCATAAAGCAACCAAGCAAGTAAAGTAACAAAATCTCTCTCCCTTTTTGCTCCATTCTATTCGGCAACAAGCAAGAAAGAAAAGAAAATAGGATTGCAAAGTGAAGCTCATTCCATCCATAAATTCTAGGATTTTAAGCATAGATCCTATAATTATTAACTAAGGTATGTTCAAAATCTCAATCTCATGCTCCAAGTATTTCATAGTTAAATTCATGATCAAAGATGAGAATGAATAGTAATGAATAGTAATATTAATTGTGTTCTTGAGGTGTTCTTATGAGATCAAGGCTTCCAAGGTTAAGACAAGTACTTCTCAAGAATCTTAGACTCTAATAAGGTGTTGACAAAGCATCAAAAAGGTATGAACACCCTCCATCTTTGAGATTTTGGTTAAGGTTGCATGAAGCACAAGTTGATATATGAGTATATGTAAAAGCATGACTAAGATGTTATTAGCTAGAATGATGTTTGTGTTGTTGGATGAAATTGTAAAATAACTGTTGGTCGAAAGTCACTAAATGAGTAGTTAAATGGTATTTCCATAGTAGCATGTTGATGATTGGGATTGTTGTTTGTGAATGGATTTCACTTGGTTGAATCCGGAAAACGTTACGTTTATAGCCGTCGTAATGCCTAATTTTCTTGGACTCATTTGAACTAGAAGTACCAAACTAAAATGGCACTGGAACTTGTCACCACTGACTATGGTTGAATAAATCTTGGTTCATAGTTTGTTTTAACGCTTGAATCATGTTATTCCGATTTACGGTTTAGGAGAAAAGCTAGTTTTAGTGGAGGTGACTAAAATGACCAAACTGCTATGAATGACTCCCTTTGTAAATATAAACGGACCCTTTAACAGTTGTCAAATATCATGCAATTTGGAGAATAAATATGTTGGACAATGACTAATGTCTCTGCAAAATTTCACGAACAAATGTTAAATATTCGATATTATAAAAATGTTGAAGCTAAGGAGGTACAAGTGAGACCCCTTAAGTGTTTACTTGGAAAGTGGATTTATAAATGACTAAGTAAAGTGGAAATTGAGAATGGGTCATAGACCAAGTGTTTGACTTAAATGATTAACATGTGTCCTTAAGATAAAACGGGTCTAGAATGAGTCATCTAAGACATGTCGGAGTTTCGGCTCAAACGTACGTATTGAACGATAATTGAGTTACGCGAGTAAGTAGTAATACGTTATGTTTTATTGAACAGATCGCCGAACAAACTCATGAACCCCAAACGCTCTAAGGACACCAGGAAAGTTTTCAAAATCGTACTTTATGTACCACTATTATATTTAAAAACTGTTGTTATTGTGATATAACTATTTATTGATATTACGAACTGATGTGTAATCTTTCATCAGATGTTTTGTTTATATGCTATAAGGTATTATAGATATATACCGGTGTTTTATAGAGGCTCTAAGAGTAGAGCGTCTTTCGTATTTTTGAACGTAGACCGGGAGTCGGAAGGTTATTTTAAATACTGTTATAATCCGGGAGATGCCGTAGACAGATTATTTTAAAATAACGATTATAAATATTCCAATAAATATATTTTTGATATTCTTTTGATAAAGGAATTAAATAGAGCTAATAAATATTATTTGAATATTTATTTAATTAATGAATATTATTCTGAATATTTATTTAAAAAAGGCTCTATTAAATGTTTATTTATTTAATAAATATTTATTAAATATTTATTAAATATTCTAAATTAATTTAAAAATTGTTTAAGGTATTTGATAATTATTTAAAATACTTTCTGACCTTTAGAAAATTGATTTAAATATAGTGAAGATTCTCTAATATCTATTTATATTTTATTTTATTCTTTTAATAAGAATAAAATATTCTCGGACTTATCAAAAATAGGGAACTCGGTCTAGGAAGTAAAAGGTGATTTATTTTCTCAAAAGCGGTTGTGTTTTGGCATCACTGTCCTACGGTAGTAGGACTTTCAACTTTTTAAATCATAAGAGGTTTTCCGATTAACTCTCGGGTCGTGGTTTTAAATAAGTTTCATTCCTTGATAAAGGACATCAGTTGGCGGAGGTCAACGCACCTTTGTGGTGAGAGGACTGCCTCGATTATTCTGGCAGTACTATTCAGAGTTTTGTGAATCTATTAACAAGTATGATATACTTGGGGAACTAGGATTAAATTCCAGTTCCAGGTTATAGATTGTTCCAGTGGACTAAGAGATATAGCGTAAGTGGTCGAGTGACGCACGGCTCAACACTTTGGCCCGTATGCGGTCTAGGGTGATTCCCAATAACGGTAGAGAACACCGTGCCTCCCCCTTCTACATGTAGAAAAATGAAGAGAGTTGTCGTATGTTACAATTGATCAACGTGTATGTACGATAGAAGAGTGATGTAATGCTCCAGTTACAGTCCCATCTTCCAATTGGAATTGTGCTGCAACATCGTAACAAGGGCCTATGTGCTAAGTTACCAATGGTGTTGTCAGTGATTGATATCTTGAGATCTTTGTTACTCGTTCAAACTACTTTGAAAAAAGTTTATTTTACAAATTCGTAGAGTACAAAAAGTGTGCATAATATTGCAGTTTTTAAACAATGTTTAAAAAGAGTATATTTAAAGAGTTATATCCTTGCTGAGCTATGTTACTCCCTCTTGCTTTCTTTATATATCACAACACAACATGTCAGAAGAATGCCGCGTACGAGACACACAGTGAGGAAGCGCGTGGGAAACGCACGCGTCTTCCGTAGACTCTTCTCCACTACTCTACCTCAGGTAGGGAATATGAGTATGATATGAGTGCAATTGCTTTTGATACGTCTTATTTATAAGTATGACTTATGGGAGCTTATTAATAAGAACAAACGTTAAGCGAACAATATCGTTTCATGTAGAAACTGTATTGATTTCATAAGTTTAGTACTTTCTCTTTTGGCGTTGTAATAACTTATACTCTGATGGATCATATGACTTCTAATTATTAATGTCGTTCTTAGACTATAATCAGTGTGTGTGCATATTTGAACTGTGGGGTCACTGTAGGTGAATAATTATTAATTGAGATTTAAGTATTAAGTGATAATGACAGGAAAAAGATAGCGTGATGACCCAGATCTCCGACCCCGGATCTAGGGGCGTAACAGCTAACTGCTAATTGCCAAACATGGCCTTTATTTCTTAATTGAGGAGGTATTTCCTCATTTTTCATCAAGTTTTTTTAAATATATTATGGATATAAGTTCCGTACAATTTTGGCTTCCTATTATTGTGGAGTTGACTATTTGTTGAGTCAACTATACATATATATTTTAGAGAGAGATCTTTGAAAATTATTTAGTGATAAATGGAAGTATTCTGAGATACTTGAGAAAAATCTTTTGAGAGTATTATTTTATAAACTCTGGTTAATTGAGACTTCAGGCATTTGAATTATTGGTACTTAACTGTACTTAACCGTCAGGCGTGAGATGAAATACTCATGTGGGGTAAAAGATTCCCCGAAACTAGCTAATGGTGTGTTGGTGATAACTGGTTCTGATCAAACAACGGCTCATCACAGGTAGCGATGCTTAGTCAGGGGTTGATCTCCCTGTTGAGTATCGTGAGTATGAGAATGACCAGTGGATTTTCAAAGTGAAATATTATGATTATTTTACAGCTTTTAAAGCATGTTTTGAACAGTGACTTATTTATGAGTGTATTTTTTTATTGTTAAAGTTCCATCTCATATATTGTCACTGTTTATTTATAAATTGTTGTGTATCTAAGTGATATGAGATATTATTGCTTTTGAGTATAATTATTATCCATTTTCTGGATTTATTAAATTGTGATTTGAGTAGTGAACTTCTTTTGAGATATTTTCTTATT
The DNA here is from genome assembly GCA_028671895.1 of Oenanthe sinensis. NCBI lineage: Eukaryota > Viridiplantae > Streptophyta > Magnoliopsida > Apiales > Apiaceae > Oenanthe > Oenanthe sinensis. Next base: position 21,899,675 of record CM053803.1, on the reverse strand, counting down.
GTTAGAATTCCATCTCATTCAGCTTCACTGTTTCCTTGATTAGAATTGAGGTATTTTCTTGATATTTAAATTCCTTATCTTTGATAACCCTTGCCCGATTTTAGTTCTTATTTTGAGATTCTTTGATTCGTCGTGATACCTAGCTATTTACTCTCGAATTTATACTTGCTGAGTTTTGTTTCGCTCACCCCTATGTTTACATCCCTACAGAGAAGAGCGGGTAAGGGCAAGGAAAAACTTTAGAGCTATTGGAAATAGTTGATGATATTTTTTGTTGTTCTAGCTTATCTTGTTAGAATAGCCCGGGTATGACAAGAGATGTATTCTTAATATTATTATATTTGTGGAGATGTATTGGCTTGTAAGCTAGTATGTTGAGATATTGTGGATTTTCAGTTCGATCGTGGCACCGAATCCGCTAACCCCGGATTTCGGGTCGTCACATTGACTATGATAATGGATTTACTATGGCCGGTTTTTGTTCAATGATGTTCGAGATCTAAGGGCAGTGCTAGGGAAATCGACATGGCTATTTGGAGGTGATTTGTGATTTTAGATGATTGGCCGGGAACAGGTTACTGGAAGGATGCAAATTTGAAGGGTATGCCTAGAAAAGCTATCAATATTAGTATGTTAAAAAGTTTGGATCGTTTGCAGGTGAAGTTCTTGATATTAATTGGACAAACACACAGAAGGTATGGTTAGCAGGGAAAGTTCGACTTCCAATAAATGAGAGTATTTTTGTGGGAAGATTTATGGAGGTCAATAATGAAAAGCATTGGGGTTGGTTTAAATTTGAGAAAGTTCCATACTTATGTTATAACTGCGGAATTTGGGGTCATGATTCAGGTGTTTGTAGTAAGGATCAACTAAAAGTTAAAGATGTTCATAGGAATATTGTTGATATATATGGCCCTTGGTTAAAATTGATAGTGAATTTGAGTCAGGTTTCGATTTAAGAATAAAATTCTTGGAAGGAAACAGTGGCGGAGATGAACCAAGCAATTCTTTGGGAAAATGCTGAATGGAAGCGGATGAAAAGCAACTTGAGAAAATGGAGGTTCCTAGTCAAGGGAGAGGATGCGAAAATCTTGTTCATATTAATTCCTCTTATATCAAGGAAACATCTCAAAAGGTGTTTGAATTGTCATGTTATAAAGAGCCGCGTGATAAAGAAGATCCAAATTTCAGTGATGAAAATGCAATATCATGCCATCATAATCAAAATGAAATAAAGAAACTTGACAGTGTCAACGGAGAAAAAAAATGGAACAAGGTTGAGTTGGAAAGAGGTATGCAATGAAGAACAGTTGGAACTAGCTGGAGAGTTGGCATACGAGACAGATTTTATTATGGGTTCAGAAGCAAACAATTGTTAAGGGGGGTTGTGTGCAGACCTGAATAGAAGAAGGAGAAAATCTATAAAGGAAAGAGTGAGAAACAGAGCTACATTGCAGAGGGTGGTAGAGTTGATACTCATAAAGAAGGTGACCTGAAATATGAAGATCGGGATACTAACACAGCTAGTGAAAAGTTTTCTTTTGTATCTATAATACTGTTGTCATTGTATATGCAAGCCCGCCGAAAGTAATGAATCTCTTAAGCTAGAATGATCGGGGAATAGGGACTCCTGGACATTCTAAGCACTACTTTCCCATGTTAATAGTTATAAGCCTGATATTGTTTTTTTTGGAGTCGAGGTTGTCAAGCTTTATCTCTTGGTAACAGATTAAATTTTGAGCATTGTTGGATTGTTGATCGAGTTGTTATTAGTGGAGGTCTAGTATTGATGTGGAGCGGATTAATGTTTGGGATTTTTCAAATGGGCATATTACTGGTAGAGTGAGTGGAAATGAGAGAAAAGGGGGTCACAGGAGAAGTTATGTGGCTATGGAGAGGTTTAAAGAAACTCTGAATGATTGCAATTTGAAAGAATTTGGCGATTTGGGTAATGAGATGAGATGACTTGGTGTGGTAGATATACGAATGGGGTAATCATGGAGAAGTTAGATAGAGGGGTGTGTAAAGGGAAAGGGATTATTGGCTTGACGTTTTTCATGGAGCTAATATACAGGCTCTAGCTATCTTGGTGGTGCTCCAACCGTAAGTCTTTGCTTATTCGAACAAATAAAAATATGAATGAAGGTAAAAGGAATTTTCGCAAACTATCGGAGTCCAATGATCCGACACTTTGAAAAACAATGAAAGATAAGAGAAACGTTTGAATTTTTTGCTTGAGAAGGATGAATGTTATTGGAGGCAACGTAGTAGAGCACTTTGGTTAGCAATTGTGGACAAAAATTCAATTTTTTTCACAAAAAGCCTTCACCTAAGAGGAAGAAAACGAGACAAGGGAGATGACAAAGGTTGGCAGCATGATGATGAACTTGTTGTAAAGCAATCCCTGATTATATTTATAATACAAATACAAATATATGAAAAATTATATACATATAATATTAAAATAAATTCAAATCATATAAAAAAATTCAAATATTATGACCCGTGCATCGCACGAGATATAAATTATTTATATATTTAATAATATATATTGCGATTTGCAGTAAGAATTGAGTTTTATATCAAACTGACCACTGATCTCATCAAAATATATTAAGTAACCAATCGATCTCCACGACGACTCATTTAAAACACTAAACTCATAATATATATCATTCCGTTAAATACTTAACGGTCAACATGGATTGACTGTTAATATGCTGACTAGACCTATTAGGTGGCAAAATAGAACACATATATGTATCAGTTTATACACAACTGGATCCCAAAAAGTTTATACACATGTATGTCCATTATTCTTAAAATACAGAAAACACTCAGGCTTATAATCATATAAGGCAACCCAATCTTTCAAATCCCGAAACGACAACAAGTTAATATCCGCATTTTCGATCACATCAATCTTTCCATCAATATAGTAGCATTTAGGATGGGGAACAAATTCACCATGATGATGAACTTCTATATTCGTGTGTGTGGGCATACTGTTACATCCAAATATATACAAACTCTAATCAATTAAGATGATTTCACATCATATGACATGTATAATAATATAACAAATCAAGATCACACACATATATAATATAAATAACCCAGAATAATGAATGAAAAATCAATTAAAAAAAACTATATAATTTCATTAGTTCTCTAAAAACCTTGTTATGTACCTTAACTGATTGCAGTGGATAAACTCTGATCAACTCTGGAATGGACAATATGTTGGTAATATAAGCTTCAATCAATTTCAAACCTTCAATCGCACTAGAGTTTTGCCCCAGTTGAAAATGAAAGATGAAAGGTGTGACATGAAATAGCAATCGGTGTAGTGTGTATAGTGTATTGCATGTATTTTGGTTTCCCCTCTATTATGTTGATTATGTTTATTATTTATTGGTTTTGACGTGTAATGTTTTTATTTTATTTTTTAAATTTTTTAGCCATGTAATATCCACGTATTATGCCACATAATAGGTCCAGTCAGTATACTAGTCAACAGACTAACGGTCAATCCATGTTGACCGTTAAGCATTTAACGGAGTGATATATATTATGAGTTTAATGTTTTAAATGAGTCATTGTGGAGATCGATGAGTTATTCGATATATTTTGATGAGATCGGTGGACAGTTTGATATAAAACCCGTTAGAATTCGAATTTTATAATTATTTAAATTAAATTCACAACCAACCCGCAAATACATGATAATCGTTATAAATTCAATCCGCAGGACACACCCCTACCTTAATATAAACACATTTCGTGGACTTTCCGCTTCAACTCACTCATCAACCTTCCAGTTCCGTTGGGTCCATGTTCTTTCCAGACTTACCGCATGGCACGCGCACTTACACAACACATCCAACGTGGAGCCACACGATTGGACACGCCACCTCGTCCCCAAAAACACAACATAACAGACTCATCAAACTAGTTAGTAAAAATCAACGCTTCACTCTGCACCTAAATTAAATTAATTCCTCCGCTATGGCAACTCGAAAGAGAGGTTCACCAAACCTCACCACAAACTCCAACTCAACACAAACACAAGATACTAACACTTACACCACGGTGCCTCCAACAAAAGCTAGCAACAAAATGTTGAAAGTGTCCGTTTTCTTGTTTGTTCCATACTTTTACTTGATATTTTACCATTATGCCACAAATATTGATGGTCAGCTCAGGAGATCGATCCTTATCAATGGTGGTCTAAGCATTTTTGGGTTTTTTGTAACGCTGAAAATGATCCCGGTGGCTTCGAAATATCTACTCAGGCGTAATATGTTTGGTTATGATATCAACAAGAAAGGCACTCCTCAAGGTTCCGTTAAAGTGTTAGTACTTTTTGCCCGTTCTCCTATCTTTTAACATCCAAATATCCAATGCATGTTTATAGAGTTGCGCTCGTAAATGAATACATTGTTTATGAGGTAAGTTTTCTGTTCTCCTAAAATTTTAACGTGTCACGAGGATGAGGACTTATCTGGATTTTATATTATATTCTAATAGCACTCATCTTTGAGGTAATAATTCGTTTTTGTGATCATAATAAATTATGAGAATATCGGGAGCTCTAATACCATGTTAAGTTACAAGTTCTCCTAAAATCTTAAAGTATTTGGAGGAGGTCTTACCAAGATCGTATATTATGTTCTAACATTATGATTCACAAATAAAATTCACTAAATTAATGGAAACTAAGTTCACCATGGTGTAGGATTTACACGTAAATGTCCTCAAATTTTGTGATGATTATTTACTTGGACCTTCTACTAAAAATGAGTTGTTTTGTTTGTATTTTTTATTTTACATTATACAGAGTGATAGTAAATCATGTTATATGTGAATCTATTATTTATGTAACTTGTAAGCATGTATGATTAGTACCTCTGGTTCATATCTTGCTCCTTGTGTACAGATCGTTTGGCCTACATATTGTAAACAATACACAAAAGCCGTATTCAGGGATCTAACCTTCCACTACCTAATTGTTGGTTTGTTATATTTATTAGATGTATGAACTATTTGTAGTGACATTGTGCTCGTATGATTCTCCCAGTTTGGTAATTAAAGTTTTACTAAAGACCTGAACAGCTGGTATCCGGGGACATTGATAATACATATCAGTGATATTTTACTACATTATTTCACAGGCCCGAATCTCTTGGGATTGTTGTTGGTGCTGTTTTCTTGGTAGTGGCTATCTTATTTCAATACTTCAACTTCACTTCAGATTCAAATGTGAGTTCTTTCTATTTCAGATGTTGATGGCTTTCCTTTCCCCACTTTCTTTTCATTTCATAAGTTTTTAGTAAAAGCCTGAACTTTGTGCAGCTGCACTATGAATTTGTTGTTTATGCAACTCCTCTCTGCACACAAAACTATTTCATGCTGTTGCTACAGAATTTGAAGATTTAAGCATCACCATCTTAAGCATTTACGAATCATAAAAGTCATATTTATCTCTAGAGATATTGTTGTGTGCCACTAATTGTCATTGTCATTCGGAATTATTTGGTACTTCATATATATTTAAGGCTGGAAGTCTGGGAGTGTCTAAAAGTCTTGAATAATTAGCATATCTAGATCCTTCCTGCAAATCTATGAAAGCCCTTCTAGCAATTAATCATCTTTACCAAGTGAAATGAGTAGAATGACATATTCTCTCTACTGGATAGAGTGTTTGAGACCCTCTTATATTACAACAGAAGGGAAACAATATCATCCTTCTTATCTCTGTTCTCTAAGTTAAAGTCACAAGCCTATATGCATTTTTTGTATTTCACATTGAATGTGGATTATCTTGTGTGTAGGGGTGTGTATGAGCCGCTCTGATTCAGACACTCTCAGGTGTAATATGAACCCTAGCTGTGTGAGGCTCGAATTTTCATTCTTTTTGAAGAATTTTTATTCGTAATTATGATATAGGAGCCAATAACAAAGATAGGGATCAAGCAATAATTCTTCGTGAAATCTAACATAACTAATCCTACAGTTAGCAGTAGCAGTTAGCAGTTTGTTAATATTCAAGAAACCCTATACATACGATAAGTCACATATTGGTGGAACCATTAATTGCTCTCACCCAATAACAAGTTCTTTACTCTCCCACTAGACTCACAATCGTGATCAATTACTATGGTAAACTAGTTGGGCTAGCTTGTTACGTGTTGCTTATGGAGTGCAGAAATGAAAACAATAAGAAAAATGTAAAATATTATAAGATATATTAAACATGTACATAAGATATGTAAAGCTGGAAGAAGGTGATATAGCAAAATCCTTCTCTTCTGCATCTTCCTTCTCTTGGTAGTTACAGTAAACTGGATTTGTTTCTCAAATTATTTGGTGTAATTAATGTTTCATTCATGCAGTGGCTTGTTGAGTATAATGCAGCACTAGCCTCTATCTGCTTCATGATTTTGCTTGGGTTTGTGGATGATGTTCTTGATATCCCTTGGAGGGTGTGAGTTCCTGAACTATGCTTTGAGCTCTTTCTGTTCTCTTCATTTAAATACGTACAACCACGGTGTTCATACTAATAAGTATAATGGAATTGCAAAGCCAGGAAACTAATCTTGCCATCAATTGCTGCTCTTCCACTTTTAATGGCCTATGCTGGACATACGACCATTATTATTCCAAAGCCTCTTGTTTCATATGTTCGAATTGAGATCTTGGATTTAGGTAAATATATCGACTGGCATTGGACGCCTTTAACTTTTATGATTTACCAGTTACATTTTTTTTATGGATAGGAAAACAAGTAAGAGTTGAAGGAATGGCTTGAGAATTCTCTGTATACATCTTATTAATTAATACTGAACCAGTTATCATTTATAAACAGGATGGGTGTACAAACTATATATGGGAATTTTGGCAGTATTTTGCACAAACTCTATCAACATTCATGCTGGTATAAATGGCTTGGAGGTTGGGCAGACACTTGTTATTTCATCTGCTGTAAGAACAAGTATTATGACCCAACTTTGATATGAATTCTGACTTGAAAATACTGATCAATTATCCAATAAAAAATTATCGCATCTGACACGGATTGATTACTAACAGATATTGGTACATAATATCATGCAAATTGGAGCGTCCAATGATCCCGAATATCAGCAAGCTCATGCTTTCTCCATTTACTTAGTTCAACCACTACTTGCAACTTCCTTAGCTTTGCTATCTTTCAACTGGTAGTGATTCTAGCCTGCTAATTCCCATATTAAACTTAGTTCCTTTCCCAGCATTTTTAGATTGCTTCATTTGATTCTCTTTATATTAATTATGTTTGATTCTCTTCATATTGTAGGTATCCTTCTTCTGTTTTTGTAGGTGATACCTATACATACTTTGCTGGAATGACAATGGCTGTAGTAGGAATATTGGGTCACTTTAGGTGTGTTTACAGATGTTGCTTCCTGCACGGATAATCAAGTTATTGTTCATATTGATCAATTTAATGTCCCTGTGGTATACATGATGCATCAAATTTTATAATATTGTTTTCTGTCAAAGCTGAGGTCTGAATATATTGCAGTTTTGTATTTATAATGTTTTCCGCTAGAAAGTATGCTTCTACACTAAGCTAAAAACAATAACCGCTTCATATGACCAGCTATCGATACCACTCAATTATGAATTGATTTTGACAAAGCTCGACATAAATCTCAACTCCAGACTACAATGAATTTTTTTCCTTCTTAGAGAGTACATACATTCGGAAATTGATTTCTTTACACAGTACATAATTATTAAGTTATCTTGTCGATGCAGTGAAACACTCCTTATATTCTTTCTTCCTCAAGTTTTGAACTTCCTTCTCTCGCTTCCTCAGGTTCCCTCTCTCTCTCTCTCTCTCTCTCCCTCCCCCCTTCTCTATCTCTCTCTCCCCCCTGTGTGTGCGCGCACGCGCATTTATATTTCAGGCTTAACTAGCATCAACTTTCTGCCAGCTTGCAGGAGTTATACCTTGTCCACGGCATCGACTGCCAAGGTAATTGTTCAAAGTTTCCTCCTTTTGCCTTTGGTTTCATGAAGCATGTTTTAAAAATTGCGACTTTCCCTTATGTTATATTTTACTTTTCATTCTTGTCAATTTTTCATATATATAATTCTCCAGGTTTGACCCTCAGACAGGACTACTCACTGGAACAAGTGATGGAACCCTGGTGAACTTGTCCTTGAGACAATTTGGCCGGATGTCTGAGAAATCCCTTTGCATCGTACTACTAGTTTTACAGGTAAAATTTACCATTTCAGTTCAAAATCAACTAGTTAATTACTAAGAAATCCTGAATTTCTTCGAAAAAGGGGAGGCAAGTAAAGAAAAAAAAACCCTTTAATCTGTTGGAAAAGATACAGTTCAGAATGGTATTCTATTTGGGCAGAAACTTAAATCATGTGAAAACAATACCACATTAACTTTACTCTTAGGTTCAAATTCTTTGGAATTACCCAAAACTATTGCACTTTCTTTGAATGTACAGTTACATTTTCTTGAAGGTGTAGATACATTTTATTTCTTTATTTTAGTCAAAGTTAAAATTTACACATATCGCATCTATAATGCATTCTCTAGTAATCTATAGTCTGGAAGTTCAAGATGTTTTTTATACTATGTGTGCTGTATAAAAAAACCTGCACATAAAATGCTCTTGTGAAGTGAGACTTAAGGTTTGTGCTTGTAACTTTTCTCAAGGTTGTAGGCTGCTGTTTGTGCTTCATGCTGAGATGGATCCTTACGGGTTGGTACAAATAAGGAGGTGCAAGTATCAGCTTCATTCTTGTATAAGGGAGGTGGTAAGTATCAGCTTCGTTCCAGTACAATTGATGTCAAGGTCTAACTGGACAAGTGATTTCAATACATTGGATACAGACAGTGAGGAGGCTAGGGACATTTGACAATCTGATCGATAGTACTCTTTTTGTAGTATACAAGGCACATAATGTAAACATGACCGTGACTTATAATAGCCCCGCCTTACACGACTACTCTTATATTGTGTGGTTCTTATCTCATCCCTGTAGATTACTACTTGGCTTGAATAAAAAATTGGTGTATCTATATATATCTTACTAAGATTATAAAAACAAACATCAGCTATTTACATCAAACTGTCAGATTTTCGCAATGTATATTGTTCTTAAAATTTTGCATTGTTCATGTGTTTCTTGCTTATCCAAAGAGGTTAGATTGCATTCATTAGTTGTCATTCCACAACGTCATTCTCACTGGATGTTGCCAACAAACATACCATCATATCACTTAATGCTGCCGACAAACAAACCATCATATCACTAAATGCATACAATCCATCTCCAAGGATCTATTCACATCGACAAAGTATACAAACACAACAATCTTGAAAAATTAATGCACAATTTTAGTTATGTTTGCTTATAAACTTTCTTCCATGTATGTAGATAAAAACGTGAAGTTGGGTGCAAAACATCTGACATGCCTTTGCAGATGTTACAGAAATCTGGATGCAACCTTTACGCATATTCCTGTTTGGTTGCTTTCCTTTAAACTGCATGGTGCATGTAGATAACATCTGAGGCTCCAGTAATATTTGCAAAGGCAATATGATAAACTCCATTCTGGACCCACTTTTAGGGACCTGGACCCACCCCAAACAGAATGAAAGCTAGAACTCTAATAATAACAATAATAGATGAAGAAAGCAGTGGCAGTTGAAGAGAAGCCTTCCACATTTCATTACTTACAGCACCTGCAGGTTTATTAAAACACAAATATAATGAAAAGATCTTGTAGAAAATAAGAAAATAAATTAACTGCTATAAAACTAGAGAACGAACCTTGAAAGGAGTTATGGACCTTCGAGAGTTGAGTACAGATTATTCCTTGGAGCTGTGGATGTCTACAAACTATAAGTCACCCCAAAAGGCATCACTCTAAATAAAAAATGTCTGTATCAAGTACCAAAACTTGTCTTTGGGATGTCCATATCCATCTTTTTTCTTCACAAAAATACTAATGGGGTCCAAGCTGACACACTAGATTATAAAAATAACAATTTTTTCACCGCAATTTAATGTAACATAATATTTCCGCAACCAATCCATCCCTAATATTACCTCAAAATCGTTTAACTGTAAGGAACAAGGTCTCAGATAAGGTTTTACTCCTTATTATTATAGGACAATCTTTAAATATTGTTGGTACCAACCAAATCTATCCTAATGGTGTATAGTAACTTCTAGGATATAAGGTAAATACATGATAAATTAAGTTTTTGAGCAAATGTTGGGCAATGTAAGAATGAGATGATCTAGGGTCTATTAATACTATAACATCAAGTTGAAGAAGTCGAAGTGTACCTCCAATTATGTCCATTGCATTTTGATATCTTTCTGTTCAATTGCATTCAGCTTTCCTTACATATGGTTTCTTTGTCCAACTATCCCACAATATCGTGGTCCCACGGTCATACTCTTTTCTTGTCCAACTAACATCATTTCATTCCCATTACTATCATCCTTATGCCACATATTTTGAGTTCGTCTTGAAGTCATACGACAATCCCTTGCAAAATAATTTCCGCTCCACACAACAAACATTCATTATTTTTCGATAAATAACATCATATGCATGTCCCTGCCGATGACAAAAGTTACAACTAATTACATTTAGCACTTCTCCATACTATCCATGTACCATGTACCAGACCTCATATCAAAAATAAACCCACTAAACTCCTGACAAAGCCATGGGTTGATCACCATGTACTAAGGATAAAAAAATCCATGTAGAAAAATTCTGGGTGTTGGCCCTATATGTCACAATTTGGGGAGAAAATGCCCTAAATGGAACACCCCAAAAAAATGGCCATAAATAGCACTCCAAAACGCTACATCGTGTAGAGTTTTGAAAAAAAAAAATCCCCAAAACGCTACTTTAAGTTGCGTTTTTTAGCCTAGAACCCAAGATAAAGTAACGTTTTTCCCCCAAAAAATTCAAAAAAATTCAAAACGCTACACGAAGTAGCGTTTTCCCCCGATTTTTTTTTTAAAAAAGTGCAAAACGCTACACGAAGTAGCGTTTTCACCCCTTTTACAGCACGCCACACTATGTAGCGTTTTGAAGTGCTATTTAGGGCCATTATTACGAGTTGTGCCATTTAGGGCATTTTCCTCCCAAATTGTGACATTCAAGGCCTTTTCTCAAAAATTCTCCATCAAACCAAGGAAGAATGGAGCCGTTGAAGTGTTGCGCAACAAATAGCAATATACTTCATCCTCATCCATATTTTTAACTGATAAAAACTTGTTCAAAGGCGAAAGGGTCCCCGGTGTCCCAATTCGTGTATTCAACCAGCGTGACCAACCCATCTATGACATCTCTGAAGATGGCCACAAATTCATTGGCCCTTGCAACTGCAAAGATTGCCTTTAAAGAAGTATATAGACTTGAATATGAAAATATGAATGACTCTCTTCCAGAGCCCAACAAAAAGAACTCACTCAAGGCCAGATGCGAGAATGGAGACCCTATAGTTGGCCTACTTGAAAAACTCTCATGGAAGTTCGATTACTATGTTCAATACTTGCCAAATCCCGAGAATGATTCACATCAACCTGCCATTAAAAATGAAGAACAACTATCCCCGAAACTTGAACATGGCAATGTATCCCATGCACGTAAGTCGATGAATGCCAGAACTCTACAAGGATTTTAACTGAGAAATAAAGGATGGAAGTTCTCAAAAAGCAAAAAAGAAAGCACTAAGTGGTCTAAATGTTGGGCATCTCGCCCTTAAATGCCTTAATCAACGGAAAGGTTATATGACAACCTTAAAGATTCTAAAAAAACCATCTGAAAGTGAAAACAAGGCAGCATTACTAGTAAGGTTTGCATTATCCAGCCAGCAAAGTGCCCGGTCATCAAGCCTATCCCTATAGCGTGCATAAAGGTTCACTAAATAAAAACTGTTGAGCTAGTTCCTATAATTACCCTCTTTAATACAGGAACTACAGTATCACTTATTAATCCAAACATTCTACCAAGTCACTACAAGAACCCATGTAGTGTGTCTCTCACTACTACAACGGCATAAAGTTCCTACCCATGTACCAAGTCACTCTTATCGATAAGTCCCTCTATATCCAAATATTCCCTGACGGTACACTCAAGCATAAAGTCTATGGCTCAGATCTAGTTATAAATATTTCATCATAGACTTGACATTCCCACAAGTTCAGGAAGGTCACTTTGAATGAGCAAGGCCTTCAGTATGGAGAAAAGTGTGAGCCATGACACTATTTATAAGAGCTCATGGCCTACACTAGAAGCTACTTGACACACGCTACGAGATGATAAGGCACACATTTCTAGATGGCATGCAGGTCGAAATGGTACATTCATCGAGATTATTTGCTAAGAAGGAGGTGCATTTCTAGAGCACACACTATTCACTTATTTTCAGTATTGTTTGTTTGTCTTATCCATTGCAAACATTTTTCCCCATACTAGAAGCTTTACTCATTCCAAGTGACTTTCTTGAACTTTTCGGAAAATTTCAAAGCCTATGAAATTGATAAGAGTGACTCTGAGATCGCATCCGTTTGCAGAAATGAGAGACATGGTTCGGAGTTCCAATAGTAACTTGGCAGAATATTTGGCTTCATGAGTGATATTGCAGCTCTTGTATAAAAAATGACAATAATAGAAACTGGTTCAGTAGCTGCTGCCAAGTAAACATTTATGCACGCTATAGGGATAGGCTGGACGATCAGGCGTTGTGTTGGCTGGACAGTGCAAACCTTACCCAATAATGTTGCCTTGTCATTAATTTCTAATGGATTTTTCAGAATAGTTAAGGTTGTCATGGAACCTTTTAGTTAATTAAAACATTCACGGACAAGAAGCCCTTTGTCCGGTAAATATAACATTTGGACAACTTAATGCTTTCTTTTTTTCTTTTCGAGAACTTTCGTCCTTTCTCGAATAGAATCCTTATAGAACTCTGACATTCATCAACTTCAATGAATGATAGACATTGCCATGTACAAGATTTGAAAATAGTAGTTCTTCATTTTTAATGACAAATAGATATGAATCTTTTTCGAGTTTTGGTAAGTATAGAATATAATAATTAAACTTACCTGAGGGTTCTCCAAATAAGCCAATTGTAAGGTCTCCATTCTCGTATATGGCCTTGAGTGAATTCTTTTGTTATGCTCTAGAAGTGAATCATTCATATCTTCATAATCAAGTCTTCACGCTTCTTCTTCAAGGAAATCCGTGTAGTCGCATGAGTCAAAGAACTTGTGGCCATCTTTAGAAATTTCGATATTTCATATATGATATATGAGCTAGCCGTACTGGTTGAATGCACGTACTGGAACACCGAGGAGCAGGTCGTGGTTGAACAAGTTGTTATCAGTTAAGAATAGTTAAGAATATGGATAAGGCTGGAGTATGTTTTTGTTGAGCAACACTTAAACGGCTCCCTTAGTTTGACGGAAAATGTTTCCGCATGAATTTGTTGATCATTGAGCTCATAGTGATTAACCCGTAATTTGGACAGGAGCTTAAAGAGTTTACTTTTTAGTAGTAGCTCCCGTACATGAATGTATTGTGAATTAGAATGGATATCTATGTGAAAAATCAAAACCTCATATATTACCCTAGGTAGTTCAAGATCAAATGAATGATTCTAAATTCTCATTTTATTCTTTACCATCTGATAGTGGAGGGAGACCTCGCATATTTTTTGGACTGGTGTTATACCTACTAGTTGTAGTTGAACTTCGAAGTTGTTAAGATGCAGAATGTCCAACATCGTGTTAAAGTTGGGAAATAGAGTCACGAAGACTATACCTGCACTAAAATTACCCTGAATTGTAGCAACATTTACTTGTTCAACAAATCAAAACTAATTATTGCAGGTAGTCCCTTGCATCCTTGCAAGGCTGAAGCTAAGCTCACGGCACTATAGTGGATGAGAGTATAGTCATGATGCATCCAATTATCTAGTAATTCCTCGTCCATCTTGATAGGTACAATATAAATTGCTTCCGTCGGTTTTATGGAGGCATGTCCTAGACGAGAGGCTAGTATGATTTATTTAGAGGTTTTCGCATTTTTAAATTTTGTGACAATTGTATGGTAAGGATTAGATAAAGGTAAATCAGTTGCAGGCTTTAGATTGCTAAAAGATAATCTACTTTATTCATATGATCTACGGCTTTGAAATGATTACTACTAAGACTATATAGTAAAAGAAAGCGTTTATTTGAGAGTTAATTGGTATGAGTTATAGTGCTTGTTTGGCATCTTATTTCCCGACAAATTTAAAACCTCAAGCAAATCAAAATTTTGTGTCCAAGTCACTATTTTTTTTTATTTTTTTGGTGTCCTCATTCAAGAGCATAAGCCGCTTGATCTCAGGGCCGGCTCTGGTTGATGTTTATCACTAATTTACCAATGCCTTATATTATAATATTTATAAGTTGTTACTTAGGTTTGACGATCTACTAAAGAAGTTAATTTTTTTAAAGTTATTTTCTTCAATAATTTTGTGTGTGACTCAACTAATAAAAATGGGTTTGAAGTTTAGCTATAAGGAAAATTGTATTAGGAGTTTGCAAGAATTAACGAAGAAGTTAAAGTTGGCTCAAATACTTATTTTAACATTAGAGAAAGAAGTATTTCAGTTTATAGTGGTACTTCTAAAAGGTGCTTGATGGTAGTTTTGTGCGTTACGAGAAAACTAGTTTATATGGTTTTAGGCAACTTAAGTAGTACGAGGTAAACGCATGACTTCAAAGTTAGCAATATGAGTAATTGCTTAAAAATTTTAGAGGCATTATATTTATTGAGGGACCTTTGATATACTTGGCGATTTATATTATTTTCGATATTTATGAAATAGGGGTGTTACAGGAGTTGCTGACCAAGAATTTATAAGCTGTGACTTAACTTGATTCCTTCTCTGTAACTAGCCAGCTACCAAATGCTTGAAGAAATGGAAGACCCTCCTTCTCAAGAAGGCTTCAACCACAATTTCGCAATTCACCAGATTTATCCTCCCCGTATTCTGCAAGAACTTGGAGTGGCAGGAGGAAGCACACACAAGTGAGATTGAGCCATGGTTATCTTCTGATCATATCAGTGCTGGAATCCAAGCTTCCAACAAGAAATTGTTTGTCGATAGTTTTTTCAACACTGAATACGAAGACGGGAGAGATGAGAATGTGAATGATTATAAACAAGTCATTTGAGCAATTTGATGAAGAACTTGAAAATTTTACGACGACCATTAATCATGCACACATTCCTGTTATCGTTGAAGATGAAGTTGCCGGGGCGGAGGTGATGCCCAACAATATCGAAGAGTTAGGCAGTGACTGGATCAGGGGATTCACCAAGTGCATTTGTTGCTGCAGAGATACACCAACATGCAGAGACAACACTAAGCTGAATCCAGACATCTTAAACTCATTGCAACGAGTCTCATATTGTTCTGATATGGCCTTGGAATCCAGATTGTCACTTCTTTACAATGTTTAAGCAAATGGTATATTGACGTATGGTTTAAGAGACCTTTCATTGATCACCAAAGAAAAGAAACTTCAAGCTTTTCATTTATTCCACCGAGCAACCCCCTTAATTGATTGTGGATTTAAGGCAGCAAAATGATGCAATATACCAAGCAGCTGAGGGAAAGGATTGCTTGTATATAGGGGTGTACACGGTTTGGCCAAACCGACCAATCCAAATCAAACCGGTCATTTTTCGACCGATCCAAACCGACTTTTTCCAATCCGATATATACTCGGATTGAAAAAAGGTCAACCCGGTTTTAATGGATTGGATATAGGTTTCGATTTTTAAAATTCGATCCAATCCAATCCGATCCGATTAAAAATAAAATAATTAATAAATAACTCAAATGTCTAATATATCAATCCAACCCATTAGCATTTAGTATTAGTTCACACTACACAATCCTAGTCCATTACACTATTATTGTATATTTGTATTATAGTATTAAAACTATCTCCAATTTGTTTTGAACTTTCATTTTTAGTTTTATTTCTTTTGATAAAAAATTTATTTATATATTTATTAACCCGATCAATCCGATCCAAACCGAAATGCATTAAATGGGTTGGTTTACAAATTCTATTTTTATGGGTTGGGTTGAAAATTTATAAACCCAATTAATTGGATTGAGTTGTTAAAATCTCTCAACCCGCCCAACCCGATCAGTATACAACCCTACTTGCATATAGTAGACCTTGGAATGGGACATACACTTCAATGGCGTCCTTTGGTAAGAACATTAATGGCTGCCCAGCTTGGAGGCCCTCTGAAACTAGTCGGAATCACTGGCATCAGCAATCTCTGGATAATATAATATCAGATGATCATAGTTGAAGCTGAATTGCTTTGAATTTCGTTTAAATTTTGCAGGATAAAATTAGGCCGTAACAGTAACACCAACACACCATCATATTACTAACCAAAGAGAATCTCAACCTCAAAGGGCAAGCTTTAGTCATAAAAATGTTACTCCCTCTGTCCCTATCATTTCTTTACAGTTTCCTTTTTGGGACGTCCCACCAATTCTTTACCTTTCCTAAAATAGAAGTTGTTTTAATAATAAAAAATGTCCACTCACCTTTACTTTATTATTATAATAAAAGTATTAAAACACATTAGCCTAATTAATCTACAAGTACGTACACTATTTATTCTCTCTCTTACATTATTTTTACACACACCCACTTTATTCTCTCTCTTACATTATTTTTAAACACACCCACTTACACCACCCACCCACCCACTTCTATCTACACGACTACTGTTCTTCCCCATTTGACTGTTACTACACTAGTCTTTTCTTCCTCATTTTCTCTCCACCCGCCGTTCTTTAACAACCCTAGAAAACTACTGTAACTCTGTTTAATCCATTTAATTAATCATCGATGGAAACCGATCCCACCAATTTAAATCTTGTTTACCCTTCATCCCCAACTTTAAAAGTTAATTTGACCACGTACGATCCCACCAATTTCGGTGTTGTTGAAGACACTCCTCAAAAAGTGATTTCAAGAAGGGAAAATACAGAAGGTACGAGCATCTTTCGATCCAAAAAATGCAAGACAATGAAAGCAAAAAAATTGAAATTTGATGATCCAGTGAAAGGAAAAAAATTGGAATTTGATGATCCAACGGGCCTTCTTCAGATTTATCTCCCGCGATTTTTTTGTTAAACACTGGTATATTTCTGCCTCCCCATACTTATTATGTTGATTTTGGTATATTGGGATATTTGTTGATTTTTCGTTAAATACTGGTATGTTGTTTCTGTTACAGTATATTTTTACTGCATGTGATATGTTACTAGTACTGTACAACACTTGTGATTTTTATACAACACAAAATGAGTGGTTACAGAGTTCTGGTTAAACCATATGGATACTGGCTAATGTACCGATCACCCCAGCTGTATACATATTTGCAATACATAGCTGCATACAAAATGATTAACATGCATACAAAATGATTTAACCATTTACAACATACATACAGTAGATATAGCATAATTCTTCCTTCAGTTCATATTTGCCGCATTTCTTGTTCCTTGTAATGCTTGTTCAACCAAATGAACAGGGGCAGTGATTTGAGTCGGAAGCTGTCCCAAGCTTTGAAGTCGTTGTTTCCCCATATGTGGTAGCTTGTAATTGTTGTTCCCTTGTTGTTTTAGTATCTCATTCATACAATTCATAAGGGATAACCACACAAAATTGAGTGTAGTGTGTGTCACTTCTTCATAAGCCTTAACCACTGCATCTACCAACTGACTTACAGTTTTTGGTGCCTGTTCATGTTGCAATCCTTGAATAATTCTAAAAAAACCCAAATCATTGATGTTGAGGTCAGGGCTATTAGGTGGTTGATTCATCAAACTAATGTCAAATCCATCCGATTGAGCAGCATTTATAAAATCCATGTCATTATCATTTATATGAGGCTTGACATTATCTTGTTGAATGACTATGTGCTTACTACAATTTGCTGGCCATTTAGATTTTATAGCAGGGATTATTTGTTCAATGAAGCACCTCTTAATGACAAGCTTGTTGATACTCTCAATGGGTTTCATTTCCATGACACCTTTTGCCCTATTTTTACTTGCTCTTATTGCTGGTTCCATCACTGTAAATGGAAAAATACCTATCTTCCCATCAAAAGTGCATATACCATTTTCATCATATCTTGGCCTAGCTACTGCACTCATAAACATAACTTTGGCAATAAATCTTTTAGACTTACATGTTCTATGTGGTTCTTCCTCACCTGGCAGTAGATAATATTTCTGTGATTGTCTTGTCATATAGAACCATTTTCCATCTATATGTATCACAGAAGACATGTCTAAGTATGTTGGATTTGTACTTAAAGTTGAACTCTCAATGTGACCTAATACAAACTTTATCCTAGCTTTCATGTTTTCATCTGTTAAAAAAGGCTTTAAAGCATTAGAATGAGATCTTATTTTCCCTTTTTGAACAAGTATGTGCACAGTTGACTTGGAAGCACCTAATTGACAAGCTAGTGTCCTAATATTAGTTCTAAGTTGGAGAGGTATTGATTTTACCTATTCCAAATCCACTGCACAACTTTTGTAGTGCCCTTTGTACTTTCTGTCCACATTTGGTGCTACACCCTCTTTGATTGACTTTAGCACATCTTTCCGTATTGTAGACACTGTTATTCTGCTCACATCATAATCCATGGCAAGTTTTTTTATCACCCCCTTCTTTAATTTATAGTTGCTGTAACTCCATGACAATATTTGTGCAATTTGACTCTTTTCAATATTTGACAATCTTTTACATTTGGCAGTGGTTTCCCCTGAAGCTGAATTAAAGCCTGAAGTTGCACTTTCCATTTTGTTGTCTTCAATCAAAGGCTAAATTTATGTTGATGGAGCTATAATTTTAACTCTGTAATAGTATTGTGCTATTTGTGGAAAGTTGTTGAAATAGTATTGTAATAGTAATGTATTTGGAGATTAAATAGGTAAAGCTTTTTATCTCTATGTATATATACTGTCTAGCTCTTACCTGTAAAGTGAAAAACTGTATAGTGAAAAGGGACTTGGAGGCAAATTTAAGAATCCCAAAAATTTTATTTACCGGGTGATTAATATTTCCCTCCAAATTTTAATCATCTTGGCTATTGATTAAAAATTGTTTGGCGGGTGTCATTAAGCCACTTGCTCCACTTGCTTCAGTAGTTTTTTAATCATGTCTTGGTTTCCGTGAAAAAAAGCAATGTAAAGATTCAACTGGGACAGAGGGGGTATAATGCATTGCACAAGTATGTTAAAGACGGTAGAGGCTCTCTCAAGATAATCCTTCAAGCAATCAAGAAACTAGTACCAACTACCAACCCTTCTTACAACTGTGGAACAAGATGCAAACATTAATGGACCCTTCTTTATGGGAAGATTCCTTGAATCCCTCCACTAATATTCACCTGTCTTTGATTCACTAGAGTCAAATCTTCCTCGAAAAGGATGAAGATTGAGAAGCTATACTAGTACTAGTATACTTTGTTGAAGAAAACAAGGAACATCGCAGCATGTACATGTTTGGATGCAGATAGATCAAAAGGTATGATAGGGAAGATCAATGGAAAAGGCAACTCAGCCGAGCTAATTTCAGGGTGTAGTATTTATATGTGCTAACCAAAAAAGATTTAACAGTGTCTCGTTATAAGAGTGACAGATATACTCTAGTTAGAGAGAAAGGTTGCCTACTAGGATTGCAAAGGAAGACATACAATGCTGGCATCTGGGTCGAAAATTCACAGTGTTTGATAGCTTCTCAAGAATTGACGGATCAAATAAATTTATTAGGTGGTAAAAATGAAACTCACCAGAAAATTTTGGATCAGTCAAAGTCAATTAATTATTTCTACATTGCTTGTACTTTCACATTCATTTCTGTTAAATTGTTTTCCTAAATATTTTCAGTCATTCATGCTAAACACTATTATTCTTTATGATAAGATTAAATTTGACAGTGGAACTTCTTTCGTGCTAATTACATCATTTCGCCTGGAGTACTAAAAAGACAAATGTCTAATTTACACCATTACAAAATAAGTTGAGAGATATTTCTTCAAAGTAAAACATACTACAGGAATAGTTGAACTTCTGAGTTTCCTGCTTCACACCTCAAGTATCCATGTTAGATACTCAATATTAGGACATGGTACAGGACACTCAATTATATATTTTTAGTCAGAATTATGCAAAATTTATGAAGATGTTGGATTGGATTTTTCAAATGTGCACATTTCCCTAGCTCTACTTCTCAATTTTTCATACTCGAGCAGGACAGTATATTTTTAAGAAAATCAAACCCTTTAAACTTCGTTAAAGAATGCATTATAATGTATGTGCAGTCTCTTTTAGTCTGAGGCAGTTCTTCAGGAGTATGCCCAAGCACTAGTACATTTAATTATAAACAAAAAAAAAAAGAATTAAATTGCTCAAATCTATAGTTCTAATAACCTATAAATTACAGAAAAACTTCATTTAACAAGTTAAGATTTCATTCATTACTATTAGGTAAAACAACAGCGGAATTTTTGACATTATCTCAAGAGTTTAAAATACTCAGGATTGGTGTGAACTAATTTTGTTAAGGTAGTAGGAACATGATACTTGTGACTCGACAACTAATACACACATGATACAAAATCAACACTTGCCAAACCTCATTACAAAAACTTGAAATCAAAGTGCTGCTAAAAAAATATCAGGCTTTAAATTTAGTTTTCCGTTCCAGTTCAAAATTGTATTCATCAAATCTCAACTTACCTCGGTACGCATCCATTACCTCGGGAAATTCATCCTCATATGCAGTGACATAGATTTCCAAGAACCTGCTATCAGTCATTGCCAATATTGTAGTTAACATCATACTATTCGCGTTGCATTTTTTTGACACCAAGGCTTGAAGGACCGAACACCTTGGAACAATCCTGTTAGGTAAGCTATACTGCAAAACATTAGGTGAATTTGACAACCTAGATGGACTCCATCCCAATTTATAAACAAAGAAATCCAACAATTCCCTAATTCTCTTCTGAGAATAACTCATAATAGTCGGATGCTTCTTGAACATAGTAAGGATATCATCATCAGAAAAACCATAGCTTCTATACATCTCACATCTAGATTCCCAAGCCACATCCGAAAGAAAACACAACGATCGAACAGCATCAAGAAAATACGAAGACGACAAATCAAACCCCATTTCCTCAACCTTCAACACAACCTTACGAAATTTCCCATGTTGCTCCCCAACAGCTTGACCGTACTTAGTAATAAGTTTCAATATCTGCAACTGAGGCACCCCAACTTCTTCCAAAAACTCAATATTTTTCAAGAACGACGCAGAAAGACAAAACGAAAGCAGAAACGGATTACATATAATAGCAGCAGCTGCAATTTCTTCACTTCCCATCGCAGACTTCAACAAACCGAAAAACGGCATAAGGTGATTATTCAAGCTTCTTTTAAGAATAAGCGGATTTTTAGTAACAATCCTCACAACCTCTGATTCAGACTTTGTAATCGACAACAAAAATTCAAGTTTTGGCTTAATATACTTATCGGGATGAAATGTAAGTACATGTGGTTGCTTAGAATTGATTCTAGTAATATCAGTTTGGGAAAACCCGAAATCTTGAAACAGTTCAAGAGCTGAACTGGGTCTATTTTCATCAGAGTAAGATTGCAAAGGTATCACATTAGAAGCACAAATTTGGGTTTTCTCAGACAACCCACATTTTAGAAATGAGGTTTTTAATGGTAAGACATGTGTAGTTGCAGTTGTATGTATAGTTCTGTAAGTATAGGTAGGGATGAAAGCAAGGGTTTGCATATTGTATAGCATCATCTTTGAATAAATGTAGAGATTACGCATATAAATTTATACTAGAAAGAAAAATGAGACTTACAATAGATCGGAGCTTTGATTAAAACTGAATTGAATTTGGGACTGATAAGTGTTGAAACCGGAGCCCTAATATCTTACTGGGTCGGAGTCGCTAATACTCCTATTTGATTTGGATTAGTGGTAGGTTTAGTGGTAGGTTGATACTTAAAATGGAATTATATCCTGTATATATAATTATATATAACAAGAGTAAGAGTAATCTTATCTGAATACTACAAAGTTGAAATGATCGATTCTTAACAAATACATAATATTATATAATAATTATATATAAGTTATAATTATTATTAAAATTACTAGCAACTATAATTTTTTTATATAATAATTATTTATAAATTATAATTATTATTAAGATTAGTAGTAACTATAATTTTTCTTATCTCGCTTCAGATTATAAACCAAACTCTATTAGATATCTTAGTAATACATAAATTTGAATTTAAAGAGCAATTTTGGAGTTAAATTAAAAAGAAAATTTGTAATTATTTTGTTACATACATGACATATATTTTTTGGGCAATATTTTGAGTTTTAGAAATTAGAATTGAGCGATTTTACGGCCCACACGAAACTTACAAAATTATCTTTAATTATGAGTTTGTCCAACATCCAAAATTCAACTGGAGCATCCCGTAATCTAGAAAGAAAAAACAGTTACGAATTTTTATTGGAGAATTCTATTTCGTTTATGAAACCTTTTTTATAATTGATTTAAAACATTAAAATATTTTTTATATTAGATTTATATAGAGACATATCATATATCAGATATTATTATGCATTATTATTAAATTACAGTAGTGATAGTATTAGGGTTTTACCTACAGAGAGATGGAGGGAGGCCGTGAATTTTTCTTATGAGAGAGGATTAAAGTTTTTCTTTTCAAAATCTTTTCTATAAAAATATTTAATATATTATACTCCCTCCGTCCCGGCCAAATGTTTACATTTGGTCCGGGCACGGAGACCAAGGATAGTGGGTGTAATAGTGATTTTATTGTTAAAATAAATGAAGTAGTGGGTGTAATAGTGTAAAGTGTTGAAAAAGTGGAGTGAAGTAGTGGATGTAATAATATATTTATTGTTAAAAGTTACTATTTTTAGTAATGTAAAGAATTGGATGGGACGTCCCAAAAAGGAAAGTGTAAAGAATTGGTTGGGACGGAGGGAGTATAAGATATTAGTGTAAGTTTATATGAAGAGCCAGTTATACTTATGGGAGAAATTATTATATTGAAAACTCGAAAACCTTATTAATTCATTGATTTGGAATTAATTGAACAAATTAGGTTTTTTTAAAAAAAATAATTATTTGAATTTCTTGGTTAAGAGTTCAACTTTAGCCTAAGATATTAAATACATACAACATTATAACCCATGCGAAACAGGGGATGAATGAGTAATATTTAGGTAAATTTATTTTTTATATTATATTTTATTAATATTTACTATAAAATTTTATAACGTTGATAATTTATGTTAATATAATATTATCCGTGAGTAATTGTATAAAAGGAGGACTACTAGGCCATGAAGTGACCTGGTAGGAGTCTCATGGGCCTGCCGCACCTGACTGGGGGCACCTCATCCCATTTAAGGGGCTCACCATTCTCATTATTACCAGCTTCATTATTGAAGTCTTTCATGAGGTCTCGGGGCTCTACTTTCGTCTTGGGGCGTTTGGTGCCCTTGATTCTCCTCATTCTCCTCCTAGCACATGCAGTGATCGTCCTGGAGGATTTCCTCCTCTCCACTCGCCTTAT
Source organism: Oenanthe sinensis (assembly GCA_028671895.1). Taxonomy (NCBI): domain Eukaryota; kingdom Viridiplantae; phylum Streptophyta; class Magnoliopsida; order Apiales; family Apiaceae; genus Oenanthe; species Oenanthe sinensis. Next base: position 21,875,874 of record CM053803.1, on the reverse strand, counting down.
CCTCTTGTTGAACTCCACCATTTGCTGACCAATCTCATCTAGGAACTCTAAGAGCTTGGGGTCGGTCGTAGGCGGGTTCTCGCTGGTATTTTTCGGGGTCTCATCATCCTCAGCTCTCTCACTTCCTGAGTTGTTTCCAGTTCTCTTAGTGTTAGACATCTTTCTCCCTCGGATGTCAAGTAGCCCTTCTTCTAGCGTCAATTGTTATAGGGATAAACTGGTATAACAGTAATTACGGAGGTTTGCTGGAATCACGGAGCAAAATATGATGATTTTGCTGATGAACTTGATGAAGAACGCAAAGAACACGGGAGGGAAGTGATGGATTTTGGTAGTTGATCTTGCTATTGATTCGTTAGAAGGTCGAAGAAAATATTTTCTCTCTTACTGCCAACTGTCGATTCCACTGAAACAAGAGGCCTACGTACCCTTTATATAGGGGTTCAAGCTACATGTAGTTCTTGGAGGACAAGTTACCTATAATGGGCTAGGTATAGGTCTAGTTCATTAGGCCCAAATCCTCAAACGTGAAGGGCGTTGGCCCAAGTCTGTGCAGATGTGAAGGGAAGGTTTTCCCAAATGTCTATAACTGACATGACCAAGCCCATTCGGCTATAGGGGATGTCATGGAGTTGTAGAGGAAGGGATCCCCCGTAGGGAGTTATGCGTGATGTGACCTTGCGGGAGCAGTATGTAGAGGTGGTTATGTGTGGATCCCTCGATGAGATGAGGGCCCATGGGTCTAGTTGTCTTCAAATATGTTGAGATATTATCACGAGGGGCCTTCTATAGTCTTCATATTGACAAATAATATCAAGTGAGGTGAGCCCGTGAGGCTATGAGCTCTTCAGCTAGTTATGTGAAATCCGTGTTAAGTGCTTCGGGCTAGCGAAGCGATCTAGAGGTAGTTAGCCTGGCCAAACGAGCCGGGCTGAGGGCCTCTCTGTCAAGTCCATGCGACCTGGGAGGTGATGAGAAGCGAACCAGGCTGAGGGCGGGTGTTCATCTCTCTTCCTTCTTGAAGCTGAATGAGTCTAAGACTGGTGAGCTAGCGATGCGACCTCACGCTAGGCCAAGGGCCCTGGAATATTTTATCATCTTTAAAGAGATGCGAGCTAGATGTGGGTTTTGAAGTCATGTGAGCCCAAATGCGAGGTGGGCCGGTCAATTTATGGCACTGGGTCTGCCTATGACCCATGTCCAAATATTGGGCATAATATATAGTATAAAAGGTATTGAAGACCTTATTTTATCCTAGTTTAGTGTATGTAAAAAAACTATAGGGTTTTCCAAAACCCCATTCATTTTGTGTTCATTCACCCACCAGCCCCAATCCCCAGCTTCCTTTGTCACTTTTTCAAGATTCTCTGTTTCCTAAGCTGTTACTAAGATCCCTCAACATTCTACCACATCCCTTCTCTTAAACTTCAAATCAGCTTCTTCTACTTTTCTCATATTATGAATCCATAAACTTATGAGTTCACCATCAAAAATTCTTTTATGATCTTCATTATCAAATGTGATAATAAATTTCTAACAATTCACTTCAGTTATTTTTAATGCACCTAATCCCATCTCATTCAGTATTTCTTGTATGATTTCTCCTCTCATAGGGAACCATGAGTACCCTATCTTGCTCCTATTTATTCTACTGGAGATATAATTATTTTTATTAATTACTATTACCTCCTCTGTTACCCTGTTTAGCTGAGCTGGAACAAACTCTCTCTCCGTTTCCTTTTCTATCTTTTCTGATTCCTTAACAGCTCTTTCTTATTGGACCACCCTATTCCCTATTTCACTCTGCTCTATCTCCTCATTCTTATTTTTAGAATTAACCTATTTTTCCTTATCATACACCTTATCTCTCTAATTTTCCTTTTCTATTTCCAAACTTCTTGACCCTGCATCAGGCTTTTTCCACCTGTTATTTTTTGAATCTACACAATTCATTTTGATAACTCTTCCCATAAATCTGCTATTATCCTTACTCCTCAAGATTCTCCACCCTTCCTCTTTATTTGCTATTTTGATGAATCCATATCTGTTTTGATACTTATCTCTTCTCCTTGGTAAAATTATATCTTTTATTTGTCCTCTGTCGTTAAAATGTTTCTAGATATCCCTTACTTTTGCCTTTACGGGGATTCTTGTTACAAAGACATATCTCATTTCCACTTGTTGATTTCTCTAGCTTCTTGATCTCTTTCCTTTCACCATTTGTCTTTCTTCGTCCTTACATCTTTCTCCACCTTATTCATACTGGTTATAATCCACCTTAACTACATCTGCATAAGACTTGCCCTTTTGGCCTGCACTCATTACCTTTCTTCGCCCCATTATGCTCTTGTAATGTATTTGATTCAATCCCATCATAATAGCTTCGTGATCTCCTTTTCTTATCATTTCTCTAACTTTATAATCAATATTCTCTTGGAACCCTTCCAACAGTTGTTTTAAAATTTTCTCTCCATAATCCAATGTTTCTTGATTATCTACACCTAGTATCCTCACCACTGGACTTTCCCAACTATTGTTCATCAGAAGCAACACTGCTTCTTCTTCAGCCTCTTCCTCCTTTTTCATTACCCTTACTCTAATATGTTCAGGAACAATTGTTTTAACTCTTTTCAGTCAATTTCTAGCAAACCTTAATATCCCAAAATTCCCATCTTTCAAAGCTTTAATCAAGCCTTTCTTAAATATTCTTTCCATTGCAAAAATCTCCTCCCTTATTATACTAAACTCCTCCTCCTCCTTTATCCATATTATTGGATTTCCAGACCTTCCTACCGGGTTCTTCAGATCCCTTTCCACCCATCTTCCTCCAATGGTTAACCGTGATTCAAAATTTTGAAATTTGAAAGTTTCTCTCTCTAAACCCTCTCCACTCTCTCTCCCCATTAAACTCATACTATATACTATCATATATTATATATAATAAACGTAAAAATGCATAAAATAATTGAGATTTTATCCAAATTTGATATCCATTAATTACAAATACTTTATCAATGATGATTGACAGTTTATATTTTATATTTTATAATATCTTATATTTAATAAGTATAAAATAGATATTGTTCAAGTACTATCAAAATTTTAGGAATCGGTTCTTAATAACTCCATAATATTGTATAATTATTCATAAATTATAATTAATACACACGTTTAAACATTTATTCCTAACCATTATATAATATTATATAATTATTTATAAATTATAATTAATACTATAATAATAAATATCTAATAGCGTAAAATGATTTTATTCAAATACATGGTTATAAAAATTACAATTATATTACTTACCAGAATTATTTTAAAAAACTATATATATAAAAACAATTTTTTAACGCAAAAATAAGCTTGCCAAAACAATTATCCAAATTCTTCCCTGAATCATTATCCATAGCCAAGAACGTACATCATCGTTCTTTTCAACCTTTATATGTGTTTCTCTAAGTAAAAATTCTTCATACAATATATAGAATATAAAAAATATTTATTGATTATTTAAATTCTGTTAAGAACACGTTGTGGATTTAATTGGGAAATTTAAATTCGAAAAAAATAAAGAATTGAACGTAATAAGTGACATCATGATCAATACAACATAAAATTAAAGAGAAACGAAGGTTTGAAGAGAAACGAAGGTAGAGAAATAAATTGAAACATGACCAAAGAAATACACAAAACCTTGATAGTATACATGAAATGATTAGTAAACACCAATAAATTCTTAGCCTATAATTTTATATTGTGTACTTGATTATTATTTAGTTCAAGATATATGTGATACACTATTTTACTTTTTACGATGTATGATAAAACTGAGCTAAGGAAGCAGTTTCATTATATTTTTACTCTTAATAATATACCAAAAAGATTCCATTCTAAAATATTTTTTTACATCCTAAATTTTGTATTTTATAATATTATATCATATAAAATATAACATTTTAAATATCCGTGCATTGCACGTGTTAAAATCTAGTATAATAATAATAATAATAATAATAATAATATGTTTTAAATTTTTTGGACCCAAATACCCAATTATATAATAAACCTATCAAATAATTCACAACCTCGTATTCTATGAACCAACACAACTGAGTAGGGCTGCAAATGAACAGAGCTGTTCGTGAACAAAACTCGAGCTCGGCTCGTTTAAGTGAGCTCGACTCTGTTCGTTTATTAAAAGAACCTGATCTTGAACATAAAAATCCGCTCGGTTAGTAAACGAACCCGAGCCGAGCTTTATGTCTGTTCGGCTCGAGCTCGGCTCGTTTAGCTCGGGATCGGCTCGAGTTCGGCTCGAGCTCGTCTAGCTCGGCTCGGCTCGGATAAAATTTATATATATTATAAATAAAAAAATATTATGAATAATTTAAATATTTATATCATATTTAATATATTAATGTTTATATGAAATTATTCATATTATATATATATTGTTAAAAAAAGAATAAATATATACTATACATGTGGTTTTTGTTTGTTTTACAGATGCTAAGAATCAGATTCAGGCATTTGCCTCCCAATTCCCAAACCATTGCATCTCGATTCTCATCCTCATTACAGTCTGCATTCACTGTCGTCTAAGTAACACTGGAAGTTGTGTTTGTGTAAATTGTGAATCTGTGATGTACTGATGTATCTTAATTCTTGAACATTTTATTTTTAAAATCTCTAAATATAATAATTAACACAAATTCAAATTTTATATTATGTTTTTATTATGATATGTATAAATATATATACACACACGCATATATTATAATGTATTTACATTTGATTATTTGAATCATATTTAATATATTAATTTTTATGTGACTATATATATATATATATATAACATACATAATTTTATAATCTTTTAATTTTCTTTAATTGATTACAATCTCATTTTAGAAAATGAATATCAATTTTATTTAATTTGTCAAAATTAAAAAATTGATTAAACCATGCCATTTTTCTCACAAGTCACAACACAAATATGAAATTTGGAATTCAACATCAAGAATTAAAAAAAATAACTTATGACCTATTCAACTTCGATCACATAGAGAAATTGACCATAATTAAATATGTTACATTTGTATTATTATACATTATATATATATATATATATATATTAATAAATATAATACATTAAATTTGGAAATATCATTAAATTAAATATATCTTGACATCTGTACGGTTGGATCGTCGAGAAATAATTTTAAAAAAATGGAAAGAACAATTTGTGACAAAATACTAGTTACGAATTCTAGTCAATATAGTAGTGATATACTAAGATCTCCAACCAAATTAATTTTTTATTTTTTTAAAATTTGGAAATATCATTATATTAGATATATCTTGACATCCGTATGGTTGGATTGTCGAGAAATATTTTAAAAGAATAGAAACAACAATTCGTGACAATGCACTAGTTACGAGTATTAGTCAATATAGTAGTGATATACTAAGATCTCCAACCAAATTAATTTTTTATTTTTTTAAAATTTGGAAATATCATTATATTAGATATATCTTGACATCCGTACGGTTGGATTGTCGAGAAATATTTTAAAAGAATAGAAACAACAATTCGTGACAATGCACTAGTTACGAGTACTAGTCAATATAGTAGTGATATACTAAGATCTCCAACCAAATTAATTTTTTATTTTTTTAAAATTTGGGGATATCATTATATTATATATATCTTGACATTCATATGGTTGGATTGTCGAGAAATATTTTTAAAAAAATAGAAACAACAATTCATGACAAAACACTAGTTACGAGTACTAGTCAAGTAGTCAATATAGTAATGATATACTAGAATCTTCAACCAAATTAATTTTTTATTTTTTTAAAATTTGGGAATATCATTATATTAAGTATATCTTGGCATCCGTACGGTTGGATCGTCGAGAAATATTTCTTAAAAAATAGAAACAACAATCCGTAAAAGTTATTTTTATTAATTGGACTTAATTGAGTAAAAAATATTTATTTTATTAGTGAACAACTCGATTCGGCTCGAACTCGGTTCGAATTCGACTCGACTCGGACCCGACTCGATTTGTTCGCGAAAAACTCGTGTTCGGCTCGTTTATTAGGAAACTCGGCTCGACTCGGTTCGTTTTAAAAAAAAGTCAAACTCGGCTCGGTTCGGTTCGTTTAAAAAAAAAGTCAAGCTCGGCTCGGCTCGGGCAAAACTCGGCTCGACTCTGTTCGTTTGCAGCCCTACAACTGAGTTAATCAAAATTTTCTATTTTTGTCGATTGGGCATTGCCTGTCAGCTAAAACCCAATCTCATTCGCAATTCTTATTAAAGTTAATATGTTCCAACGTAATCATACATCTTTTTAAGGAAAATTAATTCAATAATTAAAAACTGATACGACATCTACGAAATACAATCGAAATTGAATAAATGCATAAACATATCGTTGTTGAATCATTTATTTCTTGAAGAGGTAATCAAACGATTTTTTAAAAATATGAATATATGTACTTGTTGTGACTCAATTGTTTTGAGTAATCGACTGTAAATATAATTCCAGATATTAAAAATACCAAAACAAAACCAAACTTTCAGCGGGAGAGACTAACAAAACCCATGGAGTCAAGTGCGAATGGCAAGTGTGTCAAGCGTCCCCCGAAAGAGTCGAACGTTGATCTGCAAGAATAGCTTCCACTTGCTCGGTAACCGTGAAGCTTCCTCCCACTCACGCTATTTTCACCCTTCTTCAATTTGTTAAAATATACTTTAAAAATTTATTTACAAAAAAAATTAAAAATAATTTACGAAACTATCGGTCAATACACCCTAACATACGTGCAAAAGTACACGTTGACAACTAATTTGGGAGCCAGGTGCCGGGGAGTAATAAAGAAGAAAAAAATAGCGCTTGTGGAACTTATGTTACTTCTAACAAAGAAAATGGAAAATAAGAAAGAAGAGAATTGTAGCCAAATTTTAAGATGAAGGTTTTTATTGTTGAAGGGATTTATTTTGATTGAGATATCCAGATTTTAAGTATCATTCATACTATTTGAGTGTTAAAGTACAAGATATTTTTTGATATATTCTCTATTTTCATATTGTTACTTCAAAATCATATATATTGTGTAACATAACAGTTTTAACCAAATTTGTGTAGGAGTTTTAAGTATTAAATAACATTACTAAATGAAATAGATAAATATATGGGATACTATAAAATAGTACTATGAGAAAAATTAAATAATTGTTTGATATTTTTTTATTTATGTATATTTTTATAATTACTTACCACAAAAACTGACGTATTTGCGAATATATGAGATATTTGCAAATATATGAGATGACATGCTTTGTATGAAAACGGTTTTTAGACAAAAAACAACTTTTTAAAATATTGTTTTTAAATTTATCAAATATTTTTTACTTATTTTTTAACAAAAAAAACTAATATCAACGACAATATTAAACTGAACCTAAAATTATATCCCACTCAAACACAACTCCATGTAATGAAATGGTAATCGAATAACAGTGAACACAATTTCTAAATTTAACACCAAATTCTGTTGATTATTACAGATAATTCACATCATGAATCTTCATTTAAACATGTGCAAGTCCCTTAACTTATTTTTTGTCTTAAGGTTCTTATTTACACACATATCATAAATTGCATACCCTTCTAGCATATAACACCAATTTGGTCTTATATCTGTATTAGCTTAAACTTTTTAAAGACAATTATATGGCTCTAACTATCTTAGAATCCAAATTTAATATAACAAAAAAAGAAAAAGAGTTATTTATAGCTACAGAAAACAATTCTTGAAAAGAACCAAATTGCATTGACCAAGTGGCACTTATAATGGCTATAAGAATGATCTTTCACATCAGGGTGTTGGTCAATAACAATAATAATAATAAAAGTTTGATATGTCTTGACCTTTAAATTATCTAACATAGATAATGTTAGATAAGAAGTGTGAGAAATGCAATGCATTATTGCATAAACTTTTCTTGTAGGAAGACAGATCATTTGTTTAGTTATTTGTTTTTCTGAGACTAAACTTTCTTGTCAAATCAAAATTATCTTGCAAGTGTATGGGACCAGAGACCCTCAGCTGCATATATTACTATCTCAGACTCTCTGTAAGGTGGTGTATATATAATTATGACCACACCTTGGCAAACTATTAGAATGTCTTTATATATTATTGTTGATTTTTTTATTAAATAAAGTAAAATATCCATAAATTAATAGTTTTGGAACCTTAATTTTAATGAATTTATTGATATTGAAAATACATCATGCCTATAAGGTCAGGATCGATAAAGATTATAAATTCATTGAAATTGTTATTTAATCGAGTATAAGTTTGTCGAGATGTAATTGTATCATGACATATAAATATAGCGTTAGTTATATATATGGGGACCATTTTTTTTATTGGAGACCTTGAACACTCTATATTACTACTAGTAAAATATTATAAAATATATTATTTAGCAAAATATTTTTTTCTTATCATACATTTTTGATGTCCAAGGTCTCGAAGAAAACATGGTCTTCATAGAATTTTTCCCTATAAATTTAAATTCGAAATTCAAAACAACATTATTCTTGTTTTCGTTTCGAAACATAATCCTGACTATTTGTATCACATACAGTGTTATAGAAATCGGTCTATGTTAGGTCCAAATGATTGTAGAAGGGGGTTAAAGACAACCTCTAATAAATATTAAATTCTGTTTCGGATAATTTTTTATTAAACAATTTTAATTATTATCACGAAATAATAAAAAAAAACACAGTTCAAGTAAAATACTTATTTAGCAAAAAAAAAATACTTATATTAAACTTGACGTGTGTTACAAGATTAAATCAGAAAATATTCACTAATTAGCTCTTAAAATTCTAGAGTAATTTTGACATGAAATGCTCTTTAAAATTTATTTTTAGCCAAATAGAATGTTAATTGAATATGAATACTACTGATCTAATCTGCTATTTATAGACAAATCTGGACTTGAGAGACTTTTTCTGTTCGAAGAGACTTTTTCTGGGCTGGAAGACTTTCTCTTGGGAGACTTTTCAGGCTCAGGAAGACATTTCTTTTGTTGGAAGACATTTAAATCCACGAGAGACTTATTAATAAACTCGGGGAGACTTTATTAATAATTCGGGGAGATTTTTGAATGCATGGGAGACTTTTTTAAAAAAGTCTTCCCGAGCAACAATCTGGTCGACCTGCATTGTTAATGTCATGCGTATATCTTCTATCTTCTTTTTAATTAAATTCTATTTGTTTTGTTATATATCTTATACATTAAATTAATTCTTTTTGAATTAATCTAAGTAAATAGGATACATAATAAATAATCTTTTTGATAATAGAATTAAATTAAAGTCTTCTTCATTCTAAAATAATTCTAAATTAATTAATTTCTTAATCAATTTAAGAAATAAATTAATTCTGATTGAATTAATTTACCAATTAAATTAACTAAATAATTTAATCAATTAATAGAGAATTAAATTAAAGTCTTGACTCCACAACTGTTGATGATATAATTTCAAATCTTCTGTCTTCACACCAATGTTTATAGCTGACCACTTCTTCTGTAATAAAGAATCTTCTCTGTATTTTGCCAACACTCCGTGTATTGTCTGGTTCACGAGTGATTCACAACAAATAAAATTCTTCACTTGATTTTTATAACGTGGTTCACTTCTGCTCCTTCTGACTTGACTGTATTTGTTGTCACACAATATTGAAATCTTCTGACACTGTATCTTCTTCAAACTTAAATACTTCACTGAGGCATGATGAATTAAATTGAGCTTCTTTCAATGTAGTACTACTTCAAGTCTGTAGATTGACTTAAGATCTTCTTTTTCTTTTCAAATAATACCTGCTGAAGATTCCTTGACAGATAATATATCTACTTAACAAATTATCTATATTTGAGTTGAGTTGAGTTGTCATCTCTCTAAACAAATAGGCTTCTAAACATATGTTTTTCAGTCTATTTTTCAAAAATCGCCGATAAATCCGATTTATCCTTATAAAATATTTGGCCGATATGATTTATAAAATTCGATTTATGTTTATAAAATATTTTTAAATAATATGTTCTATAGTAAATTAGATAAATATATTAAATTTTATTTATTATAGTAATATAATAAATCCGATTATGCTCCAATTAATTCCCGATTAGTCAATTAATCCTCAATCGATATCTTAACCGATAAATTCCAATTCCCAATTTTTACGACCATGATCATACATGACAAAGGAAATTTTGAGCGAGTGTGTAAAATGTAAATTAAAAGGACCACATAATAACACAGATCCTTTTATATTGCACAAAAGTACTGTTCTTGAATATTTTTCAGTATCCACCAGGACTCTTCTTTCTGCTGCTGGGAATACATGATAAAGTACTAGTTGGACAGGCAGTGAAGCAGATGTTCACATGGGCTTATGAAAATGAGGTCAAGCTAATCTTCTTTCAGTCCCCACCATTGCTAATCATACCTGCCATCTTTTCACTAATTTTTTCCTTCTCCTTTAACTGTGTTTTTATCTTCATTATCTACTGTATTTTATTTAACTATATTTGACATTTTCATGATATGCACCATTTGTCAAAAAGGATAGACAGCAAGTAGTATCTACTTTAATATACTTGCCTAATTATCATGTCTTGGTCATAACTTAACTCCTAACAACTATTACTACCTTAGAATAGATCATAACTGGCAGTAATATTATTTATATCTACTACTAGCTTAATTCTTAATTAAGCATAAACTCACCTGCACAAAGGCGGATGCTGGAATTTTTTTAAAAAAAATCACCAAATTATTTTTAAGAATACATATTTATAAAATTTAATTTTAGCGGCTGCACCTCGATAATTTTATAAAATTTTAATGGTGAAATTTTATAAAAAAATGTTTTAGGGGGGCAGTGTCCACCCGTGCCCTTATTAGATCCGGCACCTACATAATTCTATGATTCTATCCATAAGATGGGTTTTTATTATAGATATCAATTGCAAAATTTTTAAATTTTTATGTGACACATCGAACGCTCAAACTCTTATTATCAAGACGAGGGTGGTAATATGCTACAAATAAAAATGAGTTGTTATTCGATGGAAGGTCGTATCAGTAAATCTATAAACCAGACATTTGAACTGGTCAGTGGTAGTTTTGAAAATGACAGTCAGAAAATATTAGGAAGAGGCTAAGAAAGAGGACCCATTGATGATGACTGAGACTTACTCATTAGTCACTGTAAAGTTACTATTCACCATACTCTATAATACATAGTCCATATGCTTAATGATCAAATTTAGCTTCTTCTTTTTTCCCCTTTATCAGTGCACATTGTTATTTTTCAAATATTGTACAATGATGTGATTTGAAAACCAGAAGAAGACAGCAAGCTTTTGTGGAACAATATTTTCATGCAGTTTTAATGGATTTAAGGTGTTTCCATGACTCTGTAATAAGAAAACTGTTAAGTGTACAAGGTAGGGTGCTTTTATTTTTCTTCTTCAGTTTCATATGAGCCTATGTGAAGGTATGTGTTATTTCCATCCATGGAAATATCAATTTCCTGTCATACAATTATATGATGCTATGGAATAGTTTATTTCTGTTTATCGCATACATTTGAACATAAAATTATCACCTTCATTGTAAGCTAAAAGACTCGTGGATTGGTAGGATGAGACGATAATTTAACTGTATAGAGTATAGACATCTGATAGTATTTGATTAGATGATTGATCAGTTTGTTTCATGCTTCTCGTAGCCTCTAAACTTAAGCAGTAGACTATTTATGATATTTTTCAAGTTATATTATTATTATCATTGTTAATTTTATTTAAGTGGTTGGTATGATTAATTCTCCTTCCCATGTTAATTTGTTATTCTTGTTTTGGACGAAGGTGACCTTGAAGATAAATGATACACTGTGCTTTATATTGAATTATTGTTCTTCATGGGAAAGAAAGAGAGTTGGTTTAGTGCGGTGAAAAGATTTTTCATTCCTCAGGGAAAACAGAAGGAAGACAAGGTAGGACTGCATAATCATAAGTTTTTCAATTATCACTGAGCATTTAGAGTTTATTCTGTGATGGTTGTTATGTTTCAGAAATCTAATAGACGGGGATGGGTTTTCGGAAGGGTTAAGACCAAACAATTCCCTGCAATTTCAGTGACACAAAGAACTCTGATCGAAGCAAATGAAGAGCAGAGAAAGCACGCCATGGTTGTTGCTGTTGCAACAGCTGCTGCAGCTGAAGCTGCTGTTAGCGCTGCACACGCTGCAGCTGAAGTTGTCCGGTTGACAAGTACCCCTAGCAACTTTGGAAAGACAACTCGCAACTTTGCTGCAACTAAAATTCAAACCTCTTTTCGTGCATATCTTGTGAGCTTCGCCAACTAACAAGTTCAAATTCTTATAGTTGCGTGATGATATATTTGTAAGCAACTAATGTTGCATATTTTTGTAATTAAAATTGCAGGCAAGAAAAGCACAGAAGGCACTCAGGGGAGTAGTTTTGCTTCAAGCTGTGATTCGAGGCCAAAATGTGAGACGACAGATTATTACTCACATGAAGTCTCTGCAGTGTATTTTAAAACCACAACCACAAGTTCATCAGATTAGTGTCTCTGGCACAGATGAAAGTTGTGTACATGGAAATGAAATGCAGTCATTTAGCCCCAAAAAGATGTTGGTGAGCGAAGACAATAACAATAATGCATGGATTCTACCTACCATGATGCTACATGTTAATAGCTTATAGTGTTGGGACATACAGATGATTTTTTCTGTATTTTGGTTGTTTTCAGGTGGGATGCAAAAGCAACAAGGACTGGGATTACAGCTTGTTTACAAAAGAAGATGTGGAAGTCTTGTGGTTACAAAAGAAAGATGCCAACATAGAAAGGGATCGAATGAAGAAATTTTCCTACTCCCATAGGGTAACAAGATGAAGCTGATTTTTAATATTAGACAGCTATATCAAAATGACAACGATAATTTACTTAATAAAACCATAATACATCTCAAAAGATGATTATTTTATGTTTCCAGGAGAGACCAAGCAATGTAGTATCCGGAGAATTCCCTGATAAAGAAGATGGAAGAAAGAAGCCCTGGTTTGAAGAGCTCCAAGATGTTAGAGTATGTGCAGCCAAGAAAACCCCGAAGTTAAAGGAAATCATACAATCAAACTCAACTGACATTGCTACAAATGGAAGAAGAAAACATCAATTGAAAAATGTAGTCAAGGGGAAGTCGATGGAGATATTAAATTCTTCTCTTTCACTCCCACGAAGATCATTTTGCAGAGCAAATAAGCAAGAGTACTCAATTATAGACGACACTTCTTTACCAAACTCTCCGGTTTTTCCAACTTATATGGCTGCCACGGAATCTGCCAAAGCAAAAATAAGATCTGCAAGCACCCCAAGGCAACGCCTCGGACATCTAGTTTTTTCCTCTGTTCATAGTTCACTCTACAAGCCCATGTTATCTTCTTGGACCTCATGGGATGGAGATCCGGCAGGAATTGAAGGAAAGAGTGCCACTTCTCAGCAGAAGTCTCTAAGAATATGAGGTAAAATAATTCTGAAAAATATGCAGAAATTCGCGTAGACTTAAACATCGTTTTTCACTAATCTCATCTTATCTTTCAGGCACATTACACAGACAACAAGATTGAACTACCTTCTATCTCAAACCGTTCGTTAGGAAAGTGTTCCCTAGGTTTCTGAGTGATTAACAAAGATAGCTCCCTCTTCTTGGTTGATTTATTCTGTGATTAAAAGTTTAATTATTACTTTTCCGACAGATTACTCATCATATGACAAGAGGGTTTACTATAAATTATGAAAAATGTTAACCTCGTGGAAATAATGAACCAGGCTCAGTACAACATTGTGATAGGACTGTTGATCTTACTTATAACAGCTGTAGGGCAAATTTTTTCTTTGTAAAGTCCTGATCTGTATATTCATATTATTACTTGTTCTCTTAAAATATTCCTTAGACTTCCTGGTGAAGCTTTAATTATGTTCATAAACAAGAGAATTTTTTCAATTAGTTGCTTAACTAGATTTCATTGAGTTCAGACTTCTTGTATTACAAGGATAAAATGAGCTCATCATTGATCTTGTTTCCTACTCTTCACATTTTATATTCCTATGGTAACGAGAGATCAACCGTTCGAGCCTCTCAAAAAATGTTTGCATGAGTATATAAATTTCTTGTAAAATTTCTTATCCAAATAGATAAATCGATCCGGATCCAATATTTCTACGTCCAAATACGCATGAATTGGAAAATCCTATTAACTCGTTGAATTTACATTCATCGTTTCCTTTTTGTATTCTCCACCAAAAATTTGTGTTTTATTATTTCAAGCATTTTTTTATCCATTACAGATTTGGCAAAGAATCACTCCCAGTTAGTTGCTTACATTCATTCTTGTGTTCATAGCAAATTGATTAGGCTTCAAATACCTGAATTTACAGTGTGTTTAACTTGAGCCATTCAGATCACCGAATCTAGTTAATTATCCAAAAAACATTAATTATCCTGATTTGTAACCTCTAACTTGTTTCTTTTCATCCAATGCCCCTTTTTCCCGAATAATTAGAAGAAGAAGAAAAACATGTAAAGTGAGAAGAATAATGAAAATTGCATAGATACATTCACCATATGTTCTTCAACAGTTATAACATTATGACATGATACAGTTCTACAACTGAAAAAATTATGCCCCCAGTGACCAACAGAAGTATGAAACCCAAATTACATAGAAACGTAGAAAAACTTTGCTCTTATGATACACAAATGAGCACGCAAGTATATTCGTCTCCCATCTCCTAATTCACCATGACATCTTCTATACATCATGTATTACACCTTTAATGGATAAAGTAGCTGGCCAGTCCTTAACCATTGTTCAGATATTCCATGATAACAGATGTCTATGTGTATTACAAATCAAGCCTCCTGAATCTGATATGACCTCATAAAAGAATATTGTCACAGGACGCCCCCCCCCCCCCCCCCAAAAAAAAAAAAAATCAACTCCATAAAGATTTGTACAAAATTTTATCCTTCATCGTTCATGTCACTATCTGGAACAATTGATCTCTCAAGGTTTTTACTACTTTATTTAGAACCTCCTCATTTTGTAATAAATAACATTCAGCTTCCTCTCTACTGTTCAAAACATTTCCATCTATAAAATAGCTGTTTCCTTCTTTCGAGATAACTCCTTGTTCACAGGCCATTTCCAATACCTCAGATTCAGGGCAAATGCCTCTTCCAAACTGAATATCCAATTCAGCTGTTTTCTTTGCAGGTGCAAGTTTGTTTTTAACGATTTGGACACGTATCGCCAGACCGGTGGCCTGAAACATCATAGCAAATTATGCAACCTTCATATAATCACATAAACATATAGTTCCAACAAAGTTTTATTTACAAGGATAATAAAGAATATTGCCAATAAAATGTTTTCTTTTTCTTGCAACTACTGCTATCTAAAATTTGGCAATAATTACAAGGCCTACATGTTGCTTCATTTAGTATTTGATAAGTCAGCTTCAATCCAGGGTCCGTGATAATTATACAAGTGTCGACATTTGCAGAAAGCATACCTCATCCCTGCTTGTGAGCAATTTTTTTCTGATTATTTTCATCCGTATAGTGGAATAAAATTGCAATGCATTCCCACCACATGTTATCTCATCAGTACATCCAAATCCTTTGCCCGGCCTTAAATCTGATCTCACCTAATGAAGAGACAAAAAGCTTTGCAAGTAGTTTCAGGACATGGTGAATATGTACATGGGAATCTGTGAGATATTCTAACCTGATTTATAAAGATGATAAGAGTTTTCGAGTTGCATAATGAATATTGAATTTTCCGTAGTGCTAGAGTCATTATTCGTGATTGTATGTTATCATGATTTTCACCTATCATACAATCAATTTCACGTTTGGGAACAAGAGCAGCAACCTGCAAAAGTGATACATGTAGAATTTAACAATGTCAAACTGAAGAAGACAGTTCCAGATAAGAAGCCAATTTATCAAAACAGGAGTTCCCAAACATGTGTGCAAATCAGAGATACCTAACAGGTACGACATTTTAGATCAAAAAGTAGTTCTAATGAAGAGAGTCCATGTTTTTAGACAGAAACAGGCAGAAGTAAAGAAAGGAATGATGTACCAAGTACAATATCAATAATTCACCATAGGCCGAAAACTACCCTAAAAACACACCAAACGCAGTGAATGATGGCAAACATTAACAAAGTATGCCTTCACAAGTGTACTAATAACATAACCAGAGAAAACCCTTACACTGTCTACTACGACTACGTCCACAGATCCACTTTTTGTCAGTGTGTGTACAATACTTAACAAATTTTCGGCTGAATCTGGCTGTGATATAAGTAAATTTTCTGTGTTTACACCTATTGACTCTGCAAGTGATGGGTCCAAGGCGTTTTCCACATCAAGATAAGCACAGTAACCTGTCAGAGGAGAAACTTAGCATTAATGGATACATACTGAAAAATATACTACATCTATGTGGAGTATCAACCCAAAAGCCATATTTCCATATAGACATTTGCATCATCAATGTTTGTCTTTCTATAGTAAGTCTCATTCCACACGAGACTGTCGTATAGGAGGTCAAAAGGGTGCTGAAATTGTTATTACTTATTTTCGATGAAATTTTAAAATTTATTCCATAGTGACTGGACATAATTGTTTGATTTCTACTGATAACTATACAAAAGTAATCATTAACAGTGATCATCTGCAGAAGCATGCATCTCTAAAAAACAAAATAGCACAGGAAGTCAGGAACAAGAAACCTAGGGCTTGACAGATCGTGCTAAAAATTACATTAGTGACTAATGTGTATTATTAGAGCCTATATTCTGTAGTATTTACTATTTAATACTAAAAGGTGAGAAAAAGCACCCAGAACATAACATGTTAGCTTATATGATGGCTTTAGATGCATGAGTATACATTAATACATACATACATATACATATCATTTGACTGTTCCTCGGTACCTATGATAAAACTGCCCCAGTTATAGCCTTGCCTGGCTGGTGGTACTCAACTACTAAAAAGAAAATGATAGCCATTACATACCCTGAGTCCCTGACAGTAAATTAGGTGGGCTAATACTCCTCGAAATCACTCCACAGTCCACATACATATATCCAATATGCCATTCAGGACAAAGAAAATGCACGCAGGCCTTGCAGAAACATATCCCATATATCTGCTAGGCTAAAATATCCCCTGTCCTTATTTCCCAAAGGTTGAGGATTCAATTCAAGCGGAGACAAATGTGTGCATGAGTATTAAAAGTTCTAGTAATTGACCTTAGCTATTAAGAAAATAAAGAAAGAAAATACATGCATAAAGTAGGATCAAATAAATTATTAAATTCTCATTAAAATGCTATTAGACATTAATAAATAGAACAGAAAAGAACCTACATATGTTAGATATTCATTAAGTGGCTTCTTTGATTTTGACAACCACGTGTGACAAGGGAAAGCATTCACCACATTCAAGGGCGTGAACAAGGTGTAACTATATTAACAAAAAAACTTGTAAATGATAAGTAATATATATAACACGCACCTCCAAGCTTTTGAGCTTCCTTAATTACATGAAGGGCCAGTGTAGTCTTGCCTGATGCTTCTCGCCCAAAAATCTCAACCATTCTTCCCTACAACGTGAAAGAGAAACTCCCGCTGAATTTAACATAGGGAAACTCAGAGAGAGGATGAAATACAGCTACAACTCAGATTGCAGCAGAAAAAAAAAGGATGCTCCAAGACAGGAAAAAGGTACTCCAGTTCAATGTCACCATATTCAATGAGTATAATTCCTAGATATATCCTTCAGGAACGATGAGTTTTTTTTGTTAAATGCACCAAGTAACTTCAGCTTCCGTAGTCCGAAAATACCGTTTCACACAGTTAGTCATGGTATAATAACTTTTGATGGCGGTGACGGTATGTCTCGCACAGAGCATTTGTTCCATTAATCATCGAAAATTGCATATAAACACTGATAAGAAATAACGAATTTGGATATTGATAAAATATTAAATGGACTGAAAGACCAGAATAACCTGAAATTAACTCAATACAATGCTTGGTTTAGAATCAAAACTGTCACCAGACTGGAAATTTGAAATCTTACATGAGTTGGCCAGGATAGGGGAAGTTGACTACTAAAACTGAAATTGATATGATTGTGCAAACATTTTTCATGTGTGTTCTGCCAGGCAGATGGTTGGTCCTTTTAGCTTAGAGGAGCACCTTTAGTGTTTATTAAGAAACCGTCCATGACAATACACATATGTTTAGCATATGCACACATGTTAACAGTAAAATGTGGCCCTAAGTGAATGTTCTTATACTAGTAGTGCATCACCTTTGGTAATCCGCCAACCCCAAGAGCTTGGTCAAGCTTCAAAGAACCTGTTGATACGACAGATGCACGCCTTGTCCTGAAAAATCGGTGCAGAGATAACATGGATTCTTTGGTAAAATCAGCAGCAAGCTGGGAAATAGCCGTACGAAGGGCTGTATCCTTTTCTGTTGTTTTGACTTCATTGGGCAGTTGATCAGCCTCAAATTTTATAGCCTCAACTGAAAAATGAAATCAACAAATGCTAAAGCTAAGCCGTGTCAACCCCCTTACGACACTGACTTGTTGCACTAGTACTAGTCCTAGTACGTATAACCCCCAATTGTACAAAAGTTTGCTAAAGCAGAAACCACTTGTTTTCTACAATACCAAGGCGAAAACAATCAGTAAAATAACTAACATATACAAATAGTATACAGAACAGCAAACATACCAGCAGTAGAAGAAGAGCAGCAGGTGCGTATATTACTAGTCCAAGCAAGGGCATTAATTCTCTTTAATCTAACAGACTGTGTTGGTAATAATAATCTGTTGAGTGACATTATTGTGTTAGGCTTTCTTCTTCTTCCTTGCTTGTACTTTTGCCCTTTGTCGCGCCTTTTCTCTTCAGCCGCCCAATTCTAATTTTGTTCTACTTCGTCTCTTTGTATTTTCCGGAGAATGAATGAATGGAATATTGGGCATCCATGTGTTATGCTCCATCGAGGATAATATAATAGTAGCTTATATCAGGTGCGATGCACGGATGAATTTTTTTAATTTTTTAATATTTTTATTTTAATATTTTTTAATGATTTGAATTTATTTGTATAATTATAATTTAAATTTTATTTAATATTATATGTATATGTTTTTATATAATTTATTTGCATTTATATTTTAATAGGATAATTTTTGTTTGTTTTGTATAGAAATGTATTTTACTTAGAAGATTAATGTGAGATATTTTAGTTAGAAGATTAATATTAGATTGTATTTTAGTAGTAATGTTTATATTCTTTAGAATTATAATGTTTATGAGTTGTTTGCATAAAAGGAGGATTACTTGTGTTAGAATTATATGTATGATTATATTCTTTTAAAATTATATTTTATTAAAATTTAACGGTTAAAATTATTTCTATGGTTCACTTAAAATTGGACGGTCAAGATCTTTACTTGTGTTAGAATTGTATGTATGATTATATTTTTTAAAAATTATATTTTATTAAAATTTAACGGTTAAGATTATTTCTATGGTTCACTTAGATTAGCCCGTGCGACGAGGAGGGTAATAAATAATATATTATATATTTTTAATTAATTAAATATTTAATTTGATTATTTATGTTATTAATATTTTTTATGTAATGTTGTACCTGAGATAAATTATTTTTGAATAATATTTATATTACGTGTTTAAATTCTCATTAATATATTGTTATATATTTATATTAATTAACATAGATTAATAATCCGTGCAAAGCGTTAATAAATTTTTATTAATAAAAAGACTTTCGAATATATTAGAAATTATTTTAATTAAAATTTAAATAAAAGAGTATGTTTTAATATATATATAATTTTAATATAATTTTAATATTTAAAATTTTTTATTATAAAATTATAATTTTAAATAAATTAAAGTGTTTCAGCGATGACAAAATTGAAACATGCTATTGGATGCGAGTACAACTCTATATTCTAATTAAAAAAGAAATTCGTTTAGAGTAATATAATATAAAAGTATATCTAATATAGATAAAGCACAATAATAAAATTTAATTAATATAAATAAAATAATATTATTATTTTAATATTCATAAAATTTAATTAATAAATTATGATATTAAATAAATTAAAGAGGTTGACTAATAAATAAATTAAAATATGATTTTTTTATTGATTAAAAGAATGTGTTTAAAATTGAATAGGAGACACATGTGTATTTGAAGTTTAGTGGGACACAAATGGACTCGACGACGGACAAAACATTTACACTTGCGACTTTAATAATATAGTACAGATATTTTTAATAGGTGCTAATTTTTTTCCCTTAGAATTCCTATTTTATCCTTCTTATTTTTTATACTCTTCTTTAATTTTGGGATATTATAGTAATTCACTCTTTCTGGATTATCCAAATATTATATGGATCTTACCCATTCCTAAAATATATTATATGGAATGTTCTCTGATTGTATTTGCACTATTGTAAAAGTATGTTCTCCTATTCCTTTTTTGCTTCTAACCAGTTTAATGCCCGTGCTACGCACACGGAAGTTTAAACTGTTAATAAATTAATAAATATTAACATATATTATAATTATTGAAAGTAATATTTTAGTAAGAACTTCTTAATCATGAAAATAAATTTATGATCAACCATAGTTTATTTTCATCATTTTTATATTAATAAATTTTAATTTAAATGTCAACTTAAATTATATTAATATATTTAATAATTAACTTCAATTCTAAAAATATCACACATAGTGAAATAGGAAAAAATTGTTTATTGCAATAATATAAAAATATTAATATTGAAATATAAAATGGATGGGTTTGTATAAATTATGAATACCGTTCAAGATGATATAAAATTTAATAATTTTAAAAACTAAGAGAGCAAAACATTTTATTATATAATATTACTTACTTTTCTGATTTAAAATTTAAAAATTTTAACAACTAAAACTCAAAATCAATTAACAAAAATAATATTATTAGAATGAGAAAATACATTTGAGACACGTGTTTATCATTTAACACATCACAATTGAATCATGAGGAGAATAAGGATACCCATCTTATTTCATCATTTTTTATAATCTTGTAGCGGTAATAAAGAAATAATTTCTTGATATAGGTATATAATGTTATTACTCACAGGTTTATGAATCTTGCAATTTACAGAGGAGTGAAAGGTATATATATGTTTGGTCATTGAATTGATAGGTACAGGGATAATCTAAATCCCAATTTGCAGTTTTGGTCATCTAAAATGGAGTATGAAACATATCCCTCAGTAGCCTGATATGTATGTATATATAGGTTTAAGCACTTTTTGTTAGTCAATATTCATATATTTCTTGTTTAGCATCAATTATATGTTTGCTGGTTTAGTAATTGGTTGATTCTATCTAATCTTCAAGGGATATTTATCTTGTAGAGTAACAACACAGAGAATACATATATGTTATTCGTGTACCTTCTGGTGCTTCAAGGGATGCAAGTATTCAAAGTAATGGCACTAATGTAATTCCTTTGGTGTGACAAATTGGGATATAACTTAAGAGTGTCTGTACATTATCTTATTTAGTTATAATCACAATTATTGATTCCTAATAGGCAATCTTTGGTTGGTTGGAGTTACAGGAAAAGCAAAAGCACAGCCACATTTTAATACAAATGATAAAATTATCATTTTATAAACTATCAAGAAGTGGCCATCTGCTTATTTGATTCTTTCACTGTCTGGATCAACATTTCATTGCGTGGACGTCACTTTTTGCAGTTAACGAAGTTAGACTTGCGTCTTTCAGAGATCTGGTAATTATTATTTTTGCACATCTATTTTTAGTAGTAGATTCCTATAACATATATATTCTTTGAAAGTGCACATTACATGCAGTTAAGAATCTGGATAGTTATATTGTTCTTATTGGCGTCCTTCCTATAACCTGAAATTTAGAAATGCTTGTATTACCGTATGCTGCATTAATTTTCAAGCATAACTTTTGAGGTTGGTTTACATACATTATAGTTAATACATAATAGTAAAATTTGACAAAAAATAAATCTTCTCTCACATTTGCAATAACCTTAACTCCAAAATAAAGTCATATAACCATTCCGGTCATAAATTTATCCAAGATTATAAAAAACTTCTTCATACACAATATTTTTGGTAATATTTGTAGTTCCTCCCCTATCCGAACATATCAGCATATGCAAGCCTTTGCTGGAAGTGACTCTCGAAACTGCAACATATAAATGGCCATGTGAAAAAACAGGATTAGAAAGATACAAACCAACTGTTTCGAGGGATTGTCCTTGACTTTTATTAATTGTCATGGCAAAACATATTTGTAGTGGCAACTGTCTCCTTGTAAACTTGATGGGCCATTTTTTATCTGATGGAGCCATATAGATCCTTGGTATTAGATGAGTTGTACCAACATGACTGCCACATAAAATCTGACATTCAACAGTGTTCTTGTTGCATTTTGTGACAATCATCCTAGTACCATTACACAATCCGTTTATCTGGCTGAGATTTCTAAGTAGCATAACAACAGCCCCTTCCTTTAATACCAGATGATGTTTAGGAATGCCAGCCATATTAAGAGAATTTAAATACTCAACTGGGAAAGAAGATTCAACGTCATCATCCTTCGTTGAAGGAGGATCAATTATGGTATCGGTGCTGAGGTAAGTGTAGATTTTGCCTGGAAGTTTATCCAAAACCCTTGTATTAATATCATCAACTGCATTTGTGGGAGTGAGGATAGCTCTTTCCTTGAGATACTGTGCGGATCTAAAATTAGCCGATATATCAGGATATGTGACCTTGATAATATCTTCTATAGGATCAGTGCCAGCATGAATTAAAAACTCTACTGGTATCTCAATTTCAGCATCACAACCTGGATTATCAGAATTTAAGTTCGGCAAGTTCCCATTACCAATATCAAGTACCCAATTGCTAAACTTCTCAATTGTCTGGTTCTCAGCTTCAGAATGACCTAAATGAAGTCTCATGTTCTGCTTCAAAACATGAAGCTCAACAAAACGCCATAACTTTGAACGATTTAATGCAATACTAACAATATCACCTCGCGTGCCTTTAGGTACAACTGGCAGGATTTGACGGAAATCACCTCCTAAGACCATATTTATACCACCAAAAGGTTTGTCAAGATTCGATGAATCAACTGCAGACATTATATCTCGAAAACAACGATCAACACATTCAAAAGCGTAACAATTTTGCATAGGAGCTTCATCCCAGATGACTAAACTGGTACATTGTAACAGCTGGGCAATATCAGTACCATGACTAATACTTGAAACCGAGTACTCATCAGGATCCATGGGAATGTGAAATCTAGAATGGGTTGTTCTACCTCCTGGCAGAGTACAGCAGCGATACCGGATGAGGCAACAGGCAATACAATTTTTTTCTCAGACCTCAGACGACAAAGTAACGTTTTCCAGAGAAAGGTTTTGTTGACAATCTTAAAACAGTTTTATATGTCAAACTTGTACTCCATCATGATTTATTTCTTGATTCCAAGAACATGCAAAAATCGTTAATTATTTTCGTGGGTTATCTTCACATCGATGTATGGCTAAATCTAGAGAATGTTTATGGTCTATTTGCACCTTTATGTCATAAAATATGGTGTACATGATTATTAATTTTATGACCTTAATAAGTCCTTGAGATACAAAGATGGTGCACTTTTGGCTATTATAAATGTCTATACATGTTGTAGGTATGACATGTTGATTTGTTTTGGAAAATTGAGATATATGGAAATCAATTATGTATATATATTTTCGTGTAAACCTTCTTTAATCGTGGGAAGTTGGTGCACTCGTATTCAATGGCTTACAAGACAATACATCTCTTGATTTATAAATTGATTATTGATTTATGTGGTATATTCAACTGATGTTATATAATTGCCCCGTTTGTCTAAGCTTATAAGCAGCTTATAAGCTGGAAAAGTTGGTATATATATACTTTTTCTGAAAATAAGTAACTTATTTTCAAATTTGGAAATAAGATTTGGTCTTAAATTTCTAAAATAAATATTAATTTTCAAAAAAAAATATGAAAATACTTTTAAAAAAAAAAGTAACTTATTACTTATAAGCTAAACCAAACACCCCCAATATGTCATTTATTCTTTGTCCCATGGTGAAGGCTTTGATAATTTATTATCTATTAATTGGGGATTATAACATATCATTTCTGCATATATATATTTAATATGCAATAGTAAAATTTTGAGATTGGAAATAGACATAGTTTCGGTGATGAGATGTTAATAGTTTATTTCCTAATTTTTATTAATGTTTATGAATATTGGATGGATAATATAAGTGATGAGACTTGACAATTTTTGTGGATATGGCTTATTAAAAGTCATGATATGTTATGAGGATGTAATTAATTTTTCATAAATATGTATGTGGTGTTCTATGTGTATGTTGTGCAAGTATGAAGTCTATATGTGATTTTTGTATGATATACATTGACTTCTTTAGTTGGTTAACCATGAGCTTTCATATTGGTTGATTGATTCATAGGCATGTTGACTTGGACGCCTTGATTATGTTATTATTATAACCTTCTAATTAAGCAAATTGTTTAGTTAGTTATTTTGATTATTTCTTAATGAAATATGTGAGAATGAGTTCACTTGAACTAAATCTTTTGTGGATATTGATAAGGTTAAAAACCCAACGGACCGTGTACATTATGAGTACTGGTTATGGGGTCGGCATGAGACTTATAATTTTCTAGTTGGATTTATTCCTCCAGCAAAACTATTATTTCTTGTGTTTGGTGTCTATATTGCTGCGGCAGTGACACACGAGCCTATTATGGTAGTTCATGTGATACCTTATATAGCAATATTGTTATCAACTCTATATGCTGGAAATTTGAAGAAATCTAAAATGTTGTTAATCCTAACGCATCAGTTGATTGAGAATCACTGAATGTGATTTATTGAAGGCTTATGTTTGCATACCAGTTTACCTGGTGTATTGAAATTTTGGTTCTTGTGAACCATATTGAAATTTCTGAGAAATTCAATGGTTGAATTTTAATGATAAGAACAATTAAATATTGTTTAACATGATTATATTAAAATCATGTGAGGTTATTAATGAATGATGATGAAACCTGCCCTAACGAGAGGTGGTAACAAATTGTGATTACTTTCTGAAATGATAGTAATATATTTATTACGTGTACTCATTAAAGAGTAAGAATGACGCTATATAGAGAAGTTTAAACTCTATAAACTCGAGGTTGAAAACTAACTTAATTCGATAATTGAGATGGTAAAGAATTACTCTTGTAGTGAATAATTACTGAGTGAAATTTGTTCACAAAATAGATGTATTCATAACAGATATTACAAATTACTCGCATTAGTAAAATGGAGTATTTGTAGATTTGAATCACAATCTAGGGAAGATGTGAAAGCAAAAATGATTAATTCAGACTATCACTGAATATGAAAATTTTAGTCACCTAATAACTAATTATTCTAAAATAAGATACCATGAAAGAAAATAATAGAATTTCCTATGATTCTATAATGTACTGAAACATTTTAGAAATAATAAAAGTGTGGGGTATCTTGAAGATAAAATTATTAAATTTTCTATGAATATTAGAATGTAATGTGGGAGTATCTTGAAGATGTCTTGATATCATTACTTGGGAAAATAAATGAAGATCCAAAATCAATTAAGAGAATTTGGATAGATACATGGACGATAGTAGTGTCCAATGATATCTTGTGTATGAATCTAAATTATGAGATTCATAACTATGCAACAACGGAATCTAGGAATGTTTATATTAGGAGTTAAGTAGTTCATTGTAGATCCGTAAGTAATCCAAATGAATTTATGAGTATTTGGATGTATATGAGGATGATGAACCCAACAAGAGGGGAATACCTGGGACATGTAAATTTTGTCCAGATTCTTTGATGATTTGCTCAAAGATAAATCTATAAGTTTGGAAGAAGCTATATGCTTATCTGATAATTCTTTGATAAAAGAATATATCAAAAAGGGAAATTGACTAAAGTTGAGAAATCAGTGAGTCAAAATTTCTAGTGTGTGTGCTAGAAAATGGAATACAATATTATATGAATAATTTGAACTCTCTATATAATCCTTTATGGGGAAATGGATGTAAAAGGTATAGAGAGAATGGTTTTATTATGTAGAATCATCTTTTAGAAGTTATAGATCTTTCTCGAGATAGATGTCATTAAGACCCAAACGAATTTTAATACGGGTTAAAGAAAGATTTCCAGGTCAGACTAGTAAATAAATATTACAGTCAATGTGAAGACCTAGAATACTCTGAGATATATTCTCTTGTATGAGAATAAGGTTCATCGGGATGATACTTAAAATTTTGTAGTTCGAAATTAAAAAGTATATCAAATGAACATTGAGATAGTCTTTCTAAATAAAGATTTGAATGAAATCTATATGAGATAATCTAACGGTTCCTTAACTAATACGAAAGTGGAAAGACTATGATTTGGTGAAAATTTTGTTAATCAAAATGAACACCAAGACAATGGCATATAAAATTGACAATATTTTCAAAACTGATGGCTTCGTCTGATATGATAAGGTTGCTAGTTTGAGGACGCTCAAATTGGATACCTACATGCATGAATATTATCAGTTTAGGGACGCTTAAACTTGGTAATGAGATAAATTGAAATTGCTAATTTTTGGGACGCTAAAAATTGGTAATGACAATAACAATTTGAGACCTTGTGATGAAAATGATTATCAAAATGTGAAATATGCCAAAGTTAAAATTATGAACTGGTAAAATTCAATCAATGGATTGAAAAGTGTGTTTGAGATATTTGCACATGAAAGACAAGGTTGTTGTGGTTGCACGTGAGTGATCTGATCATTACGAGAAGTAGTGACCAAACGATCATCTCAATCATGATTGATGAGACTTGAAATTTTAATAATTTCATAGAGTCTCATAGTATGCAAGTGATATGACGATGACTCGAATTTTGAGAAGATCAATTAAATGGTTTCTAATGTAATTGAAATCATGTGAAATGGATTTTTCCTGAATCCAAGTATAGAGGTAAAATGGTCTCTCAAGAGTGTTTCAAAGTCTGTTGTACTTTTTTAAATTGTACAAAATCAGACATAGACTACACAGTTGGTAAACTGAGTAAATACACGGGTATAATGAAAATTGGTCACTTGAAAGTGATTGCAATGAAATTAAGGTTATGTTTTGTACTCGTGAGTTGGGGCTGCATTGAAAGAGATATCTAATCATACTCTGTGGAGATAGTATGTAAATTAGATGTTTGATTTTAAGAACTTAAAAGTCATTAGTGAATACAATTCACACTAGTAAAGCAGCATGTCATGGAAATCCTAAAGGTTTAATATAGCTCGATTCATGATGGAATACGAGTCTATTGCATACGATATATGCAGGAAAGAGGCTAAATTGGTTGTCACTTTATAGAGGATATTCCTAAATGACAAGGAAATGTATCTTCAATGTGCAATAATATTGTATAATTAATGTGCAATTGAAAGATTACATTAAGACTTATGCAATGGTAAGTCTCTTCTTTATGATGAAGACACAATACCATTAAGCAACTACTCTCAATGAGAATTATCAAGGTTGACTACGTGAAGTCAAATGATAATGTTATGGATCCACTAACCAGTTAGTTAAAACGAGATATAGTTGTAAAATCATCGAGAGGGATGAGCATTAGCCTATTGCTTAACGACGTCATGATGGACACCCAACCTTGCTGACTGGAGGTCCCAAGAACTAGGTTCAATGGGCCAACTAAATCATGATGACCAAATCACTGTGGAGGTAACACTATGTCTATTCTTATGATGATGAAATAGTGAGACCCGTATAGTACGAGGATAATTTTTATGCTTTTAATGATCTTTCGGTGAATACATGGAGTTCAAGTTTGAACGCATGTAATTCAGTTGAGTAAACGCGGGTTACTCTATAAGATAAAGATCACCTATGTGGGAGAGAAGTGGGGCCGCTTCAAAGGAGAATTGAGAGGCACAATTCTTTAGAAACTCCTGCAGAACCAGGACGATGTTCCATGGCCAAAATGGACATAATCATGAGAACTGAATGAGTCAGGAAAGCTATAGTGATAAGTATATCATCGTTTACACAAACGGTCGAACAGTTCAAGGACAATCGCATCTACTGTCTACCAGTAAAGTCGGTATGCTTACTCGAGCGGAGGTTCAAGGAGTATTCTCTACCTACCGTGTGCTATATCTAACCGTGGAAACTATCACCAAGTCAAGCTCCGTGTCTGTCTGTTTATATGGTGTGTGCTACTGGACCATCAATCTCATTTGTGGGGGATTGTTGGAAAAACTTAGTATTTTAGACTAAGTTGTGAACCATTTTGAGACTCAATTTGAGTGATAAACACTATATGTTAGTGTTGTGTATTGGTTGGATCGTATTCTACTTTGTGAGTAGATTCCAACGCATACTTACATGCTAAAAATGGATAAAGGGTGAATGAGAACTGATGTTCCAAATTATAACCTTTTAAAGTGGTATTTGAGAAGTGTACCACGTCGAGAGTAGTACAAGCCTATTCCTTGGTTTTTCTTATAAATACCTTATACCACATTGAAAAGAATAACAAGCTCATTCAAGTCTCTCCTTATAAATAGAGTCTTAGGGTTTCAGTTTTATTAAGCTGAGAAAATTATAGTCCTCTCTATAATTTTAATCTTTTCAGTTTTAAAGTTTAAAATATTCTGGTGATAGTTTCTAACTCAGTTCAAGTTCGCTGAGAGTATCGTCGATTTATCGGTGATACTGTATCTCGTTTTATCCTGGGAGGCATGTCGCTATGCACAGACGGTGATGGGTGAAACTGCTTTAAGGAGACAGATTTTCTGGACTCGAGATTAAATCCAATCTCTGTTTATTTTCTCAAATTCTTCTCCTTATATTATAGTTAATTCTTTAATTGCATGATTGTATTGTTATGTTTTGTTATATGGATTAACTATTATATACATGAATTGTGATCTTCCATATTTGTTTCTTATATGACTGCGATAATTATATATATGATTATGTTTATATAGTACAAGATTGTCAACAAGTTTTTCCACATCCATCACTCCCATAAACAAAGAAGATTCCACCTTTCTTAGTCAACACTGGTCATAACAGAATCGTAAACTCTTTGTTGCTCTAGATTTAAGTTGGAATACAACTTATCATGTTCAATCTTCATCTCTTCTACATTATAACTCGTTTCCTCTATGATTAGAGGATTCTGAAAATCTCCCAAATATGTAGCCTCTGGAAATGGCATCGTGGGAAAATGACGGAGAGTTTTTCCGATCTCATTTAGTAATTTCTCAATTTCTGCATAAAATAGGTAAATTATAATTAAATATTATTTTATTTCATTTGAAACTTAATAGAATTCGTATATAATAATAGCAAATCACAATATTAAAAAATTCTAATCAGTAAAAAGATTGAAACTATATAATATACCTCCAAGTGCAAAGTTCTTAACTTCATCATCAGACATTTGAAAATCTGGGTCATTTAAAAACTTTCTACGATGATAGAGAATATCATCAGACAAACAATGCCAGTTGTCAGACCACAACTTTGGTGGATCAGAGACCTGACAATTTGTAATTATGTACAAATAACTGTCTCGACTGGTAAGGCATCGCAGACTTGGCGTTCTCTCTAATTGCATCTTGCCATTCATTGTCGTTAGTTAGAAGGCCTGAAGCTGAACATGTCTCCATGTAACTCCCATATCGAATACCATCTACTGTTTGTAGATCATCCCATGACCGACAATTTTTAAACTTAGTCAAGATTTTTCGAAGATAAAAAGCTTCACCAGATTGTGCTGGAATTTGAGCCAATCTTCCATACACAGTGCCTCTGGATCTCAGTTTCCAAATTGTGTTACGATGATCCCATACAAAGTGCTGTGGGAATTCCTCATACGTAAACTTTCGAGCTATTTCAAATTTATCATGGGCATCAAACCAAGCCTCCAATTTACTCTTCCGTGAAACAACTCTACATTCTAGCTATATCATTCGAAGACATGTATCTTGGCACAGAAAGCAGGCATGAACAATATCTTATTAGAAAGGAAATCAAAAAGAAATTTACTGCATTCTGCAGAATTATTCAAACTCATTGGATGTCCACCTTTTACTCTGACATCCCTGTCCTACAGAAAGTACCAGGCTTCTTCAGGACTTCTGCATGCATAATACCGGATATGAGTAATACACCATATTTTAAATTCTTCAATTACAGTGGCCATGATATATATATTGATATATATGGAAGCTAGCATCTTACAAGTTACAAGCAAAAAAAGTCCAGAACACAGAGACCACCATGGTTCTCATGGTCATACCATCACGAAACTACAGATTTAGTAAAACAAGCTGCGTATGCTGCCTGATTTTCCTAATATAATATCCATGATTACTAATGCAGATTATAAATCAGGAGTATGCATATAAGATAGTTCTCTATAAATAATCAGATAAACTAGGGGAATATTTTTGGCAACTTACTGTGTCTACAACTTGTCCTTGTTACTGTCTGCTCTCTCCACTATATATACCCAATTCAGTACATGATTATGCAAAACAATAATGTGCTTGAGATACCTGTGAGCTGTATAGACATTCTACCCAAGTTGGAGCAATTTTCCTCTTAATGTCGGTCCCTAATTGACTAAATCTGAATAGTCCAATTTTGAGCAACATCTAATGACCCAGACTTTAAGATTATACTCCAGCAGGACCACTGCAGACTCAGCATCTCACAGCATAATAATCGGTAGGGGCCTCCTCACCGTAAAGAAGTCTGTCAATCGTTATCGAAAAGACTATTGACAGATATGTCACAGAAATGCAAAAAACTTGACATGTATTTTGGATTGTGAAAACTTAATGTAAAAGACTGATAGTAAAAGGTTGTCATCTGGCCTAAGGAAGATGTATCACAGAGGTGGCTGTCCCATGGCCATACCCTCTCCAGAAGATTATAAATTGCTTAGACAAAAATGCAAGACAGAAGTATTCAGGTTTAAAAAGTGAAAGGAGAACAAAAGGGCACAGAGGTAGTACTGTGACTGGATAAACAATAAACATATATGTAACATTATGTGAAAAATAACAAATACTCAAATCCTTCTACAATTCACACTTATAGAATTCTAATCTATGTGGACAAGGCAACCCAAAACTTTTCATGTACTTATATACTACACTTCTTTTCATGAGCTCGTACACAACTCTCATTCTTTCTTCCACGGTACTCTCTCTCTCTCTCTCTCACACACACACACACACACTCATCCTGTCATCCACACCCCAATTCGAATTTGCCAAAAATATATGGTTGAAAACTACAGGGGAAAATGAAATCTCTGGCTCATTATTTACTCAAGAATAATGACATGATCGTCAGGTTTCTTATGACCCTGTTACTGACCAATAATCTTTTCAGAAATGATTATTTCTCTAAACCTCCTTCTCATACCCCATCCGTTTCTCCTCGGTCAGACTTCTCAATCCTGCCATTATCGCTCAAGTCACTAAGTCTTAATGGGCATCTTTGCTTTGAGAACATTCACCATGCAGCAAATGACTTTGGCAATAGATATCATTTTCTGCCAGCCGCAGTTCTGTACCCAAAATCAGTTCGTGATATTTCATCGATTGTGAAGCATGTTTTTGAAATGGGCACTAATTCTGTACTCACTGTTGCTGCAAGAGGCCATGGTCACTCCGTTGAAGGTCAAGCACAAACCCACCAAGGGGTCGTTATAAACATGGAATCTCTTCAGGAGCGCAAAATGTTCTTTCACATCGGAGAGTTTCCTTATGTCGATGTATCTGGTGGTGAGCTGTGGATAAATATTCTGCATGAGGGTCTTAAACATGGTCTTGCACCAAAATCTTGGACAGACTATCTTCACCTCACTGTTGGGGGAACACTATCAAATGCTGGAATTAGTGGCCAATCTTTTCGTCATGGACCGCAGATTAATAATGTGTATGAGCTAGAGGTAGTCACAGGTACATTTCTTCTATAATTTTATTTTTATTATATTGCTGCACACGTCATATGGCTAAACTACATTCCACATTAGCATACTTAAAAATTTAACATGATGGAGTTTGAAGTTTGATAATAACCAAGTAACAATCTAACTCATTAACCTTTTCTTTTGTTTGGTATACTCTTCTGTGTTCCATGTACAAAAGAATAAACGTAAGGATCAAGTATTCAGTATCTGACCTTTGACAGATCTCCCAGTATACAAAAAAGGAAACTCATATGTTTGATCAAGTGCAGGAACAGGAGATATAGTGACTTGTACAAAGAAGCACAATGCTGATCTCTTCTACAGTGTCCTTGGAGGACTTGGACAGTTCGGCATCATCACAAGGGCTAGAATCTTCATTGAACAAGCACCTAGGCGGGTAAGATAGTTTTTTCTGTTAACATTCTGAAGTCAGGAACTGGATATTAGGTATCCAAGAAGCCTAAAATTTATAGTAGAATAAATTATTTGGCAGGTTAAATGGATTCGATTTCTGTATTCAGACTTCAGCATATTTTGCCAAGACCAAGAGCATTTAATATCATCAGATAATTATTTTGAGTATGTTGAGGGATTCGTCATAATAAACAGGACTGGTTTACTAAATAACTGGAGATCCACTTTCAGTCCTCAAGACCCACTTCAAGCAAGCCAATTCCACTCTGAGGGAAAAACTCTTTACTGTCTAGAAATCGCCAAATACTTCAATCCAGAAGAAAGTGGTAGAATAAATCAGGTGTGCTAGCAACATGTAACATAATGTCTCTAATGATTCTCGAAGTTCTGTAGCCTTAAATCTGACTAGTATATTCGCTATGCAGAGGATCAAGGGCTTCTTAATGGAACTTAAATACTTGCGGTTCACTCTTTTCATATCAGATGTCTCATATGTGGAATTTCTTGATAGAGTGCATGTGTCTGAACTGAAACTCAGAGAAATTGGCATGTGGGAAGTCCCTCATCCATGGCTGAATCTTCTCATTCCTAAGAGCAGTGTTCATGAATTTGCCCAAGAAGTATTCGGAAACATCCTTACAGACACCAGCAATGGTCCTGTACTCATTTACCCAGTCGACAAATCCAGGTATTAGTTTCACTAAACTACAGCACATTCTAATATCAAGTGTTTTGGCATTGAGTTTAACTATTTATCATGTTCACTGATGTTTATATATTAGATGGGACAACAAAACCTCCATGGTAACCCCACAGGAAGATCTTTTCTACCTTGTGGCCTTCCTATCTTCAGCAGTACCATATTCCACTGGGTCGGATGGATTAGAACATATTTTGACACAAAATAGAAGAATTTTGGATTTCTGTGATTCTGCCCGTCTTGGGGTCAAGCAATATTTGCCTCACTATAACACTCAGGAAGAGTGGAAATCTCATTTTGGTACTAAATGGGAAATCTTTAGGAAGAGGAAATATACCTATGATCCCCTGGTAATTCTGTCTCCTGGTCAAAAGATTTTCCAGAAAGAAATAACATATATGTAACTCTATATTTCGTGAAAGGGAGAAAAAACATTGTAGTATCAACACTCATCATATTTGCCTCAAAACAGACATGCAACTGTCTAACATATGAAATCTCAAATCTCTCTGACAACTATGTGTATCCTATAAACTTTTGATATTATGGTATTTAATTTAAAGAAGAAAGATGCTGTCTAGTTGCAGAAAATTAAAGTATATAATGTATATACATAGAAAAAAGGAAAGAAAAGGACCCAATTAGCTGCACATTTTCTGAATAAAGGAATAAAACAATACAAGCAAAAGCAGGTTGTATTATTAAATTATAGCCAGTCATTTGCAATACAGGAAACACAAATTGCATTAGCTAAAAGAAAGAGATACCAGAAGAGTAAAAACCAAAAAGATGGTGCATAAGTAGTTCCAGATTGCAATAGAAAAAATTACTTTTACTTTTTAACTAAGACGCGGTCTTCCAGATCCATCTCTAGTATCTTCATAATCTTGAGCATCACGAAAAGAAGCTTCAATGTCAGCAAGTAAACTCACTCGCAACAGGAAGAAAACAAGCAATATCATACCGAGTTCCAAACCCACCAGATCGTATCATATCATCTGAGGTAATAGAAGCTTTCATACTCTCACCAGAGACATTCACGTCTGTAGGGCTAGCAACTGATACCACTAAAATCAATTATGTTCACTTTAATTACTAGCATCTTCATGACTTGCTTTCACTTCATATCGAGGATTCACCACCATCTCATTTGTCAAGCTGACTACACTCTTATCTGATGTAGAAATCTCATTAGTTCAAAGTCAATAAAACAGCTTTTGCTTGACATTTCATAATTGTTGCATATAGTACAGAAATTAGATATCACATTGTACTTTATTTAAAATCTATATACTAATAATGATAAAGAAAAGATATCTCTTT
Source organism: Oenanthe sinensis (assembly GCA_028671895.1). Classification (NCBI taxonomy): domain Eukaryota; kingdom Viridiplantae; phylum Streptophyta; class Magnoliopsida; order Apiales; family Apiaceae; genus Oenanthe; species Oenanthe sinensis. The sequence continues at coordinate 21,841,014 of CM053803.1, read as the reverse complement.
CGATGAAGTATTCAGATTGTCAAAGTTGTACATAATTTCTTCTTGGTACTTTTCTTTTGCATTTTTCTCCTTATATATAGTACATAAAGAGCAAGTAAAAGAGTAAAGTATTAATGCTTCAGCTTCTAACAATGATATTCAAGCAGGCCAAAGTTGTGGCTACTGGCTTGATTCAGAACTGCAGCAGGCCTTGTGCTTCCATTTAGATTTATGAATATTATCAAATACAAAACAGGAACAGCCTTTTAGATGATGACAACAATCTTAAATGTTTTTTATTAAAATTTAATAAAAAAAGATAATGTTAATAATTATATGCTACTCACTTGTATTCCTGTCACTAAAATTAATGAAATAAAATCACAGCTTCAGATAGCAAATATGATCAGTTGATGCCACACAAGTACACAACCTTCCAGTTTTATAGTCCTTTGTATTATTTACATTAGGTTCCAGGGTGCCTTTAATCTGCTAATCATCTAAAAAGATACACATCCGATATGAAAAGATCTCAAATATACACTTTCTTAAAGCGTATTGGCCGTTCTTTACTTATTCCAAGTTTGAGAGAGAGAGAGAGAGAGAGAGAGAGTGTTTTCTGCAGGGAACCGAGATGAGATTGATCAAGTACGCAAGTGCAGCACTATTAAGTTTCTAATGAACTGCATGTCATTTGACATTCTAATTGGCAGTACAGCAGGCAAGCATCCCTCTCCACATCAACCAAACAGATACATTCACTTTTAAAATCAACGAAAGAATTTGACAAGATCTTAGACCAGAACTTCATTTATTTTTTTAGATAAATCTTAGACCAGAACTTTTAAAGACGATTCTTCAGTCTCAAATTCCATTAAATGTGAAAAAGGTTGTTTAGTTGGGATTTTAAACATATCAGTTGCATTGGCCACAATCATAGCTTGCTGAGGTGATCAGAATTCGAAAGCTTAACATATGTAATTAATAAAATCTAACATTATTTTTACCTGAAGGAGTAGTTATCAAGTCAACTATAGAAATACAAAATATACTTCCTAAATTCCAATTTATATGTGCCTTTGGACTTGGATTTTATTATAATTTATAAATAAAAAAGTAACAAACCTATGTAAATATATTTGGTATAATCTCAACTCTCAACTCCCAAGTGGTTGAGGGCTTATCCTCTGTCGTCCCAGGTCCTGGGTTCGACCCTGGCTCACTCCGAGAATTTCTTTAGAACAGATACTCATTTGTAAGGCTATAAGCCAAATTAGTCAAAAAAAAAAAAACATTCGGTCTACGCACATGCACCATAGTTTATATGTATACAATAGCCATTTTACCTAGGAAGCAGGATTCTTCGATTTTTGGGATCTTTGGGGATTCTTGTTGATCAATTAATTAAGTAATTAGTTAATCACTAGATTGTAGCGGTGCTACGTACACACGGTAGCTTATAATCGTTCAATTACGAAATTGTGGTTGTGATTTCAAATTTTACGAGATTGTTAACGATAATGGTATCTTAAAAAATATAAATAAAATATATTAGATGTTAGTAATATTAACATTAAACTAAATCGAGATAAAAATATATAAATAAATAACTTATATATGTGATTTAATATAGGTATGTTAATATTTAATTAAATATGTTATGTGATAATTTGTATTAATGAACTTGCCAAAATTTTGAATATTCATTCAAATTTTTATTAATGAGTTTACCATAAATGTTTTGAATAGCATTAATAGTAATTAAAGTTAGGAGTCAATTTCTATAACTAAGAATGGGTCTATAATAGATAAGAATCTTTTACAAACCAAAATATGGATACAAAACCTAAAAATGGATAGCCCATGGGTCAATTTTAAGTTAAAAATCTTATCCGAACCTAAATATGGATATCAAAGCTTAGGAATGAGCTATGCAATAATTTATAATATATAGATTTAGTTACTTAAACATTTTATAATACATCCACTGTGTTATTAAGTAATTATTATAGTAATAATTATGGATAATAAACTTCTATATGAATATTTAGTTTAATTTAAATATTAATCCTAATATATATATATATATAATCTATTTAAAATAATTTAATATTTTCTGAATTCCCGCACCCATATTTCCATATTTTTTGATTTGATGAATTCTTGTATCCCCATATCACCTACCCACAGGCCGCACCCATGTTTCCTAGCATTTCACACCTCAGATCAATACAACAAATTTATGTATATTGTAACGTCAATACAAACAGGTTTTTATATAATGTATGCATACACCATGTGATGGCCAATGATCGCAACAGGTGATATACATTTCACATTGTGTGTGTGTGGAGGGAATAGGAACGGGAAAGGAACTGGGACACTCACTTTAGCTCCACCCTTGTAGAAATCAGCAGCAACATAGATTCAGCCCAAGAAACAGCAATTACAGGGTCTTGGCTCATCTCCACAACATAAAATAATTTGGACTTCCCAAAATGACTTCAATATTTGTTCCCATAAAGGCCTCAAGAACCTCTTGATCAGCCTTAGACAACTTCATTTCAACTACATTTGTTGGTGGCACTGTGACTAGTTGTTGTGCAACATATAATAATTTGTGACTACTTTTAAACTTTTGATGGGTACGAATGAAATTTTTTTACTGATGGGTTTTGTGGGGGCAAGGTGAAAAAAAATGAGAGAGAAAGTTGGCTGGAAATAAATCAGCGAAGAGAAAAGGAATACCTGGAATTCAATCCTTTAAACTATCCATATTACAAGGATTTCTTTAATTTTTTGAAAAACAATTCTTAGAATTTCGGTCATCTCGTAAAACACAAAATCTACATAGAACGACAAACACTTGAATACAATTTACAAAGGTCGCATAAATTTAGTGTGGTAAAACCCTCGATGTGAAGAAAAACATCCACGGGACACTACGGTTAAATAAAAAATTTCATTATGAGAAAAGAACTATAATAGAGTTCTCCAAAGTGCTAAAAGGATCCAATAAGAAGGTATCTAAACGAACATAAGTTGACAACAAAATCGCCAATACAAACAAACACCAAATACAAGCTACTTTCCTTGACAAAAACTAATACCAAATGACTTTCAATTCCAACCAAACTTTCCAGATACCATGAATCCCCAACAAGCTGACAAAATTTCGGCCAAAACGAAACACAACCCAGCAAACTGAAGCACTAATGAAAGACCAGGTTCGAAACTTGATAGAACTTAGAAGACAGCAGAAAATCTCTTGAAAACCTTCTTGATACACTGATCTTGGATAGCTCTAAATTTAATGTCCATCTTCAGAATCAAGGTTATAGAGTCTTCTAGCACACATCCAAAAACCAGGACGATCTGACAGTTGGAGATTTGTAGACTGCAAACTGAAGTAAGAGTGTTCCTATTAATGAACAGTTTCTCAGTGGTGTTCTTTTTTCTAATGTGTCTCACTGCATATATTAGCTTATCGCTCCATTTTTCCCTTTCGTAAGCCTTGCTGACATTTTTTATATTATTTGACAAATTTTAAAAAAAAATCCTTAAAACACAATAACCGGTAGAGATATTCACAGAAACTTCTTATTAGATATTTGAAATACTGATCAGTATCTCAGGCTGCCCCAAACACAGGTTGATTATATTTAAGTTTCACTTCTATTTACATGGTCATATTTACGGATGATCTGCAGAAAACAATACAGCTACACATAGTCTTTAAAGTAGGCTCCTTAGCAAGAGTGTCAATTTACACAAATGAACAAACACATTGGTGTATACATATTTCTCATCTCTGACAGGCTTGTTTGATCCAGAAAGAAGGCAAAATGTAGTGAATTTAGCAAAATGCAAGGGAATGCTAACTACAATTTTCACACAAAAAAAAGTTCTCTAAACAGACACCCAAACCAATGCCCTCAAAGCTAATGAAATTAGATGGTGGAATCATAAACAAGTCCGAAGAGCAGCAATCATAATAATTTTATATATTGAAATAACTGTTTCTCAGTAATTATTTCAAATTACAGCGTTTGTGTAGTTGGCTTTTCTTTTGCCTCTTAAAGTTGAGAGGAAATTTAAGCATGGAACTTATGTGTTTGATCAATGAATCCACGATTCTGGGGACAGATCCTGAAATGCTTATACCTATTTATCTGTAGAATAGCACACTGCTGGAGTCTCTAAGTCATCTTCCCTGATACATGCTTCTTCTGGCAGCTTGAAACTTAGACAATACATATCCTGCAGTACAGAAGTGTTAATTATACAGTGAACTACCAAATTGTTTGCCTATTTAACTCCCTATTATGATATCGCTTTGCACCTTGTATGGAGCAACATTTCTAACCCAATGAAATACTGGATCTTGTATACCAGCCTTTAAAGCAGACTCTGCTTCCTGCCAAACAGACAACAGGTACAGGTCCCAATATAAGATAAAGAAAAAAGAGAGGATTAAACACAATAATTATCAATCTGAAATTTTGTATATACAGTTAATCATGTAGTGCATGCAAACACCCAGTAAGAGTTTATGATAACCATGCTAAAGCTAAAGGGACTTACAGATAGTATTGATTCTCTCGTCTCAGTTGACCTCATGAAGCAATAACAATGAATCCAAGGTAGTGAACCCTTCCAGAATTTCCTCCGAATAAGGCCTCTGAATGAGTCTGCAAAAAACACACCAAGCTTTCAGTTATTCTCATATTGCTCTTGTGCAAAGGAAAAAAAAGCATCAGAGAAAGGAAATTGAACCGCCCGAAACATGAGTAAACACACATCAGAAGTTGGATAGACAAAAACAGATTAGCATCCCAAACATCTACGCCAGAAATCTATATAGATGGAGTTTAATAAGATTAACATCCCACAAAATTGCATTTTGTTTAGATATTCAGCAAATAACCACCTACTCATGAAAAAAGCCCAAGGAAATACTCCTGTTTCATGATAAGATTCAGACGTCATCAATATTAGAATGACATGATGCCATCAGTTAGCCTTTTATAGCAGCATTTGTATAAAAGAATCTTATATCCATAGGGGTAAATATGATAAAACTTGCAGTAAAACATGCAGAAATCTGCAAATGTGACTTTATTAGAATTGCAAGGAACCCGAAAATAATGCGGTTTGTTTCAGTATAATATTAGCTCCAAATAAAGTTTCATAAAAATTGAACGACTATACGGGCACAGCATGGCTAAACTACACGACACAAAGATCAGTACAAGTGAACAGAAATCTTTAAGCTTCACATCTTAAAACAGGTGGCATGAGCTTATATGGAGGAAAATTGTTGTCTAGGTCAACAAGTTGGTGCAAATCTGCACATATACGCATGGAGTAAAGAGAGAATCTGGGAGATTCATAAGATGTCATTATACAAGTAAGGTTTACTATCGACTAAAACAGAATGTGCAGATATATATAGGGATCGAAACATACCAATAAATTGAAGGGCAGAAGCTGGAAGATTCATTATCACATGATCAACATGCTCCCAAGGTTTAGTATCAACTGACACAGAAGCTTTTCTTTGCGTATTTTTGCCCTTGCTTACCTTTGAAGATGCACCAACATTGTTCGCACTTGCAGCTTCTGCAATAAAATATGAGATAAAACAGTCTTAGCTAACATAATACTACACATATCTTAGTGCAGTATTTAGAGCATGTATCTGAATTCAATAAGCTACACACATATTAAGTACAGCACGACGGGCTAACTAAAATAATATGACCTGACAATAGTCCTGTAACTATGAGTCCATGTCTCTCTGTGCATGGGTATTAGTCTTGTTCATGTGACAAGTATATCAGTTTTAAATTATTAGTATATTTCTCTGTCAGCTTTCTGAAATAATGGCGTACGATAAATCAAATCTAGAGAAGTTATACCGTATATGCACGGCTAACAATCGAGGACGAAGAGGAGGGAGGGATCGTCGTGGGGGGTGAAGAAGTACAGGAGAAGAAAGAGACCTTTGTGTTGGTAGGGAAATTCTTGACGGAGAAAAATATTAATTTCCAGGCAATGCAAAATGTTTTAGCTTCCTTGTGGAGGCCAAAGGAAGGTATGGAAGTGCATGATATTGGAGGCTACAGGTTCTCCTTCGTTTTCTATCACATCATGGACCTTCACAAAGTTCTCGACGGGGGACCATGGTCATTTGAACAAAACTGTTAGAATAATAATTCAAAGTTGCTTTTTTATTATTATAATTGTTTTTTAATTATCCAATTTGTTAGTAGGATAAGTATAATTAGTTGAAGATGAGGATAAATAGAATTAGTTTAGTAGTGATAAGTATGGGAAATTCTATCTTTTAAGATTAGTTGCTATAAAATGAGGTGATGTATTCAGAATTTTATAACATAATACAATGTAGAATTTTCTGCATATCTCTTTTCTTTCCCTGCTCTTACATAAAAAAACCAACAAATGGTATCAAGAGCTTTAAAGATCTTAAAGGTGGGCCTGTGAGAATTTGAGTGAAAATAAAGTCATGGCTGAAGAAACAGAATACGATACGAAGAAAAAGATTGTTGGCACAAGGGAAAGCCTCAATGTTTTAAATGCAAGAGGTTATATTGGAGAGACGTGCTCCAATGTGTAAATTGGTGAGAAGTGCATCAAAACATATGTAATTGGTGAGAAGTGCATCAAGACATGAAATTGGTGAGAAGTGCACCTTGAAGAAAATGGTGGAGAGAAGTGCTCCTCATTTGTGTGAAGAGAAGTGCTTCAACAAAAATGGTGATGGTGGGAAGTACATCATGGTCAAAGAAATTTTAGAACTTTGAATTAAGAGGGAATGTTAGAATAATAATTCAAAGTTGCTTTTTTATTATTATAATTGTTTTTTAATTATTCAATTTGTTAGTAGGATAAGTATAATTAGTTGAAGATGAGGATAAATAGAATTAGTTTAGTAGTGATAAGTATTGGAAATTCTATCTTTTAAGATTAGTTGCTATAAAATGAGGTGATGTATTCAGAATTTTATAACATAATACAATGTAGAATTTTCTGCATATCTCTTTTCTTTCCCTGCTCTTACATAAAAAAAACCAACAAAAACACTCTAGTGTATAAACAAGTGAAAGGAGCGGAGGATCCCCATTTGGTAAATCTGAATGAAGTTGATATTTGGATGCAAGTTCATGATATCCCCAAGGGATTTATATCAGAAAATATACTAAAGAGTGTGGGGATATACATAGGAAAGTACGTAACATCGGATCCTGCAAGCTTTGATGGCTTGTGGAAACCATTTGTACAGATTCGTGTTACTGTGGATATTACAAACCCTTGAAAAGACAAATGAAAATCAAGAGAGAGGGAGGAAATTGGAGTTGGCTGAATTTTAAATATGAACGATTGGGAAATTTTTGTTTTGTCTATGGGATCCTGGGGCATAGAGAGGGAATGTAACGTTGTTTATGCCAATCCTGATAAAGAATTTGAACGTGCTTACGAGGTGTGGTTGAGAGCACCTAATCGAAGTATGAAGAATAATGTAGGAGCAAGGTGGCTGAGAAACATGGAAGGGGAAGTAACTGGACGGAAAATAGTGGTGGTGGTGGTGCGAAGCAGCAGACGGCGGTTGGGGATAATGAGAATGAAACGGCAAGATTTACGGAGATTGCAGGAGTGATGCGCGAAAGAAGGGGAGAAAATCATGCCGTGATGATCTTACCGCGTAATCAGGAAGGGAGGGGTAAGGAAAGTAGTATTTCAAATTTGAGCGGTATACCAGATAATGGAAATATAATATTAGAGGCAAAAAGGAAAAGAAGTGAGACTGAACAAAGCGAAAAGGGGCCTGGGCCTGCTAATATGCAATTGGATAGGCCTCTGAACAATATGGAAGATACAGTGATTGGACAAACGGATTCAAAAAACTTGCAAAGGGCGGGCTCTGGACCCCAGGCCCGCCGAGTATTATGAGTTTCCTAGTCTGGAACTGTCGTGGACTGGCCAATCCACAAGCAGTTCGATTTCTTAAGGAAATCGTAAGTCAGTTAAGGCCAAGCTTGATTTTCTTATCTGAGACGTTGGTGAAAGGGAGGGTAGTGGAGAATATTTGTAAGGCTATTCATTACAGTGGTTGTTTCGTAATAGATGCAAACGGTCATAGTGGAAGTCTAGCATTGATATGGAAGAGTGAAAGGGGGGGTCCAGATCTAAGGAAGTTGTAATCATTACATAATTTTTTTAGTTGTTTGTGATCAGATAGGGAGGTAGAGGTACATGGGTTTTTATGGATGTCCTGGGAGGGGTAGGAGACAAGAATCATGGAACTTGTTATGAGATTTGGCAGGGGCATCACAGCTACCATAGTGTATACTGGGAGACTTTAATGATCTCATATATATACATGAAAAGCGAGGAGGGAAGAGGCATCCTGATGCGTTGTTAGACGGGTTTAAAACAACGGTGAGTCAGTGTAATCTCAGTGATTTGGGTTTTATTGGAAGTGAATTCACGTGGGAGAAATCACGAGGAACAATAGCATGGATTCAAGAACGCCTGAACAGGGGCCTTGCAAGTAAGGAATGGAGGGAGATTTTTCCAGGTGAAGGTGATGGAAGTATCAACATCAGACCATTTGCCGTTGTTTCTTGAGTTAAACAAGATGGTGTATGTTCAGAAAACAAAAAAGTTTAGGTTTGAAAACGTATGGATTAGGGAGGAGCAATGCTTTAAGTTGGTACAGGACAGTTGGAGGCAAGTCGAGGGAAGGAGTATAGTGGATAAGGTGGAATACCTAAGTATGCAATTGGAGGAATGGGGGGTGGTCGAGTGAAGGAAATGAGAACGAAAATTCAGAATTTGAGAAAAGATATGAGGAAATTGCAGTCGAGAAGGGATAATTATGGGGTAAGAAAATATAACGAAGCAGGGTGGGAGTACCTAAAATTGCTCAAACAGCAAGAAGTATTTTGGAAGCAGAGAGCGAAGCAATTTTGGCTCCAGGCAGGGGATCAAAATACAAGGTTTTTTCATAAATTTCCTCAAGGGTGAAAGAAACATAACCAACTGAAAAAACTGAAAGATAAAGATGGAAATTGGCATGACAACAAAGAGGAGATAAAGCAGATTATTATAGAGTATTTTTCTTACTTATTTCAAACATCAGGGCCAACAGAGGTGTTATCTGAGAGGGAGAAAGTGGGACAAATTACAGAGGAACAAAACCAGCATCTTATTGCACCAGTTACAAGTGAAGAGGTCAGAAATGCAGCATTTTCTATGCACCCGGATAAATCACCGGGTCATGATGGGTTAAATCCGGTATTTTTTCAAGCATATTGGGGTATAGTTGGGGTGGCGTATAGTTGGGGTGGATATTGTGAGATTTTGTCAGGTTTTCTTTAGTACGGGAGAGTTGTCAAGGGGAATAAACCGAACACTGGTATGCCTTGTACAAAAAGTAAAACGGCCACAACAAATGACAGATCTTAGGCCAATTTCGTTGTGCAATGTTTTGTTTCGTATATTATCTAAAGTTATGGCAAATCGTTTGAAAAAATGCTTGCCAATGTTAATCTCAGAAAAACAAAGTGCTTTTGTCGAAGGGAGGCTTCTTACGGACAATGCTTTAATGGCTTTTGAGATTAATCATTATATACGTAGAAGAACTCAAGGGAATAACGGTATAGTCAGGCTCAAAATTGATATTTCAAAGGCATACGATAGACTAGAATGGTGCTTTCTTGAAAATATGATGGTAAGATTCGGGTTCAATGACTTATGGAGGGACAGAGTGATGCAATGTGTGAAAACAGTGTCGTATAATTTTATGCATGATGGAGATGAGTTCGGTGATGTTATTCCACAACGGGTAATTAGACAAGGGGATCTGATTTTCCCGTATTTGTATATTCTATGTGCAAAAGGGTTGAGTTCAATTATAAGACGGTATGAAGAAGTGGGGTTAGTTCATGGGCGTTTGATTTCTAGATGTGCACCACCTATTTCACACCTTTTTGCCATTGACTGTTATTTCTTCTTCAAAGTGAAACGAACTGAGGCTATGAATATGAAAAACATTCTCATGAGATATGAGAAGCTATCAGGCCAATCAATTAATTTAAGGAAGTCAATTGTGGTGTTCAGCCCGAATACAAATGATGCAGATAGAGCTTAGGTTTGTGATACCCTCTAGGTTAACGAAGTTTCTACACCTGGGAACTACCTTGGTCTACAGATGTTTATTGGAAGAAAAAAACCCAGTGCATTTAGTTTTTCGGCAGAGAGAGTGAGTAACAAGCTGCACGGGTGGGGGAATAAAACAATATCAAGAGGGGGAAAGTTAGTGCTATTAAAAACAGTTGCTCAAACCATCCCTAACTTTTGGATGAATTTGTTTCAAATTCCTAGAGAGGTGTGTGCAAGTATACAAAAAAGTATGAACTCGTTTTGGTGGGGTAATGGTGGAAGTGGTAAAGGAATAAGGTGGTTAGCATGGGATAAGTTATGTGATGTGAAAGCTGGAGGAGTGGAGGAGGGTTAGGATTCAGAGAGATGAGTAAATTTAATGTGGCTATGCTCGCAAAGCAAGGGTGGCAACTGCTAAACAATGAAAACCTGTTAGTGACAAGTATCATGAAAGCAAGGTACTTCCCAAATTCAGATTTTTTAAGTGCTAAAATAGGTGTAAATTTGAGCTATATGTGGAGAAGTATAATTGCAGCTCAAAATGTAATTAAGGAGGGAAGCAGGAGGCGTATTGGCAATGGTGAGAGTACTACGAATGTGTGGAAAATTTCGTGGCTGCCTTGTCAAAGTAATGGATATATGACAACTAGTATGCCAGCTGAATTGGAGAATGTAAATGTGGTGAATTTGATGATTGATAATGGAAACAATTGGGATGAGGCAGTGTTAGTTGATGTTTGTAATGACAGAGATAAGGAATTGATCAAATGTATCCCAATGCCAAGTCGTAATATTCATGATTCATGGTTTTGGATACTCGAAGATACAGGATGTTTCACGGTTAAAAGTTGCTATAGAAAGCTACATGGGAAACTTCTGGAAGAAGTTGTGGTCTTTACAGTTGCCAAGTAAAATAACAAATTTTATGTGGCGAGTTTATCGAAATTGGTTGCCAAGCGCTGTGAACTTATCGAGAAAAAGAGTGCAAATTGATACAAAATGCTCGTGGTGTCTAGTTCGGAATGAGGATGACACTCATGTATTGTTTGATTGTTCTTTTGCTCGAGAAATTTGAGCAGCATTGGGGGTACAGGAGGTGCATCAAAATGAGTATGAAGGAAGTGCAATAGAGATTCTATATCAAGTGTTTAACATATGCACAAGGTAGAAACTGGTTTTGATTGCTATGGTTTACTAGAACTTGTGGAACAAGCGTAACAAATGGGTTTGGGATAAGGTGGTTATGTCTGAGTATGGAGTTCAAGCTATAGCAAGGAACCTGATTATGGAATGGAGGCGGTGCCAAGCGGAGAAATTGACAAACAAACCTGCAATGAACACAAGTCCCAGGCGTTGGAGTCCTCCGCCACAGGGATGGGTGAAAGTGAACATTGATGCGACTGTCTTTGAGGAGTTGGGATGCATAGGAGTTGGTAGTGTGCTCAGAGATGCAGATGGAAGCTTTATTTGTGCAAGAAACCACAGAGTGCCAGTGAACATACAGCCTCACGAAGATGAGGCTATGAATTTGAAAGAGGCGTTGTCTTGGGTGAAACAGATGGGATATACACGGTGCATATTCGAGACAGATGCAAAAATCCTCGCAGATGCTTGCAAGGAAGTCCAGGGCAAAGCATATTTTCATACTATTGTGTCCGAGTGTATCGATTTGTTTAAGCACTTCGAAACTGTGCTAGTTGAATTTGTGTGTAGGTCTGCGAATGAAGTTGCTCACAAGTTAGCACGGGCTACTCATTCTATGTCAGGCATCCATGAGTGGTATCATACTGCTCCGGAGTTTATTTACGATGTATTGGTGATTGATTCTATTTAATGAGAATGCAAGTACGTCGTTTATTCAAAAAAAAAAAAGTACAGCACGTTAATTGTCCATTTTTACCACCCTGAAATTTTAACAATACCTTCTTTAGAAACTTCAGAACACCGTTTAAGAGCAGTCACACTTCCCTCTTTATTCACACCTAAAACTTTGACAGCACCCAGAGAAATTGAATTATCGCATGGAATTTCTTTCACCTTACCTGCACAACAAATAAAGATAATACAGTATTGATAAGTCTGTTGTAAGTACGTATATCTATTAGGCAGAGTGGCAGGGGTACCGTTTGTCTGCCCAAGGTCTTCATCTTTTGGTACTTTGTCCAGATCGTTGGACGAGTCAAGAAAAGGAACAATATATTGTGTCTCGCAAGTAGGAACAACCATCAGTTGTGCAATAAATTTCCTAGCATCCATATTGTATGTATTAACGCAGTCCTCAACCTTGTTGATTTTGACATTGATCCTCAGATACGTAACACTGTCTGGATTTAAATCATTTGCATACACTAAGCATCCTTTCTTCGCTGCTGGAATAACAAATGGGCCAATACCAGCAAACATGTCACATATGGTTTCCCCTGCTTGAAACTGTGAAATCAACCTTATATGTTCATGCTCCAACCTTGAATTCCAATAGACCAAGCCATAATCAAGCTTGAAAGTTGCACCAAACTGCTTTACTTCTGTAGTCATGTCAGCTTTCCCAGCTAGTACTTCAAATTTTGGTACACGGAACTCATTGGTAATACATCCAACTTTATTAACAACCGTCTGAATTCTGGGATAATTTTTCTGAGGATTTCAAAAAATAGAAATGAAATATTAGAAGATGCAATATTAGAAGATGCACATGCACACATTCACACACTACCCATTTTTTAAATACCTTCTTTCTGTGTACTTTATCCTCAGTTTAAGAATTCTGAATTTTTTGAGTCCTAAACCCCGAAACTGATACCCCGTAAGAAAAAAGGCACGTATTAACTTTAAAAATCATAAGCTCTTTTACAGATAATGTCAAACTCTTCAGTTTGGAGTTTTGACAACCTTGTAACACAAAAAGGTAATAAAATAATACTAAAGAACTGATTATTTAAAGAAGATATATACTGGCGATTTAAGGTTCAGACTTTACACAACCTTCTAAAGACACACCACTACAAAACTAAACTATAAATGAAATTTAAGATGTTGTAATTTCCATTATAGAGCACATATATTTTATTAGGTAATCAGCATTGATGGGGGCAGTCAGGCAGATAAGGGAGAAGACTCGATGCAATTTGTGGAAAGTCTAAGTCTCTCAGAGAGAAAAACCAGATGCATGTGTTAATCATATCTAAGCAAATCAAAATAGAAGCAAAAAAACTAGAATCTAGGCATGCTCCCTCTATCTCAATTGCAACAGATTACAGAGGCATGCCATTGGAGGGTAGAGAGAGATCTACTTACCACAAATACCCTCCAAATAGCTGCAAGGTGTAAAAAAATGAAAACATGAAAAAAGATTTGTAGATTTCACACTGATCGAGTAGAGAAACAATGAGTGACTGGACAGATGTACATAACACCAACAATTAACTCTCATGGACATCACATACAAAGGGTATCTTATAAGTAGAGATAGTATTCAGGCGTATTTATGGAGGAACAGTAAGGAACATGACTAGTAAAACTTACATCATATATAACCTTCGCAATAACATTCTTGTAAGGAAGTAGTTCATTTTTTATGTTCATATGAGCAATGTGACCTGTATAAGAAAATGCATGTTATTTTCATCCATCACAAGTGAGAGATGAAGAATCCACCCAAAATAGATAGTCATAGTGGAAAAGAAAAATTAGATATTCTCCAGAGAAAACTTATGTCAATAAACTTCATCAGGAGGGATACAACAGGTAAAGCAGAAAAACTGAAGTAATAGAAAATACTTTTTATACTTAACTATAGTTTCGAATGATGATGGTGCTTCAATCCCAGGAGGAAGAATCTGCTTCAACACGTGATCTATTGTGCAATATTAACCATTAAGGTAGTGAGTAACTGATCAAAGTAAAGAGCTATACATTAGCTGAACTGATTCACAGAATCAATGTAGTAGTAAAACAGTAAATATGATTATCGCAAGAATCTAAGGATTAAAGAGAGTGAAAGTGTGTGGAGTGTCGTTGATAATAAAATAAAACAAGATATAGTAGGCAAAATATACAATTTTCACATGCTGGAAGGAAATAGTCATATTCAAAAATCACGTAGTATACTTTTTCCCGATTTGTGGGTTAAAACATTGATAAAAACATATCTGTTATATTGCATGTTCTGCCTTGGAGTTGGAGGAACATGGTGTTTCTTCTGTTGTATATTATCATCAACAAGGGCGCTAAAAAGTGACCTCTTGTTGAAGCTCTTACTTTTAAATGGATTATAAGTCATGAAGACGTCCAACAAAAATTTGCTGGAGAGCATTACCCACCCTGAGCCAGGGTGACGGCCTGAGGCCCATGACTCAGGAAGGGCATACATCTGGATAAGACCCACTTTTATTATGCATATAATCAATTAATTTCTAATAATGCGAGTGTACTTAGGTATATATTTCAATTAAGTTCTAATAATGCGAGACAAGTTACATTTAAGATAAAGAGTACATAATGCTCCTATTTGACTGCTATGGCTATTAAATATATATATATATATATATATATATATATATGTGGAAACAGATAATCTATACTATTATATAATAAGCAAACATGAGATCTTTTGTAGTCTTTTGTAGTCACTTGGTTAACCGTAGAAAAGATAATAACCGTTAGATATTTAGTTAACCATAAAAAGAATATAGATCGTCGGATCTTCTCTTTATACTATTATTATATAATAATCAAACATGAGATCTTTTATAGTTTTTTGTAGTCACTTTGTTAACCATAGAAAAGATATACTATTATACTGTAATAAATTTTTGAGTGCACCATTTATGCGGTTATATAATATAATTAGGTTATAATTACAATAGAAACATATGCAATATAATATTACACTCTTGTACGTAATTTTTACGTTGAGATTCTATTACAATTATATACATACCTGCATCAATTATAAATTACATAGAAAATAAAATTACTATGATTTTTTTAGGGAAATTATCAATGGTATCCTTCTGTTTTTGACTTTTTCAAGTAGTGTCATTTCGTGTTTTTGACTTGCGAGTGGTACCCCTGAAGCATGTGATTACACTAAATATACCATTCCGTTAATCAAATCGTTAACCAAACGTTAACCTAATCAATTTTTATAGAAAAATTCTCAATAGTACCCTTCTCTTTTTGACTTTTTCCAAGTGGTGTCATTTCGTGTTTTTGACTTACGAGTGGTACCCTTCATGTTTTAGACTGGTTTTTGTTGGTTTAGAC
This sequence comes from Oenanthe sinensis, assembly GCA_028671895.1. NCBI lineage: Eukaryota > Viridiplantae > Streptophyta > Magnoliopsida > Apiales > Apiaceae > Oenanthe > Oenanthe sinensis. The sequence continues at coordinate 21,825,582 of CM053803.1, read as the reverse complement.
TATTTTTTGTGAATTATTTTGATCATTCTGTTTCTAAGTGTATGAGACTTTTATAATTGTAAAAAGTTAAGGGAATTTCTATTATGCAGATCATTTTTTTTGTATTTTAATATTTGGTTAACATTTTAATTAACAGAATGGCATATTTAGTGAAATCACATACTTCAAAAGTGCTACTCATAAGTCAAAAACACAAAATGACACCAATTGGAAAAGCCAAAAACAGAAGCGTACCATTGATAATTTCCCTTTTTTATAATATTTTAATATGTTGTCATGTGCCTTGCACAAGATCTTCATGTGCTTGTAAAGAATAATACTGCCTATGACAATTATCCATATGAAATTAAGAAGATAAGTGAATTTAAGTTCACAGAAGTGCCATGATAATTCCTAAATCAGTGACAAACGTGTTCTCTAAAAGAAAGTAATATAAGAATTTGAATACATATAACTGACCTGCACCCAAGCAGGAATATCCAAGGGTCACCGAATAAGGAACTACTTCAACTTTAGAAAGCTTCTTCAATTCATCAATTTTTTCACTTGGAATATCAGATAAATCTGTTAGTCATAAAGATGAAATAAGACATTATTAAAACTTTTTCATTGGTTAAAATAATTATGCATAAAGATGAAATAAGATGTTGTTAACTTTTCCATTAGTTACAAGAATTACTATCTGTATTACAAGAGAGCGTATATATTATGACAGTTCATAAGAACAATAATATATATATGGTCATACTCCAATGAGAACCAAATCACAAAATTACTTGAAACAAATCATTACATTCTTTTGAGCAAATCATCAAGTTCTATCAGCACTAAAGAAGATGCAATTTATTGCAAAGTTAAAGATAATCGACAAGAGAAGATAGGGAGGAAAAATGACAAATGAAGAGATCAGTGGGAGGAGCACAGAGAACATCACTGGGAAGTTAATAAGGAGGATATACATGTATGTATGGATACGTGTGTGTTTATATACCGAGAACAAAATGGCTGAGATATCTTTATAAGGGCTGAGATATCTTTATAAGGAATAAATGTGGTAGTTCTCATATAAACAATAAATATGTGGCAGTTCTCGTTTAAGCACTTGCCTATATATATGTGCAATACATGATACACCATAATGTTTACATACCTAACACTTACTCAGACCTCCCAAAAGAATGTTTCAAGTTAAAATAAATCAAGAAAATAAAGTCAATGAGAGAGGATAATAAAAGTTATATTTTACCAAGAGTAGAATAACAGACTTCACTATAGGTACACTAACATATTTCTTTCTTTCCTTTGAAGATGGCCTCTAAGTTCACTTCATATCAACTAAAGCTTAAAAAAGACAACAAGAAATCTCAAGCCAACAAGGAATCTTGTGTAGCACCTAACTTACAAAATAGCACTTTGTTGGATGGAAAATGTTCATTTGGATGTAAGATCAATAACATCACGAACAGAAATGGCAGCACATAGAAAGAAATAGAGAACTGCAAGCTTAAGATAAGAACTTGATGGCTGAGGGGGTGTTATGATGAAATACAAGAAATAGCAGACGTTTCAAGAATCTTCCAACACCTACAAAAGACACTAAATTACTGGCAGTGTTCATAATCGCGAGTTGTTACTTCAAAGAGTAAAATGCAAATGACTCAAACAGATAAAGTCAAAAAAATCTTAAAAGAATGTTCACATTGAAGTACCAGGATTCTGAACCATCTCAGATAGTATAATATAACGGCTTTCCTCACTTGTTGGATCTTTGGTAATCGGTTTGATTCGGGCTCTGTCAAGCAAGTACCTACAGTAAAATGACAAATAAAGAATATAATGTATGTTGTGGTTTCCATTTTAATACGTATAGGTGTCAAATTCGATAAGCACACAAAATTTAACAGCATAGGATAGAAGGCTTTGCATCATCAAGAAATACAACTCTTTCTTACCCGTGAATCCTTATTTATTAACATACTCAGGCGGCTTATACGACAACTATCCTAATAGTGACTCAACAACTACTGCTGCTAGGAATTCTCAACGTACAAGACTTAACAACAAGAAGTGAAATTCTAATAGCATAGGAGTAAATAAAGAAAATAAATTATTTAAATTTTAAACGAGAAAATTGAATAAATTCAAGAATCGCAACTAAAGATATAGGATGGTAGAGCAATATAAAATGAAGAGATAAGCAAGTTAAGTTAAGAAGGAACATACCCATCTAGTAATATGGAAGCAGCCTTACACAACTCCCGAGGGAAACGAATTGCATACAATTTCAACTCCACGTTAAGCTTGCTCTCGTCCAACATTTTCCGATCAGAACGTTCCTCAGTTTTAATTTACCGGTCAGCTACCGTCTCCCGCCGTCGCTGCTAATGGCTCCGTTTAATAAATTCAAATTTGTACTGATTCTTTCAAGGAACCGTTAATATGTTTTCTTATATATATGGGTTCAGGTGTTAATTTCGGGTTTTTGGTCGGGTGGAATGATTGCTGTTGAACAGTTCTGTTGGCCCTATATGTCACAATTTGGGAAGAAAATGCCCTAAATGGCACATTCCAAAAAAATGGCCCTAAATAGCACTCCAAAACGCTACATCGTGTAGAGTTTTGGAGAGAAAAAAATCCCCCAAAACGCTACTTTAAATTGCGTTTTTTAGCCCAGAACTCAAGATAAAGTAGCGTTTTTCTCTAAAAAAATTTAAAAAAAAAATTCAAAACGTTACACGAAATAGCGTTTTTTCCCGAAAATAATTTAAAAAAAGTGCAAAAAGCTACACGAAGTAGCGTTTTCATCCCTTTTACAGCACGCCACACTATGTAGCGTTTTGGAGTGCTATTTAGGGCCATTATTACGAGTTGTGCCATTTAGGGCATTTTTCTCTCAAATTGTGACATTCAGAGCATTTTCTCCTTTTTTCTTTTATTGCTCGGGAAATATAAACTTTGTCACAGGTAACGGACATGTATAAAATATTATTATTGTTATTAAATAATTATGAATAATTAACGATTTAGTTGTAGTTAAATTTATTTTATTGTACTTAAATTTAGCTATTTTAAATATAAAGTATTATAAAAGTAGGGTTTCGAGTTCATTAATTTTTGGGTCATTTTCAGGTTTCGAGTTCGTGTCTGATTGTATCCGGTTGTTTCAAGTTGAATATTTACTGATCCAAATTCACATTTTTTCGGGTTCCGAGTTCGTATCCGATTGTATTGGTTGTTTCAGGTTGAATATTTACTGACCCAAATTCGTATTTTTTCGGATTGAGTTCGTGTCGAATTTCAAGTTGGGTCAGAAATTGTCACTCCTACTCTGATATCATAACTTTGTGGAGTGGTATCGGATATAGTATATAGTTATTGTTATTTTTTAGAGCAAATCCATTACATAGCTAAATGTTGACTGTATAACTATAATAAGAACTAAAACCTAAAACCTAAAACCCCCACTCCAATGTATAATTATAATTAAATGGAAAAATGCATAAATGGATAATTGATTCTACAACCAAAAATAGCTATAACCTTCTCTGTCATGTTATTAAATAGCTAAAAATGAAATGGAAATTGACTCACTTTAGATGAATACTAAAAGAGTTTGGTAAAATGTTGAAATTAATTGATCGGAATTTGAAACTAGCACTGTAGCGCAAATTTTATTTTAACATAGAAACACTTTTTGGTACCATATTATAACAATGATCATAACCGTTTTTCATTTAATATTGAACTTGCTCTTGTACGCTACATCAGCTATTTATCATTTCAAATTTTGTGACTCCGAGTTCTATATTTTATAGTTCGAATCTCAACGATTCCTCTGTATTGTAAAATGCAATCTCACATTCTAATACCAAAGGAGCAGAGGAATGCTGCTCTAGTCGTATCAGTGTGTCACAATCATTTATCAAGAAGCTCGAGTTTTAGTGGACAACGTGTATACGGGTAGATAAAGTATAGGGTCAAGCGTGGATAAATACAGGGTCAAGAAGCTCCAGTTTAGTGTTTTAGTGGAGACAAAAGTGTACCAGCGTGGGTACTTAGAAGATGGAGATGCTTGTAAAAAAATCCTGCTTGCCATATAATTAAAAAAAAATCCAAGTGCCCTAACTTAATTTTTAAATATGTGAATAAGTGGATCTTAACAGTCAAAATCAGGTAGCAACCAACCCTCGGCATTACCTCTTTGACATAATTAATTATGCAAAAACAAGTGATACCAACAAACATGCTTCTGTGGGTCACTTGGAAGACAAATGATAATGCATACCCAATCTAGTCACAATCTCACAAGTCATACCTTATCATAATGTGATCGACTTCAAATAGAGCCTAAACTTGCCCAATAACAAAACATAATGAATTCACATATTATGCCAAACCTGACTGTTTGGTGTCGTAACAGAAATTTGCTGGCAAATCTAGTACAAACAAGAAATAAAGTAGGTCTGGCCGTCTAGGTCCTCTGTGGAGTGAATTACAAACCGACTACCCATTTACATCAATAGCACAAGGCAACCTTCATCTTAAGGTTTAAATACAATGGAACAATAACAAATTGCACCGCCTAAAATATTTTTATACATCCAACAGATTATTATTACTATCCAGGACCAACAAGAAAAAGCTCTACATAACTCTCTAGGCAATGAGGAAAGGTAAAACAGTGAGCATGAAAGCTTCGTAAGTGAATGTTGCTGAACCCACGTATGCAGTATCTTTCTCCTTGAACTTCTCGGTAAGTCCCTGCAAAAGTCATGGGACTATCAAATTCCAAACGTACGTAAATATCATCTATATTTGTGGACATTTCAATGTCAATCATTATTGCACTACTGTATTCTTTTTCTTTCTTTTTTAAACGAACACTGCTGTATTCAAGTGGCTACAGATGTTACATAAAAAACCAAATTCAAAATGTCTCAAAAAATTCAACAAATCCCCATGAACTTGGCAGTAATATCATTAACTAAGCACAAAATACACAGAGCAAAATAATTTAATTCATATACTGTGATGTTTAAAGAGAAGCTATACCTTGACAGTCAGGCAGCACCTGTAATCACAACAGCCAAAAAAGAAAAAGGCAACGTCAGAAAGTCTAATCTACTAAGAACAAATACTCAAAAAAGTAAAACTAGTTGTCTTGGTTCATACTCGATAAAGTTATCGTATTCAATAGCCTTGTTCCTTCCACCAGTTTTGTCAAACTTAGACACCAACAAATCCAGAATGGCAGGTGACACGGCAAATCCAAGACTCAACAATGCCTCTCTCAACTCAGAAGCATCTATCTTCCCACTCCGGTCCCTATCAAATTTCTCAAAAATCGCCTACAACACAAACAGAGTTTATAACCATTACATTCACTTAATCCAACAATCCTAACAAACACGTAATTCTGACATCCAACAAAATGAACTCACCCTCCAGTTCTGAAGACTGTAAAACACGGCTGTAAATTCCTTGGGCCCTGCTTCCATCAACAAAAAAAATACATACATGTTATAAAATCACATTACACAGTCAACTTTATTATGTCGTAAACACACACAATGAAAATGAACATATACACATATAAGCGATTTCATTATTTATTAAAATGTGACTGTTTTTTTTTATCCAACCAGGGTGGTTATTTAATAATCCAGTTATGGACAAACATACATAATCATAATTCACAAATTCAGTAAAAATATGGTGAGAGTAAAACAAGTAATATCGAGATTGTAATAAACATAGAGAGAGAGGGGAAGGAAGGAGTGCGTACCGATTTTTCGAGAGGTGGAATGAGTGAAGTGAAACATGAGAAGATGGACAGTTGTCGTAAAGACACACAATGAAAATGAACATATACACACACATATAAGCGATTTCATTATTTATAAAAATGTGACTGTTTTTTTTTTATCCAACCAGGGTTATTTAATAATCCAGTAATGGACAAACATACATAATCATAATTCACAAATCCAGTAAAAATATGGTGAGAGTAAAACAAGTAATATCGAGATTGTAATAAATATAGAGGAGGGAGGGGGGGGGGGGGGGGGGAAGGGGTGTGTACCGATTTTTCGAGAGGTGGAATGAGTGAAGTGAAACATGAGAAGATGGACAGTTGTGATACTGAAGGTTTGTCGATAAGTGGTTAGGGCTTTTTGTAGCTCGAAATCATCAATAAACCCGCTCCCATCCCTGTCCGCCAACTGAAATGTTGAAATCACATTGGGATCCGTGCCTGGCGGGAAATTCAACGGATAAGCAGGTCCGGGGTAGGGAGGAGCAGAGGCGTATTGGTCTTTGTTCGGTTTAGTGTGATCATAGAGAGATGCGTGTTGGTTATGAAAGTGTGTGGGAGCTGACGTGTATGGGGAGGATTGGGGTTGGTTTGGTGGCGGCGCGTATGGGGCTGATGAATATAGGGATGGGGAGGGTTGTGGTTGGTTTGGCAGCGGCGCGTAGGGAGCAGATGCGTAATGGGAGGGGGGTGGCTGGGGGTTTGGCAGCGGCGCGTAAGGAGCAGATGATGGTTGTGAGTAATTGTAGTTGTAACCCGACGGGCGTGGGTAACCAGACATGTTTTTGTATGACTCACTCGTCACCGAATTATACCATAAGATTGTAAAGATTATTCAGTGTGTACTGTGTGTATATATATATATAAGTATGAACCCAGAGGCGCGTATATGGTTTCCGCCGTTGGTTTACGCGGCGACGGAAGAGACAGGAGAGTTTCGATATTAGAGCCGGGTTTCAAAATTATTTATATTTATATTTTATATATAATATTTACTTATATATACTTTTATCCATATGACCTATCTTTTAATTAATTATTTAAACTAAGTACATATTTCAGAAGAATAAACCCAGGCAAAACCCTGCATCTCTCCCGAGTGGCGGCCACGGTTTCTATCGTGTAAAGTCTCAATTCTTATTTAATTCTTATTTTTTGATTAATTTATTGTTATTTTTCAATAAACTCTCAATTTTTTTTATATTTTATTAGTTTCTCCTTTTAAGAGTTTGATTTTGGTGTTATTTATGTCTGGATTATAACATTATAAATCTGCATGATTTTCATAGTTCTATGATAAAAGTTTACATGAAATCACATCTACAGTCAATTTGTTCAAAATATTTGGGTCATATATTCATTAGAAAGTACATATATTCATGAGATCTTCAAAAACTCGTTTGGTTGAGAAGAAGGATTCAACATAGATATATATATTTAAGCGATTGTTCAATTTCGATTATATTTTTAGATGTCATATTATTTTTTATTATTTATTATTGAATGAATTGATTCCCTTTTTTGAAAAAAAAAAGAATAAAAATAATGTTCCGTACTCGGAACATTTTCAATACATTTATTTTTAATTAGAATGTTAATATGTATATGTAGAGGGTTCATTATTTTTAATGGAAATTAAATCAATAAAAAATTGTATTATAATTATTTGGAAAAAAAATTATTTTTATTTTTGGAATTTCTACCTTTTTATATAAAATTAATAGTAATTTTCTGAAAACCTTTGTACACTTTGCATCCTTCCAAGTGGATTATTGGTAATTGATTTTAAATTTTATAGTTTAGTTTTTTTTCGTTAATTTGCATTTCTTTCTCATTTTAATTATCAATTTACATCACATTTTTTTATATTTGTTGTTATTGTTAATGCTTAAATAAATAATTTAAACTTTTAACAAAACAAGCCTAAAATTTGTAAGATGCAAGATTTAAAAAAAAAATTATAATTTTTTTATTCTATACTTAGTACTTCTTTATTTATTTTTATTATTCTAATATTAGTTGTTTTAATTTTATTTAATAATTTGAATTTGTTCAAAAAAATATTTTATAATTTTCTTATTTATAGTTATTTTTTTATTAATTATGAATATAACAAAAAATTATATATTAAATAAAATTAAAACTGCTATTAAAAGAATAATACTAAATTAAATAAGAAAATTGTAAAATATTTTAAAAAATTCATATATCATACAAATTGTAGATTAATTTTGTTAAAGGTCTAAAGTAACTCTTTAAAAAGTAATAATAATTACAAATATAAATAAAAAATGAAGAGGAAATGCAAACTGACGAAGTAAATAAGGATGCAAATTGTCGAGAAAAAATAAATATAAGAAATTAAATTGTCAAATTTTAAAATAAACATACGCAAATGACAATAACCCATTTTTGGCGATGCAAAATGTAAAAAAAAAAAATCCTAAATGTAGAAAACTATTTTTTCTATGTCATAAAAATATAGATAAGAGATATGGTGAGATGGGAAGGAAATATTCTTTGGTTTTCTTTGAAAACTTAAAAGTATTGTATAGTTAAATCTCGATAAATGAATACGCTTAAAATTGGAAAATTATATTCATTAATCAAGAATATTCATTTATTAAATTGGAAAAAACATGCTCTCTTCTATTGAGATCGAAAAAATCATTCATTTAATAACATTATATAATTATCAGATATTCATTTATCGATGTACTTATTCCGAAAAGCCCTAGTAAATTCTCTTTATATCCTTGATGTGAACCAAGATCCTTGGCTTTAACTCCACAATAGTATGATATTATTCGTTGTGAGCCGAAAATTTGTATTTGAGCATCTCTCAAAAGCCTCATACTAATAAAGTTAATTAATTGCTCAGAGCATGTTTAACGGTTGTGCTAAAATAGATTGAGTTATTGCTATAATTTAGTACCAAAAAGTGATTTTTTGTGCTAAAATAACACAATATCTCAAATGCATCATTCTAAATCTTTTTCCAAATTGATAAAAGTGGTATTGAATATATTAGGTAAAAAATTGATGTCCCTCATTTATTCATTTCCCTCAATTATAGCTCAATCTATTTTTTATTTTATATATAGAACAAATTTAGCATAATGTTTAACACACCATTGAACCGTAGAATTTTAGTTTTTGTTCTGTAATATAGATATAGAACAAGATATAGCACACACATTTGTATACAAGAGTAAGTAAACTCTCTTATCTCCTTGATGTGAGACGGGTTGACACCACCCAACAAAATCTAGTTGTACATTTGTGAATTGTGATAAATGAAGTGAAATGAGCAACTTATGAAGATAACAAAATGATTTTTTGATCTATACTTGTGGGATTCTACATAATCCATCTTTATCGACAGAAACTGAGTATTTTACGGGGAAAGCTGTAATAATTGTAGTCCCAGTATGTACAATATATTCAAATCCAACACCTAACTCTTAAGAAAGACTATACAGTACCGAAACAACTTAATAAATTTAGAAATTTAATTTGTACTGTTAGGCCCTTATAGATCGTCATCAGGTATGGCATTTTCTATTACATTGATGCAGAAGCCAACAGATCTTCGATCCATCATGGCCTCAGCTAGATGTGATCGTGCTTCCTGATGACGACGTAGAAGAAGGATTGTATTTAGCACAGACCATCTTACTTGGGAATTTGCTTTCTTTTGTGTGAAACCTAAGCTATTAAGTAAAGAGTCCAGCTGTTACAGAAACAGAAATGATCAGACTCGGTTAACAAGTGGTTAATACAAGGGTATAGCCATATTGGGAAATTTTAAGCAGGCAACATATAGCAATATCTAAAATATTATGGCATCTCTTGTTAATAATCTGTGGAGATTGACTAAACTTATTTGATCTGAAGTACATGACATCTTTGATACAATAAGCTGAAGATGCGATGTTTTAAGTACAAGATCAGATACTGAATAAAAGAATGCAATCATGACACAACATTTCAAGAATACTCTGGTGCTTGACATTGATGCTCCAATGTGTGTGCGTTCTCTAATATAAAGGAAACAGAAATGAATGGTGTTCCCAACTGTTGAAAAGGTTAATAAATTGGATGAAGAAAAATCATTTACAAATGGGGCTTTATATCAAACTACCCACCCGTCTCACAAAAAAATATCAAGTAGCTACCTAATCTCCACGACGACTCATTTAAACCACTAAAGTGTCAAAATATATCATTTCGTTTAAAAAAATTGACAGTCAATATTAAGATCATGGATTGACTATTAATATGATGATTAGAAAGGATATGTGGAAAAAAAGAAAAAACAAAAAATAATTAAGTAACACGTCATTGATTAAACAATTAAAAAAATAAAAAGTAAATACGTTGTTATGGCAAAACACATGCATTACAAACCGGGGTTATTCGACATTCATGATGTCCGCAAACGAACACTAATACATACCGTAATTGCAGACTTGGGTTTTTTTTTACTATAGACGAATATGAAGATATATACAAAAGTAATTAAAGAGTTATATGCAAATGAAAAAAATTAAAAAACATAAGGGATGAACCCTAATATACAAGTATAAATACAAGTTTGATATAAATACTGACACATCATCGCAATTTTAACATTGTTTGTTAATTTTTTTTTAAAAATTAATGAAGTGATATATTTTGACACTTTAGTGGCTTAAATGAGTCGCCGTGGAGATTGGGTAGCTACTTGATATTTTTTTTGTGAGATGGGTGGGCAAGTTGATATAAAACCCTTAACAAATGCCATATAACAATTTAACAAAAAACAAATGCCATATAACATTATAGACTTTCGCAATAATAGTCTTTACCCCTTGGTTATTATTAGTAACAAGTACTTTTGTTTTGACAGGTTTATAAATAATTAGTAATAATAGTAACATAACAACCAGTATTTCTACTCTCATGTAGATCTAAGAAGAAACAGCTATACAAGTATATAACATATACCTGGTTAATATCAGCAAGACCTCCCTCAGCATAGCCATACAAAACATACTCAGTTGCAACACCTGCTAGTGCTATACAAGAGAACCTATTCAACATCTATATGAAAAACATTGAATACATTAAGTTATATTTTCCACTTAATCACTACATAGTAACTCAATTCAAATACAAAACAACATTCAGTCAATGACATTAATCAGGAAAGAGACTTACAGTTGCTGAAACTTTTCCATTATTAACCTGCATGTAAGATGAAGGTCCATGTTAAAGAATAAAGGCAAACAAAGTTCCTTATTTAATTGTATCATACTGGTAATAGATCATCTTGGTCTTCTAAGCTCTGAAGTTAGTATATATGTGGACACACGATATTATTAAGGAAACGCCAAGTAACAAAACAGCACTAGATGTCTAAATGCAATTTGGTTATTTGTTCTTTAGTCACAAGGCTACAGTAGATAAGTTTCATGTAAAGTCTAAAGATGGAACACTAAACTTCCAACTACTTGCCATTTCTGGTGTTGATAAATTAAGCTTGGCTACAAGTCAATTTGGATTAATAAAACATGGCAGATTTAAGACATGGTTTATACAAATATCATATTGGTGATTATTTGTTTAAAGAATGAAATTTTCAGATGTTTAAAATCATTTGTGGAATTATAAAAAACACAATACAAGTTCTTAGAGAACTCTATATCTTCTCGATTAGCTTTTACAAAAAAATAATAACATAAAGATCATTTTCTGTTCCATCTCCTAATTACTGGAAGGGAAAAATTAGAAAGCTTTCCAGAACGCACTAAACTTAATCTCTTTTCTTTTGGTATCTGAATTAGCTCGAGTCATCCAATTTTGTTGGAATTTAATCTTAAACTTATTATTTAATTATTTATTTTATTTATTTAAATAAGATAGTTTGAATTAGTAAGACTAGGTTAGTAAATGGTTACGTGTTATTAGGATGGACTTGAATAAGTTTGAAGTAGTGGAGTTAAAGTAGGATGCAGTTCCTTGTTTGTAGTTGCCATCTTTCTAGTTTTAGTAGTTTAAATTCATGCATTGTAAACGTTTATATACATACTCTGAACGTTATCTTTTCTTGTGAGTTTTGATATATACAAAAAACCGAGCTTTGCTCACAATCCAGATGTTCTAAGTATCACATACATAAACAAGCACACACATATACAGGTTTATTTTCTTCAGATTTGGCTCTTCTTTTCAGATAAGAATTACAATGAGAAATTTTTTTGATTTGAATGGAGGAGATTTTAGACTTTTAGAGTGACCCTTAAACAGGTGGGATTTCAATTATATTTGGAGACTTGTATTTACTTGAGACCATATTTGTAAAGATTTTGGGTGGTTTCCTATAATAGCATTGATTATGAAGCTGGTCTGATTTGAGGACAGAAGTGGCACGCATGGCCAACCTAAAGTGATTTGAATATTGAAAAAAGAGTAGGGAGATGATGCAATACTAAAAGAGAACAGAAAGTGCGCGCAAATGTATATGGGCTCTGCAATTTATTTACTTTCAATATTAAGTGTGTTTTCTTATAAATTGTTCTCTATTTATTATGTTGATAGCACATGGGCAGGTGAGAAGAAGTGAATAACACCTGTTAGAGAGCAAGTAAAGAAGCCTATTTTATGAGATCACGTTTTCTTTCTCAATGTATAATTAAAAAAAGATATAAACAATTTAAGTTCACACCAGGAACGACCTCGTATGATGTTACACATACAACCTGCATACTTTGGAATACCTCTGCAATTTTAAAACCTTGGCTAATTTCAGTAACCTTCTAATCCAGTATCTCTACGAAGATAAGCACTTGCTTTTCATTAGATGAATATAAAAGACTTATAGAAAATATAGTAAATGATCCTAAATACTATATGCTCTACTACTCCAAGTCTTTTTGAACAATCACACCTTTTTGTTAAGAAGGCAAACAGACCTTCCTAATTGGTCCATGTTAGAAGGGACCGCCTCATACTGAACCAGTAAATAAAGAGGATCTTCAGTAACATCTTCACAGCCAATTGTAGCTTTAGATAAGGCTAAATGTGTTGTTTCAAGGGTGTCTGGTGTGATTTTACAATTTGGGAATGTTCACTCCAAGATGAAGAGGAGTAAATGACAAAAGGAAGAATTTTGGACTTTTAGCTTTAATACAAACGGCAAGTCCAGAAGTGCTGTAATTTGGTATAATTTTTGATAGACACAGAATGATGAATATATATAGGTCGGTATTCCTCCTGAAGTTGTCAAGTTACTCTTTCTGTTGTTCACATAATACATGGGTGGAGGTGGCACTGTGGCAGTAGATGTTGGTGAGATTATAAGTGTTAATGGATAGTCATGTGCACAATTGTGTGTCTTCTCTTTTTCCAGACATGTTCATCTGACATGGCAGATGCTTTTTCGTGGCCAGGCTAACAAATTCAACCCCAAGTTAAAAGTTCCAGAAGTGGTTTGTCCAAACTGTATATGTTTATAGTTTGTGGTTTTCGTATTTAAGTCTTTTCTTCTCTTTTTACCTTTCATTTTTTCTAATTTTTTTATTGATATAGTATTAGTTATTTTATAAAACTGATGACTTAGTGACTGAGAAATTATTATAGTTTTAGAATTTTCATGTTGAAAATTTTCAGACAAAATGAAGTATTTCAAGGAAAACTAATAAACCATTTATATATCGATTTTTACACATCCAGCCCCTAACTGGTGTGGCTGGCTTAGTTCCCCAGAATTAATAAAAAAATTACAGCTTCAGTGCTGGTTCAGAAAATGTACTCTAGGAAACATGGTTCTTAAAGCGAAAATTTTATTTAACACCTCAGATAAGTATTCATAACTAGGCCATCCTTTATTAATTAATTATAAAGATTTACATACAATCCTTTTGATAGCTCAATGCCCAAGTAATCTGAAGTCCTCTAATGACAAGTACTCGCATCATCCAGTTGCTAAATATTATTCAAACTTCTAGCAGTTTTCCTTTATGTTGCATAATGTTATTGCTCTATGAAGTAGAATACATAGTCTTCGATCCTAATTTCATGAATATTTCTATTAAATTATATATTTTAAACAAGCAACATGCTTTATAGAACATCAAGGTCTCATTTTGGGCATACAATGAAGACAAGTTGCTTTACCAATGACATCATGGTTATAACAAGTAGATTAGAGATTGATGAGATGAGGCAAGACATTTATAACTTAAATATGGAAAGAGGATTCACGAACACAATAAAAAGCAAAGATAAACCAATGAAGCAATAGGGAACATTTTGCATGTATAAAAGAAGTGATTTATTAGAAATAAAACTTACTTCCTCCACAAACTCCAAGTCGACAAAGGCAGTCCCTGCTTGAACGTTAAGTGAACCTTCCTTTTGGAAAGCTTCCAAACTTGACAAAGTATACCCCTTAGGAAGAACCCCCATCAAGTAGGCAATCAAGAAATGGCCAGCTTCATGCTAGAAAATATGAAGGTCAACAAAAAATTAGGAAGATATATTTCTTGTGATGTAATAACATTTATTGAACTACTGCATTAGGTAGTAATAACATATATATGGGTTTGTACCCACTACGAATCAGAGAACAGTGTACACTGAAATTATGATATTGGAAAATGACATGCATATTAAACTGGGAAATATCAAATGAGAGAAAATGGTTCTTACTTGGATTACCCTATTATGGTACTTTTTGCTTAAGTTGTGGCCTATCGTATCAAGTACCAGCCCACTGATCCCTCCATTATAAGAGACCTATGAAAGTATCACTTCGATGAGACCAATAACAGATCATAGAGACTTTAGTTTTAGTAAAATTACTTTTAAAACACAAAAAACCTAACTGAGCTCTAAGGAAATGAAATGGTAGATGTGTTTGTAACAATCGAGAATTTAAAATCACTATCACTACTTGGTGCCAATGTATACTATCGAAATAAGTTGGACTTCTAACATAAAATTGAGAAAACCAAAAACCATTTTTCCTTTCACTTGTCATAGTCAAGTGACAGTGGTCCTAGTTCCAGTTAATTGCCTCTTAGACCTCCCTAAATGAAAATTTCAAGTTGTTTCCTATTGCATAACTAAAAAAAATATGACATACGATCTATATGTACACATGATGTTTCAAAAGATAGTAAGCAGTTTAGCTATAAATCACTTGGTGCTTAATCATAAACATGTTAATTTAATCACAGCTTTCAAATACAGATTACCATAAAAACAACACAATTAAGCCTTGCCAATGATTAATGATCAGGTAAATGCTGACACTGGCTGGACTTCCAATACGACAAAAAATTCTTTCCATAATTTTATCCAAGGGAAGGTAAAAACAGGTGGTAAGGAAAGATATTACTATTATAGTAAGTCACCCGTGCACAACTTGCCTCAAGGTCGCATAAAAGTTGGCCTGGCTCTTTTATCAACTTCACAACAACGTGCTATCATCTATATAAATGCAGCAGATGGTTTTTATCTTGCTCCCCGTTGTTTAAATGTTGAAAACCATTGAATTTACCAAGAATTAACTCTAACCAAGCGCCAGTTTCACATTTGATTATGCTTAAAGTGACTGGACGAATATGGAGAATGTGTCATTGGATGGTATAACATGTATTCAGTTAAGCTTTAATTCACATGGTTTGGATGTAATCAATCTGACATGAGCCATGAGGTTAAACCGTTAAAGGTATATGGTGTCAGAGGATATTAGAAGAATCATTCTCTATAAATATCCTGTACAGAAGTTTCCCTTATACTTGCATCAATAAAGGCATCATATATGATTTATTGTCTATCAACCAAAAAGTACTCTGATATATTAAGACATGGATAATTAAAAATTGAAAGTCTGTGTTACAATTACTCGTTAAAGACACTGGATCTCACATGACAATGGATTCAGAAATGTTATAGCACTTCATAGATATGCAATCATATTAATAACATTAATTTCAAGATATGTCAATAACTTAATTTTTGTATTACTATAATACAGTGGTATTCTGTCTTTATATTATACAAGTGCTTCAGCAGTTGCAGGGTAAGTGACTATCTTTTATTGTTGATGCAAACTTAGAAACAACAGAAAAAAATCTACGGGCTAAAACTCTTAATATAAGGAGATAAAATAGTTAATGATATTTTTTCACATCGGAAACCTTTACTTGAAAGAAAAAGGCTTTGAGAAAAGAATATATTTGACAAAGAATAAACTTTTTAGAGAGCTTACTGCATCCAATGTCCACAGAAACAACAGTCCCAAAGAGAAATACAAGACTTGTGTGGGGCTAAATTCAAACAATTTCCATGCCGAAAGGCCTCCGATAAATGCAGCAATCTGTAAGTTTCGTTCTATTGCTCCAAGTGTAGTATCCACTGGTGAGAGCAGAGAAGACGTCTCTATGCCATTCAGTTTTAGTTCATCCAAGGTGTAAAGCCTCTGTGGTACCTGCAATCAAATCTCTTTATATATTTTTCTGTAAAAGAGGAAAGCTAAGCATCAAAGGTAAGATTCACATTAGTACTGTTAAGACAAAATATTATGGTTAGAGGTGTAATTTGAGTCATACTGCTTGTGGACAATCTCAAACTCAAAAATGTTTTATCTATGCCCCGTTCTACTCAAAATCTCAAACTCATAAACAAGCTGAGTTACAACAACATTCCGGACTCTACAAATCAAGATGCCACTCACTAGTACACAGTTCGTACAATTGTAATACATGTCGAACTTGAGACCCCTGCCTACTGGAGCTCTGATACCATGTTGAGTAACCAGCTTATTTACTCAACATGGTATCAAAGCCAAGTTGGCAGAGGTCTCGGGACCCCAATATTCTCACAATTTAATGGACACGAAGGCAAAAAATGCCCCAAAGATGGGTGTCCGTGATCCACTCTTCAACCAAAAAATGGGATTTTGAGTGAGGGGGAATGTTAAAGTATAATATAAGTTCTATTTGAGGCCTTCCTCACACCTTAAGATTTAGATGGACTGGTTACTCAACAGTTGACTGAGTCGATGAGGATTTTAAGCTCTAGTTCGAGCATCAAATATTTGAGATACTACAGGGTCCACTCAAATTCTTTCAAAGTTAAGAGCTTGGGTCATTTAACAAAATCTCATCTCAACTCATATTATAGTTCCGGTTCTAGTACTTTTGTCCATTCTAAGTTTCTAACTTCAAAAAATCGAAAATGAACAAACATGCATAACACACATATCATCACATGAATTCCAAATCAAAAAGGCCTACCATTCTAATAAGTAACTACACACTCCTAAACAAAAACCTACACCTAAAGTACACATACATTATAATTCTCACAAAGCACGATAAAACAGCTCGAAGAGCATACCCCATATTAGTCTGGGGTTGCATTTTAAAAAAGATGAATCAAACAGGCAAAAATCAAGAAAACAATGGAGGGTTCAAATCTTGTGAAAGCCAAAGTGTTCAATTATCGAAAAAAATTCAAGAAAGCATGAAATGAAAAAGGAGGTGAAGAAGAGAAAAACCAGGCGGGCAGCTCCAAAACATCTAAGACCATCAGGCTTTCCCTGGACATCCTTAACAAGAGACAATGCTGAACTCTCATTGCCTTTATCTAACTCTTTATCAACTTTTTCTAAAACCTGCCATCTTAATCCTCCACTGCAACTCACAATCTGGGGGCTTCTTAATCTCCCACAAGAACACCATAAACCTGAATATAACACTGCTGCACTTCCCATAAATAACTGACGTGTACAACTTGTAAGCAAAGATTATGTACTTGGACTTGGCTTCATTCTTGTCAAACTTGTATTTTTGTAAGTATTTTTTATGTATTATTATTATACATACATATTTTGACCCCCAAAGACATGGTTGGCATGCTCCTCATCCACAAATATAGCTACAACAAAAGTTAATGATAATATATATATTATTTATCTGACCTATGACATTCACAAGAAACCTCTGGTCGGGTTTTGACCGGGATTAAAAAATATCCAAATTGAAAATTTGGTTCGTGAGCTTTGATTTTGACCGGATTGAATTGAACAGGCTTTTGAGAAAAATATTAGGGTCTATTAGATCGGATTTGTAGAAAATGGGAAATTTGAGGGCTAATATATTCATGTTAGATATAATTTCTGGAAATTAATAGATTGAAAATTCTTAATTGCTATGTGTATTTAATTAAATTTTTGTTTATGAATCTAAGATATTTTAGGGAATTGTTATATTCAGAGTAAAATTTAAGTTCCAGAGCAATTTTTAATATAATGACCATATTATCCTTAATATGATAAACACATACAACACACATGTCATATTATATTTAATTCAAATTTTTACTCCTACATCTATTCATACACAATTCCCAATTTCTATCCATAATTGTACACATAACATAAACCCTTAAAATTCATACTTCTCACAATTGATAATATCGGGTGTTGACCTTACATGACACATTATTTGGATGAAATATCCAAAATAGCAAAATCTGAAAAAATAACCCCAAATGGTACTTCAAAACGTGATTTCGGGTAGCGTTTTGAGTAAGAGTACAAAACGCTACACGAACTAGCATTTTGACACTTTTTTCTGTTTCTCCCCCACATAACGCTACTTCAAGTTGAGTTATAGACTAAAAACGCTACTTTAAGTTGGGTTTCCCCATCTCTCTCTTTCTCCACCTCTCTCCCTCACCCTCTCTCTCCCTCGATCTCTCTTTCCCCGTCTCCTTCCCTCTGTGTCACCACAAACGCGCACACTCACAGATACACATACTCACACAGATACATACACACACTTTAAATTGAGTCTCCATATTTCTCCACCTCTCTCCCTCACCCTCTTTCTATCCCTCAATCTCTCTCTCCCTGTCTCATTTCTCTGTCACCACAAACACACACACACAGATACATACACACACCCAACTCTCTCTCTTCAATCACCAACTGCCACCACCGCCAACCACCATTGCCGCTGCAGTGGGGGCCTTTCCCGTGCTCCGTTCCAGCACACCCAACACAAACTAATTTTTTTAAAAAGGAAGACGCTAAATGATATAATGGAGTGTTATTTGGGACCATTTTTTGGGTTGTGTCATTTTGGACATTTTAATTCAAATATGTGACACCTGAGGCCTTTATTCGATAATATCACTATCACACAAACATGGGGGATGATTTTTAAGAAACCAAAACATCATCTCATAATCTCATGACCTCTGAAGATCTAGCTACTGAAGGTACTTTTGTGAGAGTTCATATTTTTTTACACTTTAATTCTTTCTCTTCTTTTACATTATAAATATAGTTAATATTATTTCTTTTACACTATATTCTTGTTGGATGTTCACTTATGATGTGTATTGATTGAAATATTTTGACTTTTCATATTGATTTTATGCTACTATAAATCAATGTATTTATGATTCCTATGATTTGTATTTTGTACTTAGAAGTGTAATATTTTGGACATTGTTCTGCTCTGCTCTGGAAATTAATATTATAAGGATAATTTAGTCTACATTACAAAAGTTGCTCTGGGAGTTAATATATTGCTCTCGAAATAATATTTGCCACATTTTATTAGAGAAATTCATATAATAATGAGAAGAAAGTTACTTAATGATATAAGAATTGTCCAAGTTTTAATTCACATGTTGAATATGCATGAGTTTTGATCTTTTCAGCGTTTGAGCCAAATACTCATGACCTGAAGTTCATCGAAGAAATTTCTAGCTCAGGATCCTTGAGCCAAAACTCGTGATGATCCGGTTGTTTAAGCGGCCTGAGCGTGTACTGTTGAAGAATCTAATTTAAAACTAGACCCATATTTTTTTATATATATTTGAGCAAGAATTATTATTACTTAAAATAATAATAATTAAGGCTCAAGTAAATATATAATATATAGATATGTAAAAGCTGTTACATCGGTTACACAAGTTACATATCAGATTTGGGGAAATGATCCATGACTATTCTCTCTGGAACTTTCTCAATCTCTCAATTACTATCTCACAAAATAGATACAAGGTTTTGTATTGGGTTTTCTCTGGGCGAATTGAGGTGGTAGTCACCGTTAAGTTCTCCGGTCTGTGACAAATTGCTTTGTTGTTGTTTTATTCTGAAAATGATATCGTGGTTTCACAACACATGTAGATAGATGGGGCGATAATCTCTTCAAGAACAAACACATGTAAATAGATGGGGCGATAATCTCTTCAAGAACAATCAAGTTATTTGTAGCGCTTGACGACTTAATTGATATTTTGTTTAATTGGACAGCGATAGCTAAGTTTTTTTTTTTTTTTTTATTTATTACTGATTATTTGGTATTACTTGGCCTTCATATTTGTTTTGTTGAATTGGTATTTACCTACGTTGTTCTTGAAATTGTTATCAATTGAATATGTTGCCTATATTGCGATATATATAGAATATTCCCAATAGATTTTTTATTTAATGAATGGGGTTTTATTTACACTTTGATTAATTTTTATAAAATTATTAATTTAAATTAAATAATATATATACATTGGCCCTTAATAATATATTAATTTATATCCGATGAACTCATCGATTTTTTTTAATATTTTAATATTTTTTATATGATTTGAATTTTTTTAGAATAATAATTTAAATTTTATGTAATGTTATATGTATATATTTTTATGTAATTTTTCATGTAATTTATTTGTATTTATATTTATATTTATATTTTAATAAGATAATACTTGTGTATTTTGTATAGAGATTTTTTTTAATTAGAAAATTAATATGACATGTGTTTTAATTAGTAGATTCATATTTTAAAATTAGGCTCAATAACTAATCAACCACTTGGTCTAAATACCGATCAAGGACGTTCGACTAACGAATTTTTAATGTTTCTAGTTTAATAATATAACATAACTATTTAATTAACATAAATAATGTCATTTGTTTGTTCATTTTGCAATTTTAAAAAAAAATCAAATATTTGTATACTTGATATATATATATATTATTGAAATATATAAATATAAGAGGATTTATATTTCGATCAACATATTACTTGAAATATTATATTTTTGAAATCATCATTTATTATATTAGAGTTCATACTTAGTTATATTTATAAATATTTCTTTAATTTCAGTTGATTTTTTACAATTAAAAGTGTTAAAAAGAGGAGGAATCGCAAGCGCAATAGCCAAAAATATTTTTCAGAAAACTATTGATACAATTTTGTGAATTTTATTAAATAATTGTTTACCTATTTTTTTTAATAAAAAAACTGTTATTACCGTTTATAATAGCAATATTAAACGGGACATGAAATTAGTAGCTTATAAGTTATAACTACAATTACACGTGTAAATTTTTATACAGTATATCTTATTAATATTTATATTAATTATATATCTTACTTGTAATAAATTTATATTTATTTATTACAAACTTATATTCACTCAACTAAAATTTAATTTATTCTCTTCTAATAATAATATTACAGTGTAAAATTTGAATATGATAAATAAGATATTGAATAATAAAAATATGAATGAGGGTTCATTGGAGATTGTTATTTAAAACTTGTTGTATTATGAGAAAAAATATTGTTAAAAAATTCAGATGGTAAAAATTAATAATATGTATATTTTGAGGTATAATATAAATATATAATGTTTTTAAGAGATTTGATAGTGAACTTTGTAATTAATTTATGCAAAATTTGAAAAATAGATTTTTATAAAAATATTGAGACATGCTCTCTCTATAACCGTTTAGAATAAAAGAAGTTATTCAAAAAGCAGCCTTTGAAAGAATACTAAACGGGCCTGAGTTAATTTTTCAAATTGTTTATATTAATCAAATCATCCTAATCGAATTTTATATTTATTTATAGCATGCCGATATTCATTAGAAAGGCCTTAGTTAACTCGAATACGTCAGATATCCGCTAGCTGCATCTGCATGGGCCTAGTTGTCAAGAGAAATAGTAGTAGTTACCTACTAGACTACAATAAAGCCATCAAATTTTCACAGATTATAACATATCAGAAGCTTTCCATTCTTTGTTTTTGGTCTGACTTGTGAGCAACATCAACATTATGCATATGGCACCATCACTGCCGGAAGATATAATTTTAACTGAGATACTCCCACTCTTACCTGTACAAACTCTTCTACGATCCCGCTGCGTTTGTAAATCATGGAACTCGCTAATTTCTGACCCCGGTTTCGTAAATTCTCATCTCCTTTGCACCACTCAAGACCTGATAGTTAGAACAGGCCGGGAAATTTCATTTACTTAATGATGTTTTTATATATTG
Organism: Oenanthe sinensis; assembly: GCA_028671895.1. Classification (NCBI taxonomy): domain Eukaryota; kingdom Viridiplantae; phylum Streptophyta; class Magnoliopsida; order Apiales; family Apiaceae; genus Oenanthe; species Oenanthe sinensis. The sequence goes on along the minus strand of CM053803.1, from coordinate 21,803,417 downwards.
CCATGCTACAAGTGTATACTTTCATTGACAAATTTATCAGAAACTAATTTATTGTGTGATGACCCTAACCGTAAAGGACCAAGGATTGATGTAGACTTGCTTGGTTCAATAAATGGATTACTATGTCTTTTTTATTTCGAGAAAGATGAGTTTCTATTATGGAATCCTGCTAATGGATGATCAGTATGGTTGGTTCTATACCCTTCCTTACTGGATTCTGTTGGGATGCGGTGGAAAATGATTATAAAGTGGTGCTCTGTTATAAGGATGACAAAGCATTCCCTTCATATGTTTACTCGTGTAACTCTGATTCTTGGACTTGGACTTTACTTTCTTGTTTTTCTTTTGTCGATAATGCTTTTAGGCCACATTATACGTTGGTAAGTGGAGAGTCGTATTGGACTTTTTCTTCTATGTCTTGTAAGGAAAAACTTTTTCTCGTTAAGTTTGAGGTTGGGAGTAACGAATTTAGGGTGTTGCCTGAGTTTAATTATGCCCAATATGGCAAAAAAAAGTTTTGTTATTGTCAAGTTGAAGGGTTGTATTTCTCTTCTGGTGTTTAAGCCTTGGTCTTTAGGTTGTTTGGTGAAGGTATATTGTTTGGATGAGAGGTGTGGTGTTTGGAGTAATATGTACAATGTCGGATCAATAACTGGTTATGTGGATAAGCTGATCCTTTGTTTTAACTATGATGACAAGATTGTCTTCTTTGATAATGAGAAACTTATGTGCTATGATCCCAAAACAAATAAGATTATACATCTTGCTGACTTGAAAGGGCATCTTACAAGTTGTTTTAGTTATAATGCTAGCCTGGTTTTTCTCCAAGGAATGAAGAGGTTACATCAGGTAAATCCTATATTTTGAAAATAACGAAACTCACCCGAACTTGTCTTCTCTCATGGTATTAATTCATGCATACTTCTGAGATATACAACTTGTTTAATTTTTACAAGTTTAAACCGTAGATGGGAGAGAACTTATAAAGTGGCTTAACCTATAGTATGTGCTCAATATCAATTCCATGCTCATAATTTTTTTTGTTGTTGTTGCAGGTTATGTACTAAATTTAGTTTCTGCTATTAACGTGACATTGACAAGCTACGTGAAGGTGAATTCTGGATCTGGCAAAGAGAAGCGAAGAATGGAGGGGTCTAAACGTCCTAGTTAGATGTGCTAGTTGCTACTCTCTTATCAGTGTAATGAATAGCTCAAGTAATGACTTCAGACTTCTGTAAAATATTAATTAGTTTGACAATCTAATTCTTCACTTTCATCCATAGTTTTAGTCCAAGTTTTTATACCTAGTATGACCTACTTGTTTCTGTATTGCCTATATGTTTAGATAGCATATGAATTTGTTGCTTTAGATGGATGGTTGAACCGTAGGAGTATGGACCTTTGTGCAAATTGATAAATATGTGCAGTTAGTTCTTACATTTTACATACAAAGAGATTTTATGTAATCATAATGATTAATTGAGAAACTTGTATAATCTTTTCTAGTTAATAGATCTACTCTTTATGATACAAATTCATGTGGCCATCGTTACTCAGACTCTGATACGAATGTGAGCTGTGAGCCGAGTGACAGTGTTTGTTAGTTCCTGTTCCAAAACTATTGTCTGTTTGTGAAAGGGTACGTATGCATATTAATGTTAGATGTCGTCGGGAGGGAATGATCTATCGGATAATGTAAGAGTACTGATTTCATTGATTTTCAGAGATATAAGACAAATATCATAAAATCTAGCATACATGCATTGAATAAATTTGAAATGTGACCTCACAAAACGTCGCAATCCGGATTATAAACTTTCACAAGGTAAATCAGACAATTTCAAGAACTTGCAGTGTACATAAAAATATTTCAGATGGGAGCACTTTTTCAGAATATGCACTCTTTAAAAATCTGCAGAGAAAATGTAAGGTGGAGGAAGGCCCAAACATTAACTTAATAACATGTAATTACTTGCATATAGACATTTTATAATGTTTTCGGGATACTAGATTGTAGTTATATATATATATATATATATATAACTAAGTTCCATCATGATGTTGAATTTAAAATAATTTGGATCATTTTAGTTCTACTATAGAAGAAATCTCTTAAGAAAAAAGCTGATGATCAAGCCTGGTTACTTTAAAGTTCAGAGGACACACCCGCACCCAGTATGAAGAAAGAAAAGAATAGTAGGGTCGATGCCCAAAATCAAATATGTGAAGATACAATCTATGGAATGGCAGGACTTGGAGAAGAAAATTCGGAAACATATTACATATTTAATTCACGAGAAAACTTTTCAATATCTTTACATAGTGGACTGATTAACTAGTGGATCTATGCATGTAGAAATCTGTTCCACGATTCTTATCCCCCAAAGAACAAATACCCGCCTCTAAAAGATCATACTGATCCTACCAGCAGTTTTTGGCATGTTACAGTACCGGGAAAATTAAGTAAAGTATAGTTAATCAACTTGGATCTGTCGTGTGGTGTCATTTCAGAAAACCCAAATGAGGGACTAGTCCATGTGTCTACAACAGAAGGAATTGCAGGCAAAACTAGCTTCTCAACACCCAAATTCATCAGCTTCTCTTCCAGCACATCCATCAGTGTCTTGCACATACCCAGTCTCCTATACTTGAATCGCGTAGCAATAAGGGGTACTTCTGCCACTTTGTCTCCAAAAATTCTTACACTTGCAACTGTGACAACTTCAGCCTTCTTTCCCAAGATCACAGTATAGAAGCCTCGATAATCTAATCGTTTCAACTCTGATTGCCTGCTAAATATTACATCTTCAGCAACATCCCTCCCATTCCAAGGTTCTTTCACGGCCATAAAACATTCATGCATCACAGCAAGAGCAAGATTCAGCTTTCTGGTTGTCTCAACATCAATCACATTGTTCTCATTCCTTAGAATAGTCAAGCTTAAATTATTTTCCCCAACCACAAATGTTTTCCCCAACAATCTACCAAGGCCATAAGATATGACCTTGCACTTTTCACTACAAAACCATTTCTTCCTCTCTAGCTCTGCAACACAAAACTCACCTAGGCACTTTACATGATACTGTTGTTCACATTGATCACACTTATTAGTCGGTTCTGAATCATCTCTTGGATTATTCTGGGCCTTCTGGCCACAAATTTTGCAACAACATGATGCGCAGTACCAAAATTCACTATCAGGGACCTTCGACAAACCAAGACAATGTCTGTGAAAAGCAGATGTGCATTGATCACACAATATTAATTCTCCTGTATCCCTACAAACTAAGCAAAATTCATCATGTCGATTTTGTTGCATAGTTCCACTTACTGAACCTTTGTTGCTGCCTTTCGCTTTCTTGTTGATTCCTTTCACTTGCTCGTCAACAGCTGTCATTTGCTGTTCGATTTGCATTAGAGATCTTCCATCTTCCACAAATATATTGGCTGCAGGTCTGTGATAAGTACTACCCACATGAGCCTCAAACTTACTAAGAGTGAACACACTGGTACAACAAGAACAATCAATCCCTTCATTGGTAACCCTTCCTTCTCCCATTACACTGCCATCTTTTCTGTTTCTGTAATACACTTTTGTCAAAGGTAAAATCACCGTACTTTTAATCAAAAAAGCCAATTTACCCCCTGCCCCACCCCTATCACCAATCTTTCTCTTTTTAACCCTATTAGCCAACTTAGAATCTTTCCCTCTAGATAAAAACAAATCATTTACACTCTTTTTTCCCAATCCATTACCAACATTCATGTTTTTACCATCCACAAATCCCCCGAAATTTTGTTTCTTAGATGAAGCATTCTGAACAAAAACGTCATCTTCCCCTACAACATCTCTCTTTCCTTTCATGCAAAGCAACATCCTTTCACCATAAACATCACGAAAACTCAGCCTCTTCTTCTTGCTTCTCGGAACTTCCACATTGCTTTCTTTCACAAACTCAGGTTCAAGAATATCATCACTTGTCTTCCCAAACTGTGATTCAAGAACACTGTCAGTTTTCTCAAATTGCGATTCAAGAACATTATCAAATGTCTTCCCAACTTGTGATTCAAGAACATTATCACTTTTTTTCCCAAACTGTGAATCAAGAACATTATCAAATGCCTTCCCAACTTGTGATTCAAGAACATTATCACCTACGTTCTTGAACTCTGATTCACTATCCAAATAGCCCTTGCATGCCATTCGAAGCGATATATACTTCTTCTTACTATCAGGAGGACAATATCTAAGTTCTCTCTTGCCACCCTTCTTGACTATATAATAAAACCTCCACCCCATAGCTGACAGATGTTGCTTAGCTTTCATCTGAATCTCTCTCACCCCTCTACTCTTCCCAGATTCATCAACATTATGATAATAATCATATATGGCTTGTGGGTTGTTCATGGCTTGAACAACATGCTTTTCAAAACTCCCCTCCATAGCCTCTCTTTTTCTGTATCAAACTATAAAGAAGACATGTCACTAGACAAGTTAATAACATAAAGAGATAAGTATGAAATTATTATATGTGTTTATGCATGTAAAGGGATTTTGTTCTTGTTAATATATAAAAGCTAATATTTACAACTTATACTTTTCGATTAGGATTCAAAAACATCAAGTCACGATTAAAAGAGGAAACTCAAGGTGTGGCAATATAAACCCACAAACAAACTTGTAATATTATTATTGTTCACGATGTGGGGCGTGGATGATGTCAATTTTAATCAAATCAAAATCAATTTATGAATTCTAAACAAGTCAATTAATATTAATTAAGGTAGTTATTTATTTCTTTTTGCAAACAAACTTATAAACTTGTTGTATTTCTTTAAACCCTTATTTTAAACTTATAAACTTATTCTAATTAAAATACATTTAAATATTTTAATTTTAATTTCAAATCAATTTTAGTAGGTCTAATTATTAAAAAAACTATTTAAATAGGCTTAATTATATTAATTATGTATTATAACTAGAATACTTATATATTCTAATTGAAACACATTTTTAGGATTTATTTATTTTCAAATATACTTACTATAAAAAAATTGCAAACATACTTTTTCATTTTTACAAAATACGATTTTCTAAAAATATTGCAATTTTGTGTTAAAAAACAAATTGCAATTTTTTTTCAGTAATGCGGAATTTAAAAAAATAATTTGCAAAAATATGACTTGCAATTTTGCAACCAGATTTAAGAATATTATTAAAAAAAACTTAAATTGCGTAAAAGTGAAAAGAAAAATGCTAAATACCATATATAAAGTCATTTCTTTTACTTATTTAAAAAATCTATTTAATAAAATTAATTAGCATAAAAACCTATTCTAAAACTGAAATATTTATAATTATTTTAATTTAAACATATTACTAAAACAAAATTACATATATATAAATATAAAATAAAAAACAAGAAAATAATACCCCGTCCCAAATTAACGGTCTTGTTCGACCTTTTTGTGTTCAATTTGACTCAAATTTGATTGAGAATTAAAAATTATTCTTTTATAATTTAAAAAAACTGAAAAATATATTTTAAAATAAATTAGATATACTTTTAATGATATATTTTTTATAATTATTTTTCAATTATATACATATAATATAATGGTCAAGAGTGAATTTGGGACCGGGGAGACCGGGGGGTATATGATAACAAATAACAGAGGCAGCTTGCTTCGCCAAAGTCCGAACTAGTATATTATGAAATTTACCTTGTCTAACGGTAAAACAACCCTAGCTACTACAATTAACAGAAACAGAAAGACAAGGTAAAACAACCCTGGCTACTACAATTAACAGAAACATAAATCCCCGTCAATGGTAAAGGCTAGTGCGAGATTGTGTGACCACAATAGCAATTCAGATTTAAGTGGGCAATTAGTTGAGGTGCGTGAAAGCTAAAAATAAATAAAAAATAAAACCCATCAAGCCTTCATTTTGGTGGAATTTCACGAAAAACAAACTCCCTGGAAACTCATCTTTCTAAACATTTTTAAATCTCAAACTTGTTCCCCGAAAATTCAACCTCGAGCAATGTTTAGTTTTCCTGAACAAGAAACAAATAGTGCCTTCAAGTCTGCAAGTGAGAGATAAATTCTTAAGTTCATCCTACCTAGAGATTTTGGAACAATGCCAGTGAGTCAGTGAGTTGATTATAAAGACAAGTCTAGTTGTCTAAGGAACTTTAGGCCTTGAGTGATTGATCTAGATTGTTCAACTTATCACCTCAAGTAGTTAGGGTGGCAGGGACTCGAACTCGAGACCTCTGACAACTTAAGTTCTGATACCATGTTTAAGTTGCATGTTCTTCTAAAATCTCAAAGTTTTAGGAGAAGGGTTTATCAGGATCGTATAGTATTGTTCATCTTAAGGATTTAGGAGAACTAGTAACTTAAAAAGTATTCTTAACATAGACGAGTCTAACTGTTTTAAGGTTGGAACGTTTTGTAATGCCTGACTACTAGTTTTAAAAAAAGACAAGTCACCCACTGCTATTGGAATTTGGCCAGATATATTGATTGGCCTGAAAGAAGGTGAGGGCATTGTACGGTTCGTGTTAGGGTCACAGTAGAGATAGTATTAACTGCAAGAGTCATTGAAACTTGTGTTACAACAAGCAATGTTGTAGTATAATAGAACATACATCTGGTATTGCAGTAGTCTTCAACCAAGTTTTGAATAACAAGCAGTGTTCCCTATAAAGAGTAGCTATCTATTATATCAACTTTAAGTGCCCAAAATTCATCAGAAGATGATCAAACTCAGCCACCTGTCTGTTGTTCATCATCTCTGTTTTCCAGAAGAGTAGGAACACTTTGGTCTTAGCCCATGAGGTAATGAACCTGTAGCAAGCCCTTCTTTCAATGGCCTGTTGAGAGAGTGCTCTTAATTTCTCATTCGCATTTTATAAAAGTGTAAAGAACCAATTTATCATATTATGAGGGATCAGAGCATTATGAAATTCAGCCAAATACAACCCCACCACATTGTCAGCATTTAGAAAGTTGGATGATTTTTGTATATGTTGGATCGTAATTAAAACTACACACAACAATGGGGCAGTTATATAAACAGTTTAACAAGAACATGCAAATTAAACCAATTAACAAAACAAACAACGAAGACAGAAACAGGATATATAGATTAGTAACTGTAATGACAAGAGAAAAGATAGAAGTCTTAGCTCTAAGAGAAGCTTTTTCGCATACACTGATAGAATGACAAGAGAAAAGATAGAAGTCTTAGCTCTAAGAGAAGCTTTTTCGCATACACTGATAGAACCAATGAACAGCCCCACTACGCTGTACGCTGTTTGTGGATGATGACAAGAGAAAAGATAGAAGTCTTAGCTCTAAGAGAAGCTTTTTCGCATACACTGATAGAATGACAAGAGAAAAGATAGAAGTCTTAGCTCTAAGAGAAGCTTTTTCGCATACACTGATAGAACCAATGAACAGCCCCACTACGCTGTTTGTGGATGATACAGAGTATGGCTGCTAGGGTTTTCTCAAACTTGTGTTGCGCGCGAGGGCACACTTGTACACCATGCACACTCATATGCCTTAGTAGTTGACACTACTCTTGCACATATATGCATATAAAGCACCTTCACCCATATTACATATTCAATGTGGGATAACACTTTTAACCCATTTCAAACTAGCAACTTTTACTCAATTTATCTATGGATTACACTAAGAAAATGACTTAGATCCAAATATGAAAGTTTAAGTCCTCATATCAAGGAACAACTTCCAATCGTTAGTTTTCGGAAATTACATCAAGAACATATATAAAATATGTCTCAAACTTTCCATTTTCTAACAGTATATCAGTAACTCGTATACGTGATATACTACTACATGCCGGGGCTATATACTCATGAAATTCAAACAAAAGCATACACAAGAGAGATATCATATCAATCTGCAGATATTGAATCTACTGAACTAAACGCAATCAATCTGCAGGGTTTTGCATTGCTGAGGAAGACAGGACTTGGGCTACTCTTTCACATAGATTGAAGATTATATTACACCAAGATCATATTATGTGTAAAAAATCAACTCAACTATTTGTAGAGGGTTATTCAACCTAAGTACCACATCGAAGAGCTAAAGAAGATTTATCATGAATATAAGCAGCCAAATAACTCTATTCGTACTGAGAGATAAAAGATGTTTTCATTATGACAACTTAACAAGGGATATAGTAATCATCTAATGCGATATATCCCGCGAGGCGTCGGAGGTTGATGATGCAAGAAAAGAATAAACTCAGAGAGGAAGTGAGGTTGAAAATGATCAGCATTGTGTGGAGGAACAAGAGTGCAACACAATCAGCCAACCTACTATATGAGAGGGAACCGGGAACCAGCACAATGAAGAAGGCTGGGATTAAAAAAGAGGCTGGGAAAGTTAAAAAGAAAGATGATAGAACACCTGCGAGATTTCGGAGGCAGAAGAGCATGGCAAAACAGCCGTGAAGATGATTCATGTTTATATTTTGGCAGATCTTTTCTCAGTTTATTTTATTAAAAACTATGACTACTGTCACTTTGTACTTCAGGCACTGTTCTTTGCTTTTGGAAAGCAGAAAGTCTTGTCGAGTCATGCCACTTCTTTCGTTCATCAAATGTAGATGATTTGTTCAGTGTCATTAAATTTAGCATGTCTGGTAAATTGTGCCAGTGCTTTGTTTACAATGTGCCAAAGTTTGTGCCAAAATAGTGATTTTTGCGTGTTGGCACAAAAATCAGGCAGGCTGCATGCTGATCTTTTCGATTGCAGCAATGGTGACATGTTGAGCCAATGAGGGTGTCTACAGTTAAGAACTTGTACAACAAAGGTCTAATTTACCATCCCCATACCAAAAATTGAATCCATATAACTTCAAGAATAGAAATAACCAATTTCAACGTGTAGTAGAGATGGTACATTGACATTAACATAGAACAACATTAACCAAAACCAGAGAGAAAGTGAAACTGGAAGCGGAGTAGTAGGTTATTTCATATGTATTAAATGCAATATGAAACCAGCAACGGACTATACTGCTGGTAAATTTAATGCTTCCTTTTTCTTTCTTATATCAAACTGTTTCCGGACCACTTGGAAGCTGGTCATAACCATCATGGTGTTCGGCAGTCTTCCTTTCAACAGGGATGCACTTCAAAACCACAGCAATGGGCATGCTCACGAATCCGATTACAATGCTAAGTAACCATAGTTTCCAACTTAGCGGCACAGTGCTTGCAAAAGTTCCCAGGAACTCCACTATGATTACTTGAAATATTACCGTGGATACCATAACACCTATGAATATCCAGTTACTAAACATGCCTCGAAAAATATTTATCTTTTCAATATCCCTGCTATTTATTTCATTGAACACCTGAAATATAAAAGCATTGCATATCCATTAAGCTAGTCATCTATTTAAAGATACACCAACGACATATGCTTGAATATTCTACTTTATTTCAAAAAATAAACAATAGAATCCAAAGTAAAAAATGGAAGAAGTTAAGGTTGCATTTTTTATAGAAAATTTGCTGAGTTTAAAGAAGCATGAAAAAAAATCTCACAGAAACTAGCTATGTGCGGACCTGGCAGAAAACAAACGTATTGAATATGAAAGTATTGATAATGTCCGTAGCAACTGAACCATGAATTCCAAGAATCTGCTTCCCTGCAAAGTTGAAAAGAAAAAGAACAGCCATTTGGTAAATGCTTTGACCTGCAATATTTCTCCACATTGTCTTGGTTATAAAACCCAAGCCTCTACCAATAGGAGGCCTATTCATCAATCCATCATGTGGTGGTTCTGTAGCAAGTGCCAAAGCACCTAGTGTGTCCATGATCAGGTTGACCCAGAGCAACTGAACAGCCTTAAGGGGAGCAGATCCTGGTTTTCAAGTCAAAAACTATTATATTTTCATTTTTCCAGTATAAAAACCAACTTCAAGAACCAATTAACAGAATTACAGTCAACACACCTGAGATGCATGCAGAAACAAAATTGATCATTAGAGCAACAATATTAACCGTAAGTTGGAACTGAACAAACTTTTGAATATTTATATATACAGCCCGTCCCCATTTTGCCACGTTTACAATAGTGGAAAAGTTGTCATCCATTATGATGACATCTGCATTTTCTTTTGCAACCTGTGGAAATAAATTTTTGAAAACGTTGACAGTGAACTACTATAAAATGGGAACAAACAAGACCCTGATAGCACAGGGTGATTTGATGATTATATTCAATTTGAAATCATATATTTCTTATTCAGCACAATGGTTCTAAATTAAACAATTTACTCCTACATAATGTAAGACACCTAACTCAATTTGGCTATATATAGATAAAAGATAGCCAACAGAAACACGCTATTGTTGTTAGAGGTTAAGAGCTGTACTTGATGCATTTAGAAATAATTATTTGTTAATGACTTCGATATCAGATATTTTTAAATAGGATACCAAGTAACTTTGCTATTTGCGTTTTTCAATTGAGTGAAATTTCAAAATTGTTGTAATCAGGAAAGTTCCCTAATAAAACACAATCCAAACCTCTGTTCCAGCTATACCCATAGCAAGTCCGATATCTGCCTCATGCAAAGCAGGAGCATCATTGCTTCCATCACCAGTCACAGCTACCACCTCTTTATGTACACTCCTCAAGTTCGTAACCAGCATGTGTTTGTCTGAAGGCAATGATCGAGCCATTACCTGTATTAACGCAATTAAAGATCAAGTGCATATACAAATTTATATGCAAATTATATTGCAGTAAATCATAAACCTGAATTCTAGGAATCATTTCTATCAGTTCATCTGAAGTTTTGTTGCGAAATTCAGATCCTTCAATTGCCAAACCACCTTCAGTGAGTATACCACATTCTTTTGCAATTGCCTTGGCCGTATTAATATTATCACCAGTGACCATACGCACAGTGATTCCCGCTGCTAAACAAGTTCTTACAGCATCCCTAACCCCCGGGCGGATGGGATCCTTGATTCCAACTACTGCAATTAATGTATATCCACTATCAGGCAAGCTATTCCCATCATTACAGTCGCTGCTATCCTTAAACGCCAAGCAGATTGTTCTTAACGCTTCACTAGAAAAATCATTGATGACACATGTGATCATTTTTACTAGTTCGTTGGTCATGTCAACAGTTTGCCCATTGCTATCTACCATTTTGTCACACATACTCAGAATTATCTCTGATGCACCTTTGCAAAAAGCTCGTGTCTCGCCAGTTGGAAGAGCCACAAGTACAGTCATTGTTTTCTTGACAGAATTGAAAGGTTCAGCCTTTAGTATCTTCATTTCTTGACGTTGAACATTAAATTTCCCACCTAGATGCAATCCATATTCTAACAGTGCTGATTCTGTCGGTGTACCCAGAATTGAAACTTTCCCATCTTTGTCCTTGACCACCTCAGCACTAGTATTTTGAAATATAGCCTGCAAGAGAATGGCAGATACATTTTCTGTTACTTCTGGCACTTCTGCATTAAAGGTATCCCCAAATTCACTTCTTTCTATCTCCTTAGCTTTTCCACATATCCATATCTTATTTACTACCATATGGTTTGTTGTGAGTGTCCCTGTTTTGTCTGAACATATACAAGTAGCAGAACCCATTGTTTCACATGCAGCAAGACGCCTCACTAGTGCTCTGTGACCCATCAATTTTTTCATTGCAAATGCAAGACTTAGTGTAACTGCCAGAGGTAGTCCTTCTGGAACAGCAACTACAATTATAGTCACAGCAGTGGCAAAGTAATCCAAAAGCTTCAGAGCATCAACAGAAGACCAACTTGTAAACTCTTGGCGAAGTGCTTTTTCCACCACAAATCTAACCGTTAACACCAAAAATGTAACCACAGCAAAAATCAAGCCGATAAAGCCAATGACTGTAGCAACACCATTCAGTTTTGCCTGAAGTGGTGTTTCATCGTCACCCCCTTCACTCAATGTTTCCATCATCTTGCCCCATTCAGTTCGCATACCAACAGTTGTGACAAGCATCTTACCTGATCCATCTTTCACTTTAGACCCAGCAAGTAGAAAAGGATTATTTTCATCTTTATTTACTGGCTCACTTTCACCAGTCAAGCTCGACTCATCAATTAAGAAGCTGTATCCTGATATGAATAGCCCATCAGCTGGAATTGGATCCCCAATAGATAAGTAGACAATATCTCCAACAACTAAATCATATATGGAGAGCTTCTGCCGCATTGCATCTCTAGTGACCTGAACAATTATTTTCTTCTTCTCTTTGTCCAAATCTCTAAACTGCAAGGATTGCTTATAGTCACTGATTGCAGTCACCATGACTACCAAGAATATAGTAAGTATGATCCCCACTCCGTCATACATGCCCTTTGGCCACCCTTCAGTGGCTAGTCCCACACCTATAGAAACCACAGCACAAACTATAAGGATGATAAGTGTGTAGTCATGCAAAGCATCCCAGACAAACATCCAAAACCTTTTAGAAGGTTTTTCAGTGTATTTGTTGAAGCCATATATCTCTTGCCTGCTAGACAAATTATTAGCTTTAACACCTTCTTCCAGTGAGACATTTACAGCACTTGCAATTCCTTTAACTCCATTGATGTCCTCTAACTTTTCAATGTTGTGGGTACTAACAATCTTTGCGAGTTTATCAGGGTTAATATAGAATCCTGCTTTTATAACCTCTTCTGAGGGCTTATCATCAATAGCTGTAACAAAGGCAGATCAAGAATGAACAAAATTATAGTATGAAATTAACAACATGATATATGCACGAACTAAGTCTAAGCCAACCAATCATCCTATATTCATTATATATTAACAGTTTCATATAAATTGTATAAAAGAAATACCTTCGAGAAACTTTAAAGCTACCTTGAATGCTGTAAAAACAACACGAAGCCTATCCTGTTGCACAATATCAAGAAGAAAATAATAAGTTAGGAAATAAACACGAGTTGCATCTTTATGTTGTTCAAACCCTTATATAATAGCTATTGTAGTAACTAGTAAAGCCTAGGTTCTAGTTGTCTTTTAAACAATAAGAACCATCTTAACATCCAAAAAAGCAACAAATGAATAATCAGAACATCCAAGAAGACAAATGCGTCATACATTACTTAAAAGAGCAAAAACAATTTGTTTCATTACTAAAATGGAACGGAGGGTCTGACAAAAAAAAATGGAATGGAGGGAGTAGCTTTTTAGCTTGAAAGCCACGGGGAAATAAGAAAATCTAAAATATGAGTCCGAATCACATTTGCTTGGAAGGAAAGGTTGAAATAATTCGTGCATATGTCAGATATTAAAGCGGAAAAAATAGTCTGCATTGGAAAATGTTACAGCCTCGACTTTAAAGTTTCATGAAGAATGACTGCACCCTGAAGTATGTTAACCGCACTTTCAGGTATTATGAAAAAGAACTCCGGGAAGGTGAAATCACTTTGGATTAACAACATTGAATGATATCTTATAGGATGGAAGGACAATAGCTAGATATCATTCCCAGGAATTTGCTTGTTGGGCTCCTACTTATTTATTTTATGTATTTCTGAATGGTATACATTCTGTAGAAAAGTTTCAAAATCATGGGTCGGTTCAGAGAATTTCCACTAGCTAGTACCCAACAACATGATGCAGTAGCAGTACATTGAGTTTCACTAAATATGTTGATAGTCGTTATTACTTTGGTATGTTGTTCACTTGTTCTAGTTTTCAGAAGGGTTTGCTTCCATATACTAAGTGTATGTGATCTTAGTGTAAAAGATTCACAATTTCAAATATTGAAATTTTAGATGAAGTTGAAAGTTTCAATGAAGTAGTAGTCAGTATCTTCTGTCAGAAACTATCAAACTAAGCTTAGGCTCTGTTGGGCGGACTCTAGCTCAAATCTAGTCCTTGTATCCGTTGTATCGTGTCCATCCACATGACATGCAAATAAGATCATAGTCAAATCTTTCATATTGAAACGGAACACTTTAACTTGCATCAATGTAGGAATCCTAATAAGTTGCTTATATATATATATATATATATATATATATATATATATATATATATATATATATATATATATATATATATATATATATTATCAATTTCATGTAAATTTGACATATAATTGAGTGTATATGATTAATTGGTGGTGGATGTCGTACTGAAAAAGATCATATATTAAAATTATTTTACATTAAATTTAAAAATCCGAGTCTATGGATTTATCTCTAATTTCGGATTCGAATTTATGAATTTTAAATTTTAAAATAAATAATTTGACACTCCGATATGTGAACAATAACCTCTACAGAGTCCAGTTAACATAAATCTTATTGAAAATTTCTTTTCTTAGGACATTTTTGAAGATATATCTAATTATCTGACGCACCAAAATCATATGAAATAGATATATCTAATAACGACTAGCCAGATCTTTCGAGGCGAATTTGTGCATGATTGAGCCAATTTTGGGAGAGAATATGTTCAGCCTCAGACATGTCACATGTGGTCTCCTTGGGCTTTGTATATCAAATCTTCCAAATACAGAAGTTTCCTGGAAATTTCTTTAATTTGTTGCCACTGCTATCAGGTGGTACTAAAGTCTAAACTCTAAAGCAACTTCAAGTCTTCAACTATTCATGACTACGAATCTTGCTATTTTTAAGTTCAATTCAGTTGCTTGTTGGTAAAGCAAATTAGCAGGCACAGCACGCATTTCCCACCTCACAAATTTCAAGAACTTGTGAAGAGTCCATTCTTACTTTCTGAGTTAACTTTTTTTTTTTATACTTTTTGACCTCGAACAATTTGACTATAATATATAAATTCATGGTTGTAGAGTAATGTATAAAAAGATCTCTGTTTTTTTTTAAAAGTTGCGTTTGAGTAGTGTTAGACAAACCAGAATAGAATAAATGGACGACTGAGGAAAATATAGAATAAATGAAAGCGAGTATTTTTGTAGAATTATTGATTAAAGTTGATAATAGAGAAAGAAGCACACAATGTAAGAAATGCTGCATAATACAATTTATTTAATTTAATTTAATATACGAGTGACATACAATATAGACAATTTTTTTAGCTCGATGAAATGAATCCCCACATAAATTAACATATTTGATTTAAATTACTATTAAATTATAACTGAATAATCAAATCTTAAATTCTAATTAAATATTCGAAGAAATTACAAGTGCTCTATCCTACTTGATATATTGTCAAAAACGCGTTGTACACTTTCAATTAAATTCTACTTATGTTTTGTAGTAATCTCATCAAATTTTAGGTCATACCTGATATCGATCAGCACCTACGTAAATTCCCATAATATTTTTTCATAATAAGCAACATCGGTCAATCTGTAACAAACAACACTCAATGGACGTGCATGATGTAGCTAGATATAGATAGGGGCGGTACCAACATTCGAGAATTAAAACCATGTAGTTATGAACTTATGATGATGGTGAAGAAACATGTGTAAATAATATATACATGACTATTCGTTAAATACTTTAAATTCAATATAACACAAACCTATCGTATCCTTTATTTTTCGTATTCCCTAAACAAGATACTCCACTAAAATTCTAAAACTGAGCAGATTGGATAGCCGGTCATCAAAGTTTATCCTATGTCGTTCTCACTATAAATTTTTTAAAAATAAATATTAATTTATAATTTATCCAAAAAATTAATACTCCATTAAAACTTATTTTTAGTTAAAAATAAAAATAGTGAGAAATTTGATATATAAGATATTTTTTATACATATCCGAAAACAAATTAATTTTCAAAAATAATAAATACTTATTTTCAGAAAATATGTTTTTATAATAATTAGACTAATTTTTACAAAATGAGTATATGTTCTAATAAATTTTCGATGAGGTAGAGTCAAATCAAGACCTGGAGGATAAACCCTTTTCACTTCGTATATCAAATCATACTCCAGAAAAAAAGTTTAGTGAAAGGGAATACATAAGTCATGGAGTGATGAGATCAATTGCCCTGGTTCCTGATCAACAAATGGTAGACTTCTTTGAGGTATAGCATGTGCATATGTATAAGCATGCATGCCTCACCGGCGGATCTATGAAAAAAATTAGGGGCACTGGAACCCTTATAAAATTTAATTTTTGGGGACACTTCTATATATTTATGAAAATTTTAATGATAAAAATTTGTCAAATTTTTTTTAGGGGCATCCCCAGTCTCTTATTAGATCCACTCATGTGTGTCTGCTCCCCTTAACTTGACTTTCTCCAAAAAGTTAATAAATATCAAATACTTATTTTTCTATTTTCAGAACGTTATGAATTACAAAAAGCATATATATATATATTAATTTGTTAAATTCTTATTTTAATTAGCTATCTTTAAAATTAATGCATGATTTTTTTTCCTTTTTTGCAGACAACTAAAAAATAATACTTACATATTTTTTATTTAACAAAAAAAAGGTTCTGATGATTTGATGGGAATTACTAACTCTGTGTAACTTGAACGTACGTACGTACCTGAGCTTCTCTTCTTCTAGTCTGAAGTTGTAATCGCTTATCAAGATCGGGAACATGCCGGAATCGACGCCGGTGATTCCTAACTAAGGCAACTGCTTTTCTCCATTTCTTCTGAGCTTCTTGAGAGGGATGCTTTTCAGTTATTACATCAAATTCTTTCTCTAAATACCACTCCATTTCACCTACTATATTACGTACTAATAATAGAGTTATAATAGTAACACCACAGTTATAGGCTTGCAGCTATATTACACGCAGGTCGCTCTTGAAGAAACTTGTTTTTAAGTGTTTATGTCTAGTTTCCCTCACTGCATGACACCTCCCAATTATATAATATCACAAGCCTTTTTGCGAAAACATTTTATTCAAAGTTAAATTTATAATTCTAGCCTTACATTAATCTTTAATTTACTGTTTTAACATGTAAGCATTCCCCTTAATTACTTTCTAATCAATCTATATTATCAATAATATATATATATATAAAGGAGAATCTTAGGCCCTCTCAAATCGCTCGAAACTATTTTTCTAATTTTTCTAGAATTTATGTATTTAAAATTTATATAAATTTTTATTTGCCTTCTAATAAGACTCTAATTACTACTTGCCTTCTCGTTGAAATTCTTATAAGGAAATATTAACTTACTCTAATTAAAAGTTTAATGAAATTAATACTTACCTTCTAATTAGAATTTCAATTACTACTTACATTCTAATTAAGAAACTAATTAGTAAATATTAAAATATTCTAATTGTAAGTCTAATTATGATTTCAATTAATACTTATCTTCTAATTTGAAGTCTAATTAGTAAATATTGAAATATTCTAATTGTTAATCTTATAAAAATAAAAATTAACCAAATACAAGTTGATTTATTCTCAAATAAAATAATTTTATGGGAAATCTAAAGAAGAAAATGATAGAACGACTTATTGAGAGAAATGTATTTGTCGAGAGAGCGGCTCAATAAGGGAACTCTTTTAATCGTTAGAATTTAATATTCATTTTATGATTTTTAAAGGAGAATTATCGTGCACTCAAAAATCGCTCAAAATTATTTTTTTAATTTTTTAGAATTTATGTATTAAAAAATTATATAAATTCCTATTTGTCCTCTAATAAGAGTTTAATTACTTTTTGTCTTCTAATTAAGTGCCTTATAAAGAAATATTAACTTATTCTGATTAAAAGTTCAATCGAATTAGTACTTACTTTCTAATTAGAATTTCAATTACTACTTATCCTGTAATTAGACGTCTAATTATTAAATATTAACATATTTTAATTTTAAGTTTTATAAAAGTAAAATTTACTAAATATAAGTTGATTTATTCTCTAATAAAAATAATTGTATGAGAATCAAAGAAAAACGAGCAATTCATTAGCCAGAAATGTGTTTGATAAGAAAACGGCTCTCTGTAAGGAATAACGTGATAATTGTTATAATTTAATATTCATATTATTGTTTTATTTATAAATGATAAAATTTAGTTAGTATGTTGTCGATGTAGAGTCTACGTGAGATGTAAATAAACAATTATAAAACGGTTCATTCTCTATAAAAATGTTTAAAAAGAGAACGACTCAATTAGAAAAAGTGCGTTAAATATTAAAATTTTATAATCTATATTATTATTTTTTTAAATTAAGTTCACTTGAATTTTGAAAAAATTCAACAATGGTTATATATATAATCTATATAATATTTCACATTTTTATATATAAAAAAGTGATCAATTATTTATTTAACAATGAATTCACAAATATTCTTTCAACTAATTTATATATTATTATAAGAGTAAAATGTATGTTCCTAAATTCATTTAGATAAAATCACTTTATAATTGTTTGTTTGATAAATTATTTTCCTAAATTATAAAATTAATTTCATATCATTTTTAATGAGTTTATAAAAATATTATAGAGCTGCAGCGAAATGCAACTTTGTCGACTAATATATATATATAAAGGAGAAGAGGAGACGATTATGTAAAACTCTCAAATCGTTCCAATGTATTTTTCTAATTTTTTTCAAATTTTTGAATTAGTAAATATTAAAAATTATAAAAAAATATAAGTTATTTATATTCAACTAAACTTTCTCCATATTATGAAAAATCTAAGTTACGTTATATTCTCCTAAACTTTTTCGATTCATAAGATAAGTTTCAAAATTTTAGAAAAAACATTATTATACGCAAGGTAATTAGAAATTTTAGGAAAGACATTAAATTATTAAAAATCGAAACTATTTTGATTTTCAAAAAGACAATATCTATAATAAAAAAGTTAATTTATTCTTTTACCAAAATTGAATGTGTTTTCATCTAAAAAATAATAGACCATCACTTATATAAATTAAAATTCAAGCATCAAAAAATAAATCATAACAAATTTATCACAAATTTTTTTACATTCAATGTCTAATATATCATGAATTACACTATCTTGAATGCTTTAAATAACAATAGAGGCGATTAGATGATAAAAGTGAGAGTACGCAGGATGTGGGATGCAATCAATATACAAATAGATGATCAATTGATTCTTGACATGATTTTAATTGATGAAAAGGTTAATAAATTTTTGTTAGTTATTAATTTAATACAATTATGTATTCGTACTAAATTTTTGATACTTTAACTTATGATAGGAAAATCTTATTCATGCAACAATTCAAAATCATCTACTTTTTCGATTCAAACATGTTTTGAAAGAAAGGTCTTCATATTATATCATAGTAAGAGAGATTTTATCCAAATACTATTAAATGTCAATAGTTCGATACTCTCTAACAACATATTTAAATCTAATACTTATAAATTCAAAAATATTAATATAAATTTAATATTTTAAATTTAATATATGTTATTTACTCTTACAATATTGTCTTACAATATGCATGAAAGGTTTTAAGAGAATGAGTAATCCTCATGTCCAGTTCGAATATTCATCTACTTTTTGAAATATGATTTGATTCATCGATTTTTTTGTCAGTTATAACTTATATTATCAATATAACTCTGTATAATTGTGCCTTATAACTTTCTTAATTGAGTTGCGAAGTATTACAATCATAATATTTCATCATATAAATTCTAAATTTTACTATAATATTAATATAAGTTAGTTTTGGATTTTAATTTATTTGAATTAATAATATATATATTAGATTTAATATGTTATTAATCAAATTCAAATTTTAAACTTATCAATACGATATAATATTTAAGTCAATTAGTAATAGATCTGATCCAAAAACACGATACAAATTGAACTCAAAAAATACAAATTCAGGTTAGTGTTTTTCAATTTGATTTTAGATTATCCGAAATTATATATATTTATCATATATATAATTGATATATTAATTTACTATTGTTAGGGATTGTGGCGCAATCAACTGGAATTACTTCGTTTTAATTTATAAGAAACTAAGTAAAATGTAATGTCATATGGATATTGATAATATGTTTGTTATCACTTGTAACAGTATGTTTAACAAATTTCAAATAGGTGACAGTAAGTATAATAGTTATTGTCTTGTAAAAATGTAATAACTGATCCATGAAGTAGAAGTTCACAAAGTGTTCAGGCATAACATGGGTCAAAACTACGACAGTAACATTCTACTCTGAAGTATGACAGCATATTCAAGTGACAGCACAAAGGAACAGATAACAACAACTATTCCAATGATAGTAAACTTGATGGAGAATGAAAATTCACAGAAAGCAAGTTTTATTGACAACACATTTAGCGGGGATAGTTCACAACAGCTTTTGAGACAGTAAAGTTCAAGGATCTATCGAGACTTGACAGCAAAGTATGCGGAGCCAAAGATACTGTCACCATAGTGGAGCTAGAAGTTGACAGTATACTTTTAGTGAAGCTGACAGACTGTTCCAGGTAGCAGATTAGATAGTGATAACACAAGAAATGATTTAGACATTATTATCTATTCTGCTAAGTCTACTACTGCAACTTGGGAGAAAACAAACAAAAAAATAAATTGTGTTCCAGGAGTCAAAGATTTATGTACATCTTAAAACAAATTTATCTACAAATAGAATGAAGACAATGTTGATCAAGAAAAGCAAAGTTTCTATTTCAAGTTTTATTCTAGGACAAAGGAAAAGTGCATTTGTAAGTGTGATATGTGTTTCAGTATAAATACACATATCTCACAAGTACTTTTCCTTATGCAACTGAGTTAGGTTTTCTCTCAAGCAAGAAACATTAGCAAATCGATTGTTATTGTTTCTTTGTAGCTGGAATACTCATTCCAGTTAGTTGTAGCAAAACAAAAAATAATAAAATTATTTTTTGAAGTTAAACACATGTCTTCAATTGTTTGCTTAGTTGTTTGCATTTCATAACTTACTTTTATTACTGACTTGTTTGTTGTTAACAAGAATAGTGATAATTTTGTAAGTTGCATCCCCCCCCCAACCTACAACACTCATACTATTTAACAATTATTTAAATAATATATATCTTATTCAATTATTATTTAAAATAATTGATATTTATTAATTTATTATTTATTAATAAATTATAATTATTTCGAGTCAGGTTCATATTAACTATAGGTATTTCGAGTCGGTTTTGGGTTGAATATTCAGACTCATTAAAATTTTGAACCGGTTTCAATTTAGGTTAATATTGTGAAACAAATTAAAAATATATTATAATATATTAAAATACCTTAAAATTATAAAGATATGATAATTTCAATATAATAGCTAAAAAAATTAAATATCATGCGTCGCACTGATCAAAATCTAAGTATTATATCATATATATAATAAAAATGAAGGTGATTAAGAAAAAAGGAAGAAAATCGTTAATAAGATTTGAATCATATTAATAATATATTTAAAATTATTATTTTAAAATATAAATAAAAATAAATAATATCAATTTAAATGACTAAATTATTTTAAAATACTAAATATTGATATTAATATTAAATTATTAAATAAAATATAAATAAAAAGCCATGCATCGCACTGGTTTAAATCTAGTAGCATTAAAAACTTAAAAGTAGTTGCAAGTATCGGTCAATATAGACCACTATCATGTGACTTTAAAGTAATGTTTCTACGTACAACGACCCCAAAAAATTTGAAGAATGAATCATCAATATACCACTACATGGATTTGAGTTCATATGTCCTAATATAATTGAAGCATATGTTAATAACACTAATATACTGTCATGTATTTTGTTAAAATAAGATATTATAAGTCACACACATATATAATTTTAAATTATATTCTTTAATATTTGCATAATGTTAGTAATACTTATCTAGATGTCGTGGGATGATTGACCTACATTGGTGGCATTGATATTGTTTGTGGCGGATGGGAAAAAAGAGATTTTAGAATTATAACAAATTAGTAAGTTGTGAATTATAATACACATATATATATTTTGAAATTATTATTTAATTTTATAATATTTATAAATTTAATAATACTATTTTGGTTTAATATAATTTTGTTATATCAAATTTTATCATCTGTAGTTTAGATATCATTTGTGGGAAATTTTTTAATAAATTTAAAATTTATTATGAGGTCGCTGCGAAGCGCGATTTTTTTAACTAGTTATATAATATCACGACACACTCTTTTAGGAAAACATTTTATTCAACTTAAATTTTCTATTATACTGTTATATTTAATGTATTATTATTATTATTATTATTATTATTATTATTATTATTATTATTATTATTATTATTATTTGTTTCCCAGAATAATCAATCTATTACAGAAGGGGGTTGAATGTAATAGTGCCTGTAAATCGATTATGAACACAAGTATATTGAATGGAATACTGTTTTGTATTAATAATGAACTTGAATACAAAACTCTCTCAAGATATTAAGTTCTTAAGAGCTGCTAGGTTACAAGATATTGCTTTTATGAATTCGATATTTAATTATAACCTATCTCTGTGTTTATATAGACACAGCTACAAATACAATTACAAAACAGATTATGATAAGAATAGATTTAATAAGGTAATTTGACTTGCACTTGAATTCCTTCTTACTATCCAAATCAGACTCTGATTTGTCTGTTTCCTTTTCTGATAAACTCTGGAGCTAAACTCTGTCGGTTTGTCATTCTCTGATTTGAGCATTCTCTGTTAGAGTAAACTCTGATTGAGTATTCTCTGGTAGAGTAAACTCTGACCGACAGCTTCCTTAAACGCTGATGACGTCAGCATAAACTCTGTTTAGTAATCTCTGACAATCACCAGTGTTTGCATTCCTAACAATCTCCCCCAATTTATGCTTTAAGAATTAAAACATAAATTTCACTTATGATGTCAGAAATACAAGACAAATGCACCAGAGTTTATTTACCCTTTTTAGACTTAGATTCTTCTGTAAAATAATTCTTCTTTCAGAAATTGACTTAGGAGCTTCTCTTCAGCATTTTTCAGTAAGTCAACAAGCTTCTCCTTCAATTCCTTCATGTTTTCAGAAGAATCATCTATTTGAAATATTGCAGCCCTTAGAGCATAAATTGATGACCTTTCCATCCTTTCATCTAAGACAATGCAACAGGTCTTCATTCCATCAGGATTTAAAATTAGTGTAGGAATCCCTAACACCATCTTGACCTTTGCATCTCCCTTTCTCATAGCTCTTCTTGTTCCATCTTCAAGTAAATACCCAAACTCATAATCTTCAGACTTTATCATCATCAATCTTTCACTCTTCTTCTTTTCAGCTATTTTTCTTTCAAGAATCTTTCTCCACTTTGAAGTTGCTTCATTTTCATCATTGAGCAGATATAGAACATGTTCAAGTTCTTTAGATGCCTTATCCTTCAGATTTTCTTCAGCAATCTTCAAAACTCTCCCATCTTCTAGAAAATACAGAAGCTTCTCCTTAGCTTGAGCTCCATCAAAACTATCTTTCACTATGTTAACAGATATTAATTTGTCAAGATGTTCTTGAGACAGCTCTTCTTCAGGTTTATCTTTTAATGAATAAGGATCTCTGAAGATGTTTGCTTCACCTCTGTAGATCTTAGCATGTGTATCACCAATACCACCCTTGTTGTTTCCAAGCCTGGCATTGAGTGTCAGAGTTTGAGTTGTAGTCCACAGAGGATCAGACTTTTTCTTTCTGATCAGAGATGGTTGATGATCTTCTTCTTCAACATCAAACCTAGATCCACCTGGTAGAAAAGTTGTTCCCATCATAGTAAGAGATGTTTGTGGTTTGGTTGGAGCTTTTTGTTGAATTCTTGAGGATGATCTGGTTTGAATTTCTGAGACTTGTTTTGGTTGATCAATTATCTTAGGAACTTCAACAGATTTGATTTGAGTAGGCTTGGATTCTGACTTCTTCTTTTGAGCAGGTGCCTTTTTCACATATTTTCTCTTCTTCTTTTCTTGAGCATTTTTATTTCCAGACTTTTTCAGTTCAGCTTCCACAGCAACAGGATCCATTCCTGGATTTTCTTCTTCAAACATTTTCTTTGCCAGTTCTGCATCTTTTAAGTTTTGTTCTTCAATCCTCTCAGGCTTATCTTCTTCTTCAAGCCTTTTTGCTAATTCCAAATCAGCATCTATCAGAGTTTGCTTGTCGTCAGAGTTTACATCAGACTTTGATGTCATCAGAGTTTGTGAGGTTGTCAGAGTTTGTCTTATCAGAGTTTGTTTTCCTTCCTTATGACACCCATGATCTTCATCATCAGGTTTGTCAGAGTTTAGAATTTCATCCTCCTTGCATTTGTCTGAACCCGTCTCCCCCTTTCTGACATCATTCCCAATGTGCTCAGTAAAAAGTTGAACGAAGTTTGTGAGCATGCCCTGCATAGAAGTGACAGAGACAGGAATCTCATCAACCTTGGATTCCAAAGCATTCTGCTTGTCTGAAATGTTCTTTATCTTCATGCCTAAAGAATTCTGAGAAGTAGAGAAGGTAGATTCAACAACTGCTGTAGATTTAGTGACAAAGTCCTTAAGACCACTAACTTCACTCTTAAGTCCTTTGGTCATTATGGTGGATGCCTTCAAGAGTGTCTTAAGTTCTGGAGAGTTTATTTCTTTATCAGCTTTATTGACCAAGTCAATAACATGAGGCCATGGAATATTTGCCTCAGGAAACTTCCAAGAGAAATCCCAGATTTCTTGTCTGTGAGAGGTAAGGTAATCTTCATTTGAAGTCTTTGGAGTAGAAGAGAAATCCCTTCTGACACCCTCTGCATTTAGATCAGCCTCAATTTGACCTCTGAGATTTTCCACCACCATGTAATCAGGATAAGCCATTTGCAATCTGTCAAGTGCATCATAAGAGTTGACAGGCCACCTTTTGGTGTTATACCGCTGTGTGAAGGGAATGGAGAGATCTGTGACTACTTCATCAGCAAAAATCACATCATCAGAATCTGAGTCCTTTCCATCAGAATTTAATAATTCAGCAGTGTGTGGCACAACATCAGAGTTTGCAGAAATAGGTAAACTCTGAGTACCTGCACAAATAACAGAACACCCTAAATCACTCTGATTTTTTAAAGTAATCTCATTACTTCTCACATCACACATATCATAACTTTCAATAGTTAGATTTTGCTCACTAGAAGTAACTAACTTCTTTCTCAATTCTACCTCTCCTTTTGCCAGATCCTGTGTCTGCCTCTCATTAATTCTGTTTTCCACACATTTTACCTCAGACTCACCAGAAAGGTTCAACACACAATGTCCTACAGAAATAAGAGGTGGCTGAGAAAGGATATCTGTAGTCACATGAATAGGGGTATCCTTTTTAGGACTATCCATGATCATCCCAGCAGTAAATGTAGGAAACATAAATTCTGAACTTATGCAATCAGAGAATGTAAGTTCTGAAGAAAAGTCAGAGTTTATACCTTGATCCTTTGAAGTTGTAGATGGAGTCTCCATGGGCTGTGTAGAAATTGGTTGCACTAAAATAGCATCAGAGTGTGCCTGTGGAGCTTCATCAGAGTTTGTCTGTCTAACATGTAAGGCTTGGTCTGCAATCATAAGAGTGATGATTGGTTCTTGTGTGACCTGAGTCATATCTGTAGCTGCTTCACCACTTTGAGGTGAAGGTTCTTGTGGGCTTGACTCTGCCAGAGATTGGCCTTCAGCATCAGCAACAGCAATGTCTTTTATAATTGATTGAGTGCCTGCATCCAAACTTTGATTGAATGGTTCTTGTGTGGCTGGGGCCTTGACAACTTCTTCAACCCTTTGAGCTGAAGGTTCTTGTGGATTGTACCCCTGATCAATGCTGGCTTCACTTGCTGGAATTGTGGCTTCTATTGAACTTTGATCAATAGGTTCTTGTGTACCTGGCCCTTCAAGGACTGCTACCTCACTTTGAGAAGTAGGTTCTTGTGTGTCCTGGCCAAAAGTGACAGACTTTTTCTTCTTTCTTGAAAAACGTTGAGAACTAAGAGATGCTGACGATGACTTTGATTTCTTTGCCTCCATTTCTCTTCTTACTTCTTCAGCCAGTTCCCTTGCTCTTTCATAAGATATCTCCTTTATGACTTGCTTTGGAGACTTTGTAGGAGAATCAGATACTGGTATAGGACCAGCTTCCTCTGGAGTGACATATGGCCCATCTTTCAAATAATTGTGTTGTCGCTCCTGTTCAGCCTTGAGCCCAATCATGTTCTCAATTGGAACTGGTAATCCAGGTTCCTTCCAAGGAATATTTGCCTTCCAGCAACCCCATTAGTGGTTGGCTCAGAGTTTGTAATGTCTTCAGAGTTTAAATCTTGAGGTTTAGGCTGATCAGAGATTAGGACGTCAGAGTTTAGAGCTGCATCAGAGTTTATCCCTGCAGTGTTTGCAGCCTCAGAGTTTGCAAGTTTGACTAATCTTCTCCTCTTTTTCTTTACCTCAGCCCCAGTCTCAGAAGCCTGTTCAACTGTCGTTCTTTTAGCAAAAACGAACTCTTCATCAGAATCTGTATTTTCATCAATTAATTTCCTCTTTTTGAGAGTAGATTCTGTTACTGACTTCCCCTTCCTTTTGCTGGAACCCTGTTGAGAGGTGTGTTTTGCAACTACAGTCTGTTGAAAGACTGTAGAGGTTGGCAAAGGTGTTTGGGAGTCAGTGTTTGGAGGGTGGCTTGGGTTTGAATCAGAGGGTGCTAAACTCTGATCCATAGCCACTGAGATGAAATCCCTGCCATACATAGTAGGCATTCTCTGATTTAAGAGAAGCCTGACCCATGTGGGATAAAAGAGAGGAGAGAGATTACCTTTCTTAGTGTCCTTCCTAGCTAGGTCAGCAAAAATTCTTTTGTTCATACAAAAACTAGCTAAACTCTGATCATTCTCAAGACTTACATTAGGCAACAAATAATTAAAAATTAACTGAAGAAATCTAGCAAAGTATATGGTGTGAACATCATCATTAATTTTGCTAGCTAGCTGCCTAATTATTAAACAAGGAAAATTGAAATTGAGATTATGGGTCAGAGAATACCCAATCTGTTGTGCTAGTTGTGGGATTGCATCAAAATTTGTGCATTTGCCTGTGAAGGCCCTTGTAATGCAATCGAAGAAAAAACTCCATTCTCTTCGAAGATTGGGTCTTGTCAGGCTCCCTAACTTTGATAAGCTTCCTCCATAGCCTATAGACCTGAAAAACCCCTTGACCTGTTCATCTCCAACAAGGTCATCATACACAGCCACTTCTGGTAGATGTAGAGCTTGTCTCACCACAGCAGGAGTAATTGTGTGTTTTCCATTGCATTGAAATGTGATAATGGGTTCTTCATCATCATCAGCATTGTTGTACGTAGCAGTGGACCATATTCTTACCAGAGATTGAGCAGAAAAGTTTAATGGTTCCTGGAGTGCATAGCCAATATAACTTTGTGCTAGAAAATCCTGGACAACATGAAAATCTTCAGGTGCATCCGTCTTATTTAACAAAGAAATATAGTTTGTGGCAGCAAAAGTATAGTTTTGGAAGGTTTGTCCTTTGGATGCCATTGAAACAAGAAAGAGTTGCAGGTTAGAGCAGTTTAGGGTTTGTGCGTAAGTGAGAAGTAATAGATACAGATGATTAATTCAAAATGACAATATGAATTAAACTGTGCCCTTTCAATTGCATAAAAACTGTAGTGGGACACGTGGCAAAAGCTGATTGGAAAAACAATTATTAGTACAAGTCTCAAAATTCAGCAAGTGTTTGTGTACTGTGTAATGATATGAATCGACAGTCGTGAGAAACACGCGCTTTATTATAAATCCAACCAGAGAATAATAATTATGATGTCACAAAAAGAAATATAATGTCATAAATGTGATCTCAGAGTTTACCACGTAATCAGAGTTTACAGATCAGAGTTTGTATGAGTCAGAGTTTAGTATGTACTGTCAGAGTTTACCACATACTTTGACAGAGTTTACCATAAATACTGAGAACTTGTGATCAAAGATTAGTTGATATAATGATCAGAGTTTACTCCATTTTCATCAGAGTTTACCCCATACTCTGACATAGACTCTGATTGTCTGAAACTTGCTAAGTTGAGCCACTTGACACCATCCCTAATTCAGAAACCAGTCTGTTAAATGTTGCTTCAGGCAGAGGTTTTGTGAAGATATCTGCTAACTGTTGATCTGTAGGAATAAAATGCAATTCAATTGTGCCTTCTTCCACATGTTCCCTTATGAAGTGATATCTGATACTGATGTGCTTTGTCAGAGAATGTTGAACTGGATTCCCTGTCATTGCAATAGCACTTTGGTTATCACAATAAATAGGAATTTTTGAGAATTTCAAACCATAGTCTAGCAATTGATTTCTCATCCATAAGATTTGTGCACAGCAGCTTCCAGCAGCAATATATTCAGCCTCTGCAGTTGATGTTGAAATTGACTTCTGTTTCTTGCTTTGCCATGATACAAGTCTTCCACCTAAAAATTGACAACTCCCACTTGTGCTTTTCCTGTCAATCTTGCATCCTGCAAAGTCAGCATCTGAATATCCTATCAATTTGAAATCAGACTCCCTAGGATACCACAAGCCAAGATTAGCAGTGCCCTTGAGATATCTGAAAATCCTTTTCACAGCAATCAAATGAGGTGCTCTTGGATTTGCTTGAAATCTAGCACATAGACATGTGGCAAACATTATGTCTGGTCTACTTGCAGTTAAATAAAGTAGAGAACCAATCATTCCTCTGTATGCTGTAATATCAACAGGTTCTCCAGTGTCTTGATCAAGTTTTGTTGCAGTAGCCATGGGAGTTGTAGCAGATGCAGAATCTTGCATTTGAAATTTAGTGAGTAGATTCTTTGTGTATTTAGACTGATTAATGAAGATCCCTTCTTCAGTCTGTTTCACTTGTAAACCCAGAAAATAACTCAATTCTCCCATCATACTCATTTGATACCTGGACTGCATTAACTTTGAAAATCTTTCACAGAGTTTCTCATTAGTGGAACCAAATATAATATCATCAACATATATTTGAACCAATAATAAATCCTTACCTTGAGTTCTATAAAACAAGGTTTTATCAATTGTTCCTCTAGTGAAACCATTTTCAAGTAAGAATAGAGCCAGAGTTTCATACCAGGCCCTTGGTGCTTGCTTTAGTCCATATAAAGCTTTATCCAGTCTGTAGACATGATTTGGATATTTTGGATTGACAAAACCAGGTGGTTGTTCAACATAGACTTCTTCTTCAAGTTCACCATTTAAAAATGCACTTTTAACATCCATTTGGTAGACCTTGAATTTCTTATTTGCAGCATAAGCAAGAAAAATTCTGATTGCCTCAAGTCTAGCTACAGGAGCATAGGTTTCATCATAATCAATCCCCTCCTGTTGTGAATAACCTTTGGCTACCAGTCTTGCCTTGTTTCTTGTAATTATTCCATCAGAGTCTGTCTTGTTCCTGAATACCCATTTTGTGCCAACAATAGATCTGTTCTTTGGCCTTGGAACTAGGGTCCAAACTTCATTCCTTTCAAACTCGTTCAATTCTTCCTGCATTGCAGTAATCCAATCTGCATCTTTCAAAGCATCTTCAATCCTTTTTGGTTCTGTTTGTGAAAGAAAACTATGAAATAGACATTCATTTTGAGTAGCTTTTCTTGTTTTTATTCCACTCTCCAGATCACCTATGATTAAATCAGGTGTGTGATCTTTGGTCCATTTTCTTGGATGTGGAAAGTTCCTTGAACTAGATGCTCCCCCATGATCTGTGCCTTCATAGAATGATCCTTCTGTAAATGATGATCCTCCCCTTGAAGATGTGTTTCCATCAGTGTTTGATGTCTCAGAGTTTATGTACTCAGAGTTTGAATTATCAGAGATTGAGGTATCAGTGTTTGTGGTCTCAGAGTTTGAAAGATCAGAGTTTGTGTTGTTCAGAGTTTGGTCAGACTCTGATATTTCAATTGTTGAATCTCCAATGTCAGTATGTGATTGTTGTTGCTCCCCCTCAACATGTGCAGTTTCTTCAATTTCTATTTCAATCATTTCTGAATCAGAGTTTAAAGAATCAGAGTTTACCTCTCCAGGATTTGGTTGATCAGTGTTTATCTCGTCAGAGTTTGGTTCAACAGAGTTTATTTTCTGCAGTTCATTCTCAAATCTCAGTGTTTCTTGAGCATCTTTATCATATAACCCAGCTATCTTCCCTTCATCAAAGGAGACATTAATTGATTCCATGACTGTCCTTGTCCTTAAATTGAATACTTTGAATGCCCTTGAAGAGGTTTTAGAAGTTGTTGCATATCCAATAAAAATTCCCTCATCTGCTTTAAGTTCAAACTTCTTCAATTGTTCAGGATGTGTCTTGAGAATAAAACACTTGCTTCCAAAGATGTGAAAGTACTTGACATTAGGCTTTCTTCCTTTCAAAGATTCATATGGAGTCATTCCATGTTTGTTAATTAAGGAACAATTCTGAGTGATGCATGCAGTGTTCACAGCTTCTGCCCAAAAATAAGTAGGTAGCTTTGCTCCTTCGAGCATTGTTCTGGCAGCTTCTATTAGAGTTCTGTTCTTTCTTTCAACAACACCATTTTGTTGAGGTGTGCCAGGTGCTGAGAATTGTTGAGTGATGCCTTTTGTTGAGCAGAATTCTTCCATTGTAGAGTTCTTAAACTCTGTTCCATTGTCACTCCTTAGATTCTTTACTTTGTGAGTTGATCCATTCTCAATCATTGCAATATGATCAATAATTGTTTCTGCAGTTTCATCCTTCTTGTGCAAAAAGTATACCCAAGTAAATCTAGTGAAATCATCAACTATTACCAGAGTGTATTTCTTCTTTCCAATGGACATTATGTTAACTGGACCAAATAAGTCAAGATGCAATAGATGAAAAGGTTGATCAATAGAGTTTTCAGTTTTGCTCTTGAAAGATGTCTTCCTTTGTTTGGCCTTTTGACATGAATCACAGAGTCCATCAGGATGAAATTGAACTTTTGGAAGACCTCTAACTAGGTCCTTCTTTACCAATTCATTAATGTTTCCAAAGTTCAAGTGACACAACTTTTTGTGCCAATTCCAGCTTTCCATTGGTGATGCCTTTCCAAGTAGACAGGTCAAGGGACCATTAGAATTAACATCCAAGCTAGCTTCAAATAGGTTGTTATGTCTGTGGCCAATAAGAACTACTTTTCCATTTTTCTTGCTTTTTACTTCACAATGAGTTCCATGAAATTCCACAGAGAAACCTTTGTCTGTCATTTGACTCACACTGAGCAGATTATGTTTGAGTCCTTCAACCAAAGCTACATTTTCAATGATGACATTTCCAATCACAATGTTGCCATATCCCAGTATTCTTCCTATGTTGCCATCTCCATAAGATACTGCTGGGCCAGCCTTCTCCTCAAACTCTGAAAGCAGGGATTTATTTCCAGTCATATGTGCAGAACATCCACTATCAATTACCAGAATGTTTTTCCTGTTTCCCTGCAATCAGTAAATGCAATTTAATTAGAAGATTTTGGGGACCCAAACTAGTTTGGGTCCTTTCTTTGAAAACTTGTTAACTTTTGCAGCAGAAATTCTTTTGTCAGAGTTTGTGTTAACAGAGTTTACATGATCAGAGTTTGCATTCACAGAGTTTGTACTGTCAGAGTTTACACTCCTTTTATCAGACTTTATCACATATATTTGCTTGACAGTATGTTTTGGAGAATCACTCTTTTGAGGCTTTGGTTTGTAAGAATTGTAATACAAATTATGATAATCTTTGCATGTATAAATGGAATGCCTTAAACTACCACAATGAAAACAGGGATTGTATCTTGTTTGTTTTCTAGCCTCAAACCTAGGTCTTTCAGATTCTTTCTTTTTCTTTTGTTTGCAGTCAATAGCAAGGTGATTAGAATTACCACAAGTAAAACAGATTTTCCTAGGAGCATCAGGGATATTTATGTAATTATTCTCCTTAGTAATTCCTACTTTACCATTCCTATTTCTTTTCACCTTCTTAGTTTTATTAGTGACTGCCTTCAACTTTTCTTTAAGTTGCTTCTGTGAAAGTAACCCTACATTCACCTTCTTAAGATCTAGCACACTATTATTTTTAGAGCATTCAGGGAGAGTTTTCTTATCATTACTAGCTCTAACAAACTTCACAGGTTCACTCAATGTTCCTTTTGTGTGTGAATTAGTATGAATTTCTTTATCAGATTCATAACCTAAGGCAGATGTCCAATTCTTTTCAGAAAGCATTTGTTGGACCTTCTTACCAGAGTTTGTCCAAACTCTGAAGGTCTCTTTTTCCTTAGCTATCTCAGATTTCAAATATGTGACTTGTATTTCCAACTGAGTTTGCATGTGTATAGCATTCTCACAGTCTTTCTTAAAACTAAGC
Source organism: Oenanthe sinensis (assembly GCA_028671895.1). NCBI lineage: Eukaryota > Viridiplantae > Streptophyta > Magnoliopsida > Apiales > Apiaceae > Oenanthe > Oenanthe sinensis. The sequence continues at coordinate 21,770,980 of CM053803.1, read as the reverse complement.
ATGTGAACAAGTTCAGTTTCAAGAAAGTCATTCCTAGCATTCAGAGTTTGTATTTCAGATTTTAATCTTTCATTCTCAAGAGATTGTGATTTAAAGCTAACATGCAGATTTCTAAGAAAAGACTTTAGTTCATGAATATCTTCAGTATCAAAATTGAAAACAGAGTTTGGTACCTTGTCAGAGTTTAAAATGGGAGAATTAGAGTTTGCCATGAGAGCATAGTTAGTTTCTTCTTCAGAGTCTGAGGAATCCATCCAATCGTTCTTTGATGTGATGAGAGCTTTCCCAGATTCCTTGCTTCTGCACTCAGTAGCAAAGTGTCCCATCTTGTTGCACTTGTAACACTTGACCTTTGATTTATCAAGAATTTTTGATTTTGCATCTCTATTTTCCCTTTTTCTGAATCTGTCTTTCTTGTCTGTCTCACTATGCTTCTTCTGAAAGTTTCCTTGCTTCCTAAATTTTCTGTATTTCTTGAAGCTTTTGACAAACATAGCAAACATCTCCATCATGTCAGAGTCTGAAGAATTTTCAGAGTTTTCATCAGAGTTTGCCTCAAACTCTGATTCACTGCTATCTTGGAGTACTACTTCTTTCCCTTTCCTTGTTGAAACCTTAAGCACCTTTTCTTTTGGTTCTTCAATTTTTGCTTCAACATTCAAAGCAATAGGTCTTGCCTTGTTACTCTTTCTATTTCTTCTTTGCTGTAACTCCAGATCATGAGTTTTCAATTTGCCATAAACTTCATCTAAGGACATCTCATCCAAGTCAGCCCTGTCTCTTATCAAGGATGTCTGCAGATCCCATTCTTCTGGAAGAGCCCTCAGAAATTTGGTGTTTGAATCTTCATTGTCATATACTTTATCCACCAAAGCTAAGTTATTCAACAGAGTTAGAAATCTATCATAGATATCTGTGAGGGACTCATTCTGCTTAGCCTCAAAGTATTCATATTCTTGGATTAGAACAGATCTTCTATTTTTCTTTATCTCCTTGGTTCCTTGACATTGAACCTCCAGTGCATCCCAGATTTCTTTGGCAGTTTTGCAAGCTATTACCCTGTTAGACATTACAGAGTCAAGACTGTTATGTAGAATATTTCTTACCTTTGCATCTTTCAAGACTTCCTGTTTTTCTTCATTAGTCCATTCTTTCTTGTCCTTCAGGGTGTAATACTCAGGAATTTGTCTTCCTTCCACAATTGTAGAAGGCACCAGTTTGGTTGGTAGGTACTGACCTGTATGGATCCTATCTAAGTAATCAGGATCAGTTGCTTCTAAGAACATCATCATCTTCACCCTCCATGTAGGGTATTCAGCCTTCTTCAATATTGGAATTCTGATGCTCTCATACTTGTTTCCAGACATGATTATTTGATCTTTTTGAGTTGAAATTTACAACCTGCTCTGATACCAATTGTTTCCCAGAATAATCAATCTATTACAGAAGGGGGTTGAATGTAATAGTGCCTGTAAATCGATTATGAACACAAGTATATTGAATGGAATACTGTTTTGTATTAATAATGAACTTGAATACAAAACTCTCTCAAGATATTAAGTTCTTAAGAGCTGCTAGGTTACAAGATATTGCTTTTATGAATTCGATATTTAATTATAACCTATCTCTGTGTTTATATAGACACAGCTACAAATACAATTACAAAACAGATTATGATAAGAATAGATTTAATAAGGTAATTTGACTTGCACTTGAATTCCTTCTTACTATCCAAATCAGACTCTGATTTGTCTGTTTCCTTTTCTGATAAACTCTGGAGCTAAACTCTGTCGGTTTGTCATTCTCTGATTTGAGCATTCTCTGTTAGAGTAAACTCTGATTGAGTATTCTCTGGTAGAGTAAACTCTGACCGACAGCTTCCTTAAACGCTGATGACGTCAGCATAAACTCTGTTTAGTAATCTCTGACAATCACCAGTGTTTGCATTCCTAACATTATTATTATTATTATTATTATATCTTTACAAGTACTTCACTTTCACATGTAACTATGTAATTATTATTATTATTATTATTATTATTATTATTATTATTATATCTTTACAAGTACTTCACTTTCACATGTAACTATGTAAGTACTTCACATCTACGCGCCGTAATATTGAGAAATATTTTTAGTAAGTTTCTTGTATAAATATTAAAGAAGACGATAATTATTGAAAAATATAAAATTTTATGTAAATAAAAAATATTTTTACATTCTAAAATTATTCCTTATGCATTTTTATTTTTTAAAAATGATATATTAATAATAGCCAAAATAAGACAATCAATTTAAAAATACATCACCAATTCAATTGCTCACATATTAATCATAAATTTATAACAAAAATATTAAATCTATTATAAAATAACTTATAAATAAAATATATATGTTAGAGTATCATGTACTTTACATCGGTGCAAGAGCTAGTTTTATATATATATATATATATATAAAAGGTATTCATAAGTGGGCGAAAACTACCACGTTACGAGAAAATAATTATAAATATCTCATTTTTGAGATCTAGACAAATAAATAAGTTTTTTTATTCCAATTTGGAAATAGAGGTTAAATAAATATTTTCACTAAATATATTAATGAATAACGACATTTCATATATATTTTTAAAGTCATTTCTCATATGTGTATCAGTCCCTTAAGGTTTGTTTTTGATAATTTTTGCTCTTTTTTAATAATTTATCAGTCCCTTAAATTATTAAGTATTTTTCTTATTTGTTTGATAAATAAAGCCTTGTTTTTTAGAATTGATATTTTAATTGATTTTTCAGAACAAAATATTTAGGAACTTTAATTATCCTGGAATTTGAACTTTCAGTCACCACCATAACTTAGAGAAAATGTGTAGGAGCTCCCTTGATTGAGATTTTAAAATTGTCAAATAAAAAGCAATTATTGTGATCATTTTTAATGTATGGATTTGAATTATTGTGGTCAACCTGTCAGAGGCGGACCTAAAGGTAAGCGGGTCCAGCTCCTGCTGGGTGAAAAAATGGAGAGTAAAGAAGATTTTTTTTTTACTGCTGGCTGAAATATTAAGACAATTAGGGGTAAATTTGTCAGGAGCAGCTGTGCTGGGTAAATATTTTCAGCTGGATCCGCCTCTGCAACCTGTGTTTATTAACCGTGGATACTCAAGTGATAGACGGAGTTTTTTGATTCATGATATTTATGTATGAAGTATTGATTTATGTCATCATATATTTCAACTACATATTTATTCATTCCCCAAACCCATAACATATGCGTTTTTGATATCAATGGGAATTGTAGGTATAAGGCATGGATACCGATAATTATTTGAAAGTCGTTTGATTCATGAGATGGTATGAATTCGGTATCACGAATTGGGTTAGGGTAGTACGCGAATGAAATTTCAGATATCATTATATGTTTGGTTTAGTTGTGGAATGAAATTATTTAATTTAAATTATTATTGAATTAATAGTTAAATAAATTTATTTTATTATATAAAAAACATAAAAATATTTTTTTTATTAGTAATGCTTGATTGTATATATATATATATATATATATATATATATATATATAATTTTTTGGTTATTAATAATGTTAATTATCAATAATAAAATAATAATAATAAAATTGATAACTATACCCTCTCATCATATCCACCTCCTTCCTTCAATATCAAAAACTCATATCTTATGTTTTGGGGTATGGAGCTAAAAATTAAAAAAACTGAAACAAACATTAGGTATGAGTTTTATCCATTCTAAACACATACCTCATTCCAAAAACTACTGAACCAAACTACTTTTAAATAAAACTGATTCATTCCAATGAACCAAACGGATGGTACCAATAATCATAATTGAACCCCACACCTTAACTCGATTTCTTATCCCAACTCATACCCTTCTGTGAACCAAAACACCCAAAAATGAGTCGCGATTATTAAGCAAAAAATGTTTTTTTTAAAAATGAATTGTCACAACTCAGATAGTATAATAATTATTATAACATAAAATTATAAATATTTTAAGAGTTCTACAAATATAAAAACATTGCTTAATATTTTGTGAATTCTATTAGAATTATAATATTTATCATAATAAGTAATATCAAACAATTTAAATAATAAATTTATCAATTAATAATTTATTGAGCAAATTAAAATCTTACAATTAAAACTTGTTAATATCCCATTAAAACACTATTAAAATTATTAATTATTATAAAATTCAATTAAAATTGTAATATATTATTAATATTAAAATCCCTCACTATCAAAGTCAAATTTCAAACTTTTTTTTTTAAAAACAATCAGATTTCGAATCCGTAGGATTTCTTTCAAAATCTTGAATTGTCACATAAAAATATTATTTTTATTCATAACTAAACTAAAAATACACTAGTGAAAATGCAACAATTTAGGTAATTTAAAATTCTATCAAATCCTCCAAAATATTACTATAATTTATTGATAAATTTGATAATAGTATTCACATGCTTTCATGTAGAATTAAAATTATTAAATTTTCTAATTAAATTCATGACATCATCATCGTAAGACTTTAATAAATTCATAACCCTAAATCGTCCATATATTTATTATACCATAATATTGACTGATTTTATATTTTCTTGAATTTATCATTATAGAATATATAAAATATAATATCACTAGTTTTCCTGTCATCATTATTTATAGTATAATGTATCAAAATTTTGATTTGATCCCAATAATTATAGTCAAAATAAATTATTTAAAAAATATTATAAACTATAAACTAATTAATACATCTAAAAATATTATTATATCATTATATATTAAATAAAAATAAAACAACTATTAAATATATAAAAGTATTATGAAATTTTAAATAATAAAATATTAAAAAATAAAAAATTCATGTACTGCACGGTAAGTTAATATTAATTTATTATAATCTATATAATACAATGCATGATTAATAAATTAATAATGAATTAAATATATATAATGTTATATCATATTTTATTGATATTTTATACTAAGTTTTTCATATTAATATGCATAAAAAATTTATATTATATTTTATTGATATTTTATATGAAGTTTTTCGTATTGATATGCATAATTAATATTAACTTACATTTTGTGCGATGCATAAATCGATTTTTTTTAGTATTTTAATATTTATTATATAATTTGAACTTATTTTTATATTTATAATAATAATTCAAACTTTATTTAATGTTTTAGATATATTTTTATATAATTTTTTATGTACTTTAATTATATATGTATTTTAATATGATAATGTTTTTGTCTTTAATGTAGAGATGTATTTTAATTATGAGATTAATGTGTTATGTGTTTTAATTAGAAGATTAAGCGCTTGTTTGGTTAATCATAGGAAGTAATTTTCATGAGAAGTTGTAATTACTAGGTATTAAATTCCTTTATGAAACTTCTAGGAAGTATAAAATCTTGTTTGGTTGATAGGTAGGAAAATGTAATTCATGGGAAGTGTAAATTACCCAGGGGAGGGTGGGTGAGCAACTTCCCATATTTTGTGGGAAGTTATACTCCAAGGTATTTCTAGTTATCATACTAATGTTAACCAAACAATTTCATATTTCAAATAATTTATGAGGTATTCCAATATGACACAAATTGGAACTATAATACCCCAAATGACACATTTGGGAAATATGGTCTCAAATAACACTTCAAAACGCAACATCGTGTTTACTAATTTTTTTTTGTTTTTAAGTACAAAATGCAAGATGATCTTGTGTTTTGGGGGCTTGATTTTATTTTCACTTTAAGGCCACTTTATGTGGTGTTTTAAACTCCTTTAACGTAACTTTATGTGGTGTTTCAAGTTTCGAAACACTACATGATGTTGCGTTACCCGTTTACGTAACTTTATGTGGTGTTTCAAGATTCAAAACACTACATTATGTAGCGTTACCCGTTAATAAAAAAATAGTCAAATGCTACATCGTGTAGCATTTTGATTACCGCCATAAGTTCTCATATGCAATGCTTTCTGATGTTGCCTTATGTGCCAAATGATGTTGTCTTAGGCCCGAAATTGAAAAAGGCAACACTTTTTTAGTGTTGCATATGTGGCCCTTGCCACGTCAAAAGACTAGTTAAAAGGAAGACATAGTTTGATCGCTTTGACTACTATAAAATCACACCGAATAAATCTGGACTTTTTTTAAAAATTTTCACACCACTAAAATAGTTAAATATTAACATCCGTACGGTTGTATCGTCAAAATTTATTTTAAAAAAAATAGAATCAACATTCGGGTAATACTAATTATTAAATAAATACTAGAAAATATAAAGGCAACACTGAATAACCAAATGAAACACTAAACAACCAAATGCAACACTTTTAAGTGGGACCACATGCCATGTCAGCATGGGTCCCACTGCCACGTCAGTAGATGTGAGATCCACATGCCACGTCACCACGGGTCCCACTGCCACATTAGCAGTTTTACCTTTCCCACCTTGTCAAACTTCACTACGTGTCGACAACATATATAATTTTATAGTAGTTATATGTGCATTTAAAATGTAAAACATAAATAATACATGAAAATGTGAGTTGTACCAAACTTAATTAGAGATTAGAATTTATTTAAAATTAAGATTCTTTTTCATGTATTCTTTTTTTGATAGTGAATTCAAGATTTTTTTCTATATACTCTATTTTTCAAACGTGAATTCAAGATTATTTTCTATATATTCTATTTTTTGATATTGAATTCAATTTTTTTTAAAGAATCTTGAATTCAAAAATAAAATATAATACGAGATAAAATATAAGTAGCGTCAGAGATCAGAGTGTTAGTTTATATATCTTGTGCTTTTAGTCAATTCGGTTTTGTGTTTCATCTCAGATTATAAGGGTATGCAAGATGGCTTTGATTTTGAATTATGATCACCATCTTTCTTTTCTCTCTAAATGTTCTTGGCCATCCTCAATTTATTTTGTCCTTTATTTTTATAAATATTACATGAAAATATGAGTTGTATCAAACTTAATTCGAGATAAACATCTATTGACAATGAAGATTCTTTTTTCTTCTTTTTTTGACACTGAATTCAATATTCTTTTCTATATACACTTTTTTGTTACAGTGAATTCAATATTATCTATTTTTTTATAGTGAATCTTGAATTTTTATCAAAAGGTAGTGCTTGTATTGCACATGAATTCTATAAATATGCACATCGAAACCAAATCACAAAGAACATTACAGCTTTACATCATTCAAGTTTTCTTCATAAAATAGGAAAATATTATTAAGGTATGCAAAAGCAGTTTCAATTTTGATCATCATCTTGCATTTCTTGTGGGTTATTCATGTTTATTCGATTTTCTCATTGTTAAACCTCTTATTATATTTTCAACATTGTTTTGGATCTTGGTAGGTGAAGATCATTATTTTAAAGATCATGGAGTGCCGAAGAGATTTGAATGATACATATTACATGTTTCTTGGAAAGAATAGGAATGCCGAGGAGATGTAAGTCATATTTATATGTGCACATGTATGAATTTGGGCATTAGATTGTTTGATTTTATCTTATGTTTTTCTAATCAGTTGTTTAAATTTCTTTGTTCAAAAATTTTTAGGTTGAATCTCTACATTTACAATTATATGAAAAAGCGAAACCTTCAGGAAGCTGCAAAAATATTTGTCGAAGAAGCAAATATTGAGATATTAGACTGTAAGTGTCTTTTTACTCTTTTTCTTTTTGACCATATTCTTATTTTAAGTGAATGAATCATTTGAAAAAATTTGTTTCCAATTTTGTGTCTTATCCATTATAATTATATCATTTTTCTAAAATTGTCATTGTTTGTTTTATAGTATTTTGTACAACTTTATTCATGATCAAAGAAATAGAAAAAGGTCAAAATTTTCACTTCTTCTAAAAGTAATAGGAATACCCATTTTAAATTTTTTGACCATTTTTACTAACTAGATACACATTTCTCTTCTTGGCATCCTATAAATTTTTTTTACGGGGAGAAACCATTTTTTTTGTAAAAGAAAATATATGACCCCTTGATACACATTTCTAGTATGAGGATCGGGGTTGATACACATTCCGCAAAGGCATATCACAGATGCGTATTCCATTGGTATTTGTAGGTAGAAATTTTAAAATGGGTATTTTTGTTAACTTATCTAGTATTCTTGACCAGGTTCTTACTTTTAAGTGAAAGAGTCATTTTAAAAAAATTGTATCCAATGTCGTGTCTCCTCCGTTATAATTATATCATTTTCTTAAACTGTCATTGTTTGTTTTATATACTTTATACCAATTGTACTCATGATCATAAAAAATAGAAAAAAGTTGAAAATTCCACTTTTTAATAAAGTAATAGGAATTATATTCAATTTTTTTGACCATTTTTACTAACGAGTCGTTTCCCATCTAAGTATCCCATAATTTTTTTTTTTTGTTTTTTAGGAAGAAAACTTTTTTTAAAATATATATATATATATATATATATATATATATATTCTGAATGCACATCACTTTCAAATGCGAATCACCACTTGATAAACATTTCTAGTATGCGGATCTAGTATGCCGATCATGGTTGATACACATTCTGGAGATATTTATCACACACACACACACACACACATATATATATATATATATATATATATATATATATATATTTCGATGATGCGCATTTGCCAAACGAGTGTCATTGATACCCAAATGACAAATGTGTATTCAGTTGATATTTTTGGCTATAAATTATAAAATGTTTATTTTTGTTAACTTTCTTTTATTCTTACTTTTAAGTGAATGAATCATTTGAAATAATTGTATCTAATATCGTGCCTCCTCCATTATAATTATGTCATTTTTTAAACTGTCATTATTTGTTTTATAGTGTTTTGTACCACTTTTATTCATGATCATAAAAATAGAAAAAAAAAGCCAAAAATTCCAATTTTCTTAAAAGTAATAAGAATACCCATTATCAGTTTTTTGACCATTTTTAATTTTTTAGTGATGAGATATACATTTTCATTTTTTTTTTGTTTTTTGGGAAGAAAACACATTTTTAAGTTGAAGCCCCACTCTTTCCTGGTCTCCCTCTTATATTATACACTGCTCGCAGTGAGAGAATTAGTGCATTTTTTATTATATATTAATCGAAGAGAGAGCATTAAATAAGTTAGTGGGTCATTAGTAGTGAGTTTAACACATAAGCAATTCTGATGAGAATTTCACACTTAATGATGTCATCAATTGAAGGGAGAAAGTGACACATAAGTAAGGATTACATCAGTTGTATTTGTTAGTTATAGGTATGATAATTCTTTTTTAAATATATTTTAACATTATGATTATAGTGTCCAGAAATTATACATTTAGATTGAAAGGAAACTTTCATCATATTATATGCGGATACATTTAATTTTCATGTTCTCATTTTGATCATCGTTTAAATGAGCCGGCCCCTATATAGTTAGTAGCACATTTGCCAAAGTTTTCTATGTCCTGAGTTTAAATTGTTGTCGTTCTTGGCTTAGTAGTGGATGATGATGATACTCTGCTAAAGGATTGGTGGGACGCATTCTGGCCTCAGTTTAGCTCCGGAATGGAAAAGCAACCCGGAGGTCATCCACAATCTTCCGCACAGGTCGATCTCTTAGTAATTTCATTGATGAAGTTCAAATTATCATAATATTTTTGTATTCTGAATACAGTGTACTGTTATGTATGTATCTGAGGTTAATTGAATTGATTCTCACCCTTCTCTGAAAGAAGCCATGCAGATGCTAGCTTCACTGAATTGCAGTTCGAGGGTTGATATATCCCATCCACCACCAACTGGAAGCCATGTTGTGGTTCATCCAGCAGATAGCCAGCGGAGACCTGGTAAGCAGCCTATGAATATTCAAGGCCAATCAAGTTCAAAAGGGAAGGGAAAGGGGCCTCTTGGGTTTCCTCCTGTGAAGTTGCTTCCTACTGATATCGCAGCAGGGCCACATTCCAGCAATTTTGGGTAATTTCTGTTTTCATGGTGAAATTGTAAATATCACCAATTAGTTGTGCATTAAGTTTTCATTCTTTTCTTCAATTGTATATGAAAAATTGTGTGTCCAGTGAGCTCTGGTTAGCACCTACAGATGGTGGTTACTCATGTTTTTCTCTGATTTTTTGTCACAGCCACCTACAGATGCCTGTTACTATTCAGCCTCCTCCGCATGCTGTCAGGGTATGGTTATTACAGCACTGAACATCATAACTGCAGAACTGAATGATGACTTAGAAATTTAACTTTTTTCGCAGGCTCCTCGGTCCGTTCAACTCGAGCCAACTTATCCAGCGGGAGAGTATTCCGCATATCCACCCATAGCACCTAATGCTGGTATGTCTGATTCTTTTAAATATAGTTTCAGATTGAAAATGTCATGTAAAAATTGTTTTGGCAAGATCTATTCCGTTGATCTTAATCTTATTTTAGCTGGTTAATAGTATTATCGTATTAAGAGTTTCCTTGAAAATTCAGAGCTAGGGGTGTATAATCAATATGTGGTCTCGGTCAATGTAATAATGGAGTGTGAGCTAGCTGATGAGCAAACCATAGCCTCAATTAAGTTCATAAATAAATTTATTTAAAAACTCTCAGAGAAAGGAAATTCAGGATGTGGAGGTTAATCGGCAAAGATCTAATTACAAGATATATCTATTACATGGCAAGCTAAGTGAAACATAGAGAGACTTAAAACAATTAACATTTTTGGAAGAATATATTTCATGAAAAAGTGTATTGAGAGCTAGCTCACAATTTCAACCTATGTCGCGCATTGCGTGTAAGCTATAATTTTCGCACTGGTACCCAATGCACTTGCCCTTCTTAAATTTTTAATTATGCTTACATTGCGCATTGCGCGACTTAGATAGATAGATATTTGGAAAAAAATGTGCACGACACGAAGCCAGGAAAACAGTTGGAGCTCAGTATACTATTCTGCAAGGTGTCTCATGCTTAGTTCTCTAACTTCTCAATGATATAGCTGGCTCAATTATGCTATTCTCATATTTGTAGTAATGATAAGAAGAAGAAACAAAAAACACTATCCAATAATGTTACTACTAAATTTTTCGTCAATTGTAGTGGAAGCCAAGTTACTGAAAATGCAGTTACATATAAACTTAATATGGAAATGAATACTGTCTTAAACTTCAACCTGTACAATATGTATCAAGATCCATGATTTTTATATCGTTAGTATTTTGTCTATGTAGGAGATTACAGATACGATTCTCTTTTGTAGGAATGTCTCTGGGAAATTATTACCCTGAGTTATCCTACAACTAGATTACTTTCTTCATCCATAGGTTCCGGTTTGTTTCTACTCTTTGGTAGGTTCCGATTTGTTTCTACTCTTTGGACAAGCTTTGTCCAAGCATAAACAAGACTCACGTGACTCTTTGCCTTGTATTAGGTCTGAAGCATTTCTTATATTGTGGTCGTTTGGGGTTCCTTAAACTTAAAATAAGTAACTTATTTTATTTTTATTTTTTACATATTTTCATATTTTTTTAAAAGATAAATATTTATTTTAGAATTTTAAAATCAAATATTATCTTTAAAATAAAAAATAAGTTACTTATTTTCAGAAAAAGTACATACATCCCTACTTTTTTCCGGAAATAAGGGCTTATTTCCGGAAAAAATGGGTTACCAAACAGGGCCATTATATGTATGTTATGTTGCTTAGTAAGGATAAATGTCCTCTCCCATTTTACTCTTTGCTGCTGTCCATATTTTAGGTGCTAAAAGTAGCGGGGATAGGATAATTTTTTGAATGTCACTGCTTCAAATCAATATTTCTAGACTATGTTATGCACATTGAACAGGGCATGATGAATTGCTAATATTTCATGTGGTTCTTGGGATTGATCTAAAAAAAGAAAGATCTAAAAGATGAATTATTCTTGTCATAAAATTTATCAGGAAATCAATTTGCTCTACACATATTGTTCTTATATATTGTGCTAGATAACTTATTCTCTCTAGATGGCCTCGTAAAACCTATAAGAAATTTCTACATTATGTTACGGCTTATAACAACAGAATGAAGAAGATTGTAATGATTATATATGTTCCGGCATACTCCTTCAATAATCAGCATATTTGAATGAGTAATAATTTGCTGGCTAATTACTTTTGAGCAAGACACACTCTCAAATATTCTGGTTTAAATTTATATACTTTTCAGGTGAAGACTATTGGAATAACCAGGTGTCATTGACAGGAGTCGGAGTAAGCACTCCAGATGTAAGTGACCTAAATATTTTAGGGTATCTAACAAGTTTCATATTGAGCTACAACATATTGTGTTATCAGCTAACAACTCTGTATTTCTTTCCAGGGACGGGGCCCTAATTCGTTAGGGACTCATCTACCAGCTGCATATCTTGAGTTAATGCAGCGAGAAGTAGAAAGGCTAACGCAGCATTCAAACCCTGCTAACAGATCTTGATTCCATAAATTTACCATTATGTAGTCTTTGAGATTTTCGTTTGTTTATGACCTTTGTCTTGCATTTCTTTCGTACTATTTTGGTGGAAACTATTTGTGACGTGGATATCCATGTTTGCAACTTTACTTGGCTTTAATTTTCATAACTGGATGCTTCTGAATCATGAAAAATAATTCTACCTTTGAGAGTTGTGTTCATACTTTAATTATATAAAAAAATAATTCTAAATAATAAAAAGAAGTCAACTTTAACGGTTTTTAGTCAAATTTAACATAATGGTTAAAATGAAAAATAAATAGGGAAAATTAAATATTAGGTCACTGAATTATTCATGTTTTATTGTCTAGGTACCTGAACAAAAGATTCCATATTTCAGGTCTCTCAACTACTTTATTTTCTGGTTCAAATCCCTCCGTTAAAAGAATTTTAACGGACGTTAGAATCTTGATGACGTGTCATTGATGTGACATAAAAATTTCATGTTTAAGTCCCTGAACTTTTCCATTTCATGTTTAGGTCTTTAAACATAAATTTTTTAAAAATAATTGAATATTTATAAATTTTAAACATAAAAATCTGAACATAAATTTTTTTATGTTTATCGTTTATTTTAAACATAAAATTTTAAAACCATACACAACTCAAAACATCTAAATTTACGGTTCTCAAGCCACTTTTAATGACAATTATAAAGCCACTTTTAATGACAATTACAATTAGTATGTCAAAATGTATCAGGGTAAGTTTCTTCTTGGTGTAGCTCTAGTTTTGAGATTTTGTGGATATCCATTTACTCGTATATCAGATCATTTTACTTTTATCGTGTTTATATTATGTTATATCGAATACGAGTCAAATATAATCCACTAACATTAAATATTATTTTTTATTTGAACTATATAAATAACCATTTAATCTAAGAATAAAACAAATATTAACATCATTTTTTTATGTTTATCATTTATTTTTAAAATAAACATGATTATCGTTTAAATTTAAAAATATTCAATTATTTAAAAAAAATATGTTTAAGGACCTAAACCGGGAAATGGAAAAGTCCAGGGACCTAAACCAGAAATTTTTATGTCACATCAGTGACACATCATCAAGATTCTAACGCTCCCGTTACAATCTTTTTAACGAAAAGATTTGAACCAAAAAATAAAATAGTTGAGCAACCTAAAATACATAATCTTTTATTCAGGGACTTAGACAATAAAACACGAATAATTCAGAGACCTATTATTTAATTTTCCCAAATAAATATAACATTGGTACGTATAATTAAAAAATATTTAGTTGAGTGGTAGATTTCTAAAAAGACCAATAGTTGAGTGGCAAAAAAATCTATTTTCCCAAATAAATATGATAATAGCATGTTGGTCAGCAAGGTTGACTCAGTTGGTTAAAGAAAGGAAGCCAGAGACTCACGTGGTTTGGGTCAGTTGGTTAAAGAGAGGAAGCCAGAGACTCACGTGGTTTGGGTTTACCCGGTGCGCACCCAAAAAGGGTAACAGTTGCGGGTTCCCACAGTAAAAAAAATGATAATAGCACGATTACATAATTACACAAAAGAGAAAAAACCCATTACTACACGTATATAATACACATAATTGAAATTAACTTTCATTCAATATTAAAAAAACATGAGAAAACATGCTAATTATATTTACTTTACATGCCCAAAACATGCCTATGATTTTGTTACAGTATTTTTCTTAGTATCCTTTGCCAGCAAAAAACTAACATATTCTATATGCCCAGAACATATTCATGAGTTTGTTACATTGCTATTCGAAGTACTATCCATTGCCAACAAACACTTGCATTGGGATCACAGGATTGCTCACATAAGCGTGCTAAAAAATCATTAAAGCTGTTTAATTGATGATTCATTGGGAGTGCTCTGCTACACAAGGAGGTGATAAGAACCAAAACTCTTCCAGTAAAATTCGCAAAGGATTCATGCATGCTTGAAGAGTTTCATGCTAAGCCAATGGAAATAAACCGCAACAATAATGATAGGAAGTGTCAAAGGAACCAAGAAGCAGTAATATCTGCCATTAATTAGAAACAAAAGGTATAACTCAGAAGAGAGAGGGAAGTAGAAGACAATGGCATTGCATGAAAGTCATTGAATATATGAGATAATTATACCGCGAGATTTCAAAGGGCTGAGCTGCAATTCATTTCTAATAAAACAAAATATAACTGAACACTGTAACAAGTACCATGTCACGAACTATTAAACGAAAATTAAATCTTGATAAATGTAGTCCTCAATACAATCTATTTCATCAACTTCTTTGACAGCAACTGATATATTCTATTAAAAGGTGGATAAAGTCTAAGGTTGAAATAGATAGATGACCTTTTGACCACCAGCAAATGAAGATCATATATAGCAGGGTGAACTTTAAAAGCAACATTTATTTCAGTCTTCTTTTTTCTTCTTTTTTATCAGAGATGTGATCAGATTCTGCTAAAGCAAAAATAAAGTATCACGTATAACCCAGTTGAAAAACTAGAGAAGTAGTTGTGCTGAGATAAGATAAAACAACACAATTAGAAGAATGCACTACTTCTGTGTGGCTACGAAAGGACCACTCCTATACTGGTATATTTCAATTGGCAATAAGTTTGATTTTAGATGCAAAACAATTAAATAAAATGTTGATTGTTGAAGGAATAAAATAGCACGTACCTGTCACTTTGAATGGCTGCTACAATATGATTTTCAGATGGTGGAAGTAACTTAGATATAATTGCAGCATAGAGGAACCCAAAAAAAATCATAGAGCCAACTAAAACCAAGATCAACCCTTGCACTCTTGAGGCATGAATATGTAAAATAGATAAGACTTTCATTGAAGCACGTGACACAGCCAAATAGTACTGCTTGAGCATAAGCAACTAGCAAAACCAGCTTTGTGCACCTCTTACAAACAAGCCAACTGTGAAGTAGCAGGGACAAAACAAATAATTTTTAAGCTCTCTGCATAAGAACAATAAATGTTTTAGTAACACAAAAATTGAAAGCAAAGCAGCCGTTTGCTCTGAACTTAAAGCAATCCAAGATTACAACTCTTCGAATACCCTATTGGCCACTGGGGAAAATTAGCTAAATAAAAGACATGCACTCTTGCATTGTCCCATTGCTTGGTGTTTGTAGACCACAATCTAGGACTAAGAAGTAAAGAGTTTCGTGCCTCAGTAGAAGGTTTTCAGCTTATACTGATCAAAGGTTGAAAAGAAGGCAATGATGTAAAGATTCTCTGAACAAAGTAACAAACTTCTCTATGACATGGATAATTTTGACCAAACACATTTCTTTCCTGTTAACAGATAGATGTCTATTAATTCTTTTCAAAATAGGTTATCTTTACTCCATAACTTAGGTGTAGGTTACTCGTCTTAATAGCTATGCTGAAGTGGTAATTCTTATATTCTCTTATCTATTAAGTATATAGTCGCTTACACTTCTTACCCACTCATACATTTCTTCTCTTCACATTCAACATGTTTGTATTTTTATCTAGAAACTGAAGCTAAACATTGGCATTGTATATCACTGTCTTTATTGACATGGTTGGTTAGCCTGATCATTATCATTTATATAAATTTCTTCCATTTGTTTCTGCTTGGTTTACTCACTCTTTTGGCACATTATACTCTAAGTTGCATCTACACAAATTTATAACATAAAGAACTGAAAAAAGAAAAAACTAGACACATAGACCAAAATGCAACACAAGAATTGGACAATGAAATTTGTTAGACGTATCTTGGGCAATAACAACTAGCAGCTACAGCATCACTTATAAAAAAAACTGTTCAGGTAATTTAGACAAGTCCACTAATATTATTGTCGAGACTTCTGCAGATATTAGGTGTTCCTTGCACAACACCATGAAAAATATAAAAACCAAAAGTTAGGTTCATCAGCCAAGATTTCACAAAGTTGAAAATTTTTCATGGCTCAACACCTAAAAAGGGCAAAGGGGGTTTCTTCATAATTACCAACTTCCAAAATACCATTAATTTTATGATACGGGCTTAAAAACAACATTCCCATCGACACCATAGCAAGATCATTAATAAACAGCTACACAAGGCATTCTAATCTTACTACCTCAAAACAGTAACATTTTACGACTGCACAGTAAATCATGAGCCATCGAGAAGACACAATCTTAGTCTAGCCTTAATTTATACCCAAGGGCAACAAAGTATATCAATGGAAGCGAATTAGTCCTCTTTGAGTTCCAAAAAAAAAACAAGAATTCACATATCTTACAAGATTTAAAAATTGCTATGATGAAATGAGGCTAAAGCATATAATATTTATGTATGATTTTAACCCTTTTAAGTTTTAACATATATTCTAGCAACTGATTATAACCATATGAATATAGTTTTTGCTCAATCATTAGTATCAAACAACAGGTGCTGAAACATACACATACATACATATATGTACAGTAGTCTTACCTAAATGTAGCAGTAGATTTGGAGCGGCTGTCAGCAGAAAGGAAGCAAAACTGCAAAATATTTTCGAAGGTAGGGTAGGCAGACCCGACCCGAATTTAACTCAAAATATGAATTTGTTGTGTTTCTGGTTTGGGTACCCGAAATGACTGAAAATTATATATTTATTATATAAATATTTACATATTTTATAATTTATATATTAATTTATTATAAAATATTTTTTATAATTCATATTTATTAATTTACCAGAGATAAGAGATAAATTCTTAACAATTGGGCTATCTAATGGCGCTGATTCAGATTTTTTAAATATCTCTGTTCTTTAAAATTCTTTTCTAGTTTCTGGATCTTCTTTATCTTCATTTATTATTTTACTATTTGCTATGTAATTTTGTTTAAGATATTTTGCTGTCAAAAAAATATTTGCATATTTCATACAACATATGAATTTTAAGAAATTAGTGTACACTTTTTAAACCTGAGTAGTGATGTTTAGTGTGGTTGATTGATGGAAAATGGATTTTAAAGATAGCGATGTTAAATTATTTTGATTTTTGTGTTGAACGGTGTAGTTCGAAGTATTCTATTCATTAATTTTTCATATTAGCCAGGGGTAAAATTATTTTTCGACACTAACATCCAAAAATCAGTCTGGGCTTCAGTCTCTCTAGCCCCTTGATAACACATTTTATTAGTATAATATTATTGTATAATTGTATATATTTATTAAGTTTATTTTCCCTTTTTATGCTTGGTTTGTGTTTATTTTGATTGTGCAGATATTAAAAAGATATTAAAGATTTGTCAATTAAAAAGAGATATTTGCACTGATATCAAGAGATCATAGCATATCATGATGAGTCAGCGAATCGTGATAAATCAAGCAAGAATCATCTATTCAGGGAAAGCTGAGCAAGCAAATAATCACAAGGATTATTATAATTAAATAAAAATATCTTTGTAATTAATTTTCCATTGTAATTGTTTTAGTATAAATAGATAAGTCAGGCCTCTTGTAGCAAAAATCTTTGGCATTGTAGTGTTTTACTTCTTCTCTAGCATAGTTGTTCTTTCTCCCATGTACTAAAAGTTTATTCAATAAAATTCAAGTTTCATCTTCAATTACTGGTATGAGTTCCTTTATTTTTATCATGATTGTCTCAATGATGCTAGGCTAAAAGTCCCTTTCTAAAGGGCGGATGTAGTCGGGCTGAACAGACATGAATCTCATGGTGTATGTGCTTAACTGTGACGTATTTATCTTATTAGTTATCTCCAATATCATGTCTATGTGAGTAATTTCATGCGAGTCACACAAGTAAAGTTGGGAGTTCGTATAGTTAGGATCCATGTGATTTTGAGAATTGATTTAATTGGTAATATTTTTACTAAGTAGTTTTTACCGCTTTTAAATTATATTTGATTTGGAATCATTGGTTGTCTTTATTCCGAATGCTTATGTGTTTAATTGTTAGTAAAGATTAATATTTAAATTACACCATGATTTTTATGTGTTTAGCCGATGAACCCGTCCTTTAGATTGCTTGATTATTGATATTCTTCAGTACTAGTTTAATTTGTTTTATAAATTAAAAACTTGATTCGTGTTCTCTGTGGTTCGACCCGTACTTGCTTTTGTACTCACGTACACCCGTGCACTTGCGGATTTTATTACTTAAAAGATTTCTTTCTCACCAAGTTTTTGGCGCCGCTGCCGGGGAATGCGATTTTGAGTTTTTAGTTTATTAAACTTTTTTTTTGTTATATTTTTTTCTTTTGCTACTTTTGTAAAAGTAGACTCGAATATAAAAAAAATTATTTGCCCGTCACACGGTTGTCTACCTATTTGATTTTTCTTTCTTAATTGTTTTTTTGTGTTTATTATTTTTATTTTATTTTTGAATCTTTTACGTGTTACGTAATTGACGAAAAAATAGAATAAAAATAATTATTTTTGCTATTTGACTTCTTTTATTTTGAATTTTCAGGTGCAGGTCCCTAATTTCAGCTTAAGTTGGTTCTTCGCAGAATTAATTATTGTGCTATTTCGGGTACTCTTTTTCCTCTCCCTAATTTAAATAAATAATTAGAAATATATTAGTTTAGTTAATTTAATTAGATATAATTATGTGTTGCATCATGCATTTCATGTACACTTAGAGCACATCTTGTTTAGGATTTTATTTTTTGTATTTTTTTATTTGTGGTGATTGCTGGAGGACCGAGGTACGTACCACACTAGTGTAAAGCATTTTATGTGTTTTATTTTGTTATTAACTCTTATGTGCTGCATTTTCATCTAATTAATTTTAAGGGTTAAACCACATCACAAGATAAGGTGGGGGATTTCATCACCCTTTCCTTAGCCCACAAACCATTAAATTCGTCATCTTGCATATCCCTTTCCTTAAAATTAATTAGACGTTGGCCCCTAGGAACTTCGAGCTCAATTAGGAAGGTACCTAAAAGAGAAAATAAATTTGGAATTATTCAGACTTTCAGTGTCTAGGCAAGTGCATCACTTACTGATTAAGATTTGGTGTCTAAGAAAGGAGTTTAGCCTCTTGGCAATGCTTGCTCCGATCTGGCCAAGTCAGTTTGAATAATTCTTGATTTATAGACTTTTTGGTAGGACCGAAAGTTAGGAGCTGTCTAGATTTTTTTAGGGTAAATTAGGATTAGAAATTTGTATTTTTTATTTTTCTCTTTCTTTTGAGTGATTTTTTTTCCCTTTTTTGTGTGCTAATTGCTAGGTAATTTAGGAATCTTCCTGGTGTATGCACCCTTGGAAAAGAAGTGCTAGCGGTTGTTTTACTCACACACCCAATAGTCTTCTAGCTAGTGAAACACATTTTATACACCATCATGGAAGATACTTCACCTCCTTGTTGTACCACACTACACCAATTCTTTAATCCCAAACAAACACCTCATAGGTCTCATTTAGATCTTTCTCAAATTTCTATAGGAGCCAACATTGACTCTCTTATAGAGGAAGAGTTCTTAGAATACGAGACTAATAAGGAACTTGAGAGTTTGTTTAGAGACATGTCGTCAGAAGAAATGCTTAAGGAACTAAATGACATTACAGCAAAGTGGCAAACTCAATGTGAGGAGAGTTATCTTAAGCTTAGGATCATTGACAAACCTTTAATTGGAAGGTCTAGTAGGCTTTCACTCTTCCCTCCTGCCTATGAATTTAGTTTCTTAAATGCCTATGACACGGATTTATCCATTCTTGTTCATGACCAAGAAACCCAAGTAAATAATTGGTTTCAGCAACACAAGGAAACAGTTATTTGGTTTAGGACATCTAACAAGGGAGAATGTTTATTTGAGGTTTACAGCCTTGATGTTTGCATTCTAGGCCAAACTTTAGATGACTGTTTACATAACCTAGTACAAGTTCTTGTAAGGTGTAAGCATAAGTTTTGGGTAGGACTTCACGGCCTAGTCAAGCGAGGGGTTGGATAGTAGTCAAGGCTTGATAGGGGGAGACATGTATAATTGTATGTATTTTTGTTTTGTCTTTCTTCACCTTTTTGTTCACAGGATTTATAGTGATCATCCAGTTTCTCCTTGTTCATCATCGTGGAAGATTGGTAAGCTTCTGATTCTACTCTTTTACATTGAGGACAATGTAGATTTTGATATGGGGGAGCTAGCTTGCTTTAGTCCTGTTATTTCTTTTTCAAAAAAAAAATTTGAAAAGAAAAAAAAATTGAAAAGATAAAATACCAAAAAAATTAGGTAGTTTAGGAAGTTTAGTTAATTTGTCTACTTTTGAACTTAGATATTAGCTGGTGCTAATTGTTTTCAAAATTATATATATATAATGCCTCTAAACGATTTGAATATTGATCGCAGACTTGTGACATACTTAGATTTTGCCTGGAATTCCAAGACGACACATTATTCACAAGGTCTTTGTTGGGAAGATGGGTAAGATAATTTTCGATACCTGAGAGAGAGCTCACATGTTAGAATAATGTCGAATCAAGCCTTTAGCTTCAAAAAAAAAAAAAAAGAAAAATAATCTTTGTGCAAAAAAAAAAAAATATGATGAGCACACAAAAAATTGACTAGTCTTATTTTGTGGCCTTTGTTACTCGAGTTATTAAGTCCTTAGGGGTGTCTCAACACCTAATGCCCTAAGACCAACTGGTTTGGGAGTCATTGACCCAAAGCTTGCTACATGAGTAACCTAGAAAGCCTAAGAAAACAGACATTGCACAGTCAAAAAAAAAGTAGTAGAAAAAAGAAGCAAGGCAAAATTGGCTAGAACATTGTTTTGATAGAGATTGAGTCAGTTCAATACTGGTTGAAAAAGAGAAAATGATTTATCCACTTCTAAAACAACATTGATCGATTTCACAAACACACCTTGGAACTCCTGACAACGTCTAAGTAGGGCAAGTAGGTGTTCATTAGGAGAAAAGTCTTAATGGCAGATAATTTTCTAAAATTATCATGTTAGCACTAGTAAACACTAAGAAAGAGAGTTGCAAATTGGCTAATGTAGTTTAAAGATTTTATGGGTATATCTTCTGTAAACCCTTAGGAGACAAAACTCCTCTTGTAGAGATCGTCTACGAGTTTAACGGGTTGGTACACCTAAAAGTGCCCGTGATTCCTACGACAGTGAGTTTAGGTTATTTTTATTACTCGAGGACGAGTTTGGATTTGATATGGGGGAATTTGATAACACATTTTATTAGTATAATATTATTTTATAATTGTATATATTTATTAAGTTTATTTTCCCTTTTTATGCTTGGTTTGTGTTTATTTTGATTGTGCAGATATTAAAAAGATATTAAAGATTTGTCAATTAAAAAGAGATATTTGCACTGATATCAAGAGATCATAGCATATCATGATGAGTCAGCGAATCGTGATAAATCAAGCAAGAATCATCTATTCAGGGAAAGCTGAGCAAGCAAATAATCACAAGGATTATTATAATTAAATAAAAATATCTTTGTAATTAATTTTCCATTGTAATTGTTTTAGTATAAATAGATAAGTCAGGCCTCTTGTAGCAAAAATCTTTGGCATTGTAGTGTTTTACTTCTTCTCTAGCATAGTTGTTCTTTCTCCCATGTACTAAAAGTTTATTCAATAAAATTCAAGTTTCATCTTCAATTACTGGTATGAGTTCCTTTATTTTTATCATGATTGTCTCAATGATGCTAGGCTAAAAGTCCCTTTCTAAAGGGCGGATGTAGTCGGGCTGAACAGACATGAATCTCATGGTGTATGTGCTTAACTGTGACGTATTTATCTTATTAGTTATCTCCAATATCATGTCTATGTGAGTAATTTCATGCGAGTCACACAAGTAAAGTTGGGAGTTCGTATAGTTAGGATCCATGTGATTTTGAGAATTGATTTAATTGGTAATATTTTTACTAAGTAGTTTTTACCGCTTTTAAATTATATTTGATTTGGAATCATTGGTTGTCTTTATTCTGAATGCTTATGTGTTTAATTGTTAGTAAAGATTAATATTTAAATTACACCATGATTTTTATGTGTTTAGCCGATGAACCCGTCCTTTAGATTGCTTGATTATTGATATTCTTCAGTACTAGTTTAATTTGTTTTATAAATTAAAAACTTGATTCGTGTTCTCTGTGGTTCGACCCGTACTTGCTTTTGTACTCACGTACACCCGTGCACTTGCGGATTTTATTACTTAAAAGATTTCTTTCTCAACACCCCTCTCCTGGTTCGGGCACTGGTGGTTTATATATTCTCTATGTGAGTCTTATGAGTTGCTTGTTTATATACTGTTCATTTAAATGAGAGCGTGATTGTGGCAAAAAAAAAATGAGAGCGTGATACCAATGTTTTGTGGCACAATAGTCATTTATCTGCTGTTGTGAGAGGATATATAGTTTGCAGAAGGATATAGTTTATCTTCCTGAAACATTCCTTCTGGCAGATTTTGTATTGTTCAAATGGCCTCTAGTTCCTCCTGCCACTAACTATATCCAGCTGAATATATGGTAATTCTACAACGGCATGTTCTCTGGGAGCTGCGTTCCCTCCTGTTTAGTTCTCGAGATCAATTTCTACAATAGTAAACCCGTATCTTCCTTTTGCAAATTATTATGTCTCCCGATTAGTTCTGAAGATCGATTTCTGCAATAGTTAACCCACATCTTCTAACTGATTGAATAAATAAAACTCTCGAATATGAAATCACAAGGACTGAATACACAGTTTCTGGAATCTATGATGGCATCACACACATTTTGGTGGGAAAACCTCTTCTCTTCTTCTTCTCTTCGAAAATTCCTGGGATGGCCTACTTCTAATTTCAAGAGACTTCACAGTTAGACAAGGTTGAATGTCTTGTAAGTAGTCCAGAGTTTGCAAAAATCCCTAACATTTTGTCTTTCTCTTTCTTGATAAGTAGTTATTAACTGATATTTAGCTGTTAAACTTATCAATCGACACTTCTTTGCATCCATCGATAGATGTGATATCCATCGATTAATACTTAACTTATTAGTTGGTAAATCCATCGATGTCTCTTCTATCCATTGACATATCTTCATCCATCGAATCTTTATTGTAGTATCGATTGATCCTTTATCCATCGACCTATCCTTTAATTGTATTAATTTTTATGTTCAAATATCTATACTTTGACAACCAATTCTTCACGTTTGTTGATGAACAAATATCTATTGAAACAATGATAACCATTGACTCTGTTAGGATTATCCATCGATCAATTACATACTGTTAGGAATATATAAGTCATGATGATAACTTAGTCTTAGAATCATAGAAATTATACTTGTTGTAACTGATCAATTGATATGCACTTATAAATATCAGTTGATTAGGAAACCATATATCAGTTGAAATGTCTGTGGTGATCAACTGATAATATGATATTTATTCATATGAAACATTGTTGTACTTAGTCTTTGTCAATCGATAAGGCTAGATCAATTGATGATTCTATCATCAATTGATATAGTAGTCGATTGATATAGGTCATCAACTGATGTATGTTTTAGACTGTTAAAACTGTAAATATTCTGAAGACAGGAAAAACATGCAAGTGAAGGATTTTCAATTGATATTGAAGAATCAATGGATGTGGGATCAATTGATATCAAGCCAAGTCAAATATTGAAGACTATCAACTGATGTGATAACTCATCTACTCTTATCAATCGATAGATATCAAGATCGATCAAAAAATCACACCAGTTGAAGGATGCAAGGATGAATCAATTGATATGTTTAATAGCATATTATCAATTGATAGGGAAAGCACAAATGACAAAATGTCAGGAATCTTGCAGACTAAAGTACACCTATGGAACACAGTCAACCCTGACTGTGAAGACTCAGTTGAAGTTGTCTTTTCTAAATTGAAGAACTTACTCAAAATAGTTCAAGAAATAAGAAAGATAGTTATAGCAATATTCTCATAATAGATACTTTTGTTTTATTCTATTCTCGAAACTGTAAACACTCTTGTGATATATAAACAAGAGTGGAAGCATAGATAGAAGTAACCAAGATAAAATACATTTGTGAATCAACTGTTCAAGTTTTCAAGTACTTGTAAGATCAATTGATTCACTTTTATCCTTGTAAAAGCAGTTGGGTCATAGAACGAGCAAATGAATTCATTGGTGGATTAAACAACCCACCACTAATTTTTATATCTTTGTTCAAGTTTCGTTTTTATGTTTTCAATTTCTATATCAACAATACTTCTCAAACACTTAAACAGTGAAGAACAAATATAAAACTTTGAAAGTAAGTAAAAAGTTTTAATATTTGTATTCAACCCCCATTTTACAAATATTGACATTTTTTGAAGGACAACAAATAATTTAATGGATAAAACTTTGACAATTTACTACAGATATAAAAGTACATATCTCATTTATTAATTAGAGAATAATATCAATTGATAATAGGTTTCCTAATCAATGGATATGTATAGAGCACATATTCATTGATCAGTTACATAGATTTAAATAGAATTATGATTTTAAGTGTTATGTCATCCTTATCTGTTCTCCTTCTTTTGATGCCATCAACTTTTTGACAGTTTTCTCAATTGTGTAAGACTCCACCATTTCATCCCAATGTGCCCAATCCTTCACAACTACAACAATTTTCAGAACCTTGGTAACTAAAAAGGCATTATGAGGCTGGTCAGAATGCATAGGCCATGTTGCGATAGGCACCCCCATACTCATACTCTCCGTGCACGAATTCCATCCACAATGACTCATAAATCCTCCTGTGGATGCATGAGCCAGAATCTCCAACTGAGGTGCCCAATCTCTCAATATAATCCCCTGTCCTTTTAGTTGTATTCTTTCTTCGTAGCCTTCTGGCAATTGACATTCTCTCGTATCTCCCAAAAATATATCTCCTTTATCAGCATCTCGCAATTACCAAATGAATTTCTGGCCACTGTCTTCTAGGCCAACTGCGATGGCATGGATTTGTTCGTTGGTTAAACTAGTAGTTGTTCCAAAAGAAACATAAATTACAGTATTAGGGGCTTGCTTGTCTAGCCAGTCCAAGTAGTTGTACCGCTGCTTTGTTGAATGTTTGCACAACTCAACTGGATTGAACGGTCCAATAGCCCATTGTTTAGCATCCATTTTGGCAAGTACATCAAGAAACGGAGCTTCAATTGCTCTACATGTATTGAAAAGTGAACCTGAGCTGTATTTGCGGTACTCCCTCTGGCTCATAACAAGTTTAATCATTTCTGAGGTCATGGTATTCGCAGTTCCTCCAGAAGGCATTTGTTTTCCAATATCCTCATCCATCCGAAGAGGCTTTCCCACCATCTCCCAGTAGTAAGAGGAGATACAGAACGTCGAGACAGACTGAAAAGAGTAGGCCTCCCCATTTGGTAATGACGCCACATCTTGAATAACCGAAGGAAATACAGAGTCATAAATCACAACAAGCCTTTTGGCAGTAGGTGAGATTTCGATAGAACAGCAGCCACGAGCTCTCGAAGGAGCAAGGCAGCATTGAAAGAAGGTTGCAGGTGGGAAGGGAATTTAACAGAAGCATGTGGATTGGGAGGAGGAGATTGAAAAGCAGGTGTTGGAAATTCATGGAAGTGAATAAATTCGGACTCATTCGAGACAGGATCCCACCCCTGGATTCGAAGTTTGGCCTGGCGGCTGTGTGTGGCACTAGCCACATAGTGGACATGAATTTTGTAGGAGGAAATAAGGCGAGAGAGGTGTAGGAGCTGGTTCAAATGGCCTTGAGCAGGAAAAGGTACCATCACTACCACTACATTTTCATTTGCTCTTGCATGTTCTGCTTCTGCACCCCCAATCTTCTGATATTATAGGAAAATTTTTACTGCTACTTTTTGTATTTTTGCCAAATAATTTAAATGTTACTTTTTTCCTATGAATATACCGAAATATATCGTCACTGCAAACGTTGCAAAGTCCAAGGCGTGGCTCGAGTACATCAACTCTCAAGTGTCTTGTTCGGTTGACCAACTGGCAAAGAAAGATTATGTTAAAACACCGTCTCTTAATATATTTAAGGAACATTATACTATAAATTAAATAAATTTTGTAACAAATCTCAACGAGTATAAATTTCAGAACAATTTGAAATGTTTATGATATCCAAATAAATAATGACAGCCGGAATCTTCTTGCTTGCATGTTCTGCACCCCCATTTTTTTGACTAGCTATAGAATACAAGTATCTTCTTGCTGCAATCTTCTGATATTATAGGAAATAATTTACTGTTACTTTTTGTATTATTGCCAAATAATTTGAAATGTTTATGATATCCAAAAAATCAACAACAGCCGGAATCTTGTATATTTGACCGAGTACATTTTATATTCATCTATGAATACATTCTTCTTCTTTAAAATAAGTCGGTATATTGCATTCTTCATGTATGTATATTGAATTTTTATGAAGAGTAAAGGGAGAATCAAATATTTCGAAATAATTTTGCCCTTTTCTCGTGTATTACAAACTTATTAATTTATTATGCAAAATTTCGTATAATTTGTTTGAACAATTCTAATACAAATTTGTAAAAGTTTGGAAAAAAGGATGAATTTTTATAGAAAATTCAACATTTTATTATACAAATTGTTAATTATAGAATTTCCTATTTATAATATATTTACACTATATTACTATAAGTAAGTGTGGGTGTATTTGGTTCGTTGTTTAATATGTTATGATCATCAAATTTTTTAAAAATAAATAAATATATATAGTTAAATCTATTATATTTAATATTTAAACTATTGCCAAATGTCTAAGATTCGAATCTAGTTAAACTTTTAAAATAAATTAAAGTTTTATATTTTTAATTAAAAAACAAAAAAATTGAATTTCAAGAGCCACATAATCCGATAAATATCCGAAAATTGATTGATAAACGAAAATTACCCGGACCGAAAATTTAATCCTACCAAAACCCCCAAAATATTAATGAAAATGCACACATTGAGGGGGTGAATAGGTGTTATGCTAACAATGACCAATTTTAATTATTATCGAGTTATTAACCTGTCAGCTAGCTAAGTTCAATTTTAATTCACTGCCAGTTAGATACTATATGCAATGCGGTACTGAAAATGTAAGCAGTAAGTAAAAGACACCAGATTTTTTAGCCTGCTTCGACCCCTATCGGCTATCCCTATTGGTCTACCTCCTAGTCCCCTACTAACTAGTAAGAGAGAATATTATTAATCACTGAAAATACCGATTACAAGATTATAATAATATTCCTCATTTTATTCATTGCAACTGATACTAGTTTGCTGAAACCTGTTCTTTGAACCCTTGCTTTCTAAGCTCTATACTATCCTAGTACAGACTTCTCTAACTTCTAGTTTTCGAACCCCGTTTTACAAGCCTAGCTATCCAGCCACAATATCAATTACAACTCAATAAACAAGTGAATTAATACAACTCAAACTATAAACTTCTCACGTGTGTATATATATATATATATATATATAATACTAAGCTCGAATAAATATATCTATGAAAGTGTTGAGTTAAAATCTGTGTGTATAGATGTAGCAAATCAGTTTGTTCTTCACTCGGTTAAGAAGAAAAATTATACACACGAGTATATATATGTGTGAACAATGAACATTTGAATTAACAAAGTCATATTAACGTTTGAAAATCAACGTTCATGATGTTAGTTAAGGTAATTCAAATATCAGTCGTTCAAAATTACGAATATTGAGGAGGTTTGAAGATAATAAAAACGTTTAGAACAAACCTCAATATAAGTTTAAATAATGGATAAATCTTAGCATACATACAAAGTCACTACTAATTCACTACCTAATTTTTAGGATCCTTAATTTTAGAAACCACTTCCTCTTTTTACTTTTTTTTATTAATTTTTAATATCAACCAATTTAATATGTATATACTAACACTTTGACCTATACCTGTTTCTTCTTATAATCCGCCCACGTCTTCTTGGCATGCTATTTTATACCTCGATTGTTTCATTAATACTGAATCAATAAAATATAATTTATTTATTATATATATACACTATGTAACTTCTTCTATATTGTTTCATTTTGGCAGTTAAAATATTAATTTTGCTACCTGTGTGTATGATTCTGTGGTGTTTATCAAGTATTGGGATATGACCTAAGCATTAGTGAAATGTTCCCTTTTCTCTTCTTCTATATTGTTTCATTTTTATTAAATCACATCGTATCTATAATATGTAAACAATCATAGTAAAATGTATATAGATGTAGAAGGAATGAAATTGTAAATAATGGATGTCTTGTTGGCTAGAGGCTAAGCCCAAAATTGTAAATAATATTTACAGAGGATGAAATTACCGGAGATAAAATAACTTGAAAGTATTGTTTATTGTCGTTGGTTAAGGTGCATAGATGAAGATTATGTTTAAATGTTTAAACCAATGTTGTAAAAAGTGGAAATCAGAATTAGACGATGAATGCACGAAACATGAATTAATTGGATAAATAGGACATTAATCGGAACTATTAATTGAATAATCGGAAATTTAATACCGAACAGGGATTGATTGTGATTAATCACCGATTTTTAGAACAATGCTTCAAACTGATATACTTTTTGTTTTCTTTTCTTTTCCTTAAAATTAAAAATAATTGATATATAAAATTGATAATGATAGAAAAAATAGGAAGTGGGTTCTAAAATTAAAGATCCTAAAAATTAGGTAGTGAGTGTGACTTTGTATTTATGCTAAGATTTATCCTTAAATAATATAGATAAGAGTTGGTTAGAAATAAGGTTTGAATAAAATCCAACTCCTATATATAAATTACGAAACCAAGTTTGAATAGGAAAATATGTTTGAATAAATATAATTTGAGCTTTAATATAATATATACACACACATATTAGATAAGTTCGAACATGTAAAGATCCTAATTAAACTACTTGAAATTCGGAATTCCATATATATCTAAACAGGTTCCGCGCTCTCAGTAATAACTTGTTGTTACAACATGTTTTCTGTTATTAGCTGGTTGTCGATGCAAACCAGATTAGCCTAGATACAAGCAGCTAGTTATTTAATATCATTTACAAGTTGTCAATGCAAACCAGATTAGCCTAGATACAAGCAGCTAGTTATTTAATATCATTTTCAAGTTATTAGCTTTTTTGCAGTGATCATCAAAATTCAAAAGGCTTTCAATTACTATAATTTACTGATAAATTTGATAATAGTATTCACATATCTTGATGTAGAATTAAAATTATTAATTTCTTGAAGGCATCATCATAACATCTTAATGAATTTTCCTTTCATTTTTTATAGGTAATTTCGATTTTTAGAACATATGTTTAGGTGATTAGATTGTATAATAAAAGTTATTATTTTAAAAGAACAATTCTGAATTAAAGTATCGATTACATATTTTAATTTAAAAAAAGAAAAGTTTAGAATTAATAAATTTTACTATGAAATTAAAGCACGTAAATATGTGTGTCAAAAGTTTAAATGACTTATAAAAAAATGGAGGAAATCGTCAACCCTTCTAAAATTTATAGGATATATATGATATAGAATCTATTTGATTCGAATAATTATAGTCGATATAAGTTATTTAAACAATAGTATAAACTATAAGCTAACTAATATATCTAAAAATATTATTATATTTTTATAAATTAAATAAAAATAAAACACTTTAAATATATACAAGAAGTATTATTCAATTGGGTATCCCAATTTTTTGTTTTTCTTTAAAAAAAATATTTTAAAATTTCAAAAAAAAATAGAATCGGGTGTGATATGCATTTCTGAAATGCGTAAGGTGATATCTTAACTTTTTTTCATTTTTTTTATTTGATACCCATTTATAAAATATGTATTAAATTTAACCACTTGCCAAGTGCCTATACAATGATATTTAAATATAAAAAAGATTCATAGAAGATAGTATACAACTATACATGGATATACGAGGCTTAATTGAACTGATTCATACTTGTCATCTATCAATTAAATATGGGCAAAGGAATTGGTTATTGGTACTGCCAGTTCTGATTGGAATTTGGAAATCCACAAATGATATATTGATTAACCTAGCATGATTGGCGGTGGTGGTGATGATGATTTGTTTGTGCATGACGCGCTCAGGTTATTTCTGTTTTCATATATTATCATCACCCTTTAATTATTATTAACTGATATATATATATATATATATATATATATATATATATATATATATATATATATATATATATATATATATATATATATATATATATATATATATATATATATATATATATTGCTTAGTCCACTTAGCTGTGTGATTGTATAACTAACCTGTTTTCTGTATAATGTGATAATGTCTTCTGTTTTAGAAAAATGGACCCAAATATAACAAAATGACCCCAAATATCACATACACCCTTTTAGTCACAAAGAAAGGGCACTTTAATCGGC
The DNA here is from genome assembly GCA_028671895.1 of Oenanthe sinensis. Classification (NCBI taxonomy): domain Eukaryota; kingdom Viridiplantae; phylum Streptophyta; class Magnoliopsida; order Apiales; family Apiaceae; genus Oenanthe; species Oenanthe sinensis. Next base: position 21,739,971 of record CM053803.1, on the reverse strand, counting down.
GTTTTCTAAATTAAAACGGCAATCACTTTTCTATAACCCAGCTAGAGCCTATTGTTTATTCTCTCATGACTGTCATGTGCGATTTAGAGTCTACATGTGATAAATTCAATTAGGATTTTATATTTCAACATATGTAGGTGTATGTATGTACATATATCCTAATATTTGTTAAAGTTATGGTAATTTTGTAGTGTATGAAGATGGAATTTTTTGTGTAAAATAGTTGAATTAAAAGTAGAAAACTGGAGTTTGAAATTAAAAAGACGGAGCATCAAGTGTTTTTTTTTATGGAAATGGTATAAGGGTTTCTGGACATAAAAGCTGGATAGCAATGACACAGATAGATTTAAAAAAAAGAAGCCTACTAGGGAGGCCTGTGTGGCTGTGTATATCAAGAAAAAAGCAATTTATATTAACAAGCTTTTAGATTGCGTGTTTACTAAAAAAACGCTTTTTAAGATTGCGTTTCCCAGAAACACTCTTTTAAAATGTGTTAGTATCTTTTTTTTTCCAGACAAATACTACAGCAAACTAGCACCAATGTGATAAAACGTCACACTTCATATTGCGTTTGGTAAAATTGCTTTTTCAAGTCACGTTGCTTTGTGACTAAAAGGGCCACTTTTTAAATTTGTGATATTTTGGGCATTTTTTCTTTAAATTGTGACTAAAAGGGCCAAAACCCTCTGTTTTAAACATATCAAACTTTGCCTCGTATTACTAATGGGATTAGTGTATCATTTATATTTAGACCAATGATATTGGAATTAAGAATTTATTTCTGATCAATGTCAAAAAGAATTTCGAATACATATACACATGATCTCTATTTTTACTCCCTTTTGGTACTTGCAGATAGTGGTTTCGATTCCTTCTGTCTGCATTCGTGTGTAACACAATCTACAAGGTGCCATTATTAATTACAGAGATATGATTGGAGACTGAGATATGTAACACATGTTGCAGGATTAATGGTCTGATTAACTGGACCCAACTCATAATATGGGATTTTGCATATCCATCACCATATACGGGTTTGTGACGTTTGTCTGATTCTTTAAATTATGTATTTTAAATAAAATCTGCCATCTAAAGATTATTGTGGCAACATCTAATGTGTTGGCCTTGATTTGGATTTATCTGGTTAATCAATACAAGTGTGAGTTTCTTTGAGCTAACCATTTGGTTGTACAAATGTGCAGATTATATTTTACTCTATTAACTCTTATTTTCAAGCTTGTGTTTCACATTCAGCAGCTATACTCAATTCAGTGATACAATCAACAATTTTGCTATTTTTTGATTTATTTGTACCATAGTTTTTCAGATTATAAACATTTTCATTAAATGATCTTTGCGTGTTAGACATTTACACTTGAAATTCTATTTTTTTTTCTCGACTGAAATTTATTCAATTATTTGATCTTCAATGACTGTGAATGTAGAAGCAGTCATTTGTCAGTTGGCTTTGCAAATGTGAGATATATTATGAGCTCTGGTCAATGCTAAATATTACCTTGGAGTCAATTTTAGTGAGTAATAATGCAGTGCCCATATAGGTCAAACACCTACAATGCAGTGCCTGTATGTAATAATGCCTACTAAAACAAAAAAGTTCCAAGCTTTTGCGACCAAGTTCTACTAGCATCATTAATGATTTAAAGATATATTACTTCTGCTACCCACCATATTCAAAAAGTACCCAGTGTATACCTTTCAATATTTATATTGTGGTTATTTGATATTAGTACGCGGCTATGTACTAGTTTATGTTCACTTGGGTATTTAAAATTTTCCCTTTTCTTAAAATATTTTTACTGATTTGTTTTGAGTTTCTTTGTGTTGGAATTTTCAGGCTTCACCTGTGCATTATATGTAAGATGTTGCTAAAATGTTTGAGTAAAGAAGAAAAACATGAGCTGTGAAAAATGTAAGTGGTTTTATTGTGCATATTAGGTCTGCACGTGTTGCTTGATTTTTTTTAAAATGGAAGTGTTTAATTGTGTTTATCTTTAACTTATCAGGATGAGTTTGTTAGTGAAGAAGTAATTGGTATACTATAATATTGGCCTTATTATCCTTATTTTCTTGCTTATTGCTCAATTTATCTTTTGCATACACATTGTATACATGGAAAGGGCAAACTAGTACGGGCGTACCCAAAAATAGTTGGAATTAAAATTACTTTCTTCGTTATCTTTTTTTGCCCACGCTTATTGTGGCTAATACGTTTGACAATAATTTGATTGTTTGATTCTTGAAAAACATCCTGCTAGTGACCAAAGATGATTAATGATATTGTTGTTCGCTCTCGTAATTGCTTTAAGGTTTGATTTTCGTATATAAATTTAACTATTCTTATATTCCTCTCTTTTCTTTATATTAAAATTGCCAAACTCAAATGGTAAAATATAATACATAGAACTTTAGGTACCTTACCTGCTTCGCTTAGTATTTTGCTCTCCTTCTTTTGTGATGATTTAGTTTTTAGGAACAAAAATCTACAAGACAAGGGACAGGAATACATGATGAAATATCTAATATACTTTCACATATATTATAAACACAATTGACTATGTTAGTCAATTAGTCATAGACGCCGAATGAGAAATTAAAATATTAGTTTGTATTAACTCTATGTTATTATTTATGAATAAATATAATTATAATTCATTATAAAGGTTAATTATATTATATATATAGTTTATTAGGAATATTCTAGAATATGGTAGAGAATAAGAAAATGATTTGCTTCCTTTATTATTAAGATTTCACTTGGTGGCTAAGTGTAGAGATTTACTCCTATAAGTTATTGTAATGTTTTATTATCATTGGAAGACTTTGATTGATTAATTAAATTGAGAGTTGTTTCTCTTTTGTTATGGGTTGTGATCAATGCATATAAGAATATATGATAGTGGTGTTTCTGCAATTGGATCACCTTAGGGTTCATGGGTTTTATACGGTTAATCCACAATTATCTATCTTGTCTTTATTCTTATCCAACATTAGTCATATATATGTAATAAATATATTAAACATTCTGATAAAATAATATAAATTATTTCCAAAAATATCTTTTCGTTAAATTTCATCATCATTTTGTGCTATATATTGGATATGATTAAATTAAATGCTACAAATTATCGAATGAATATTTAAATATCAAAATATTCTTAAAATTTAAACTAGTTACAATTTTTTAGTGCAATTGACGGCCCCTCTTCTCATTTTCTGGTTTCACTATAGATATATGGTATATTTGCTTGCTAACATTACCTGAAGCGAAAAGAGGAATTAAAAAATTATTTTATTTTATTATTTCGAAATAGATATTTAGAAATTGACCTATTGTAATTTGTTATAAAGTTTAACTTTATATATATATAAGAAGATAATTTGTTTATTTTATTATTAGGTTTTACGTGTTGGTGAAGCATTACGTCTTGCTCCCGAGTTTTTTAAGGGCGGAAAGCAAGAAAAAGAAAACGAAATGGTGTGTAACGAGTATTAATCACTTGCTCCCCAATTTAAAAATTATTGAGTGAAACTACTTTCATTCATGTGTTCTGGAGAGGAGTCGGAAGGAAAACATATCATTACTTATTAAATTACAAATTTGTTTTTAATTTAAAAAGCTAAAAGTAAGTAGTGAGTTTATGTTTGTGATATTAACTTTTTTTTATTGTTCATCCCCCACTTGTTTCTCTCTTTATCCTACCTTTTGAGGGAGGGAAGGTACGTTAAATTTATTCCGGTCTTCACTCATTTGGGTTTGTTTTCTGCTTTAGCTTTGGAGGTGTAATCTTTTACTCTAAGTAGACTTTGATTAATTATTAGATTGAGATAGTTTTCCTTGTGTTGTTATGAGATGGGATGCTAATAAAGCTCTCTTTTGCGGTAGAAAAATTAGAAATAACTGGGTGGTCATTCTTGTGAATTGTATCGCCTAATGGCTAGTCAATTTTTGAGGTTAATCCAGTAGATACTATATTTTAATTATTATTTTTTAATTTTTTGTCTTTCATCAAATTTAATTGTTCCCGACTAATGGGTAATAATGATGTAATTCAGATAGGCGGGGGTTGAATAACTTAATTATCCTTTTAAAAATTTAAAAATATTACTGGCGTTTAAAAATATTTCTTTACCTCTTAAAAATTGTTACTCTTTTAAATCCAAATTTTAAGTGTGAAAAGTAAAGAGTAATGGATAAGAGAATACACACGGGGATTTTTATCCCGGTTAAGACCACTTATATATTGTTAATCAAATATATAATTGCCTTCGTCTAGTCCCCGAGCACCTCCTTGGTCTCGAGATTGTGAATAAACCACTCCTTAACATTAATGGAGAAGTCTTTACAACATACAATATTTATCTTGAAACATAATTCCCCGTTATTTTCTCAAAATAAATGTACAAATCTTAGAAGACTTGTCTTGGACAATAACTCACTAACTCCCCACTATCTCCTCAAAACCGTTGTAACCCTAGGTGTAATATTTGTATTTCTACCAAATTACGGTCTTGGATCTTAGATTGAGTCTTAGGTCTTTCATTTTCGTCACGGCGCAAAGGCCCTTGGGTCTTAAAACAAGGATCACCTCACGTCACTTCACGTTAAATATAGAGTACAGTATCTAAAAAAATACCTTTCAAACAAAGAAATAATTTTGGTCTAGAATGTTATGGTTCTAGGGCGGTAGTACAATAATAATATTCTAACAAGTCTAACAAATAAGAATATTAAAGAAATAATTTACACGAGTTATATTTTAAGCAATCACACAATAAATACGACTATAACTTAATTGTGTAAATCCAAATGTTATATATATATATATATATATATATATATATATATATATAGCCGAATATAATTCAATGGCCTAGTGTGTGTGTGTATATATATATGTGTAGGGGACTACTCTCGTGAGACCCTCCTTATAATGAGAACTGAGAATTCAATCATAAATTTATTATAAATTACTATTACCAGCGTATATACACACATATAATTTTATATATAAGCTGCCACTTATACTACTACCTACTTTTTATTCATTGTGGAAGTGGAACTATCATTGTCATCCATCTCCACCAATACCACAATCACAACTACTGCTCCAATACCACAATCACAACTACTGCTGTTACATCACAACCTCTCAAAATCTATTCAATCTCTCACAAAACCACTATTGTTCAAAAACCACAACTCTCTCTCTCTCTCTCTTCTCAACAAAACTGACCACCCAATAACCACCATCGTCATAATAGCACCACCTCCTCCATTCCTACCAGTGCTACTATATGCACTCTACAACATCTTCACTCACCTTAGATCTGATGCACCACAAAATATCGTCAACTCGTAGCTAATTTAAACAAATATGTAATAGTATCTTTCAAATCACCAAATTTTGTATACGAATCACCAGATATAATTACACAAGTCACTAAATAAAAAAGGTGATTTGTATTATTTGTAGTAGAAAAAATGTGATTTTAAGCAAAATTCGTTGAATTGCACTCAGATGAAGAGATTGTTTAGTTCAATAGATTATATACCTCAAATAGTCAGAATATATTATCTCTTAACAGAAGTTTATAAGATATGAGGAAAGAGCATGAAAGATATTAAATCTAAAAATTGATGAAATTAATAGAGAAGATGAATTTTATATATGTATGGAGTGTTACCACAACAGTTATGGTAGTGACATAGTTTATGTTGGTGATAAGTATGGTGGAGGTAGTTGTGAGAGGTATGATGTGGTGGAGAAAGTAGGTTGGGGGAAATGAGATACGACAACCAAAATATATTGGAGATTAAGGAATGATGATTGGGATAAAAGGAGCATAATTCATCGACTATGGATAAAAGAGAAGAAGCCGGGGAGAAAAAAATAATGGGTGGAAGTGAACGAGATGAGAAAAGAAAACAAGACTGGTGAAAAGGGAATAAATTTTAAATTTACATTTGTGTGGATAAGATTAAACGTAAATATAAATTATGCGGGACTGAGATTGAGACTCAGTTCTCATTTTAAGAGAGGGTCTTATTTGAGCACTTACCTATATATATGTATATGGAGCATGAAGCATGTAAAGAGAAAATTCAAGCACATATAGAACATGATGAGTTTCTTTGTGCTAATGACATTCAAGATAACTTAGAGGTAGACCATGATGTATTATGTATATCATATAGATTTTGTGATTTCATACGAACCCCACGAGTTTTTGAAGATTTCAAGTTTTCCCTATGATGTTACACTCTATGCATGGATTGAACCCCACGAGTTTTTAAAGATTTCGAAATTTTTCTTATGGTGTTGCACTCTATGCATGATTTTATCGAATTAATTATTATTTATTTAATGTTTAGTTTGAATGATAAAATTATTTGTAAGGCAATTCTCCCTTGGTTAAATTTGTGTATTTATGTTTTTTCTAGTAGATTCTTCATGGAAATAGGTTTTATCCTATTTTTATTAACCTTCCCACCTTGTCGGACATCACTATGTGTCGACAACATATATAATTTTAAAGTAATTATATGTGCATTCAAAACGTAAAATAGAAATAATACATGAAAATTTAAGTTGTATGAATAATGAAATTTAATTAGATATTAGAATTTATTCACAATTAAGATTTTTTTCCTGTTTTTTTTAATAGTGAATTCAAGATTTTTTCTATATACTCTATTTCTTCAATAGTGAATTTAAAGATTCTTTTCTATATACTCTATTTTTCGATATCGAATTCAAAATTAATTTTTAAGAATATTGAATTCAAAACTAAAAATATTATTTTTAAGATAAAATATATAAAGGTTTGTAAAAAAGTTTTGATCTTGGATTTTGATCACCATCTTTCATTTCTCTCTTAATATTCTTGGCCTACCTCAATTTTTTTACCTTTATTTTTGTAACGTATTATGTGAAAAAAATGTTAGTTGTATCAAACTTAATTAGAGATAAGCATCGTTTGAAAATGATTTTTGACACTGAATTCAATATTCTTTTCTATATACACTATTTTTTCTTACAATGAATGCAATATTCTTTTCAATATAATCTATTTTTTTATAGTGAATCTTAATTCTTCTTAAAAGGCAGTGCTTGTTTTGCACATGGATCCTATAATAAGCACGTCAAAACCAAATCATAAAAAATATCACTGCTTGATATCAATCAATTTTCATTATAAAACATGAAAATATAATTTGTGGTTCACCAGAAAGAGCGCGTCACAAATAGTAGTGTCAAACTTTTTATATATCTTGCGCTTCTAATCAATCCAGTTTTTTGTTCCCTAAACTACTAAGGTATGCAAAAGCGGGTTTGATTTTGATCATCATCTTTCATTTCTTGTGGATTATTCGTGTTTGTTAAAGCTCTTATTATATTTTCAATATTGTTTTGGATCTTGATAGGTGAAGATTGTTATTTTAAAGAAAATGCAACTCCAAAGAGATTTGAATGATACATATTGCATGTTATTTGCGAAGGAAAGGAATGCTCAAGAGATGTGAGTCATATTTATATGTGCACATGTGTGAACTTAGGCATTCGCTTGTTTGGTTTGTCTTATGTTTCTATAATAAGCTATTAAATTTCTTTGTTCGAAAATTTTTAGGTTGAATCTATACATTTTCAATTACATGAAGGAACGAAACCTTCAGGAAGCTTCGAAAATATTTGCTGAAGAAGCAAATATTGAGATTTTAGAATGTAAGTGTCTCTTTGCTTGCTTTCCTCTTGACCACATTCTTACTCTGAAGTTAATGAATCATTTGAAAAAAATTGTGTCCAATGTCGTGTCTTCTCAATTATAATTTTTATCATTTTTTTAAACTGTCATTATTTGGTTTGTATTCTTATGTACCACTTATATTCATGATCATAAAAAATAGAAAAACGTCATTCCGCTTTTTTAAAAAGTAATAGAAATACCCATTTTCAATTTTTTGACCAGTTTTACTGACGAGATGCACATTTCCCATCTGAGTATCCCATAAATATTTTTTTTTGGATAAAACATCTTTTTTGCAAAAAAAGTAAAGAAAATATATTCACATGATATGCACATGGAGGATGTGTATCCCCTCCTGATACACATTTCTTGTATGCAGATCATGGTTGATAGGCATTTGGGAGATTTGTATCACATATAATTTTTTTGTGGATGACACACATTTGCCAAATGGGTATAACTGATACCCAAATGCGTATACCATTGCTATTTTTTGGCTAGAAAATTTTAAATGGTTATTCTTGTTAACTTTTCTAAGAAACAAGATTTTTTGCCATCACCATATAAGTTTTGGATGTCTACAAATATTATAATGTATTGTGTATAATATGAAATTGTTTATGAAACATAAATTAATTCACTAATGTCATCAGAATAAGTGATATATGGAAAAAGAAAATTGTTCTAGTATAGTGGGAGAGGAAAATCAAGAAATCTTGGTGAAATATATATAATTGTAACTTTTGTGGATTAATTAAATGGAGCGTGATGGATCTATAATTTTTTTTAAAATAAAGTTCGTTTGGTCTACAATTTTAGAATATTTTACCCAAAATCTAATTTTGATTGTAAATGGGTAGTATATCCTTATTTTCAAATTATAAGTTGATTCAAATTGTAGACATATTAAACAAATCTATGTGACAATTTATTTCTTTTATTTGGTGATTTAAATGTGGTGGTAAGAGAAGATTTTGTACTTTCATGTTATATTGCACCAAGTTGAATGATAAAAGCTAAAGTTGTATGCTCAAGTTGTTTTTAAATCTTTTTTGTTTTTGTTTTTAACACTAGATTAGTTCTTGGATATCCGGTTAATGTAAAAATATTAAAATTAATAGTTTATATTTTTTTCCCAAAATTTATAACAGAAATTATAAAGAATAGTAATATAATTGTATTATAACAATTTAATATCATATTAAAAATGTATTAGTATGTAAATGTTTATGTATTTGTATTACTAACAAATTGTATGTATATATGTATGATATAAAAATAGAATAAAATGAATATTTTCATTCATTTTATTATTATGATTGATAATAATCATTTATTTTTGTGGAAATATATGCGTTTAAATGAGCCGGGCCCTATATAGTTAATAGCACATTTGCCAAAGTTTTCTGTTTCCCAAGTTCGATTTGTTGTTCTTGGCTTAGTAGTGGAATCCGACGAAACTCTGCTAAAGGATTGGTGGGACACATTCTGGCCTCAGTTTAGCTCCAGAATGGCAAAGCAACCCGGAGGAAATCCACAATCATCTGCACAGGTCTCTTAGTAATTTCATCAATGAAGTTCAAATTATCATAATATATTTGTTTTCTGAATACAGTGTACTGTTATGTATGTACCTGAGGTTAATTGAATTGATTCTCAGCCTTCACTGAAAGAAGCCATGGAGATGATAGCTTCACTTAATTGCAGTTCAAGGGTTGACATATCCCAACCACCACCAACTGGAAGCCATGTTGTGGGTCATCCAGCAGATAGCCAGCGGAGAGCTGGTAAGCAGCCTATGAATATTCGAGGCCAATCAAGTGCAAAAGGAAAGGGAAAGGGGCCTCCTGGGTTTCCTCCTGAGAAGTTGCATCCTACTGATATCGCACTAGGGCCACATTCCGGCAATTTTAGGTAATTTCATTTTTCATGGTGAAATTGTGGATATCACCTACTAGTGCATTAAGTTTTCATTCTTCGCTTCAATTGAATTAGAAAAATGTGTGTCCAGTGAGCTCTGATTGGCTCCTATGGATGGTGGTTACTCATCTTATTGTCTGCATTTTTGTGTCACAGCCACCTACAGAGGCCTGTTACTATTCAGCCTCCTCCACGTGTTGTCAGGGTATGGTTATTACACAAATGAACATTGTAATTCGTAACTGCAAAACTGAATGATGACTTAGAAATTTAACATTTGTCGCAGGCTCCTCGGTTTCAACTCCAGCCAACTTATCCAGCAGAGAATTTGGCATATCCACCCACAGCACCTAATGCCGGTATGTTGAAATTGTTTTTGGCAAAATCTATTCTGCTGACCTGAATCTTATTTTATCTGGTTAATAGTATTATCATATTAAGAGTTTCCTTTGAGAATTCTGAGCTAGGGGGTACAAATTTAAAATTAGACTCCTGGTCAGTGCGTACCAAATATTTACTTGAGTCAATTTCAACTTTGTGTGTAATATCCTTTCTGATGCGCTTTATTAATGCACAAAAATGTTTGATGGTTTACATAGAGCAGCAAATTTCTGTTTGTTCTCTTCTTAGTTATATGTACTGTGAACTATGTTTCTACTTGAACTGTGATTTGGTCTTTCCATGTAAATTCTATGTATTTTGATTTCTTGTGTCCTCGTAGTTCACGATAACAGAGGATCGGGGACATAATGGGTTAAGGGAAATGTATAATCAATGTGTGATCTCTGTCAATGTAATAAAGGAGTGTAAGCTGATGAGCAAATTACATTAGCCTCAATTAAGTTTATAAGTAAATTTATTTAGAAAGTCTCAGAGAAAGGAAATTCAGGATGTGGAAGTTAATCGACCCAGATATAATTACAAAATATATCCAATATATGCCATGCTAACACTCCTTTTGAGCATATATGAATGAGCAAATTACAATAGCCTCAATTGTAATGATTATATATTTAATGGTATACTCCTTCAATAATTAGCATATTTGAATGAGTAATAGTCTGCTGACTAAATACTTTTGAGCAAGACACACTCTCGAATATTCTGGTTTAAACTTATATGCTTTTCAGGTGAAGACAATTGGAAGAACCAGGTGTCATTGACAGGAGTCAGAGTACGCGCCCCATATGTAAGTGATCAACATATTTTAGAGTATCTAACAAGTTTCATATTTAGCTGCTGTTGCATATCGTGTTATCATTTCAGAACTCTGTATGTCTTTCCAGGGACCGGACCCTAATTCGTTCAAGACTCATATGCAAGCTGCATATCTTGAGCTAATGCAGCAAAAAACAGAAACGCTGAAGCAGCATTCAAACCCTGCTGGTAGATCCTGATGTTATAAATTTACAATTATGTACTCTTTAAGATTTTCGTTTGTTTATGACCTTTTTCTTTCAATTTTTTTATGTCTTTAAATTCAAATGAAATCCAAATCCAAATTCTTATGATTGCCCAAACATATCATTTGATCAAATCCAGAATTTTAAATGAAATCCATGTTCCCAAACAGGCAATTAAACTATTTTGGTGGAAATGATTTACTGTGACGTTGATATACATGTTTGCAACTTTATTTGGCTTTTACATAATGGGACACGCCTTCTATATCACAGGGTTAAGTCTTACTCGATTTGCATAAGGCATGATGTCTGCACTTATTGTGGTATTTTAATTAATTAATTTATTTTGGGTTTTTTTTTTGTGGGGGGGGGGGGGGGTGTATAAGAGTTAAGACTGAAACTATTACGGTCATATTAATTTTTTTTGCCGTCATAGTTCTCTGTCTGTGTTAGCTTACATATTTTTTATGATTTTTTTTCTTGAAACACTGGTTTGTTAGGTGATGTACCTGGCTGGAGATGTGTATTTGATAGTTCAAGTCTTTTCTACCTCTACCTGTAGAGAAATTTTGTGTATGTTTCGTAATTATCATGAGTCGTGACTACCAAAACCGAGGCCAGCCTTAGTGACATGTTTTGAGAAACTTGAGCACTGTTAATGCAACACTGTTGTTTTCTTCTATTTAACTCTTAGTCTTGGTTGTCATGATGTTCCAAGGTTTTTGTATTTCTCACACACGTATATTAAACAAATCGTGTAAATCCAGTACATCCTGATTTTTGCATTAAAATGTACGTCAATGTTTGCACCTAGCCTGCCAAAAGAAACTCATAAATTTAACAGACAGTTCATTTATGTGATTTTGAAAAACACATGTTTGAAAAACACATGAGAACAATTATCTAGAGAACACTATACTATTTTTTTAATTCATATAAACACTGTAATATAAAAACATATAAAAAGTACAGAATATATGTTCCCTTGTAAAGATTGATTATATTGAAGTTGAATGATATTTATATGGGAAATCTAAATTTTGGACTAATATTAATTAATTTAAAAATATCTATGGATACAGTTTCTACACTCAATGAGTCAATGGTGTATTCAATTTAAATTTTAAAAGATTTAAACAAATCATTAATAGTTTATGAAATATCTGTTTGTTTTCTTTTCAGTTATGTGTGTGAACTGTGAACTATGCTTCCACTTGAACTGTGATTTGGTCTGTTCATGTAAACTCTGTGTATTTTTTATTTCTTGTGTCCTTGTAGTTCGTGATAATAGAGGATCAAAAGACATAATGGATTAAGGGAAATGTATTATCAATGTGTGGTCTCAGTAATGTAATAAAAGAGTGTAAACTGATGAGCAAAACAATATCCCCAGTCAAGTTTATAAATAAATTTATTTGAAAAATCTCAGAGAAAGGAAATTGAGGATGTGAAGGTTAATCGGCACAGGTCTAATTACAAGATATATCTAATATATGCAAGCTAAGTGAAACATAGAGTCCATGAAGAAGTAGAGCGAGCTCAAGATTTCAACCTGGCCAGCCCTTTTCACCATATCGTGCATTGTGTGTAAGCTATTATTTTTGCACTGGTACACAATGCACATGATTTTCTTAAAATTTTAATTATGCTCAGTTTGCGCATTTCGCGACTCAGCTAGATAGATAGATATTTTGAAAAAATGCGAACTGCACTCTGCTGGGAAAACAGTTGGAGCTCAGTAAACAATTCTGCAAGGGCTCTTATGCTTAGGTCTCTAACTTCTCAATGATATAGCCGGCTCAATTATGTTATTCTCATTCTTATAGTCATTTCTACCCAAGAAACTTCCACAAATTGTTACTGCTAAAATTATAGTTTTTATTTTTTTCCAAAATTTATAACAAATATTATAAAGAATAGTAATATAATTGTATTATAACAATTTTAATATCATATTAAAAAGGTATTAGTCTGTAAATGTTTATGTTTTTGTATTACTAATAAATTGTATGTATATATGTATAATATAAAACTAGAATAAAATACATATTTTCACTCATTTTATTATTAATAATCACTCATTTTTGTGTAAATATATGTGTTTAGTCATAAACAATTTATAAATATTTATTAAAAGAAAGTATTGATAAATTGTTTTTGCTAACAGTATTAATAAAAATTTGTGCACTTAGTTTTTGAAGATTTTTGTTGAAGACATGAGAAAAATTGAATAATAAGGGAAAGGAGAAAGTGAGAGAATTAATGCATTTTTATTATATATTAATCAACGAGAGAGCATTAAATTAGTTGGCGGGCCATTAGTAGTGAGTTTGAGGCTTTTGACACATAAGAAATTTTGATGAGAATTTCATACTTAATGATGTCATCCATTGAAGAGTGAAATTGACATATAAGTAAGGATTACATCACCAGTATTTGTTTTAGTTATAGGTATGATAATTTTTTTATAAATATTTTTTAACATTATCATTATAATGTCCAGCAATTATACATTTATTTAGACAAAGTAAACTTTCAACATATTATATGGTGATACATTTAATTTTGATGTTCTCGTTTTGAGCATTGTTTAAATGAGCCGGGCCCTATATAGTTAGTAGCACATTTGCCAAAGTTTTCTGTTTCCCAAGTTCAATTTGTTGTCGTTCTTGGCTTAGTAGTGGATTACGATGAAAGTCTGCTAAAGGATTGGTGGGAGGCATTCTGGCCTCACTGTGGCTCCAGAATGGCAAAGCAACCCGGAAGCAATCCACAATCATCTGCACAGGTTTTGTTGTAATTTCATTGACGAAGTTCAAATTATCATAAAAGCTTTGTTTTCTGAATACAGTGACTGTTATGTATGTATCTGAGGTTAATTGAATTGATTCTCAGCCTTCACTGAAAGAAGCCATGGAGATGCTAGTTTCACTGAATTGCAGTTCAAGGGTTGATATATCCCAACCACCACCAACTGGAAGCCATGTTGTGGGTCATCCAGCAGATAGCCAGCGGAGAGCTGGTAAGCAGCCTATGAATATTCGAGGCCAATCAAGTGCAAAAGGAAAGGGAAAGGGGCTTATTGGGTTTCCTCCTGTGAAGTTGATTCCTACTTATATTGCACCAGGGCCACGTTCCGGCAATTTTAGGTAATTTCTGTTTTCTTGGTGAAATTGTGGATATCACCTACTAGTTGTGCATTAAGTTTTCATTCTTCACTTCAATTGAATATGAAAAATGTGTGTCCAGTGAGCTCTGATTGGGACCTATGAATGGTGGTTACTCATCTTTTTGTCTGCATTTTTGTGTCACAGCCACCTACAGAGGCCTGTTACTATTCAGCCTCCTCCACGTGTGTCAGTTTATGGTTATTACACAAATGAACATCATAACTGCAAAACTGAATGATGACTTAGAAATTTAACTTTTGTGCAGGCTCCTCGGTTTCGACTCGAGCCAACTTATCCAGCAGAGAATTTGGCATATAACAGAATGAAAAAGATTGTAATTATTATATATGTTATGATATACTCCTTCAATAATTAGCTTATTTGAATGAGTAATAGTCTGCTGGCTAATTACTTTTGAGCAAGACGCACTCTCGAAAATTCTGGTTTAAATTTATATACTTTTCAGGTGAAGACAATTGGAAGAACCAGGCGTCGTTGACAAGAGCCAGAGTATGCGCTCCAAATGTAAGGTGACCTACATATTATAGAGTGTCGAAACAAGTTTCATATTTAACTGCTGTTGCATATTGTGTTATCTTTTCACAGCTCTGTATGTCTTTCCAGAGACCGGACCCTAATTCGCTCGGGACTCATATACCAGCTGCATATCTTGAGTTAATGCAGCAAGAAGCAGAAATGCTGAAGCAGCATTCAAACCCTGCTTCCCGCTGGTAGATCCTGATATAATAAATTTACGATTATGTACTTTTTAAGATTTTCTTTTGTTTATGACCATTGTCTTTCATTTCTTTTATACTATTTTGATGGAAATGATTTACTGTCACATGGGAATCCATGTTTGCAACTTTATTTGGCTTTACATTATGGGATGCGCCTTCTAGATCACGGGGTTAAGTCTTACTCGATTTGCACAAGGCATAATGTTTGCATTATTGTGGTATTTTAATTAATTAATTTCGGGGTTTTTTTTTTGGGGGGGGGGGGGTGATGGTAAGAATTAAGAGTGAACCAATTATGGACATAATAATGTTTTTATGCCGTTACAGTTCTCTATCTGTGTTAGCTTAGATCATTTTTTATGATTTTTTTTTCTTGAAACACTGGTTTGTTAGGTGATATACCTGTGGCTGGAGATGTGTATTTGATAGTTACAATCCTTTCTATCTCTACCTATAGAGATATTTAAAATGTAAATATTATATTATTTATTAAAACTCTTAGCATTATATTTTTTTACAAATTTAGTTTCTTAAGCCCATACATCTTTTTGAGTTGGTACAAATATTTTTATCATTGTAATTCTACCGAGTAGTATAAACTGAGAAATAAAGTCTCTGTTATCTAATTTTTGCCACATCATATGGGTAATTGTTCATTAGTGTGTGTATCACTTGGTTTTCTATAGTTAATTTACCAAGTTATATCTTTTCATCCCTGCTTCTATGAGGTGGTATGAGCGCCATTATTCCTTCCTTTTAACAGGCTCTGAATCAATTGTTTTTCTACAAGTTAACCTGCATCACTGAATTACCACCTTGCAAAGTTGGTGCCTCTGAAAAGTACATTCAAATTTTGAAAACAAGATTCTTTCTTCCTTAATTTTCAAAAAGCCACTTTGGGATTGCTGAAACATAGACAAATCAAATAATAACTAATATATATATATATATAAAGCAATAGAACTATTGTAGTATTATGGAATCTTACAAAAGAAACGGGCAAGTATACCGAAATTTTTCTTAAAATTGAAAAGAAATATATTGAATTACAAAAGCTTGCTGAAAATTGTCACCAACACCCATCGTTAGCGAGGTAAAACTGAAGGTTGATATGAACCCATATCTTGAAATTATAGTTTATTCAGCAGAGCAAGTAGGTGACAATATGGTCCCTACTGATGAGATGCAGTCAATGCATAAGGATATCACTTCTACTTAGGCTTAGACTTAACTATGAACATTGATGTTGGACTATGTCCAATATCTCTAGTTACTTTATTTTATTATGTCTGTTTACTGAACATTTGTGTTGGGAGTTGTGCTCCTTCTTAATGTAAGATCCTATGACTTTCTCCCTCTCGGAGCAAGGCGAAATTTTTTCGGTCCCTTTTGCTTTATAAAACATCCAATTTAGCAACAAAATTTTTTTACAAACTAGACCCTAAACTTTCATAAACTTATTTTCAACCCCTAAAATCTTGTGGCGTTCAAGACATCCTTGGAAGTTTCCAACATTTTCAACTAGCCCTAAAATTTTTAAACATTACATTATATCCCATGAATTTGTTGTTTTGACATAAAAGCCCATGCTTCCTAACTGAAAAAAATGGCATCACATAAAAACACTAGTGTAATTGATTTTGAGATAGTTTGTACCACAAACATGAAATTATAGTGTATTACTGTCGTTGATGTTTCCACATTGCTCTAATTATTAGATATTTTATGAAAAGTGGCAATAGTATGATGATTTAGTTCTACGGCTAGAGTATGAGCATAAGAGATCATTAAATTGTTAATGTGGAGTTGTATAATGATATAGGTTTTGGATTGGAAAAAAATGTAGCAAACTTATGAATTTGTTGCTTCAAAGGCATTATTGATAAACACAACTTATGAGTCATATGAATTCAGAGCATAGTGAAGTTGTAAATAATGTTGCAATTGAACGTATACTCTATAGAAATATACGAGGCATGTAAGGAGAAAATTAAAGCACAAATGGAGCATGATGAGTTTGTTTGTGGTAATGACATTCAAGATAAACTAGAAGTAGACCATGATGTAAATCATATCGATTTTGTGGTTTCATATGAAACCGACGAGTTCCTAAAGATTTCAAGTTTTTCCTATGGTGTTACACTCTATGCATGGACTGAACCCCATGAGTTTCTAAAGATTTTAAAGTTTTCCTTATGGTATTGCACTCTATGTGTGGCCTACAATATTACAATCTAAATATTGGTCTTCATTCAAAGCTTTTTATTCTTAACTTCAATAGACCTTGTGGACGAGTTTTTTTCAACGGTGGGGAGAATGATGTGGTACATTGTTTTGCGGAATTAATTACTCTTTATTTAATATTTAGTTTTAATGATTAAATTATGCAAGATAATCCCCCCTTGTTTAAATTTGCGGATTTATGTGTTTTCTAGTTGATTCTTCTCAAAAATAAGTAATATCCTCTTGTTTTTACCTTTCCCGCCTTGTCGAACTTCAATACTGTCGACAACATATATAACTTTAAAGTATTTATATGTGCATTTAAAATGTAAAACAGAAATAATACATGAAAATGTGAGTTGTACCAAACTTAATTCGAGATTAGAATTTATTTACAATTAAGATTTTTTTTCCTTGTATTCTTTTTTTGATAGTGAATTCAAGATTTTTTTCTATATACTTTATTTTTCAAACGTGAATTCAAGATTCTTTTCTATATATTCTATTTTTTGATATTGAATTCAATTTTTTTTTTAAAGAATCTTGAATTCAGAAATAAAAAATAATACGAGATAGAATATAAGTAGCATCACAGATCAGAGTGTTAGATAGTTTATATATCTTGTGCTTCTAGTCAATTCAGTTTTGTGTTTCCTCTCAGATTATAAGGGTATACAAGACGACTTTGATTTTCAATTATGATCACCATCTTTCTTTTCTCTCTAAATGTTCTTGGCCATCCTCAATTTATTTTGACCTTTATTTATATAAATATTACATGAAAATATGAGTTGTATCAATCTTAATTCGAGATAAACATCTATTGACAATGAAGATTCTTTTTTTCTTCCTTTTTTGACACTGAATTCAATATTCTTTTCTAGATACACTATTTTTTCACAGCGAATTCAATATTCTTTTCAATATAATCTATTTTTTTGATAGTGAATCTTGAATTCTTCTAAAAAGGTAGTGTTTGTATTGCACATGAATTCTATAAATATGCACATTGAAACCAAATCACAAAGAACATCACAGCTTTACATCAATCAAGTTTTCTTAATAAAACAGGGAAATATTATTAAGGTATGCAAAAGAAGTTTCGATTTTGATCTTCATCTTCCATTTCTTGTGGGTTATTCATGTTTATTCGATTTTCTCATTGTTAAACCTCTTATACATTTTCAACATTGTTTTGGATCTTGGTAGGTGAAGATTGTTATTTTAAAGATCATGGACTGCGGAAGAGATTTGAATGATACATACTACATGTTTCTCGGAAAGAATAGGAATGCCGAGGAGATGTAAGTCATATTTATATGTGCACGTATGAATTTTGGCATTAGATTGTTTGATTTTATCTTATGTTTTTCTAATCAGCTGTTTAAATTTCTTTGCTCGAAAATTTTTAGGTTGAATCTCTACATTTACAATTATATGAAAAAACGAAACCTTCAGGAAGCTGCAAAAATATTTGTTGAAGAAGCAAATATTGAGATATTAGACTGTAAGTGTCTTTTTGCTCATTTTCTTTTTGACCATGTTCTTATTTTAAGTGAATGAATCATTTGAAAAAATTTGTATCCAATTTCGTGTCTTCTCCGTTATAATTATATCATTTTTCTAAAATTGTCATCGTTTGTTTCATAGTATTTTGTACCACTTGTATTCATGATCAAAAAAATAGAAAAAGGTCAAAATTTCCACTTTTTCTAAAAGTAATAGGAATACTCATTTTAAATTTTTTGATTATTTTTACTAACGAGATACACATTTCCCATCTTGGCATC
This sequence comes from Oenanthe sinensis, assembly GCA_028671895.1. NCBI lineage: Eukaryota > Viridiplantae > Streptophyta > Magnoliopsida > Apiales > Apiaceae > Oenanthe > Oenanthe sinensis. The sequence continues at coordinate 21,720,958 of CM053803.1, read as the reverse complement.
CCATAATTTTCAACACATTTAGTGTCCAGAAATTATACATTTAGTTAGAAAGGAAACTTTCAACATATTATATGCGGATACATTTAATTTTCATGTTCTCGTTTTGAGCATCGTTTAAATGAGCCGGGCCTTATATAGTTAGTAGCACATTTGCCAAAGTTTTCTATGTCCCGAGTTTAAATTGTTGTCGTTCTTGGCTTAGTAGTGGATGACGATGATACTCTGCTAAAGGATTGGTGGGATGCATTCTGGCCTCAGTTTAGCTCCGGAATGGAAAAGCAACCCGGAGGCCATCCACAATCATCCGCACAGGTCGATCTCTTAGTAATTTCATTGATGAAGTTCAAATTATCATAATATTTTTGTATTCTGAATACAGTGTACTGTTATGTATGTATCTGAGGTTAATTGAATTGATTCTCAGCCTTCACTGAAAGAAGCCATGGAGATACTAGCTTCACTGAATTGCAGTTCAAGGGTTGATATATCCCAACCACCACCAACTGGAAGCCATGTTGTGGGTCATCCAGCAGATAGCCAGCGGAGAGCTGGTAAGCAGCCTATGAATATTCAAGGCCAATCAAGTTCAAAAGGAAAGGGAAAGGGGCCTCTTGGGTTTCCTCCCGTGAAGTTGCTTCCTACTGATATCGCAGCAGGGCCACTTTCCGGAAATTTTGGGTAATTTCTGTTTTCATGGTGAAATTGTAAATATCACCAATTAGTTGTGCATTAAGTTTTCATTCTTTTCTTCAATTGCATATGAAAAATTGTGTCCAGTGAGCTCTGATTGGCGCCTACAGATGGTGGTTACTCATGTTTTTCTCTGAATTTTTGTGTCACAGCCACCTACAGATGCCTGTTACTATTCAGCCTCCTCCGCATGCTGTCAGGGTATGGTTATTACAGCACTGAACATCATAACTGCAGAACTGAATGATGACTTATAAATTTAACTTTTTTCGCAGGCTCCTCGGTCCGTTCAACTCGAGCCAACTTATCCAGCTGGAGAGTATTCGGCATATCCACCCATAGCACCTAATGCTGGTATGTCTGATTCTTTTAAATATAGTTTCAGATTGAAAATGGCATGTTAAAATTGTTTTGGCAAGATCTATTCCGTTGACCTTAATCTCATTTTATCTGGTTAATAGTATCATCATATTAAGAGTTTCCTTTGAAAATTCCGAGCTAGGGGTGTATAATCAATATGTGGTCTCGGTCAATGTAATAATGGAGTGTGAGCTAGCTGATGAGCAAACCATAGCCTCAATTAAGTTCATAAATAAATTTATTTAAATAATCTCAGAGAAAGGAAATTCAGGATGTGGAGGATAATCAGCACATATCTAATTACAAGATATATCTATTACATGGCAAGCTAAGTGAAACATAGAGCGACTTAAAACAATTAACATTTTTAGAAGAATATATTTCATGAAAAAGTGTATTGAGAGCGAGCTCACAATTTTAATCTATGTCGCGCATTGCATGTAAGCTATAATTTTCGCATTGGTACCCAATGCAGATGCCCTTCTTAAATTTTTAATTATTCTTACGTTGCGCATTGTGCGACTTAGATAGATAGATATTTGGAAAAAAAATGTGCACAGCACGAAGCCGGAAAAACAGTTGGAGCTTAGTAAACGATTCTACAAGGTGTCTCATGCTTAGGTCTCTAACTTCTTAATGATATAGCTGGCTCAATTATGTTATTCTCATATTAATAGTAATGATAAGAAGAAGAAACAAAAAACACTATCCTATTATGTTACTACTAAATTTTTCGTCAATTCTAGTGGAAGCCAAGTTACTGAAAATGCAGTTACATATAAACTTAATATGGAAATGAATACTATGTCTTAAACTTCAACCTGTATAATCTGTCAAGATACGTGATTTTTATATCGTTAGTATTTTGTCTATGTAGGAGATTACAGATACGATTCTCCTTTGTAGGAATGTCTCTGGGAAATTATTACCCTGAGTTATCCTACAACTAGATTACCTTTCTTCATCCATAGACCATAGATTCCGATTTGTTTCTACTCTTTGGACAAGCTTTGTCCAAGCATAAACAAGTCTCACATGATTCTTTGCCTTGTATTAGGTGTGAAGCATTTCTTATATTATATGTATGTTATGTTGCTTAGTAAGGATAAATGTCCTCTCCCAATTTACTCTTTGCTGCTGTCCATATTTTAGGTGCTAAAAGTAGCAGGGATAGGATAATGTTTTGAATGTCACTGCTTCAAATCAATATTTCTAGACTGTGTTATGCACATTGAACAGGGCATGATGAATTGCTAATATTTTGTGTGGTTCTTGGGAATGATCTAAAAAAGAAAGATCTAAAAGATGAATTATTCTTGTCATAAAATTTATCAGGAAATCAATTTGCTCTAACCTATTAGCAATTTCTACATTATGTTACGACTTATAACAACAGAATGAAGAAGATTGTAATGATTATATATATGTTCCTGTATACTCCTTCAATAATCAGCATATTGAATGAGTAATAATTTGCTGGCTAATTACTTTTAAGCAAGACACACTCTCAAATATTCTGGTTTAAATTTATATACTTTTCAGGTGAAGACTATTGGAATAACCAGGTATCATTGACAGGAGTCGGAGTAAGCACTCCAAACCTACATATTTTAGCGTATCTAACAAGTTTCATATTGAGCTACAACATATTGTGTTATCAGTTAACAACTCTGTATGTCTTTCCAGGGACCGGGCCCTAATTCGTTGGGGACTCATCTACCAGCAGCATATCTTGAGTTAATGCAGCGAGAAATAGAAAGGCTAATGCAGCATTCAAACCCTGCTAACAGATCTTGATTTGATAAATTTACCTTTATGTACTCTTTGAGATTTTCGTTTGATTATGACCTTTGTCTTACATTTCTTTCATACTATTCTGGTGGAAACGATTTGTGACATGGATATCCATGTTTGCAACTTTATTTGGCTTTAATTTTCATTATTGGATGCGCCTTCTGAATCATGAGGTTAAGTCTTGGTCGATTTGCATAAAACATGATGTCTGCATTTTACTGTGATACTTTAATTAATTAATTTTGGAGTCATAATTATCTGTCTGTGTTGCATAAAACATGATTTGCATATTTTTTAGAAATAAGATAATCATATGTTCATATGTAATGTGTTGTGGTTCAGAAAAATTATTTACAGAACATAATCATATATTTTTTAAATTAGAAGTACAATATATATACCTTATGTGGATTTGTTGTATGAAACTTGAATGATATTTATATGTGAAAACAAAGTTGTAGACTAATATCTTTATTTTTCTTAAATTAATTCAAATTTTTTAAAATATCTAATAATACCATACTACAATTAGATTGAATTGTGCCAAAATTTAATAGCTTAAATTTTAATTTTAAATCTGATGAAATATTTTTTATTAAAATTGTTATTTTTAAAATCCACCAAACATATAACATTATAATGTGACTATAATTTCTGAAAGTTATGTCAATTGGTAAGATGTCCTCTGTACTCCTTTTGTCCCAAAAAAATTTTAAATTGTTAGTTTTTTGTGATTAAATTAATTGAAATTTAATTATATTTGTTTTATAATTTTTAAAATCGGAAAAATATATATTAAGTAAAATAAATATACTATTTATATTATATTATTAAATTCAAAACACTAAAAATTTGATAATCAGTATTTAGACCATATTAGTAAATTAATAATTGGCTGAATTTTTAAAAATTACTTTTCTAAAAATTAGTCTTCTAAATAAAACATTTATCAAAACAGAATAATAATTTTATCCACTTTAAATACAAACACAAATAAATTATATAAAAATACTTTTACATAAGATATTAAATAAAATTAAAAAATAATTTTAAATTATATAAATCAAATATTAAAACAAAAATTATCGAATATTATGAAAAATCCGTATATAGGAAGTTAGTATATTCTAATAGCTATTAACCAAAAAGAGATGTTTAGCTTCAAAGAAAATTCTTTTATATTAAATCCAACGATCATATTGCAAAAGTACGTCCCAGAAGCTTAAATAAATATGATAATAGCACATTACACGATTACACAAAAGAGAAAAATATACATTATTACACGTATATAATACACATAATTGAAATTAACTTTCATTCAATATTAAAAAACATGCTAAACTATGTTTACTTTACATGCCCAAAACATGCCTATGATTTTGTTACAGTATTTTTCTTATTAGCATCCTTTGCCGGCAAAAAACTAACATATTCTATATGCCCAGAACATATTCATGAGTTTGTTACTTTGCTATTCGAAGTACTATCCATGGCCAACAAACACTTACATTGGGATCACAGGATTGCTCACATAAGCGCGCTAAAATCAAGAACCAAAACTCTTCCGGTAAAATTCGCAAAGGATTCATGCATGCTTGAAGAGTTTCATGCTAAGCCAATGGAAATAAACCGCAACAATAATGATAGGAAGTGCCAAAGGAACCAAGAAGCAGTAATATCTGCCATTAATTAGAAACACAAGGTATAAACTCAGAAGAGAGAAGGAAGTAGAAGACAATGACATTGCTTGAAAGTAATTGAATATATGACATGACTATACCACGATTTCAAGGAGCTGAGCTGCAATTCATTTCTAACAAAACAAAATATAACTGAACACTGTAACAAGTACCATGTCACAAACTATTAAACAATAATTAAATCTTGATAAAGGTATTCCTTAATACAAGCTATTTCATCAACTTCTTTGACAGCAATTGAAATATTCTATTAAAAAAGGTGGATCAAGTCTAAGGTTTGAAATCTATTATTCAGTATTCGTCTACGGTTAACCTAATAGAGAGATGTCCTCTTGACTACCAGCAAATGAAAAGCAACATTTATTTCAGTCTTCTTTATTCTTCTTTTTTATTATTATTATCAGATATGTGATCAGATTCTGCTAAAGTAAAAATAAAGTACCACGTATAACCCAGTTGAAAAACTAGAGAAGTTGCTGTACTGAGACAAGATAAAACAAAACAATTAGAAGAATGCACTGCTTCGGTGTGGCTAAAGGACCACTCCTTTACTCGTGTATTTCAGTTGGCAATAAGTTTGAGTTTAGATGCAAAACAATTAATAAAATGTTGATTGTTGAAGGAATAAAATAGCACCTGTCACTTTGAATGGCTGCTACAATATGATTTTCAGATGGTGGAAGTAATTTAGATATAATTGCAGCATAGAGGAACCCAAAAAGAGTTATAAAGCCAACTAAAACCAAGATCAACCCTTGCACTCTTGAGGCATGAAGATGTAAAACAGACAAGACTTTCATTGAAGCACGTGACACAGCCAAACAGTGCTGCTTGAGCATAAGCAACTAGAAAAACCAGCTTTGTGTGCACCTCTTACAAACAAGCCAACTGTGAAGTAGCAGGGACAAAACAAATAATTTTTAAGCCCTCTGCATAAGAACAATAAATGTTTCAGTAATACAAAAATTGAAACCAAGAACTTTAAGCAATCCAAGGTTACAACTCTTAGAACACCCTATTGGCTACGGGGGAAATTAGCTAAATAAAAGACATGCACTCTTGCATCGTCCCATTTCTTAGTGTTTGTAGACCACAATCTAGGACTAAGAAGTAAAGAGTTTCGTGCCTCAGTAGAAGGTTGGCAGCTTATACTGATCAAGGGTCGAAAAGAAGGCAATGATGTAATGATTCTCTTAACAAACTTTTCTATGACATGGATAATTTCGACCAAACATATGTTTTCTCTTCACATGCAACAAGTTTGTAATTTTATCTAGAGACTGAAGCTAAACATTGGATTGTATGCTCACTTTCCCTATTGACATGGTTGGTTAGCCTGATCATTATCATTTATATAAATTTCTTCCATTTGTAGCCTGGTTTACTCACTCTTTTGGCACATTATTCTCTAAGTTGCATCTACACAAATCTATAACATTAAGAAATGAAAAAAAAGGAAAATCTAGGCACGTAGACCAAAATGCAACACGATAATTGGATAATAAAATTTGTCAGACATGTATCGTGGGCAATAACAACTAGCATCTACAGCATCACTTATAAAAAAACTGTTCAGGTAATTTAGATAAGTTCACTAATATTATTGTCGAGACTTCTGCAAATATCAAGTGTTCCTTGTACAACACCATGAAAACTATAAAAACCAAAAGTTAGGTTCATCAGCCAAGATTTCACAAAGTTGAATTTTTTTCATGGCTCAACACCTAAACAGGGCAAAGGGGGTTTCTTCATCATTACCAACTTCCAAAATACCATTAATTTTATGTTACGGGCTTAAAAACAACATTCCCATCGACACCATAGCAAGATCCTTAATAAACAGCTACACAAGGCATTCTAATCTTACTACCTCAAAACAGTAACATTTTACGACTGCACAGTAAATCATGAGCCATCGAGAAGACACAATCTTAGTCTAGCCTTAATTTATACCTAAATGTAGGAGTAGATTTGGATCGGCTGTCAGCAGAAAGGAAGCAAAAGATATTAGGAGCTAGCCCAGGGCCGGTTGAGGGAATTAAGTGGCCCAAGAGCATTCGAACGGAACTAGCCATAATAATTAGCTAAATTGATGTAAAATTTATTGAACATGTAATAAATTGTATTTCAATGGTATTAGCTATGATGAAGAGCTATATTCAATTTTTTTATTATTATTGCTTTTAAAACCCAACAATTATATTACAATAATTATATTCTATAAGTTATATAGTAATTAATTATATATATACATAAAAGGAAATATTATAAATTAAATTATAATTAATTAAATTTTGTATTCAATACAAGTTAAAATATAAAGTATAATTAATGTAAACAGTTTCCTTTATTGATAGTACTATAATATATTTATATGTATTTATGAAATTTTTTAAAAAAATAATGAGTATAATTGAACATACAATAAAATATATAAACATGAGAAAAATAATTAACAAAAATTACTTTATACATTATAATACATATAACTAAAATTATATTTTATTATATTAATTTAAAACAAGTATTATAAACATATAAATTAAATATAATATACATGTATGTTTGTTTGTGTAGGGCTATGTTTAAATAGTAGTACATGATTAGGTTTAAATAATATAAAAAGCTGACGTGAATATGTTATATAACAACGGTTCAACAGATGTAGAAGACAAAAACATGATATTTATAATTTTACCTAACAAGCCTTCGCCCTTGGAGTGATATATATTTTATAGGATATGTATAATTAGATGACACATAGACTTTTTAGCTAAAAGGTGACTAGCGTTGGAGATGCTCTAAGGTATTAAATTTGAGGCCACTTTAAAATATTTTTATTGAGTGGTGCAATTTTTTATTAATAGAACTCTTATTTGAATAAAAACTTGTTTAACAAATTTATGTATTATTTAAATAAATCACATATGTCAAACTAAAATAATAAACTTTTAGATTGTAGAAAATATATTTTTCATTTTTTGAAATAACATATAAATTGAAAAATTTATTGAGTTACTAACATATAAATATAACTAAAATTTTAGAAGTACAAGTTTTCTAATAATAGTTTTATTTAAAAAATTTATCGAAAATATAATTTTATTTTAATTAATTTTTAAGAATTTAACATGGATTAATTTATTTAATAATAATAATAAATTATAAATATAAAATTATCATATTTTTGGGGCCTTAAAAAATTGGAGGCCTTAGGCGGTCGCCTTATTCGCCAAAGGGTTGCACCGGCCCTAAGCTAGCCAAGTAGAAAATTAGTGAGGGGATCCGGTCCGGTCAGGTCGGACCGGGTCCAATTAAAACCCAGAAAAAATTTGGAAATTCGGATATAAATTTGGATTTTTCAAATTTTGGGGAGACCGGATTTTGATTAAAAAAAATAGTAAGGCTCGTTTAAGGTTCACGGGCCAAGTCGAATCGGATTGAATTTTTTAATTTATTCCTGAATCGAATTCAAATTTTTGAATATCTTTGGATTTTAAGATTTTTCTTGGTTCCTCGATCTTCTTTATTTATTTTTATTATATTACTATTTGTTATGGAATTTTGTTTAGGATATTTTGTTGTCAAAAATATATTTGCATAATCCTAGGAAAAAATGCATAGTGCATATTATACATTTCAAACAACATATGAATTTTAAGAGATTAGGTGTACACTCTTTAGACCTGAGTAGTGATGTCTAGTGTGGTTGATTGATGGAAATTGGATTTTAAAGATAGTGAGGTTAAATTATTTTGATATTTGTGTTGAACGGTGTAGTTCGAAGTATTCTATTCATTAATTTTTCATATTAGCTGTTTGTACAAGATTTTTCAAGTATGAAGACATGATGTTGATGAAAGAAAGTTGACGTCTCGACATAAAAAGACTCGACGACTGCAAGGTGACATGACGGAAGTGGAAGGACGCCAAGACCAAGTCTTTCAATCATATTATCAGAGTTGGATTTCTACACGCCCGACGTCAATAGGTTGATGTCGATATCAAGGAAACAGACGAGAAGACTCGACGTCAATTTGAGTCTACACGACGGGAACAAAGCAAGCTCGACATGAACGTAACAACAACTTGAATTAGTCATATAACAACCCGGAAAAATAGGATGGGAGATTATATTTTATCCCTACAATAGTGGATCGTGATCAACAAGTATCTCCACCAAAATAGGATCATGGGAATGAGTTCTAACAGCTATATATACATCCCAAAGTGAAGATAAATACAACTTGATACTACTTATTTATCTACAAAATTATATTCTCTTACATCAACAAAATATACTACACGCAATACATATCATACACACTTTTTCTACAAACTAGAGGGCTAAAACCCCATTTGGTATTGTTGTTGCAGATAACTACAACAACTTTTTGCTGAAAAGCTATCAGAAAGGTGTTTGGTAAATTCTAAAATCTGATGACTGGAAAAGCGCTTTTGGTCTAAAAGTTGTTTTTAGCAAAAGCATGTCCCTCTGTTTTTGAAAAAAGCTGCTTTCAGCTTTTGTAGGAAGTAGCTATCAATTTCATCATCAAACCTTCTCAAAAACATTATTTTTATATATTATATCTCAAAATATGCATAAATCAAAAAAATTATCAAACAGTCATCTGATTTTCCCGACAATACTTTTTCCACCAGCACTTTTTCTGACAGCACAACAGTTTTTAACAGCACTCCCAAATGGAACCCAAACCTAAGTCTAAACCTACATAAGCTCTTGGTAACCATTTTACCTACTACAACTTACACACGCTACGTGATATACATGCCAAAGTGAAGGTCAGCAGGAGGACAAGCTCTCTCACTTGCTTACACTTCTACTTACATAAATCGACATCAACACACTACTCTACACCATTGTTGCCGTCTAAAGCATACTTTCCTATTTTCTTTCATTGTAACTTCATCTTCTTCAATTGTAAACATTGTAACATCATTATAGTGGATCACATTTGGTTGGGGAAGATCCCACCCGCGGTTTTTACCTCTCAACGGGGTTTTCCGCATCACCAATTGTTTGTATCGATTTCTTTCGTTGTTCTTGTCCTTTACTTTTTTGTTCTTGTTCATAGCTTTACTTGTTTATTTTCATACTTAAACAATGAAATAGAATTAGCTATTAACCCTACAAAAAATGACCAAAACATTAGCTGGGACTAAAATTAATTTTCTACACTAACATCCGTAAATCAGCCTGGGTTTCAGTCTCCCTAGCTCCTCTCCTGGTTCCGCCACTGCTGGTTTATATATTGTGTAAGTGAGTCATATGAGTTGCTTGTTTGTATACTGTCCATTTAAATGAGAGCGTGATAACAATATTTTGTGGCGCAGCAGCCATTTATCCGCTGTTGTGAGAGGATATAGTTTGCAGAAGGACATTAAACCTTAGCCGTGTAAGAATTGGAAGAAAGGGTTACATCACCCGCATTGAATTGAGAAATTAGTTGGTACAAACAAAGTTGATTAGAGATGATTTGTGGGGAAAAAGAGGAAAGGCTTTCAACACAACACAACACCCACTAGAAGGAATGCTTACTCATGAAGCAATGACGGAGCTAAACAGGGGTTAGTGGGATCTAAAACCCCTACTAGATTAAAAAAATTCAGCAGTATTATTTAATATTAATTTTTTAGTCCCCACTAAAATTTAAAAATAACCCTTAATAATTTTTTTATTCTATATTAATTTAATATCCTTTTTTAGAAATAATTTAGTTTCACATTAAAAATGTAAAATATATATAACTAAATATTATAATTGAAATAAAAGAAATTATTTAATTCTCAAGTAAATCTTTAAATTATAATAAATCTAGTGCCATTATCTTTTTAACCACAATTCTGCAGATAATGACATTACTTTCTAGTTTCTTTTTTTCATTACTTTCTAATTTCTTCTATTCATTTTACTACATTTGAAACTTAATGAGTCGTATTCCAATGATTTTTCTCCATTGGATTCAGTGTATACTCCCTTCATCCCAAATTAACTGTCATGTTTGACTTTTTAGGAGTCAAATTGACTTAAGTTTGACTGAAAATTACATATAATATATAAATGAAAAAATTACAAAAATATATCATTGAAAAGTATCTTTAATTTATTTTAAAATATATTTTTCGGATTTTTAAAAGTATAAAAGAATAATTTTTAATTCTCAGTCAAACTTGAGTCAAATTGACCATCAAAAAGTCAAATAAGATAGTTAATTTGGGACGGAGGGAGTAGTAATGAGTTAGAAACTTATATTCGCGATATTCGTTCAAAGGATGAATTTTGTCATTTAACGGGATTGTTGATCTTGCACAAAAGTTGATAAAGACCAGAAAGAGTGAAAACTTTCCTTTTGTTTTGTTTATAAGTTCCTTAAACTAGTTCTGCCCTTGCAACAGCGAGTGTGGAAATGATATTTTTCAGGTATAATAGTTTTTATGTTATATTTTTAATATAATAGATTTTAATTTTAATTTTTTATTTTAAATTAGCCCCACAGTTATATTTTTCTGGATAGGGCAGTGTCATGAAGATGAAGGTCACCGGCTCACTGCCACAGGAGGCGGTTTTGTCAGAAATCCAAGGCTTGGCTATCTATATATACTTTGGTGAGAAGGTTGAAGTGTTACATAATTTTTTCAAAACCTTTCTACAGATGGAAATATTCCTTGATCAAATATCTTTGCGAGAATCACTTCCTACATCAGCGTTTTGTTTTCTTCCTGAAACATTCCTTCTGGCAGATTTTGTACACCAACTATATCCAGCTGAATATATGGTAATTCTACAACGACATGTTCTCTGAGAGCTGCGTTCCCTCCTGTTTAGTTCTCGAGATCAATTTCTACAATAGTAAACCCATATCTTCCTCCCGCAAATTATGTCTCCTGATTAGTTCTTAAGATCGATTTCTGCAATAGTTAACCCACATCTCTCGAATTGTGACCCCCCTACTTGTCCAATAAAGCCTCTGGGTTATACATTTTACGTCCCCTCATTCCCATACACGACAAAGAAACAAGCTATCTATGTAAAGTTATCTTGTTTGGGAACTAATGCCATCAACCACATTACTCTTAAGGTCTCGATTCTACAACCCTTCAGAATTTATAGCACTTAAAAATTATTTAAAAATTGTATATACTACCTATTATCTTATTTAATGTTAACTGATGAGTTTCTCCCATTTAGAAAAATGAATAAAGGAGTTATTCCCGTAAATATAGAGCAGAGTGTTCGTCTCTTAACTGATTGAATAAATAAAACTCTCGAATATGAAATCACAAGGACTGAATGCACAGTTTCTGGAATCTATGATGGCATCACAGACATTTTGGAGGAGCATATAAAGGAGATTATACAAGGCAAACTCAAAATCCGATACATAGATATGTTGATGTTGAAGAGCATTAGGACTTGAGTGAAAAACAATACGAAACTCACGGAGAGGTTTTAGGCAGCAGTCTGGCACTTTGGCAGTGTGGATGAAGAAGGGAAGGGAGGGTTGAGTGCCTTGATTACAAAAAGTATTTTATACTTTCATTTCAATCTATATTTTGGCATAATTCAAATATTGACATAATCACGTAGAACCTCCTCTTATGCATTTTAATTAATATGATCTAAACATGCACTAGTTTATTAGATTTGTTGATAGCTCTACACTGCACTTGGATGCTAAATGCACTTGCTCAAATGCCCAAATGTTATAATCCAATGCACAAACTTCCTGCATCACGTGGATGATAAGGATTCGAATCTCTAATATAATGGATAACAAGTAGACACTTCACTATAGTCAAGCACAATCTTCTCCTTGCACTACCTTTTCGGATATATTCTGGGAGAGAAATTCTGCTTGTAAAACGTATGGCAGTAGTAAATTACTCGACTTGAAGTAAAATCACAGACTTAATGCATGAAAAAGTAATCACTAATCAGCCTACATCATAGAGTTGTGGTTGACATCTGACTGGTTTTTGATAAAGGGCACTATTAACAATGTTTTTACCTATCAAAGGACAACAAGACCTGAAAATGACAAACCTTTGCAAAACAAATTCTAACGACATATGTGAGCGATGAAGTCATCAAATTCTCTACGAGTATCACCTCCTTCAGCCATCGACTTCTTCATAGCAGTACCCAACTCCACGGCCCTCATCCTTATCTCTTCTCCTTCTTTTGATGCCATCAACTTTTTGACAGCTTTCTCAATTGTGAAAGACTCCACCATTTCATCCCAATGTGCCCAATCCTTCACAACTACACCAATTTTCAGAATCTTGGTAACTAAAAAGGCATTATGAGGTTGGTCAGAATGCATAGGCCATGTTGCGATAGGCACCCCCATACTCATACTCTCCATGCACATGACTCATAAATCCTCCTGTGGATGCATGAGCCAGAATCTCCAACTGAGGTGCCCAATCTCTCAATATAATCCCCTGTCCTTTTAGTTGTATTCTTTCTTCATAGCCTTCTGGCAATTGACATTCTCTCGTATCTCCCAAAAATATATCTCCTTTATCAGCATTTCGCAATACCCAAATGAATTTCTGGCCACTGTCTTCTAGGCCAACTGCGATGGCATGGATTTGTTCGTTGGTTAAACTAATTGTTGTTCCAAAAGAAACATAAATTACAGTATTAGGGGCTTGCTTGTCTAGCCAGTCCAAGTAGTTGTACCGCTGCTTTGTTGAATTTTTGCACAACTCAACTGGATTGAACGGTCCAATAGCCCATTGTTTAGCATCCATTTTGGCAAGTACATCAAGAAACGGAGCTTCAATTGCTCTACATGTATTGAAAAGTGAACCTGAGCTGTATTTGCGGTACTCCCTCTGGCTCATAACAAGTTCCATCATTTCTGAGGTCATGGTATTCGCAGTTCCTCCAGAAGGCATTTGTTTTTCAACATCCTCATCCATCCCAAGAGGCTTTCCCACAATCTCCCAGTAGTAAGAGGAGATACAGAACGTCGAGACAGACTGAAAAGAGTAGGCCTCCCCATTTGGTAATGAAGCCACATCTTGAATAACCGAAGGAAATACAGAGTCATAAATCACAACAAGCCTTTTGGCAGTAGGTGAGAGTTTCGATAGAACAGCAGCCACAGGCTCTCGAAGGAGCAAGGCAGCATTGAAAGAAGGTTGCAGGTGGGAAGGGAATTTAACAGAAGCATGTGGGTTGGGAGGAGGAGATTGAAAAGCAGGTGTTGGAAATTCATGGAAGTGAATAAATTCGGACTCATTCGAGACAGGATCCCACCCCTGGATTCGAAGTTTGGCCTGGCGGCTGTGTGTGGCACTAGCCACATAGTGGACATGAATTTTGTAGGAGGAAATAAGGCGAGAGAGGTGTAGGAGCTGGTTCAAATGGCCTTGAGCAGGAAAAGGTACCATCACTACCACTACATTTTCATTTGCTTGCATGTTCTGCACGCCCCTTTTTTTTGACTAGCTATAGAATACAAGTATCTTATTTCTGCAATCTTCTGATATTTATTATAGGACAATTTTTACTGCTACTTTTTGTATTATTGCCAAATAATTTAAATGTTACTACCTCCGTTCCACCCAATTGTTAATGTTTCGAAGAGAAGATCCGACACGCATTTTAATATGCATATAAAATATACTTCCATAATTTATTTTTAATTTTTTTTTCTGAATAAAAATTTAAATATTAAATTTTTATTCAGAAAAAAAAATATGAAACTATATTTTATATGCACCTTAAAATGCGTGCGAAATCTTCTCTCCGAAATGTTAACAATTGGGTGAAACTGTGCGAATACTTTTCTTCTCTGTATATACCGAAATATATCGTCACCGCTAACGTTGCAAAGTCCAAAGTGTGTGGCTCCGGTACATCAACTCAACAAACTCAAGTGTCTTGTTCGGTTTGACCAATCGGCAAAGAAATATTACGTTAAAACACCGCCTCTCAATATATTAAAAGAATATTATATTTTACGTTAAATAATTTGAGGAGTACAAATTTTAGAACAATTTGGAATGTTTATCATATCCAAAAAATCTTGTATTCATCTATGTACATATTATTCTTCATTAATATTCGGTATATTATATTCTTCATGTATTGCAGAATTATTAATAGTGCAAATTTTATTAATTTATTATACAAATTTATTGGTTCTTATAATTTTTTTAACAATTCTAATAAAATTTGTAAAAGTCCGGATAAAAGGTTGAATTTTATAGAAAATTCAAAAAGAAGCATTGTTATTTAGAAACGATAAAATATTAATATTTAAATAAAAAATTTGCCTAAAAATTCCATATTTGTAGTACCTTTAAGAAAGTTGTCCAACCCTATTTCATGAAAGTTCGAAATTAATCATAGACTCGCAAGTGTTTGAATTTACTTTTTCTATTGGGAAGTGTTTGGTTTCAGTGAAACTCTTTTCCTGTACTGATGTGCACAGTTATGTAACAAAATTAATATCAACGGTTGGAAAGAATATCGATCAAAGTAGCTACAAGTTGAACATAATGAAATGCATGTCATGTGTAATCTGTAATATAATTAACTATGCAATCTTATGTGGTCCCGCTAGGCTCCGAGATTTATTAGAACGGATACTACCTACTTATTCAAAAAAAAACACTACTACACAATCTGTAGATTATATTAAACCACTAAAAATGATATAACTAATTGCAATGGAAATCGAGAACATGTTGTTTTAGACTGCTATTGTTATGATCTTGTAATGTGGTTAAGAAATGAAACTAATTCCAGGCGACTAACTCCGCCTTCTGCCACAGATTTCTTAATGTCATTTCTCAGCTCCGCTGCTCTCTTCCTCAGTTCATGTCCTTCTTTAGATGCTATCAACTTTTTCACTGCATTTGCGATTTGTAAAGATTCAAACATATCATTCCCTTGAGTCCAGTCCCTTACGACAGTGCCTAGTTTGAGTACCTTTGTTATCAGAACAACATTTCTAGGCTGGTCAGAGTGCATTGGCCATGTAGCCATCGGCACTCCCATTGCCAGGCTTTCTAAGCAGGAATTCCATCCACAATGACTCATAAATCCCCCAGTGGAGGCATGGGCCAAAATATCCAACTGGGGTGCCCAATCTCTCACTATCATCCCTTGTCCTGCTTCAAAGATTCTGTCTTCGTATCTCGATGGCAATTCATATTTTCTGACATCTCCATTAAATATATCTCCTTTATCCGCATCTCTCAACACCCAAATGAATTTTTGGCCACTGTTTTCTAAGCCAACTGCGATGGCATGGATTTGCTCATCGGTTAAAGAAGTTGTTCCGAAAGAAACATATATTACTGAGTTTGAAGCTTGATTATCTAGCTACTCTAAGCATTTGTGTCGTTTCTGGTCTGGTTTCTGGCCAATTTCTACAGGATTGAAGGGTCCAATGGCCCATTGTTTCTTGTCAACCTGAAATTTCTGGAGCAAATCAAAGTAATGGCCTTCAATTGCCCTGGAAGAATTGTATAGTTCACCAGAGCTGTTTCTGATGTGAATTTGCTGCATTTCTCCAAAAGCCAATATCTCTGAAGTCATGCAACCTTCCATAGAAGGGAGTTGTTGATGTATATCGTAATCGGCTGCATTAGGCCTGCCAACGGAATCCCAGTAATAGGAAAAATTAAAGAAAGCAGCAGTACTTTGAAAAACATATGCCTCAGCATTAGGTAAGGAAGCAAAATCTTGAACCACTGAGGCCATTAGATAGTCGTGAATGAAGATAATTCTTCGAGCAGAGGTGGAAAGAGAAGTAAGGAGTTTGCAAACAGGGTCGCGAAGGTGAATGGAGGCTTCAAATGCTGGTTGAAGTTGAGAAGGAAATTTACATGGAGCATTGGGGTTGGGAGCTGGAGTGTGAAAAGCTGGGATTTCAAATTCATGAACGTGAATGTTTTTGTAGGCAACAAGGTCCCCACCCTGGTGACGGGTGTTGGCTTGGCGGATGTGAGTTGTGGTGCTAACATAGTGGTCCGGTATGTTATAAGAGGCGATGAGTTGGAGCGAATTTAGACCCGTCAATTTACCACACGATAATACGACACGAAAACCACACGAAAATTTAGTATTTGTGTTTGTATTTTGAGTACGCGACACGAATGTACACGACTGAGATTTAGTGTTGGTTTTGTGTTTACCATTTGGATACACGACACGACACGAGATACACGAAATAAAATAAATAAATAAATATTTTATATATAGATTTACATAAGGAACAACATTATCATTAATAAAACTGCCCAAAACAGGCTCCACATTTATTAAAAATAATCCATCAGACAAGTAACATTTGCCAAAAAATATACCAGTATGTGTAATCACTACTTTCTTACACTTCAAAGAAAGTTCGAAACCATTTCTAACTAAACAGCTTTCAATTATTATGTTTCTACGAATGTCAGGAACATGATGCACTCTAGTAAGGGATAGAACAAGCTCAGAAGCAAACTTCAGGTCCACATTTTCTACTCCAAGTACTTGAGCAGCACTAGCATTCCCCATCGTCACTGTCATGCCTTGAATCTGTTGATAAGATACAAACATAGTAATATCAGTACAAATATGTACATTAGCTCCAGTATTAATCAACCATTCATTTGACAGATAAGTGAAAAGTAGTGTAGGGTTGTAGGTAACATACCCGTCATTGGTTTCAAAAGCAATAGCCTCACCAATAACCATGTTAACCACAGGCCCATCAGTGGTTCCAAGCACAGTATGAGATTGTGCTACCACATTAGGTTTCTTTGCTTTCTTTGCAGGACAGTCCTTGCTCCAGTGACCAACATGTTCACAAGACCAACATGGTCTGTTTGCCTTTGGCTTCTTAGCCTTGTTCTTGTCATTTTTAGGATTAGTGTTTTTCTTCTTAGTGACAAACTTTCTTTTTTGTCCTATAGTCACTACTTTCACCTTCGAACTCCCATATTCAGCAGGCATCACATGCCCCTGTTTGGACTTGTGTTATTCCTGCACAGAGATGTCCAACATCAAGTTAGTCCAGGTGATCTCTCCTTTCTGTCTTTTCAGGGAGAGAGAAAACTCTTCCCAAGACTTCGGAGCTTTTCAATCACCGACATGACTTGAAACTTCTCAGGAAGGTCCATTCTAGACTCCTTCAAAACATGAACTAACATCTCAAATTCGTGTACATACTCAGTCATGAATTTTGTATCCACCAACTTGAAATCAAGGAACCTTGCTACACTATACTTTTCCAGACCCAGAGAGTCAGTATTGTGGGTTTGGTCCAGCTTCTCCCATAAGAGTTTAGCAGTGAAGGCATCCGATGAATAAACATCGAATAGAGTGTTCGCTAAAGCTGCTAAAATGGCAACCATTGTCACTCCATCCTTGTCAGCCCATAAATCATAAACCTTAACAGATTCAGCCTGCTCTTGATTCACAATAGGAGGATCATACTACACCACCGGCCATAGACTCTTAACCGTTAACCATAACTTCATCTTTTTCTGCCAGCGATAAAAGTCAGCACTACCGCTGAACTTATCAGGCATCCTAGACAGATCAATAGGTTGTGGAAAACGGTACGTAGCCCAATCAATGGCAGTAGCAGTAACCCCAGACCCAGAACTAGTAACATGAGTTTCAGTTTCATTAACCATCTTGTTAATTACAATATATAACAAATAATCTCTTCAAGATTGTTGGGTGTTCCTTAATAACTACACAACAACAATAGGGCAGTTATATAAACAATTAACAAGAACAGGCAGATTAACCAATTAACAAAACAAACACAGCACGAAGGTCGAAATAAGATATATAAATCAGTAATTATAAAGACAAGAGAAAAGATAGAATACTTAGCTCTAGCAGAAGCTTTAAGCATACACCAATAGAACCAATAGAACTGTTGAGTCGCTAAGCCTTGCTAGAAGTCTTGATTGTTCTTGAAGAGATTATTGCCACACTACGCTGTGTTGGGTTGCAACAATATCACTTCCAGGATAGAATAGGACAGAGTACTTCGTCCACAGATACGTAGCACTCAACAACGACCTGCACCTCAGTTTACCCAGAAAACCTATGTATAATATGTATAATATGTATAATATGTGTGGGAGATACAGAGTATAGTTGTTATGGTTTTCTCAGACTTGTATCAAAACTTATCACATTTCACATCTCTATCTTACAAAGTTTTTCTGTATATATAATACAATAAAACGTAACAACAGATAAAATATTAATTAAAATAATTATTCTGACTTTAAGTGCCTTTAATAGAATATATTTCAGAATCAGCAACAGCCATCAGAGTTTAGCTAAATTCTGATAGGCCCATCAGAGTATATAAACTCTGACCATCAGAATTCCCATCAGAGTTTGTTAAACTCTAACCTGACCATTAGAGTTTGTAAACTCTGACTATCAGTTCCATCAGAGTTTGTTAAACTCTGATGAGTTAGTCCATCAGAGTTTATTAATAAACTTTGACCCAGCTCAACTAACAGTAACTTTGTATACATTGACAGTAACTTTGTATACACTGACAGTGACTAGTATACTCTTACAGTAACTTCGTATACACTAACAATAACTAGTATACTCTGACAGTAACTTTTTAAACTCCGAAAGTAACTCTGATTTAATATTCATATTAACATAATATTTAAAGTCATAATTAAATTAATTAATCATGTGAAAACAACTCATTTTAACCCTTTGCAAGCAAGCAACTTCTACTCAATTTATCAATGGATTACACTAAGAAAATGTCTTAGATCCAAACATAAAAGTTTAAGTCCTCATAGAAAGGATCAACTTCCATTAGTTAGTTTCCGAAAATTGCATCAAGAACATATATAAAATATGTCTTAAACTTTCCATTTTCTAACACTAAGAAGGTGATTTAAAAGTATTGTATGAGGGATGTTAACTCGTTGCGGGCATCATAAAACCATCTACTAGTCCATATTCAAGCCCAATGTTTCTAGTCAAGAAACGAGATGGTTCTTGAAGATTTTGCGTTGACTACAGGGCCTTGAATAAAGAAACCATTCTGGATAAGTACCACATCCCAATTATAGATGAACTGTTAGATAAAACGTTTGGAGCTCGAGTGTTTTCAAAGCTAGATTTGAAGGCGGGGTATCACCAAATCTTGGACAGGTCATAAAATACCTACAAGACAGCCTTTCACACTCATGATGGTCACTACGAGTTTCTAGTCATGCCCTTTGGGCTAATAAATGCGCCTTCCACTTTTTAATTGATAATGAACGATGTGTTCAGACCATTTTTACGAAAGTTTGTACTAGTATTTTTTAATGTTCTACTAGTGTATAGTAGTTCGGAGGAGGAGCATACACGGCATATGGAACTAGTGATGGCCACACTATCCAACCACAGCTTAGTGGGGAATCATAAGAAGCGTGTTTTTGGGCGAAGTGAAGTGAATTATCTTGGACATGTTATCACTGGGCAAAGAGTGGTTGTCGACATGGACAAGGTCAAAGCAATTCTCGAATGGTCATGTTCTCACAATTTAAAGGAGTTGCATGAGTTTCTTGGGCTTACCGGATATTATCGCAAGTATGTCCGACAATATGCACAAATTGCCCAACCGCTGACTGAGCAATTGAAGAAAGATTCATTTAGGTGGTCACGTGAAGCTACAATAGCTTTTAAACAATTAAAACAAACCATGGCCAACCCACCAGTCATGGCTATGCCGGACTTCAGGAAATAATTTTTGTTAGAAATGGACGCGTCTAGGTTTGGCGTTGGGTCCGTATTGATGCAAGATAACCGGCCAGTGGCATTTTTTATCAAGTTGTTATGACCCCGAGCCCAACAAAAATCTATATATGAAAAAGAATTAATGGCGATTTGTTTAGCTGTCCAAAAATGGCATTTCTATCTTCTTGGACACCACTTTGTGATAAGAACGGATCAACAAAGTCTGCGTTTTATTACTCAACAACGGGAAATATGGGCAGATTATCATAAATGGGTGAACAAATTGTTGGGATATTTCTTTGACATTCAATTCAAGTCGGGCAGCTCCAACCGTGTGGCGGATGCTTTGTCCAGAAAATCTGTCGAGGAGGTCAAACTTGATGCTTTAGTTTCAATTCCTGGAGTGGATTGGTCACAACTTGATAATGAGCTACAACAAGATTCATTATTACAACAAATCAAACAGGATTTGATCACAACCCAAAAAGAACATGTGGGGTTTACTGTACGAGAGGATCAATTGCTCTACAAGGGACGCTATGTGATCCCTCGATCATCCTCATTTATACATGTTTTGTTGAAAGAGTACCACAATTATCCTATTGGCGGACATTATGGGGATGTAAAGACATATTTATGGTTGGCGACAAAGTGGTTTTGGGTAGGTATGCGGAAAGATGTGGCTGTTTATGTCCAACAATGTGTTGCATGCCAGCAAAACAAAGTATCCCAGCAGTCTCAAGCAGGGCTATCACAACCGTTACCGGTGCCTACACAAGTCTTGGAGGATATTATGATGAATTTTATTGAAGGCCTTCCTTTATCTCATGGCAGGAATACTATCCTAGTCGTTGTGGACTGACTTTCGAAGTACGCTCATTTTCTGGTTTTGAGACATTCATTCAATGCATTGAATGTAGCTTCACTGTTTCTCAAAGAAGTGGTTCGCCTAAATGGGTTTCCAAATTCGATTATATCTGATCGTGATCGAATTTTTATGAGCATTTTTTGGAAAAAGTTGTTTAGGCTACAAGGGACTGACCTCAAGCGCAACACATCTTATCACCTACAGACGGACGAGCAATCTGAGATTGTGAATAAAACCTTGGAATCGTATTTACGGTGCTTCGCAGAAGGCCAACCAAAATCTTGATCCAAATGGTTACATTGGGCTGAGTTCTCTTATAACACTACCCCTCATATGTCCACAAAGTTTACACCTTTTAAAGTCATGTATGGGCGGGATGCTCTGTTGATTCAAAGCATGGTTAGAGGACAGTCTCCAATGGATAGTGTGGAAGCAATGTTGCAGGAGAGGGATGCAATACTAGATGACTTGCATTTTAATCTTTTGAAGGCTGAACAACAAATGAAAGCAAACGCAAATGCTAAGCACAGGGACGACCAGTTTTAGGTGGGGGACATGGTCTACATGAAACTACAACCATACCGCCAACGTTCACTTACAACACGTCCTTATGAAAAGTTGACAGCCCGTTTTTATGGCCCGTTTCAATACTGAAACGGATTGGTCAAGTTCCGTATAAGCTCTAGCTACCAGACTCGACCAACAATTCGCCCAATGTTTCATATCTCTCAGCTTAAATGAGTCGTTGGTCCAGTGCCAGTGTCTTCTACAGTTCCTGCACAGTTGAGCCCCGAGATGGAATTGATAACAACGCCTGAAGTGCTTCTAGACATTCGTAAAGGCAAGAATGGTTGGTCAGACGAGTTAGAAGTCTTGCTCCAATGGAAAGGACTCCTAGCTTATGAAGCAACCTGGGAAGATGCAACTTCTATTCAAGCAAGGTTTTTTGCCTTCCACCTTGAGGACAAGGTGAAAGTTTGGGGGGCGAGTAATGTGACAAATGGGCCTGGTTCACAAACACTGATCACATATAACAGAAGAAAATAGAAGGATAATGGGTCATGCCATAAAATCAAGGGCAGAGAATGGAAAATTATAGTATTCTAGGGACATAATAGGAAAAGTAAAGTAAGAAGTAATTGATAAAGAGCAGGGTGGAGTGGAGAAAGGGTTAAGAAGTTATTTGTTTTACTTTCATTTTCTTATTAGCAGTATAAGAAGTTATTTGTTTTACTTTCAATTAGATAATGCTGCTGAATTTACATCCTCAACTTTCAATGATTAATGTATATCAGTAGGAATCTCAATCGAACACCTTGTGCCTTATGTACACACACAAAATGGTCTAGTAGAGTTTTTAATTAAAAGACTTCAACTTATTGCTAGTCCTTTATTATTAAGGACTAAATTACCTACATCAATTTAGGGTCATGCTATACTACACGCCAGTAACATAATCAGGGTCAGACCATCTGCTTATCATAAATAATCTCCCCATCAAGTAGTTCTTGGTCAAGTACCCGATATTTCCCACTTTAAGATTTTCGGTAGTGCTATATATGTTCCTATTACTCCACCACAAAGAACAAAAATGGGACCTCAATGAAGAATTGATATATATGTTGGTTTTGATTCTCCATCTATCATTAGATATCTTGAACCATTGACTGGTGATGTTTTTACTGCTCGTTATGCTAATTGTCATTTTGATGAGTCTGTGTTCCCTTCATTAGGGGGAGATAAAATTTTGTATAAATTAAATTCTGAAATATCATGGCATGCATCAGGATTGAATTTTATTGACCCACGTACTAATCAATGTGAAAATGAGGTTAAAAGAATTATTTATATGCAAAATATTGCTAATCAAATGACAGATGCTTTTAATGATTCGAGATGCATAATAAAATCACATATACCTATTCTTAATGTTCCAGCGAGGGTTGAAATCCCTAAACATAAATCAATTCCTGAAGAATTGATTGATGATTCAAAACCACGCTAGAAGCGAGGTAGACCTATTGGTGCAAAATATATTATACCACGAAAACGGAAATTGGCTGGACTTGCCCCTGAAGTGGCAAATGTTCCAGTGAATACCCCAGAAGTGGCATTATCTCCTGAAGAGGTTCAGGCCCCTGAAGTGGCTGTAACAAAACCCCCAGAAATGGTATTGCCTCTAGAAGAGGATATTGCCCCTGAAGTGGCACATGCTTCCATAGAAGCAAAGGTACCTGAAAATTATGAGATATCAATAAGTTATGTACATAACGGGAAATTGTTGGATCATATGAGTACTGAAATTGATGATGTATATGCTTTTTCCGTGGCATATTATATTCTTGAAAACTCTGATCCTGAACCACAAAGTTTGAAAGAATGTCGATAAAGAGATGATTGGCCAAAATGGAAAGTTATAATCTAGGAAGAATTGCACTCCTTGCGCAAGAGAAATGTTTTTGGACCTGCAGTCCAAACACAAGCTGTAGTCCCTATTGGGAATAGATGGGTATATGTACGAAAATGAAATGAGAGAAATGAAATTATGAGATATAAGGCTCGGTATGTAGCCAATGGATTCCCTCAAAAGTCTGGATTTGATTACCAGGAAACATACTCTCCTTGTTATGGATTGAGTTACCTTTTATTTTCTGATGGGTATGGCTTGTATGGAAAAATTGGAAATACGTCTAATGGATGTTGTGACAACCTACCTGTATGGATCATTTGATAGTGATATTTATATGAAAATCCCTGAAGGATTAAAGTTAAAAGGAACTAAGCCTCGTCATTTATATTCTGTTAAATTACAACGATTTTTATATGGTTTAAAACAATATAGTCGTATGTGGTACAATAGGCTTAGTGAATATTTATTGAATGATGGGTATATTAATAATCAAGTGTGTCCATGTGTGTTTATTAAAAGGTCACAAACTGGTTTTGTTATTATTGTTGTATATGTGGATGATTTGAATCTTGTTGGTACTTCTGAAGATATTACTAACGCTACTAATTATTTGAAAAATGAGTTTGAAATGAAGGATCTTAGAAAGATAAAATTTTGTTTAGGTATATAGGTAGAACATCTATTTTCAGGAATATTTGTTCATCAGTCCACTTACACAGAAAAGGTTCCTGGTCGATTGTGCATGGACAAGTCTCATCCACTAACCACACCAATGGTTGTCCGGTCACTTGAAGTCGAAAAAGATCCATTCTACCATAAAATTTTACATTTTAACATTTAGCCAACCATTTTACCTATCACCCTTGGAGATACTCTAAGGGACAAAAATAGCCAACCAAATATGATTGTCTATATTTATTGATAAGGGATTGCATGATTGAAGTGTTATATTTTTTACATATTCTCCAAATAGTGTCATATAGACGCCACATTGAGTAATTTAGATAAGGGTTTTGTGACCTTCGATCTACTCTAATATTAATACCTACAACTGTTATAATAGGAAGAGAAATGATTGTCAAATATGACAATTAATACATATTACCTTGGCACATCAAATTAAGCAAAGGGAGCTGTATTCACAAATATCCAATACACGGTTAGAAGACTTTGTACATAGCATCATAATTAATTCACGCCCTGTATATGCCTATATAATGAAACCACTGTAATTCTTTTGATGTACTGATCAGAAAGCATAGCTTACTCCATCTACCGCTTTCTTGGTTCTTGTATCTTTTAGTTTACTACTTTAATTACTTAAAATTTATAACAACATATTAACACAATATAGCTCTTCAGTCATCAAACAATCATATCACCATATGATTGTTTGTGATAACAAACAAGTCTGCTGTAGTAGTACCGGTCTCTCTTCTCTCATCAGTTTGACCCTATTATAATTAAAAATAATAATCAAGACCTAATCAGTGGCTAATTTTACAGTAGAATTAAAATATTCAACAGTTTGACTCTCAAATAATTTTTCGAGTCAAGTCAAGACTGATCATATTTTTGTACATCCTTGCAAAAACATGGTAAAAATCAATATCTGATCATATTTTTGTACTATGTCAATTTATTTGAATTTTGCATTTTTATCTACACTACAAGTCAAAATTAACGATGGTTTAAGTTTGTTTTAATATGTATTTATGATTACAATTCAAATCCATAACGTCATGATTGTTTTTCTAACATTTACTAGATTTTAAATTCATAATCTAGACACTGTAGATCATAATCTAGACACTGTAGATACCCCTTATTGACAAGGACATGGTACATTTTTCCAGTGCTGCCAAATATGTAGTAATTATTTTTATGGAGTAAACAACTATACTGGTTTACATTAATTGTGGATGATTTGGTCATCGATTGCCATGTGTTTGATTTTTCATTTTTCTATTATGGTGTTTGATACAAATGAAACTCTTTCCATAAAGACTGATCATAACATGTCAACAGCCCTGTTAGTTGTGCCCTACGCATGTAATGAACTAGGTGGCAAGTATTGTTAACCCAATTTGTTAAAAATTTGAACATGTAAATATTCAACCAAGTCGTTCCCTCGAGTGCGCGCAGTCCTTGATGGCAGTTCCTGGTTTGTGTGCCTTGCTTATTATGTCTTCATGCCTCAATGGCAGTCCAGATTTTATTTTCTTTTTGTACTCGGAGAAATGTTTAATTTCGGTGAAAGTCTTGTCTTGTACAAAACTAATTTCTCAACAATCCAATTAGTTGTGCCCTATGTTAAGAAAAATTAAATATCAACAATTGTAAGAATTTTCATCTATGTATCTAAAATTTGAAGATAGAAAATGCATGACATTCATTATTAGTAAACGATTACAGATGTTATACAAAACCATTCAAATATCGTAATTAATTGCATAGAATTAGTCAATTAGAGGGCACATGGTTTTAGAATCTATTATTCTCTTGTAATGTGATCAATAAACAAGTCCATTTCCAGGCGACTAACACCGCCTTCTGCCACAGATTTCTTAATGTCATTTCTATACTCCGCAGCCCTTTTCCTCATTTCATCCCCTTTTTCCGATGCTATCAACTTTTTCACTGTATTTTCAATTTGTAAAGATCCAACTAAGTCATTTTCTCGAGTCCAGTCCTTGACGACAACGCCTAGTTTGAGTACCTTTGTTATTAACTCAGCATTTCTAGGCTGATCAGAATGCATTGGCCATGTAGCCATAGGTACTCCCATTGTCAGGCTTTCCAAGCATGAATTCCATCCACAGTGACTCATAAAACCACCTGTGGAGGCGTGCGCTAAAATCTCCAACTGGGGCGCCCAATCTCTCACTATCATCCCTTGTCTGGCTTCTAATATTCTGTCTTCATACCTCATTGGTAATTCAGATTTTCTGACATCTCCGGTGAATATATCTCCTTTATCTGCGTCTCTCAGCACCCAGATGAATTTTTGGCCACTGTTTTCTAGGCCGACTGCGATGTTGTGGATTTGTTCATCGGTGAGACAAGTTGTTCCGAAAGAAACATATATCACTGAATTTAAAGCTTGTCTATCTAGCCATTCTAAGCATTTGTGCCGTTTCTGGTCTGTTTTCTCGCAAATATCTACAGGGTTGAATGGTCCTATGGCCCAGTGTTTCTTGTTAACTTGCAATTCCTGGAGCAAATCAAGGTAATGACCTTCAATTGCTCTGGATGTATTGAAAATTTCACCAGAGCTTTTTTCGACGTGAACTTCTTGTTTTGCACCCAAAGCCAACAAGTCTGGAGTCAGACAACCTTCGGTAGAAGTAAGGTGTTGAAGTATCTGATCATCAGCTACAATAGGCCTGCCCGCGTAATCCCAGTAGTAGGTGAAAGTGAAAAAAGAAGAACAAGTCTGAAAAGTATAAGTTTCAGCATTAGGTAGGGAAGCAAAATCTTGAACTACTGAGGCCATTAAATAGTCACGAATGATAATAATTCTGCGGGCAGTGGCAGAAAGGGAAGTAAGAAGTTTGCAAACAGGTTCGCGGAGGTGAATGGAGGCTTCAAAGGCTGGTTGGAGTTGAGAAGGAAATTTACTTGGAGCATTGGGATTGGGATCTGGACACTGAAAAGCTGGGATTGGGAACTCATGAATATGGATGTTGTCATAAGCAAGAAGGTCCCATCCCTGGTGACGGCTGGTGGCTTGACGGATGTGAGTTGTGGTGCTAACGTAGTGGACCGGTATGTTATAAGAGGAGATGAGACGGGAGAGATGGAGGAGTTGTCCCAAGTGGCCTTGTGCAAGAAATGGCACCATCACTACTGTTACTTGTGTATCCTTTGCCATTGCAGGTAGCTATAGCACGTACTAAAACCTCTCTGTTAATTTGTTGCTTTTTAAATAGCACTGGAGATTTTCTATGAGGGGTCCCAATGTAGGATTGTCGTTATGTAATTTGGTAGTATTATTTTAAATTATGGGATTGAACCAAGAAGATGGTTCGATATTACTGTCTTAAAACCGTCCTGTAGTCTGTACTGTAGACACCGTTATTAACACATTATGGAGTATGGACAGTAGCCAGGGATGCATACTCTGAGCACAATTCCAAAATTTTCTTTCCTAACTATGAAAGATATAGGAAGTTCCAAAAAAAGTTGTTACAATGTTTACTTGTTTAGTTTCCATGGAAACATTAAATTCGCAGTGCAACCAACCACTTTAATTTCCATACATTTCTTTATCTCTTATCTCCTTTCCAGTTCATTAGCATGCAGAAATTAATATCCTTTCGTCTATTTACTGAGTATTTTTAACAACATTAAACATTTCTAAATTTATGTTCTTTAATTATTATCTACTTCCTATTTCTATCAACATCAACTCAACTTAGTTGGCCATGAGATAACACAACAATCTGTAATACACAACTAAAATCATCAAGCGAAACATGCCTAGTGTATCCTACATGTAAAGCATTCGGAAATGTAAGATGTATACAAAATTTGTACTCCCCTGATTTTACCTCTACTCGGACGAGTATAGAGTCTGTTCCCGGGAAATTAAAATGAGCAAATAAAACGTTAAAACAGAAAAGATACACCAATGGAACTGTTGTACTATTGTTGATGAAACCAAGAATTAGTTCTGGTATAGTCGTATTACTTGTACAGTAATCTACATCCAGATCAGATGCATCAGACAAAAAAAGTCTGGATGCTATAAAAGAATTGCCGAATAAAGCACAGGGAACGATTAAAAAATTAGTGCCAGATTTTCATACGGCAGTATTGAATGTAAACACACCAGGCCAGTCACGTAAGCATAAGAGGGTGCATCCAGAAAAACTGGAAACATCAGCATCTTCTTGGATTAATGTTAGTACACTAACATCTACAGAAATTGAATATATAAGCAACTTCTATTATTCTCAGTTATTTTTAAGTCATTACAAGCTGAAAGCTCTTTAATTGTTCTACAGTTAACAAATGAATGGGATACTATAGTGTCATGGTATGTATCGTGCGCTTTGATTGTGCCACATATAAGTTTGGCACTGTGTGTGGTAAGATGCATCATGCATTGTTGTACTGTAGTTGTAGGATATAAACTACTCAAGTTCATTGGATACATATGTTTGTGTGCTACCTCTGTGAACTACTACTAACTTTGTTCTGAAATTGGTGGTTTTATTATGTGACATGTTACTTCCAAGAGTTTACAACATCAGGACCATCGATCGGATCATGTTGATGTGCTTTCTTTCTTATATACAATTCATAGTGACTGCTTCGAACTCGTGCCACAATCTTCAATTTACATGGAGGGTTCAGCAATGCAAATTAGATTTATCTTCGGATTGTTTTCTCAATGAAAGGTGCAATAGGAAACAACTAATAAGAGGCATGATTTATCCCAAGTCATTTATCTGATCAGTTGTATTCAGTTAGGGACATTTCTTTAATTTAAGCGATGAGTCTTTCCAACCCAAAATTTAATTGCACGCATTAAACATTATATGCCTACTGACTTTTAATAAATTTATGATCTAGCCAACAATTTCATTTGTAGCAAGAAAAATTTCATCAAACCTGCCGCAATAATGATCGAAAAGCAATCTTCATCAAATATTATTGGATTTTAAAGTGCTATATTCTTCATTTGTAGCCAGGATAGCATATGAAGTAACCATAATTCAGAAGTTACCTTTCATATCTTGTTCTAAAATTATAATCAACCAACAAGTCTGAAAATAGACAAGCCATCAACTTTCTAGTTTGAAACAACAGAAGCTATTAGCTACATCCTGACTACTGCTACTTGGCTCTTGGCTAGTTAAAGTATTAGAACGAAAATACCCTAGCAACAGCAATGTGAGAACTACCTATCTCAAGTATCAGCATGTCAGTAGCTCTTGGCTAGTTAAAGTATTAGAACGAAAATACCCTAGCAACAGCAATGTGAGAGTTTCCTATCTCAAGTATCAGCATGTCAGTATAGACCCCATTCTGCAGTCCATTCAGATTTTTATAGCACAGTAAAGATCTAAGTCAGCGTCTCGGCAACTTGTCAGAAGGACGAACTGGAGGAGGTGTAAGGGCACGTGAAAAACCTGTAGGAGATAACATTTGCAGAGTCAAGATCCATATGCATATGGAGAATATAATCAGTAAAGTAGAAGACTGCAAGACACCTCTATGTATATGTACATTGTAACTGAGGCTTGAGATTTGACTACACATAACACTTACGATTGCCACTTGGAATTACTCCAAATAAGGGTCTACTGGACGTGACTGGGGGCCAAGTCCCGGCCAGCGACTGTCTTCTCAACGCCGCATTATGTGAAACTGGTAACTTCATATCAAACATCCCATTTGTAGCACTAAAAGTTGTTTCCATTTGTTTCTGTGTGTTCCTGTAATATTGTGTTAAAGTTTTATGGGAGTTGCAACAAACTTTCTATATATTTATATAATCTAATTTGTGTCGATAATACATAAAAAATGGCATCTTATAAGAGATAAATCCACATACTGCCATAATATTATAGTTGAAACTAAACTTTTGGAGATTTTTCAATGCGAGATCTAAAAACATACCATCAATAACTTATGACGTCAATTGCGCAAGCTCCTTACTTTTTTTCAGAGCCATTGATCAATTTCCCGATGGCCCGAAGTGATTTTTTTATTTGAGATGTTTTTCTGCTTGCAGTACCTTTCATGCTAGCTGTCTGTGACTCCAACGGTTCAATCATCTGACTTCTGGCATAGACAGCCTCAGGAGTTTCAGGTGGTTCACGGGAAATATTTTTTCTTTCCTTTCCAAGTCTTACCACTTGACTATCAGAAACAGGATTAAAGGGACTCTTCATTGCCATTTGACAAGATGCCTCAGGTCTAAAATCACCTATAATAGTTAACGCTTTTGGCGTCGAAGCTGAAATTGCAGACAAACCAGACGTATCTGAACTCATGAAGTCTTTGTTCACGTATCGGTGACCTTCCAAACTTAGTCTTCTAGTTCGAGTATGCACAGAATGAGTTTTGAGCACCTTTTGGTCTTCCTTATATGCTGACTTCGCATATTTTCCTGTGCTACAACTTTCACTGCTTAACCTTCGGGAATGACTAGAAACTCTCTGCGAAATTGCCTCAGCTTTCTCATACACATATTTTGTTCCCTTAGGTTCCTGTGCTTTCCCCAATACAACCATATTGGAAGTTCCGGTGCTTAACCTTCGAACACTTGACGATTTCTCCACCTTCTGGGTGGATCGATTCTCAATGCTTAACCTTCGCGGGTGAGGAGTTATCACAGCAGAAGCACTACGTAACAATTTTGCTTCTTTGAGTTTATTCACCTGTGGTTTCTCTCTTCTGTCTATGCCAGAAGTTTCTGTGCTTAGCCTTCGAGCACGTAGCGAAGTTTCGTTGGTCACTGATATTGACTTATCCGAAGGTGATTTGAGTTCCTTGAAAACACTCAATTCTGATCTCTCAAATTCCCTGTTAGACAACTCCCTCTGGAGACCCTCAAGCTGCAAGAAGTAGCAGGAAATTCAAAATTATATATCATGATTACACATTTATCTAAATAAGACATGTTAGTATATTTTATCAGAATGAAAAAGGAAAGACAAACCATAGAGCTTCCGTGTTACCAAACAATGATTTTCTCAGTTAGATTTAATGAAGGCATAAGTAATTTACATTCTAAGATCTCATTTTGGAATTTAGATCATAATGGCCTCACTAAGCACATTGACAAGACATTAAGATATATTATTCACACGAACTGTTTATTACTACCATTAAATATGGCTGCAACTATTTAGCAAAATTTTGCAAATTAGCAAAAAAGAAAAAAGTTTTCTAACACTATCAACATTCAAACTGTCAGGTACAAGTTTTCAACATATTGGTTGGAATGGTGTTTGTGTCTAGTGCAATCAGCATCCAGATTGTCGTCCAGTGAGTTAACTTTTTTACTGATTGGCGCCAGTATAACAAAAAATGGAAATAGAAAATCAAACCAAAATTCTGTTCAGAATGCTAATGCCAAGAAGAAATATAATTCCCATTTAACAAAGATAGTAATAGAGATATTTTTATGCAGTTTAAATTCCATAATAGGATGGGAAAGCAACCCTTTATTGTAGTCTATGATTATACCACCCACACACATATCACACATCTTAGAGGCGTACCTCTTTTTGAAGTTCTGCCTCTTCTGGACTAACATCAACAATCTTTAAGGTTTTTTCAAGACCTCCTGTTGAATAGTTAAATTACATCAGCATAATTTTAATATGTATATATGTTTTCTCAGGAAAAACAATACTTCAAAGTTTTACAATATGTCGTGTTGCTCATGTACAATCCAAAATTTCAGGTAGAAATTTGATATAGAAATACATTGTGTTAACTAAAAGTAAGTTTAATTTCTCTAACCTTTTAGAACCTGAACCTTGTTATGCAAGTTTTTGTTCTCTTTTACAACCTTATGGTATCCAAGAGCTGCCGTAGACATCTCTTGCACCTGACTCTCTGGTCCATGTGGAAAAAGGAAACATTATTTCTTTTAAGATCTAGCATCCTCACAAAATAGGAATGGTTCTGAGATACTCAATACTTAAATCTTCAAGAAAAAAACAGTACTCATAAGCATTAGTCATCATACTTGCATAAATTGCATGTCCTAGCAATAAGTGTACATCAGTTGTATATATAAGAATATGCCGGGAGAAACTTGATGTCGTATTTTAAGATGGCTAATTCTGATGGGATATATTATAACCATATAATTTTAGATATCACTAAGAAATGCATACCCAGGAGTTTCATGTCTGTTTGCAACTGAGATTGCAAGTCTTCAAACTCCGCCTTTGTTCTTGACAGCAGCGACTTAAGTTTCTGCAGGACAACGATGTACCTCAATGAAACTTGAAAGATACAACATTCCGAGGGAATAGGGAATAGCTGCTATGTATGAAATCATCTAACCTTTAAATAATGCTAAAGTAAAGAACTAACCTTTCCGATCATAAAAAAAATTTGTGTTTTAGCCTACCAATAACTTATATAACCAAATCAAAAAAGGAAAGTAAAACTTCATCATTTCAAATCACCAACATAGAATATTGAATAGCTTACTGATAGTTCATCTTCTTGCATCTCGAAAATCTTATGATGGTTGCAGTAACCTTTATCTATGCAAGCTCCACAAGACTGCATTTAGAAAAAAGTGTGGCATAAATGTATAAATACCACTTCAAGTAGAAAATCATTATATAAACAATTCATACTTACAATGGAAAAAATTGGACCAAATGATACATGCTTACCAAACATGATGACATGACCCTTACACATCATAAACTAAAACATCTTCTGATAAAGCAAATAAATGGATTTTTTATTATGTGGGTGGGGTGAAAATGTTGTGAACGACTACATAAATTTTATGTAGGATATAAGCCAAGGATATTATAAAAACAATGTTTATCTACTATTTCTGAAGAAAGGTTGAGGAACAAGAAGAATGTGAGAGAATAAGAAATAATGATAGCAACCTAGTGACTTTAGTGTGTGTATCATTCTCTTATCCTCTCTTATACCGTTAGGAGTTCACTATATATACTTCACATGAAAAACAAGTGCAATAAGTGATGGTAAAAATCTTCTGAATTTCACAACTACCACTACTTTGTTCTTATGAAGTACGGGTGCCATGGTGCGAGGATACGGGAGAATTCATGAAATCTTATAAACGAATTGGATTTAGGAGAAACTATTCTTTTATATATAAATAACATACAAAGTTTAGAATCAGAAAGAATAAAAACAAGTTAATAATTTGATATAAAGGATGCACCAGCAGTTTGTTCGTGGGTGCATTTCATGTATCCTCACACTAAGGCCCCCCATCAGGTATGCGGTTCATACTAGGGTTAGTAGGGAACTTCATAGATTGTGGATCACAAGTTCAATCTACTGTATTAACTAGTAATATAAAAAATAGTAGAAATGAAGTACACTAATTGAGATGCATATCAATATTACCTTCTTGGTCCCAAGAGTTGATGAACTTTCCATTACTTTGCTTGTTCTCAGGTGCACGATGGAATCACTTTCTTCTCTTAAAAGATCATACAGGGTTGTTTTCACCTGGTTGTCAAAAAAGATATTCATGATTGCAGGGTACAAATTTCAAAAATATTATACAGAACTGGAAGTACTTGCAAGGAACTCAAATGGGTTTAATTGTTTGTACGCATGAATGTCAATTTTCCAATATTGCATGAATAGACATTTCCTTTTACATAAAAATCTGCATAGGGACTTAGACATACAGACAGATTTTTAAAATTGGCCAGCTGATGTTTAAAATCTAATGCTATCCAGACTACTTAATTATCATGTATTTGGCAAGACTTGCATGGCTAACACTGGACAAATATAGGCATCAGGTTTTTAAACTACAATGTATGCACATCGTACTTCTTCACATACTCTGAATGCTTCCATTGTAAACATACAGAGTGCTGCAGTGCCTCTGCAACAATATTACATATTTTCTGAAGTATTGCTTCTCACTTAGGCAACAATATATAAAAATTATAGCCTCTATGAAAGCAACCTCACTCTTAACAAATTGTAATGTTCTCTAGCATGATAGAAATAATAATAAATAGAACAGACTTTCACACCAAGCATTAGATTTCTCATTTGTATCTCGAGAAATGATGCTAGGTTTATTAGGTATCAGAACTACATGCAGAAATACAAGGAAATAAAAGTAATCCGCCTTCTGCTTGTCAGCTTACTAAATTTGGGTGCAATTTAAAATAACAATAAAATAGCCCAAGTGGACAGATATCGTGCGCTACAGTCTTCCCTTGAACAAACTGATCAAGCTATATATCATATATATAATAGAAAAATCTTAGATATTAAACCTAAATTGTACAACCCAATAGGCATGCTTAATTGAGCTTTCTTCCAATATAGAAAATTGTTTCATTTTCCAGACAAGGCATATTTAATAACCGAAACAAAAAACTAGGTTCAGATTACTTAAAACACCATCAACTCACCTCTGATGGCATTTTATGTCCTTGTTCTTTTAAACAGTTTGACATAGTCTTGCATAGAAAATTGAGTCCAGTCTGTAATAGAGATATACTTCAAATTAAAATCTATTATTTATATTAATACTGGTCTACACTGACATATCAATATGATGAAAAAAAATTACCGGACTCCTACTGCATAAGGATGCAAGAAGGTTAGCATCAATATTTTCCTTGCTATCCACCATACACTGAGCAAGAGTTGCCACAATTAACTCTGAAATATCCAGAAAGTAGAAATTGACGGAGGAAATCAAAGTTTAAATGGGAACATAATAATAGTTGGTGTAAATAGTAAGCTAAAGGTAAGTAATTCATAACCATAATAACATGCAAAACCACAAATTAATAGAATGTAGGGTCCCTTCATTCATATAAATCCCATTTTAGATCTATAGTTAAAAAAATCATTTCTAGGTAATAACTTCATTAATAAATTGAACAGCGAAAATGTGCAACATGCGCTCAGCAACTATGTAAACGTATGACCAGATAGGCAAGAGGGAACAACAAACCTTCAAGATTCTGGGTTTCACTCTCAGCAGGTGTTTCTTTATTGTCACGTCCCTGATAAGGGTCCGAAGAAGTTTCCTCTGAAATTGGTGAATGAATCTTTCCTGCCGAATGCAAAACAAATGGAGACCTCGGAGGCTTACTAAATCCAGTTCCTCCATTCATCTGCTTCCAGTCATGTAAAGCTTTAAGCTCCAAAATGCAGTCAACTACCTTAGCTGATGATCCAGCCTCCAAATTGTCCTAATACGATACATAGGTAAGTCATTTACAATAACAAGATACATTGATTAACGAATATCAGTACTGAGGTCAGAAATGTAAAATAACCCACCCTTTCGAGGACAGGTGCTTCAAAAGTTGTTATCTTCAATTCTTCTGCTGCTACCAGAAAGTTCTTAACATTTTCAAAGTACTGAAAAGCTGGCAATGGCTGGGAATCCAAGGTAGGTGATTCCGATGGCAAGTGACCCTCGACAACCTTACGTAAAATTGAAAAACACAAAACCATCAGAAAAAAAATGAAACGAAAAACCCTAGAAATTCATTAAATTGTATGCACTCTCAAATACACAGACTAAACAGGAACAAAATATACTTCTTACCTTTGGGACTGATCCTGGCTGAATCTTGTTAATTGCATTGCAAAGGACCAAACCACTCCTCAAGCAAGAAATAAATTCTTTCTCCGAGGGCTGATTAGATATGCCAAGAGGCCCAACTAGTCCCTCAAGCCATTCAGTAGCCTGGTACCTCCTCAAGGCTTCCCATTCACAAAATAAACAACATATAAAATCAATGAAGAAAAAAAACCCTTTATACATATATGTGTGTCTATATAGCAATATTTCAGAAGATCCCCAGGCTAGATTATTTCTAACAGGGGCTTCCCAAAAACTTTCAATTGTTTTTAAAAATCCAACCCGGGCTCGAATAAAAATTTCTAATAATTCTCGAAGGTCAGCCAAGACTAGAGCCTAGGCTCCGACCACATTTCATCCATATATACATATGATTCATATATATAAGCATGCTTGTGTGTGATTTGTGTGTGGCAACTTCTATGAATGAAGACTCAAAGAAGATAAAAGAATTAATCATGAAAACAACAAAGATAAGTGATTAAACCTGCTTCTTCAGCTTTTCTTGCAGCTAAATTCAATTCATGTTGAGTTTTTCTAGCAGAACCCTCCATTTCACTCAAAAAAATCTATCATTTAACAACAAAATCAACATTCAATAACAAGAAATCATGCATAAAACCCAAATCAATTCTCAAACAAAAAATAACAAAGAAAGATTAAAAGGGCTCACTCAAAAGCCTCTGATTCTTGATTTCACAAATGCTGAGAACCCTTTGCACTGATCGAGATTGTAGTGTATGTAGATAAATAGACACACTGGACGTGCTATATATACACACACACGGGGTTATGAATATGGACGTTACTTCCGCTCTCAATTCAAATGGCGCCCACAATACAAAAAAACAATATTTTTTAAATGTAGATTTTTCGAGAGAATATATAATTCCTTATAGATATTATATAATCTTTTTTCAAATCTTTTCACATTTATAGCCTGGATATTTTGTATATATATTACTTAACAAAATCCAGAATATATTATTGTGTAGAATAACTTGTGAATAATTTTACCGTATACAAAAAGTCAAAGTTTAAAACTGACATGCATGTTATACATAAAAAAAAGATACTGCTAATACATTTTGTATTAAACAATTTTCTCGAATTGGTATATTTTCTCTAGGGTGAAAACCGCTGCATTTTAAAAAAAAAAAAAGAGAAGGGAAAAAAAACCGCTACATTTTTTGTACAAAATCAAATTGTGTGACGACTAATATATGACGTTTATAAGGTGTGCAAGTAATTATTTTTAATAAACTATTAAAATGAACTAAAATTATTATTTTACAGTTTTCAAAAAAATTGTAATAGTTGTTTGATTATATATGTGTATTTATTTTATATATACTATTTTATGTCACGTGCGGTGCACTGATGAAATTTTTTAGTTTTTTAATATTTGTTTTATGATTTAAATTTATTTTTATTTGTATAATAATAATTTAAACTTTATTTAATATTATATGTATATATTTTTATTTATATTTTAATAAGATAATATTTGTGTATTTTGTATACAGATGTATTTTAGTTAGAAGATTAATATGAGATATTTTAGTTTAGAGATTAATGTGATATGTATTTTAGTTATGAGATTAATATTTTAAATTTTATTAAAATTGAATAATTAGGATCGTTTCTATGGTTCACCTAAAATTGGACGATTAGAATATTTTGTTCACCTCAGTGTTTCGAAAAAAAAGTTATCTAATTTGGTTATATTGTATAGATTTTTAATTAATTCTAATATTTTGTTCACCTCAGTGTTTCGAAATTTTTTTTATCTAATTTGGTTATATTGTATAGATTTTTAATTAGTGGCTGCTTGTTTATAACACGGTGCATGAACGAATATTGACTTTTTACGAAAAATTTGTATTTCTGATTTTACAAAATATTTATCATGTAGATTTGGCTCCCTCTCCCATCGTAACCATCCCACATCCCCATCAGAACCCTCCCCTCTCCCCTCTCTCCTTCGGAACCCTCCCCATCTCCCCTCTCCTCATTTTTTTCTTTCAACCCTAATTTTAAATACGCTCTTTTTTTCTAATATTTTGGTTTAAATCACATTTCTTTATATAATAATATATCCTCTTTTCAATTTGAAATTTTTAACCTTTCTAAATTTTCAGATCTGTTTCCGTATCTTTCGGATTTGACCCATATCATCTATTTTTATTTCCACATCTTTCAGATCTGAATTTTTGAACGAGTTTAGTGTCATTTATGATGACTTTTTGATGGCGTTTTGACCATATTTGTGGTGTTTATATGTCGTTTATAACGATGTTGTGTCATATTAGATGACTTTGATTATGAATTAAAAAAATTATGCTATAATTTTATATTATATATTTTGTTACACTTTCATCGACTTATTTGTCTTTGTTTGGTTTATTTTTTATTTTCAGATTTAATTAGATGAATTATTGCGTGTAGATGGATGATGAATTGGAAGCATGATTTTGATAATCACTTGGATGGAAAGAAGGGTAAAGAGAAGTTAGATGGATGAAGACATCAATTTGGATTTAATGGTCTTATTGTAATTAGATATTTTTTTTCTTATTTTTAGTTATTTTTAGTATGACACTCTTTTTCCCTCTTTGAATTTTTTCTCATAGGATTTTGCTCATGTGAGGTTTTTAACGAGTCCCTTCTATGGTGGTGTTTTATTTTCAGACATTAAAGTGTTATTGTCTAAATGTCCGGAGACAACATGTGTGCCTTTTGGTTAGATGATAAACTTGGTGAATGAAATAAACTCCCTTTTTTGGTCATTGTACTTGAATACAATTCATTAATGAAAAGTTATTTCTGTCAAAACAAATATATATTTATCATGTAAAATATATATATATAGGGTCACATTATATAAAATATATTATTATTTTAAAAAACCTAAGATAACTTTTGAGCCTTTTGGTAATTTTTTATTAAAAATTAACTTTATGTAAAGTAGATACTTTAAAACATAAGGTATGTTTGAGATTAATATTCAAAACTGCTCTATGATAATTAAAAAAATTGTTAAAAAGGTCTTATGACTATTTAGTATTAATTTTGATTTAGTTATTTTAAAATATAATATAAAAATTAATATTTTTGAAAGATTTGATAGTTAAATTTGTAAATATATATTGCAAAAGCTAGAAAATAATTTTTTCAAAAATATGGAAAATATACTTTTTATAAAAGTAATTTTTAGATGAAAAAATATTTTTTTAGAAAACTATTTTTAAATTTTACCAAGCAACTTTTTATGTGTTTTTAACAATGTTCCAAAAGACGAGAATCAAAATTAGTCGATGAAGATACATAATAGGGATTAATCAAATAATCGGAGGTAATTTAATAAATAATAATATACAATAATAATTTAAAGAGCTATATGGTCAATGCATCTGAACATGCAAGATATTTAATTTGGTATGGAATGGGTATTTAAGTATTAAGATTTACAAAAAAAAATCAATTATCATTAGTATTTAAGTAGTTTATACATAATAAACTAACCCTAAAACCCGTGCGAGGCACGAGTATGCTCTAGTTGAATGACCGTATATGCTTTTAATAAGTATTTAAGGTGTGCATAAATTACTGCAAACTTGTAATCAGTGAATAAAACTCATTTTAGGTGTGTCTAATCTTGATTCAAAGTTTCTGCAGGTGTACAAAATCCAAAGAGTAATCTGTATGATAAAAATTCAATTTGTCCTAACATTTCATTAAATAGGTAGTGTCTGATTATTTGTTTAGGCGCTAGACCTAATCATTCTCTTTCTTTTCTCTCAAATAATAGAGATGTAAACCATTTGGTTCTAAAACATCTCCAACCTTAAAATTTAAACCCTCTAAAAGTTGTTACAGATACTATAAAACTCTCTGATGCACTGAGAATTTCACTCACCATTATTAATAGTAATGGAAAATATACTCTAATCGGAGGAAAACGTCGAGCCAAAACAGGTTATTAGTCATTTCGTTAACAAGAACAACAACAAGATTTCCTCTACTTCTGATAAAATAATTACGAACATGATCATCGAAATCAACATATCATCCTCTTGGTCACAGGTTCAAATCTCACGGGAGGAGAATGCGTGATTATGCTATCCTGGGCAAGAGAGAGTCTGTCGCACTTGTGCAGTTTACCTGGTTCACGTGGTTTGCAGGCTATGCGTGAGCCCGTGAGTTCACCCAGTGCGCACCCAAAAAAGGATAACGGTTGCGGGTTCCCATAGTAAAAAAAATCAACATATACATTGTCCAAGATTCTCAAACGCTTTCTGCCATTTAAATTATTCCAACTACCTTCTAATGTTTCTCCTTCTTCCCTTAGCTACCAAATGGGTTTTTCCTTCTCATACTAAAAATTCAAACTTTGTATTTCATAATGTCATTAATCCACTTAAATCTTATGTTTCTCTGCCCCAAGTCACTTTTGACCCTAAAATGTTATTTCTTTTCTTATTTTTACTGTTTTAAGTCTCCCCCTCCTCTCTCTCAGAACTATGTACTATGTATAATTACAATAAAGTTAAATAATACACCTATTGACTATAAAGAAGAATTTAGGAATTATTTCTTTGCTACTTTCATTTAATTTTTCCTGGATAAAAGAGGAAACTTTAATTGAACTAAACTAAATTCTTTCTAGTTGCTACTATTATTCTTGTCTTGTTTGATTAACTTTTTTTTAATATTGTACAGTTGTCCAATGCAGATAACTCATTTATAACTTCCACTACAAATAATTCTCGTCAAGATAAATACACTCTTGTTAGCACCCTGGAGTTGAAATCTGTTACTGTAGTATTTTCCCAAAATATGTGTCAACAGTAATATGTTTGATACTTTTTCTAATATAATTTATTTGAAATGGTTTTCTGTCAAATTAATTTGAATGTTTAAGTAGCTTTTCTAGATTTCAATTTCTAAGAAAAAAATTGTTGAAATTATTTATTTTAATATTGCTGAAATTACATTTATAACTGTTAAAGTTATAGTATATATAAAATTTAAAATAGATGTTATGTGTATATCAACATGCTCAATATACTTGTCAATGTAATTCTTCATATTTGTTCTAAATTTCAATTTTTAAAGAAACAATAATTAAAAATATATTTTTAATATTTTTAACTATATTTATCCTTATTAAAATCATAGTATTTATAAAACTTAAAAAATATTTTTCATACAATTTGAAGTCGGTAGAGCATTAACATCCCTGATCCATGTAACATTGTGATGAGTTTTTTTTGTCATTTTTATATCTATATTCATATGACCTTATTGGTAACTTGATTATGTACGGTCAACTTGCTAGATTTATTATATTTTCGATAATTATTATTTGTTATATAATTTTATTGTTAAAAATGAATGATCAAACTAAAATAATGTAATACTATGATTTTTTCTCTGGTATACGATCATAATAGATTGCATAATAGTGAAAAATGAAAATAATATAAATAAAAAATGCAATTAGATGATGTTAAAAAGATATATTATACACATATAAATTTTAATTATAAAAAAATTAATATATATTAATAAACATGAGATATGATATGTAATAATTAAGGAGGCAAATATTAATTGCAAAATAATTAATATACATTAATAATATGTAATTATTAGATCAGGGTTAAATGATCATTTCATATAAATAAGTTATTATATATACTAATTAAACAGGGGCTAAATTGTCATTTCACATTATTAAATTTGCTCCTGTTGTCCTATTAGATATATAATAATAGATATAATAGATGTCACTTCTTTTAATTTTTTTGAAATAACAATAACTTGCTTTCATTAATTAAAATAAAAAAACATAGTATCAGCAACAATATAAATTTACTCATGTACATCTAACATAAAATGGATCGCTTTTGCTAACATGTTAGCAACACCATTCACAGACCTATGAACTATAGGAGTTTTGTTTTATAGAACCAATAAAATAAAAAATATTGTCAAATCTTTTATATTTTTAAATATATTATATTTAAAGGTGATGAGAAAATAAGAAAATAAAATAATGTGTTTGTGACTTTTGAATAGAAACTCCTAAAAAATGACATTAAAATTAATTAGTAATGACCATAAAGTGAATTGAAAATAAGGAGGAGTTACTTTTCTTGAAAACACATTGTGGCCGTTTGAAATTCCTTAAACTTAAAATAAGTTATTTAATTCATATTTTTTTACATATTTTCATATTTTTTTAAAGATAAATATTTATTTTAAAATTTTAAAATAAAAAATTATTTTTAAAATAAAAAATAAGTTACTTATTTTCAGAAAAAGTACATACATACCTACTTTTTTCAGGAAATATGGGCTTATTTTCGGAAAAAAGTGATTGCCAAATAAAGTCAATATATACACACTTGTCATATTTGTTCTCAAATAATTTAGGAATGATATCAATATTGCACGTTGTCATCCTTCATGCTTTGTTGTATTGTCAGGGATTGTGATGTTAACATTGTAATCAACTATAAAATCTTTAGATTAATTAGAAATTAACTCTAAGTAAAACATATTGTCATATGTATATTGAC
The DNA here is from genome assembly GCA_028671895.1 of Oenanthe sinensis. Classification (NCBI taxonomy): domain Eukaryota; kingdom Viridiplantae; phylum Streptophyta; class Magnoliopsida; order Apiales; family Apiaceae; genus Oenanthe; species Oenanthe sinensis. The sequence goes on along the minus strand of CM053803.1, from coordinate 21,678,476 downwards.
AGTATGTTTAGTTGTCACTTGTAAAAGTATGTATAAAAGCCAAGTAGGTGACAGTAAGTCTCAATAGTTACTATCTTGTAAAAATGTAATAAATGATCTATGAAGTAGAAGTTCACAGAGTGTCCATACACAACATGGATCAAATCATTGATAGTAATATTCTGCAAACTGAAACCTACGATAACAAATTCAAGTGACAACATATTTGGAACAAATGACAACAATTATTCCCTTGACAGTAAATTTGGCGGAGATTGAAGAATCGAAGACAACAAGTTTTACTAACAGTAACTTTGGCGGGGATAATTGACAGCAACATTGGCGGGGATAGTTGACAGTAGCTTTGGACGACAACATGTTTTAGAAGACTATCAAGCTTGACAGTAAAGTATGCGGAGTCAAAGATACTGTCACCAAAGAGAAGTTAAAGGTTGACAATAACCTTTTGGTGAAGCTTATAGTCTATTTCAAGTAGCAGACTAGGTAGTGAAAATTCAAGGATTGGTCTTGACATTTCTATCTAGTCTGTCAAACTTACTACTGCAACTTGGGAAAAGATAAGAAAAAAGATAAAGCATGCTCAAGGAGTCAAGAATGTTAGTACATTTTAGAACAACTTTATCTATAAATGGAATGAAGACAAATTTGAATAGAAAAAGTAAAGTTTCTATTTCGAGCTTTGTCCTAGGAACAAGTGAAAGTACACTTGTAAGTGAGATATGTGTTTCAGTATAAATACATATATCTCACAAACACTTTCCCTAAGAAAAACATAACTAAGCTTAACTTTTCTCAAGCATAGAAACACTAACAAGTTCTTTGTTATTGTATTTATTGAAGCTGGAAACATTTCCAGTCAGTTGTAGCAAACAATCAAAAATTAATAAAATTAATTTTTGTAGTTAAACACCTTTTGTTCATTTGCTTGCTTACTGTTGTTTGTATTTCTTACTTGATATTATTACTACTTGTTTGTTGTTAACAAGATAAGTGATAATTTATCAAGTTGCATGCAACCCCCCCTTTCTGCAACACTCATACTGTCTAACAACAGGTATCAGAGCCAGGTTAGATATACATAACCTGAAAAGATCTAAACATGAGTGCATAGAAAGTAAGTAGCATAAAAATACCCACCTTTGATAAAGAACACTAAAATCTTTGGAAAAGAAAATTAATGTTGTTCATAAAAACAGTCAACCCACTTTACCCTGGAATTCTAGAAAATAGTTCTTTCATTCCTCAAACATATGTACCTGAAACTACAGTAGATGGTGAAACAATACCAGTCTACTGGGTTCCTAAGAAAGTTTCAGAGTACACTGACACTGAAAGAGAAAAGGTATCTCTGGATGATTGCTTATAATTTATCATCATTGAAGCACTTGACATTGTCATGTATAGCAACATTGTCAACTGCACCAGTGCCAAACAAATATAAGAAACCATTGAGATACTATGTGAAAGAACAGAAGAAGTGAAGAATAATCAAAGACAGATACTTATGTCTCAGTATGAAGCCTTCATGGCCAAACCAAATGAAGGGTTGACTGAGATGCTTGAAAGATTCAACAGGTTGATAAAAGACCTGCAGCTGCATGAAAAGTTTTATAACAAAAAGGAGGTAAACATGAAATTCATGTTGACACTTCTTGACCATCTAGAACACAATGTTACTGCCATAAGAGAATGGAGGGATTTATCAAAAGTTTCTCTTGAAACTTTATATGGTATACTTAAAACCTATTAGCTAGAGCTGTTATAAAAGAGAGCTATTCAGTCTGGTCAAAGAGGAAAGATGACCAACACTTCAAATGCTCTAGTAGCTCAAGATCCAAAGATGTTGCAGCTCCAGGAGTCCCAACATCAACAACACATCAAGATTGAAGAGGTAACAGATGAAGATGAAAGTGTAACTCTTGAACTCAAAGATGGTGAAGAAGACGAGTTCTACACTTTGGAGGAACTGGAAAACATGGAAAATAAAACCGTGGCCTACATGGCAAGAAAGTTTTCCAATCTAAGATTCAAGAAGAACAAAGCTTTCAAACCCAGAGGATAAAGCTCTAGGTTCAACAAGTCAAATGTCTCAAAACCTGGAGGAAGTGGCAAAGGTGGATACAAAATAGGATTGGTGGATAGATCTAAGATAAGGTGTTACAACTACAGTGAAATGGGGCATTTTGCAACAGAATGCAAAAAGCCAAAACAAGTGAGAAGAAATGACAATGATTATGAGGAACTCAAAGCAAAATATGATGCCTTTCTAAAAAAGAAACAAGGAAGAGCTTTCATGGCTGAAGGAAAGTGTTGGGAAGATTCTGATGATGAAGAGGAGGAAGAATATGAAAATATTGTTCTCATGACAAACTCTAGAGAGGGTTCATCCACTTCATCAAGTTAGGTACTCATTCTTACTACTGTTGATATGACTACATCTCAGTATAAGAAAATCGTTGAAAGTTTAAGTTCTAAAATTTTCAATATTTATACAACCATGTTAGCTGCTAATGAGGAAATTATCAAACTGTCGAGTGCTAATGAGTCATTAAGAATTAAGAATCATGAACTAGAACTTAAACAAAATGCTTTTGAGTCCTTACAACAAGAAAATGATATTCTTAAAAATAAAATTGTTTGTGCTTCCCAGATTGAGAAATTTCTCAGGAAATAGATTTCTGAGAATGAACTCAAAATCAAGGCTTACAAGAATTCTTCTTCCCTGTTAAAATCATACCATGATGATAATACTGAAAATCAAAAGGTATGTATAGGGTTTAACTATGAGAAGAAAAATGGAAAGAAACATGCTGTTGAGGAAGACATCAGACATACTGTCAAACCTTCTATTCTAAAGAAAGTTAAGAATCCCTTGTTCAAAAAGGCAGAATTTGAAATTGATGAGGAAATATTAGTGATTAAATAAGAGATAGATGATGAGGATAATGAAGTTGTCACTAAGTCCTTTAAGGCAAAAGATACTGTCAAAATTCTCAAGACATTTAGTTTTGACCTTGAGAGTAACAAGTGTTTAAATGATGCTGTCAATACTGGCAAGACAGTAAGTTCAGAAGCTACTATCAAGACTATGAGATCAAAACTTAATATCATGACACCTCCATCTAAACCTAATGTCAACACCATTATGACAATAACTTCTAAATATATTGTCATGAAGACTAAGAAGAACAGAAATGGAAAATTAGGAATAAATAAGAACAATTATGGCTATATTCCTAATGTTCCTAGGAAATTTTGCAACAATTGTGGATCTTCTAGTCATCTAACTCATGTCTGCAATAAAAACAAGTCTAATGTCAAGAATGCTACCTCTATGAATGGAAATTTACACACCATGCCTTTAAAGAACAAACAAGTATCTCAATGTGGTGACTTTGATTGTATTTCATGTAAAATGAATTTGATGAATATGTGCTTTAACATGCCTTTTGCTAATTACCAAGAATGTCTGCACAAAAATGATAAAACTGAAAAGGCAATGACTCCAAGTCCTCCTAAAGTTAGGATGAACAAGCCATCCAAGAACAAATCAATCAAATCAGTAATTTAAACTGAATGAGTAGCTACATGAGTCATGCTAAAAGCAAAAGAAAGAATTACAACTGATCTAACTTCAAACTATGATTTAGCTAAGCAAACTAGACCCAATGAAAGTTGGGTACCAAAAGCAATTTGAGATATTTGCTTTACAGGGCAGCAGGAAAAATAAAAGAATTATGTGGATTATTGACAGTGGATGCTCAGGACACATGACAAGTGATAAAACCCTACTATCACAATTCAATGAAATTGTTGACCCTTATGTAACCTTTGGTGACAATAGCATTGGCTTCACAATAGGATATGGCATACTGGAAGTTGGAAACTTGAAGATAAAGAAAATTGTTCTAGTAAATGGTTTGAAGCACAATCTATTGAGTGTAACTCAATTTTGTGAAAGGGGATTCCAAGTTAGTTTTGATCAAGATAGATGCTCCATTGTCAACAAAAAGACAGGAGAAAAAGCTCTCCAAGGAGTTAGAAAATGAGGCCTCTTCATAGCTGACTTGGATTCAATAAGAAAAGACAAAGTCTATTGTTTCTACAGTAAGGCTTCTCCATCTGAAAGTTGGCTATGGCACAAGAAGCTTTCGCATCTGAACTTTAAAACAATGAATTATCTAATGAAGAGAGAATTGGTAAAAGGGCTTCCTCAATTTGATTTCTGTCAAAAAGGATTGTGTGAGGATTTCCAGAAAGGGAAGCTAAGGAGAGCTACTCACAAAAGCACTCCTAGTGGTTCAATTAATGAAGCATTTCAACTGATTCACATGGACTTATTTGGTCCTATGAATGTGCAATCACTGGCAAGAAATGTTAGTGTTGGTGTCCTAGAGACAATACTTTATGATAAACAATTAAAGATTATGTTTACTTGATTATTTAATTAATATTTATTATGTCTTTATTTATTGCGTTATAAATTGAAAGCATAATAAATGTCCTTGGAATATTAATGCGAATTATATATCTTTAAGTATGTGACTTAAAAATGAGATTATATGAACAGTATTATATTCCTAAATGTCGCTAGTCGAGTATTATTATTTAAGGACAATAATAATGCAATAAGACTAGTATGTTAGTTGACTGATGACCACATCTCATTGGTCATAGGTATAGTGATACTAAAGTCAAGAACATAAGTGCATGTCTCAATACATGACACTGGACAGACCCGCTGTGAGAATCTACATGTTAATAAGTGTCATAAGAAATTCTCACTGTGATAATGATGTATTGATCCTTTGACTTGAAATCATTATATTTTTATACGAGAATTAATTTACTTTGATTACACTCAAAGTTACCTTTAACCGGGTAATGATAAAGGTGGACATTGGGTATGCTATGAATCGTATGAGAAATATGAATGATAGATATAGGATTTAACCCTCCTATTTTAGGAGTGATATTATTGACCTCTTGATTGAGTGAGACTATAAAATGCATGACCATGCTCAAATGTTGATTTGATTAATAGTCTACTCATTGATCAAGGAAACCCGGATTAAACGTTGAAGAGGATGACACAATACATGCCTCGAGTTTGATCTATAATATAAGGTTAAAGGGATTATATTACATTGTACATTATTCACGAAAGGTTTAATTGAATCACCAATTATTATTATTACTTGGGTAGCAATGATGTATTACTAGATGCCGCTCATTGTTTATAATTTTATTATTAGAAAATAAAATTATTTTCAACGTAATAATAACCTAAATGGTCACACACAAAGAACGTTTAAACGGAGTGTTATTTAAATTATGAATTTAAATACTGTTATTATTATTAATTCGAATTTATTTATTTATTTAATTAAGTGAGACTTGATTAATTATATACATATTAGAATTCGAATTTAATAATAATATAAATCCGAAATCTGAATGGGTTTTAAAAGGTCCAATCATATTAGGGTTTTGGCTCAAGTCCCTCTCTCCCTTATATATACATAAAGATGTATAGTTTAGGGTTAACAGTTGAGAAAATTCGTTTTTAGTAAAACTCCAGCAGCTTTACGTTTCTGAGAGACTAGAGAAAGAGAGAGACAAAGAGGCAGAAACAGGCTAGTACCTAACTCCGGTGATCGTTAGACGATACGACGTTCGTGTGGATATCGATAGAGAGCATATTTTTGTGAAGGACTGCTGTGATTCATCGCTTCTGGACCTCTATAATCATCATAAGGAAAGCTTTAATAAGGTACACATCCGATTCTCCATAATCATCCGTCAATTATACACAGATCCTGCATTTGGGATTCGTTTTTTTTATTATTTAGCGTAATTCCGCTGCGTATATGTGCCCGAATCCCAACAAGAAAAAGATATGCCTTAGTGATGCTTGATGATTTTTCAAGATACACCTATGTGAGGTTTCTAGCATCTAAGGATGAAGCTGCTCAAGAGATTATTGATTTGGTAAGGGTTCTTGACAAGAATCCCAAGTATAAAGTGCAGAATTTGAGAAGTGACAATGGTACTGAGTTCAAAAATAGTATCATGAATGATTTCTGCAAAGACAATGGAATAACTCAACAATTCTCTGCACCAAAGGCACCCCAACAAAATGGTGTTGTGGAAAGAAAGAACAGAACTCTCATTGAGGCTGCAAGAACAATGTTAAGTGAAGCAAAACTTCCTATAATTAGATATACTTACTAATATGGGTATTATCGAGAGATATACTTACTAGATGCACACATACGATTAGCAGAATTGAATTTGAGTGCGAGAGCATTATTGGTTTTCTGAGGGCGTTGATACTCGAGAGAGATTAACACTGCTCTAATTACCTGTTTAATTGAATTATTAAAGCCAGTTATTATATAAGCATAGTGGACCTGATTTCCCTAGATTTTTAATATATCATATTAGTTTTATTTAATTAGTGTTAGTTTAGTTAATTATTATTCACATATATTCGTTTGCTCTTGAAACAATTTGTGATAATTAGATTAAAATTGATAAAACATGTCTCCTTGTGGATATGACCCGCTTGTCAATCTCTGCTAACAACAGACACTGTGCGATTGCAGTATTATAAAATAAAACGCATGAGATATCCCATTCCACGATTCTTGTCTCTTATTTCATTCTGGACACCCATAAAATCCCGCGTACCTTCATTTACCGATCTGTTCACATACAATTTCAGAGTCGATATAGTGATTATTCCCTTTAATGTCGACCCCTTCTTCATTCTTTTAAAGAAGAGCAATGCCTCACATCCATGCCCTTGTGCTTCAACAGAAAAACACCTAGTAAAATTGATTAATTACAGAACTCCTCTATTTTATTTCTTTTTACTAATGTCTCGGATATAAAATTTAGATTAGGTCTATATTGATTAATGATTTCTCTTAGAAATCTGGTTTCTCGTCGGTTGGCCAGTACATGACAATTCCATACTAATATTTAAATTTTTATTTATAAAAGAAAAATTAAAAAAATAATTTACGAAACTAACTGGGTTATTACCTTAACATATGTGCCAAAAGTCAATGGGCTATCTAATTTTAGATGGAGGTAATATTAAACTAAAATTTCTAGTTAATTTATTATCACCCAACTCTTTAATAAAGTTATTTAAAGATAATTTAATTATTAAAATTAAAATTCCATTTAAAAATAATTTGATTATTTATGCTTATATGTAATCGGTGCCACGTGTGAATATATATAATCTTAGGACCATGGGCCCGTTTTATGGAGCCCAACCTTAAGTGGCCTCGATGTCAGGCTTACTTGACTCAGCTTTTGTCTCAGGCTCCTGTTTACTGTTTAGTTCTCATTTTATACATCATATATGTGTGTCAGTGTGTGTGTTTGTGAAGTAGCAGCTGAGGGGGACAAAATTGCATCAAGGTTTTCTCATTTATCTCAGGTACCCATTGCTAAAGATTGTATTTTTATGCTTATCTCATGCTTTGTATGTATATATTTGTAAGGTGTGCATATATGTATGCAAATGGCAAACATGGTTGTATTGATTGCTTCATGTTTTTAGGTTTCTGGGTTTTGATTTGTAGGACTAATTTATTTGAAATGTGTTTGTGAGTTGAGATGACTAATATATTGTATATATGTTTGAATTGTTTGTGTGTGTGGGGATGGTGTATTTGGGATTCTGAGAATTTAGGTAAAGTTTCGAGCTGTAAGTTTTTCATAAAGATTATTAATAATAATTCTTGAAGACAGTTAGAAAAGGCCACTTGACAAGGCATTTTTCGATGGAGTAAAAAGAGTTGAATGTTATGGGGAATTAGTAGAGTGACTGTTAAAATTATATGACTTGCACCAATGTATGACAACATGAGTGCATCTTTAGGCTTTAAATCTTAACTCATGTATTAAGGAAGTATTATGGACTTCTAGCCGATTAATATGCTCCTAGGTGGCGGGCGGAGCCAAAATGCCTTGATTTTGTGAAAGTGGATTATTAGGTGTTTATCGGGCTGAATTGGAAATTGGGAACTTTGACATCTGCATAAAGCCGAAGCATATGTATGTCTGTCTAACATGGAAATGGGGGCAAAGGGCAAGGAATGGATGGAGGAAGACATCTTTTCGCCTCTTCTAAAGACAAAAGAAAGAAAGCTCTATTGTTTTTGGTAAAGAAAGAAAGAGAAAATTAAAGCAAATAGCCGATGTGGATAAACCCGCTTCAGTACTTTAAATCCATATGAATAAATACATGTATTACCGGTACTATTGCATTAATAATTTATTCTAATAACAGTAAGAAAATATTATTATATGGTAACAATTAGAACTATCAAACAGTGTTAAAGGCGCATTGCACGCCGAGGGGTGTGCCTCATCGCAGTTGTTTTGACTACTCATTCTAGGTGACATGAGGTTCATTTAGTGAGGCACACCTTAGGAGTTAGGACATAAGGCGTAACAAGATGTACATCAGGGAAGCTGTTTTGACAGGCCCAGACGAGATGAGTGCATTCAATGAGGCACGCGCCTAAGACATAAGGCATGAGACATCAAGGAACGTATGTGATGCCAAAAGTATTTTTAGTTCATTTTCATGTGTTCTTTTGGGTGTTCTAGATTAACGTTTATAGAACTTATATAAATACATTCATGTTTTGATCTATATTCTGAGTTCTTTTATCAGTTGAAAGTAAGGTTCTTTTTTAGTGTGGGATTTTTTTATTTTGTGGATAATAAACAGGACATTAAGTTCATTAGGGGAGTTTGTAAATTGTGTGGTTTATGTAAATTACAACGTTGTTGTGTAGGTTCTAAAAGATTGACAAATGAAAGATTGTTTGACTTGAGGAAACTGAAATCAAATATTATTGTAAAATACGTTATAATTGAAAAAAATCAATTTGTTTTACTTTATTCAGTATGTACACACTCATCGATGTATGTGTGATATATTGTACTTGTGCGCCTTACTTTGATAAGGTGCACACTTTGCCTCTGCCTCACACCTAGGCTCATGGCACTCTCTGTGCTATAGTTGCGCCTGTAATCTTAAAGAACACTGATAACAGATAACACATAATCTTGATTACTGGGATAGTTGCTTGAAAGTACCTTAACCACCTAGACCCGCGTAGCGATTTTTAGAATCTTGATCAAGGGTATGTTGTTCTAAACAATAACACAGTATACAATAATGTTTTTCTATCTGTACCCACTACCCTATGCTTTTTGGTATTTGGTAGTATGATCTCTATAGCGATAAGTTGATTCTGTATGTTGGTGATTCTTAAGAATCTACAAATTTATGTTACAAGATGAGGCAGGTTTTGCTTTTTCATTCTGAGTATTATTCATTCAACTGCATTCATGTGAATTAATATACTAGAATATTAAATATTTTGGAATTATACACAGAAGTAAGTAAATGCAGTATGCAATGCAGAAGAAAAGATACCAATCACGAAAGTATGTAAATACTAGTGAAGTATGCAATGCATAAGAGAATAACATAATGCATGCTGCAATGCATATAAAATCAACACAATGTTCACTGACTGTTAGCTTGTTACACACCAATACATAAACTATTAATTTACAACATAGAATGCTGGGGGTGTTAGACATACACTATACCTTAAACCCATGAAAGTAGCTCTACACGCCAATGTGGGCTAATCTGAATTCAACTATTATTTGTCTAGATGTAATTCATTTTAAGCCATTCGAGGCTGCAAGCATTCAATGTTGAACCAAGGCCTATGTTTCGTGTGTTGCCCATATGATGCCTGGATTTCAGCTGCACTAGTAATTCATCCCCCACATTCACTTTTAACTGCAGTCACACTCTCAATTTAATGCTTTTTTGTTAATTTCTGGCAGTACAATTTTAACAGAATGAGTGCTGTCAATAGTTGTGGTGATTTGTCTTCTGAGATGGAAGTAGATGCTTTTCGACAGCTATTCCCTTTGCGCTTTCATGAGCGCCACCTGTCTGAATCCATAAGACCTGATGCCAGGTCATTTGAAAAAGCTAGAGAGACAACCTTAGCCTTAGGTTAGTTGTGCTCGTCTTTTAATATGTTCACAGGTGTTTGATGAAAATTTGAATTGAGGTAAAGATAATGTATATTTGAGACAGGAGCTGTGGTATCTGCGGATGGATCAGCACTAGCAAAAATAGGTTCCACTGTAAGTGATATTTACTTTTATCACATTCTCTTTTATGATTAGTTTCTTATGTAGTCCACATGAGTTTATTTTTTAACACGTTATGCACTGGTGTAATGGTGTTATTCTATACCTCTTGTGGTGACAACTTTCCTCATTTGCCCATGTTCTTGGGCAGACAATGTTGGCTGCAATTAAAATGGAAGTCATGACACCTACAACTGAATCACCAGATGAAGGCTGTATAGGTATTTGATTCTAACTATATTTGATTCGTTTTTGTTTCTTCAACTCTAGAATATTTAACAAACTGATGTTCTGTTTCAGCTATTGATTTCCACATGCCTCCTATTTGTTCTCCAATTGTTAGACCAGGAAGGCCTGCTGAGGTTGCACCCGTTGTGTCTAAGCAATTATCAGACACCATCTTCAGGTAAGTTATTGCGTTTTCCAATGTTAAAGTATATTGCTTTATCACACTATGTTTTGACGCTGATATTACCTGGTCTCTTTTAGTCTGAGATAAGAACTTATCCTTATATTTATTTTCCATAATTCTTTTAAATTTAATTTAGGCCTCTTAATGCAAGTACATTTCGCTACCTGGATATGCACTTTGTGTGTTTATAGTTATCTTTCGTGACTGAACTTTATTATCTGTTCCTGTTATTACCTTAAGTAAAAAATTTAAATAAAACACTATGGTAGATATGAATTTTGATTTTTAGCAAATCACTTTGGGTAAATGAAAATTTTCCAATTGTGCCACTTTTAATTCAGACTGACAACTTTAGCTAGAAATATACTAGAAGTCAATTTTTTTTTCCACACAGAATTCTACCATCAAATTTTTCAAAAAGATAGCTACCTCAATTGCCAAGGATAAAAGAATATTCTGTGATTACTTATCAAAGTTGCGGTTAAGATTGATTCCATTCACACATACTGTGCTAAAATTGTGGCAGGTTGTACCTTATAATTAGCGTGCTAGTCCTAGTTCCTGGCTCCTGACTATGATTGGGTTTGGAATATTTAATATCTTGGACTATACATTTTGTTGTGTTTCCTATTGCAAGCATGCCACTCATCTATTGTACATACGTCACCGTTGGCAAGATGGGTGAATAGTTATAGATATATACCAGTGGTCCACTGTCTCTAATATTATTTTAAAAAAATCATATTGTTCCTGCTGTAGTTTGTGTTTGTTGGCTGCCAGTATTTGTGCCCCTATTTTAGTACATTCAGTAAATGTAAGTTCAATCTATATAGTTTTTTCTAAAGCAATACAATATGTTGGGTTTGGAATATTTAATATCTTGGACTATAAATTTTGTTGTGTTTCCTTTTGCAAGAATGCCACTCATCTATTGTATATACATCACTGTTATTCGCCCTTAAGTATACTAAGTTTGGAGAAGGGGGGGGGGTTGAATACAAACTTAAGAATTAATTCAACTTCTTGCGGAAATAAGTTTGTACAAAGAGAGTGTTTAATTAAGATTGATGTAACTAAGAACTGGATAACTAAAGTGTTGAAAACAGAAACAACAAGATTAAAAATTACTAGTGGATTGTTTTTCCACTAGTGAGTTTTTGCTTTCAATTGATCTTAGTAAAAATACTAAGCTGCGTACAAAGTTGAATGTAGAACTTAGAAAAGCATTACAAGTTCTGCCTGATTTTCTACTTTGCTTTTCTTGAGTTCTTCTAAAACTTCTCTTTACTTTGCTACTGTGTTTTTGCTTTTTATACAAAAACTACTACTCTAGTTTTCTATCGACTGATAACAATATAATATTACAATTTATACTGTTTACATAAAAATAGAAACTAGCTTCTTTTCACAGCCTTCCTTGTAGAACTAACTAGCTCTGGAAGTGTCTTTGTCTTAAGATATTCCTTGGATGCTGTGTTGCCTTGAAAGTCTTCACAATCCTGACAGGACTGTCTTCCAATGATTCAGTTTCTGCACTGTTCCCGTAATTTCTGGCTTTAGCTAAATAGGGAAACTTTAATCAACTGATAAATGCTGTTAAGCTTATCAGTTGATTCACCTTTGCTTATCCATCGATGGATAGGATATCTGTTGATCAGTTGATGTGTCGATGGATAATTGAGTTATCCATCGACTCCTTATCCATTGATGGTTCTTTATCCGTTGACTGTAATTATCCATTGATGACTTGTATCAGTTGATAGCTTTCATCCGTTGAGTAGTGTCTTCATCCATCGACTTCAACATCAGTTGATCACTTCACTTGTGAGAATTCTGACTTAGAATATTTACAATTGATCAGCCATTCTTCACATCTGTTGAGAAGCTAGAAATTGAAGTCAATAACATCAGTTGACTACATCATTGCATCCATCGAGGTAATACAATCAATTGATAGTGAAACATAAATCAATGCTACAATCCAGTTTATCAGTTGATAAACAAGTTTCAACTGATAACTGGTTTCCTAGTCAATGGATATTTATAAGTCATATCCATTGATCAGTTACAAAATAATTTTGAGTCCCTATTGAAATTCTAAGTAATTTGTTATCATCAAAACTCATAATTCCTAACAATCACTGCTGGCAAGATGAGTGAATTGTTATAGAGATATACCAGTGGTCCACTGTCTCTAATATTAAAAAAAATCATATTTTCCTGCTGTAGTTTGTGTTTGTTGGCTGCCAGTATTTGTGCCCCTATTTTAGTCTATTCAGTATATGCAAGTTCAATCTATATAATTTTTTCTAAAGCAATACAATATATTTTAGTTGTGATTTGGATGCATGCAATTTAGAAGTTATTTTTTGCTTGGTTATATTATTGATCCTTCAAGTGTTATATTTTGATTTGCATGTTACTGACTGAAAAATTATATGCTTTTTGTAGTTCTGGCATGATTAATTTGAAGGATTTGTGCTTGGTCAGTGGAAAGGCTGCGTGGATGGCCTACTTGGTAACAGTCCTCACGACACTTAGTTTTTTGCAGGCAACTATAACTCATATGTCAAACTTGAATTGACCTACGAAATTATGAAACTTGTTGACATAAGGATTGCAATACTCTTTTCAAAGGGAAAATCTCTTAACAACGTCGTCAGGAATCAGGACTCATTAACTTGTATAGTTTGTGTTTGAAAAAATATAAACCTAAAACAAAAGCATGGTTTGGGCCTGCAATAGAGAAAGTTAAGGAAGTGAGGGAAGTCGAAGAACTTGAGATTCTTCATTCCATGGTTCAAATTTGAGTAGCAACAGTAGATAGAAGCTGAAGTTTAAAGATATTAGTCAAGAGACTTGCCGAACTAAATCATACCCTAATCCAGCTTTTATGGTTATTTTTTGGAATTCAAATATTTAGTCAAAATATAATAAGTAAATTTCTTAGAATGTGTATACAAATGCAAATTTTTTTATACAAATGTGCTTTCATGCTTGCAGGACATATATTGTCTAGATGCCGATGGTGCTCTTTTCGATACTGCATTCCTATCTGCAGTTGCTGCTTTTTCTCATCGTAAGTTTACAATTTTTGCTATTTGCTAAATTTTAAGTATTTCCTCTTAAATAGCTAGCTGTTTCTGATATGAGATTAAATTTCCGTATCTTTCAGTGAAAATCCCTGTAGTTTCTTTAAATGATGATGGACGAGTTGTTGTTTCCGAGGCAATTGAGGGTCAAAATTTGGAAAAGGAGCCTGTTAATAAGGATAAAAGAAAGCTTAAATTGAGCAGCATTCCATTCTCTTTGACATGCATACTTCACAAGCATTATATCCTGGCAGATCCGACAGCAGAGGAAGAGTCCACAATGGATACTCTTTTGACTGTTGTACTGAATTCATCTTGTCAACTTGTGTCTCTTTTCAAGCCAGGTGGAACATTTGTGGCGTATAACTCTGCTGTCCAGGTCAGTATATTCAGCTAATTACTTCAAGAAACTCCAGCTTGCAAAAATGATATGTTTACTAGAGGATGTATTGATTTTAGACCCAACAACTTTGTACACAAAACGGAAAACTAGTGTTTGGGTTTTAGAATTTTTGTTTTCTATTGTGTTCGTGTCGTGTTTTGGGTACATGAAAAGATTTCGTGTCGTGTAACTAATTTGTGTTACACAAAAGTATATGAAATTTAAAAAATATATATTTTTAATATATTTATATTTTTTTGAAGATGCTAATTTTCTAAGTTCTAAAACTTTACATATTATACTATTATACAAAATTTAAAATTATGCTTACTATAAATGTATTAATACTATTGTTGAATAATATTAATATTTCCGTGTAGTTCCATATACTTTTGTGTATTTTGGTGTCATTTTTTGTGCACGATAATTCAGAAAAAGGTTTTTGTGCCATGACCCCGACATTGTTTACAAGTGGTTGAGGGTTCAAGCCTCCTCAGGTTCAAAGTGGTGTGTCATGTGTGTGTGAGTTCAATTATATAAAATTAGAGTTTTGTACTTTTGTGTATACATGAAAAGTAATAATTTATGTTATTGTAAGGGTAGTGAGGTACACAATATAAATACATGTCATATTTGTGTTTGGGTGACAAGAGAACATGAAAGTATCGACACGATTGCTAGGTCAATTTGATTCTATGAGAGGTTATGCGATTTCCGAATTTCTTTTACTATTCAAGTTTCTCACATCTCGTATTACTTTTTCAAGTGTCAATATATTTTCCAAAATATTTTTTTTTTCTTTTTCCGATTTAAATGTTTGAGTTACTTGTACTGTTGTCAGAGAGAGCCACTAGCTTATGCTGCTTGAGTTATGATATATTCCCTCTGTCCCATCCAATGCTTTACACTTTCCTTTTTTAGATGTCCTACTCAATTCATTACATTTCAAAACTTTCTAAAAATAGTAAACTTTTATATTATAAAATTTACTCTCACCCACTACTTTCCTCCCTCTTTTCAAATCTATCAATTAAATGTCAATTGACCCCACCAATTTACCCACTTTTCCTTCTCTTTCATACTACTTTGTACAATTTTCTTAACCTTCGTGCCCAACCCAAATGTAAACAAATGGGTGGGACCAATGTTATTAAAAGTGCGATGAAGCGCAGGATGAAGCGCGAAGCGCAGAAAAAGCGCATCGCACAGCTGGAGCGAAGCGCATTCAATGAAGCGAGTGCTTCTGGCGCTTATGCGCAGAGCCCGAAGCGCACTGAAGCGTGCTTTTTTATTTTGACCATATATTTTGACTAGGTTATAAAAAAAATCATACCCACCCATTTTATTTTATAGAAGTCCCTAAATATAAATACCCGCCAGGCCACCCACCCATACTCAGACCCCCTCAAGAGGCCGACTACTACAAGCCTACAACTTCTCTCATGATGATCTATACAACTGGTATGCCTCGGAGGGATCATCATCTAAAAGACGTTTGGTTGACGAGGATGAAGTCGTTGACGAAGATGAAGTTGAATTTGATGAAAATTCAAATCATGATGGTGAAGTAGATGAGTTTGTGAATCTTGATGATGAAGATAGTGCTGAAGAATAGTTAATTAGCTATGTATTTCGTTTTTATTATGACTATAATATGTTTTAGACCTTATATCTCTTAATTTGCCTATGTTTTACACCTCATCTTTTAATTTGACTATTTTATGACAATTTGGTTGCTTATTATTTGTCTATTTGACAATATATATGTATATATATATATGTGTGTGTGTGTATATATGTATATATGTATATTTTCTCATCTTTGATGAATCCGCGTTTCGCGTCTGCGCTTCTCGCTTAAGCTCCGGGAGGCCTTTGCGCTTCGGTGCGCGTTGCGCGTTTAATAACACTGGGTGGGACGGAAGGAGTAGTTGTTTATGCATATTTCTTATTATATGATATATATATAGGGAGCTACTCCATTGAGAACCTCTTATAATGAGAACTAAGAACTCAAAACAGAATCACCAAAATTTAATATCCATAGTTATTTTTTATAATTTTGATATATCACCCAAATCAAAACTATATTGCAGTCGTTACTACCAACATCAGCTGTCATCTCCATACTACCACGGTCATAGTCACTGGACGTCATCACTGTACTACTATCACAACCATCGCCATCAATAATACTACTAGTCTCATTATATATGACCATTGATTTGTTCTCCGTACCACCAACATCATCATTATCCCCGTTCATAACCACACTCACACTACTGAAATTAACACCACCACTATCAATAGTCATCACAATCATCATGAACATCTCATTGTCATCACATCATTACCGACTTATCGCTACCTTCGTCTATAGTCATCAAACTTAACCCAAATTTACTAAAATTTAAGTCACCACATAATTATACACTGCCACCACATTATCACCATCGCTATATCAACGTAAAATCACTAAAATTTATTTCAAATCACCAAATTTTATATCAAATCATCATGATTTAACTGCAAATCACTAAATTTTACATGTGAATCACCAAAATTTTCAAATCAAAATCAAAAAAGAAAGATAAAGAAACTCTGGACATATTTAATTGTAATCAACATCTCAAATCTTGACCATAGTATTCTTCATTCATTACTGTAAAGCTTGTCATTTCTGATAAACATATTCTGGAAGATAGGAAAATATCATCGACAACACCATCATACAAATCCGAATTATCAATTTCAGATCTGTTGGTTTGATAGTAGCATCAAAGAATTTGATATAAAAACTAGAATAGAGTGATGAGTGAGAGAGATAGAGAGAGAGAATCGATATGTATATGTATGTATGTATAGATTTGTGAAGACATGGCTGGAACTATGATCGGATATGTGACCATAAGAGAATATCAGGAGGGAGGAAGAATTATAAACGGAGGAAGGAGGAATAAATATAAACGGGTCTGATTAGAAATATTAATATTAAATAGAGGGCTGAGATTAGATCTCAGTTCTAATTTTAAAGTGGGTTCTCATTTGAACACTTGCCTATATATATATATATATATGAGTAAGGCTCAGCGAGAAACTACTTATTTGAGTAACTGATGAACCAATTCCTATTTTATAAGAATTTGATTAACAAATAATTATAAAAGACTACAGAACATACAAAAATTTTACATAATATACAAAAAAATATAGAACACAAATGCTAAATAGTGTTCCAAAATTTTATATTCTATATTTTTTGTATGTTATATAATTATTTTGTTTGTTTTGTGTTATTTTTTGTATTCTGTAGTTTTTTTTATTTTCAACAATTTTTTCATGTGTTCTGTAATTATATTTGTTATGGGTTCCTCAGTTACTCAAATAAGAGAGTTCCCCGTTGAACCTAAGCCATATATATATATATATATATATATATATATATATATATATATATATATATATATATATATATATATATATATATATATATATAATGTTTTCATTGGTTAAATCGTCATTTTATTATGCCATCACATCTGATATGGATCTCTATTAACAATGAGAGGTACAAGTATTTTAAGACATACTTATGGATTACATTAATTATCAAGTCAAAACAAAGTACCACTAGTTCTAGATGTTAAAGAGACTTAAACTTTTTCCTGCAGGATTGCATAGCATTAACAAGACAAAGGGTCAAAGAACTACAGAGTATCTTGACTGAAGCAATCTCTGATATGGAGGTGGACTAATAAATAAATAAAGGCGAAGATCATTAGTAGGGGACATCAGTTGCTATTTGTTTTCCGTCATGCATATTAACTTTTTCTAGTGTTCGCAGTTGAATTGAAAAATTAAAAAAAATAGAAAGATTTGTCTGTTGCCAAATCATGATCAACAATTTTGTGGTTGAAGATTAAACTTTCTGATGGTCAACTTCACTTAGCTTATTTTGTCTGCCATTTAGCAATTATATATTTTGGGCATATGAGCTGGAGCTAAATATTTAAAAACGGTATAACCTAATCTGATTGCATTGCACAGCAGTTGTACTTCAGAGCTGTCCAGGCTTACACAGTGGCAATTTTTGCTACATTTTTTGCTTCTCTTCCCTAATCTGATTGTTTGCTTCAGGCTTCATTGAGTCTCATTATATTGTTGAGAATGTAAGCGTGATGATCATCTATTAGTATGTATATTTAAGCAATGCATTTGGATCATGAGGTGATATATGCAGGCTATCTCTCTCTATCTTATCTCTAAAAAAACACTACACATGGCTTCCTCCTTTGCCTCCAGCGATGGTTTTAATATCCGACTGGAGGGCTTTTCTTATATTAATAATATCAACACCTTTTGTTCTTTGCTTCACATGGCATGGAGGCTTGGTAATTCGATGGTCTGATGCGGGACTTTCTTGTAGGATTCACTTATTTAGATCTATGTGAAATAATGCTAATAATAACATCTTTTCCACAGACTGTACCAAAATACCCATTTCCGATTTGAAGGCTATTTTTACCGTTGTAGAAAGAGATGTTACATGTATGTTACGCATGAGTTACTAGGGTATTATGGGTTACGCATGAGTTGGTGGGGTATTCTTTTAATTTTTATATAAGACACCCAAACTTGATATGCGTATTCTTAATACCCAAACTTGATATGCGTATTTCAGTCGGTAAATTTAGCCAAGATTTTGAAAATTGGTATTTTTATTACAGTGATGCAAAAAAAGGGTGTAGTTAGCCTTCACCCGATCCATGTTCGTATTTTACTAATATTATGTTAGTTTTGATGTAATTTTCTAGTTTTGTGTACTATTGGGCACAAATCTCTCGGATGTTCAATTCTCTACCAAATCTTCGATTCTCTACAAATATATTCGATTAAATTGATTTCAGTGTTGTGATTCCTAACACAGTCTTACTGTATGCTCTAGAGATGTGTGTTGAAAAGAAGAAAAGGGAAGAGAAGCAAAAAATGTTTAAGAAATTTTCTCTAACATGATCCATATTTTTAGACTATAAGAGAAAATTTTGGAAAAAAGGATGGAGGGGGAATATTTAAATTTTATTTTTTTGCGAAATGAATATTTTAAAATTTTATGTGAGAGCCTTCCTCATAATCGTCCCACTTTTGTGAAGAAAATTTCCTCTTTCAGTCATTTCTTTTCTGCATCCGTTTTTTTTTCGTGCCTCTATATTCAAACTCGAGAGTACAGTGTTAAGGTGATTTATTTTGTCAGATTTTTGGATGTTGCCAGCTTCTTCTCAGGGAGTTTTACCTCTAATGTAATAACAAGAATGTAAATTTTCTCTTTCAGATTTAAATAAAAAATTTGCTTACTTGTTATTGAAGTGTTTCTTAAATATAGGGGTTGGTTTTTTCTTTCCCAGCTCTTTCCCGTCAAAGGAAAAAGGAAGGGTGAGAAATGCAGAATTGCAAACTAAGCACTCCGGTAACAATGAACGTTGTATAATCCCTTTTGTATGATGTCCTCTATTTCTAAAGATGCATTTTGCTGAAATTAGAGCTTGGTTCTATACCATAATATATCACTTGGAAGTTGAAACAAATAGTACAAGTATCTAAGCTCAAATCATGAAATTAACTTGTCCTAATATAAACATGGTATTTTTAAGTATCACACTATCACCTTTTTTTTTCCTCTGAAGAAAACGAACACATACAAACAGAATCTTTGCAAAAAAGTGTGGGGTAATCTCTATTCCACTGTTAAAGATGGCTGGCATTTCCGACCTTTTC
This sequence comes from Oenanthe sinensis, assembly GCA_028671895.1. Taxonomy (NCBI): domain Eukaryota; kingdom Viridiplantae; phylum Streptophyta; class Magnoliopsida; order Apiales; family Apiaceae; genus Oenanthe; species Oenanthe sinensis. Next base: position 21,658,606 of record CM053803.1, on the reverse strand, counting down.
CAGAAACACAAGCTGAAAACATTGAAAGAGCTGCTGCACAGGTTCACTACATATTTGGCTTCTTTAGTCTCTTCCCCATTTACACTGCCTACGACGGAAGTTGATCATTTTTTTCTTTTGATAGTTGATAGTACATCTTTTAAGAAGAGGGGAGGTGAAGTGACTAAGTGAGAATTGAACTTCGGAACTTTTGCCATAGTGCCTTTGCCACCGCTCGGGCACTCCTTGCTTCTCTAGACCAGTCAACTTCAAATTCTCAAAAACATTACTTTCTACACTATTTTTTTCCTAAGAAAATTAATAAACCAACTGCAACTCGGATGTTCGTTGATTCCTGAGGAACTTACTCGTGCAATGTAAACCTTGCTGTTAAAAATACTTCCTGGAATGATGAGAAGCAGCTTAAGGACATGCACTTGAGCTGGTATCCTTACTCCTTACTCCTTCCCATTTAACTGTAACACTCCTGGGAACAGGGTATGATGGAGAAGAGACAAGTGTTTGTGATGGCTCTAAGTACAGCAGAGGACACATTCTAAAAGCTCTACATATCTGAAATCTCATCGAGTGATGTTGACCCTACTAATCTTGTACCGAACCTGAGGATAGAAAAAGAGCCAAGTGCCTGCATTGCAGACAGCACCACAACTAGTGCACAGGTAAACATCTGTTCTATTGTCTTTTATACCTGTCAGGTGCTATATAGTACTAACTATTTTGAAACACAACTTACTTTTTTTTGCTGATTTCCAGGTTCGTACACTATCCGACAGGACTGACACTGCCAGGCTTGATGCATGGACAGTTGTTAAACTCCAAATGGAATGAAGAAACGCTATCCAGAGGATAAGTGGGTGTTCAGGACAAGTGGACAGCTGGGTATGAAGAAGCAAACACAACCTTCATTAAAGACGAGGAGATGTTGAACAGGCTAATTGTTAAAGAACACAAACCTAAACTTGTTCAAAAAGCTGCTAGCCTGCTGCAGACTTTCTTGGAGGCCAATTGATGTCAATATTGGGAAACATCAAAGAAGTTATCAAGGAAGTTTAAGATAATTTTAAAAGGAATTGATCGGCAAAATTTTAACAAAGAAATTAATTCTGCCATTGGAGAAGGGTCAAAGTAATTTCCAAGAACATTTGTTGTGTGATTTTTTTGTTCCACTTCCCCGGCTGTAATTTACTTTTTTGATGAGGGGTTTGTTACAAAATTCATAGTATTTACAGAAATTACAAATGCATTCACGTACAGTCACATTTCAAACTTGTGTTATTTACAACCTGTGAGTCGTGTGCATCAATTCTGAGTTCGTCTTATAAAATCAAATCGAATTGTGGATCTTTCAAATGTTACCAACTTAGAAGTAAGGTGATTACTGATTAGAATCCGGATCTGTTTTTGTCAGCAACACAATTGCATTAAACTAGTTCTAGAAATAAACTATGGCTAGAAGCTCAGATTCTAAATAGTATGAATAATGTACAGCTTAAAATTGTATGAAAAAGTCTATACATCTTTACTCTTTTCTTTTCCTGGGGAGTAAATATCTGAAAACTAGACAACAATACAGGGCTTTTCTACAAAATAATGCTTTTCTTTTCAAAAAATTGTACAAAACAAAATGCGGACTCTGGTAAGAGTGTTGCAACTAATACATGCAAGTTTGCAACGAGTGTAATTGTTCTATCATTTGCATCTAGTATTCAAACCAACTGCATTAGAAGAGGATCACCTGCTGCCATTATTCTAATAAGCTTTATGAAGTCTTGCTCGCTAGAGACTTTCCAAGGGTGAACTGCAGGTGCTTCCGGAGAATAAAATGTTGAAGAATTAGATGGCTGTTTTTGCTTGTACACCATTGTATCGAAGACAGAGTCAAATTTATCAGGTGAATCCATTGCTAAAAAGATCATGGGAATTGCAACCTTCTGATGAATATCTAGATTGCCGACTAAATTCACAAGATCGATATAGTCAGCTACGGATCGACGAGGAATGTAAAATACCTCAGAGCTACATAGTGTAAGGCTCATGTCACTCTTTATTGATTCCTTGTAACTGACTTGAAAGTGAGCTGGCATACTGGTAACAATTTTCTTCACCATTTCTGCTTGTTTTGCGTACCAATCTGAGTTACCAGGAAGTTGAACAGAACTCCAGGACTCGGACACCTACGATCACATATTTTCAAGAAATTATAGTGGTTGCTGAGGGCAAGGATAAGAAATAATATATATAAAAATCTGATAAGAAAGACAAAGCTATACACAGATTTTTAGCAACTACAAGTGTTAGAAATTACTTTTTCATATACTATGCAGTTACTAGTACCAACTACAAGTGTATATTGTGTATCTTTAGTACATTATGAGCGAGTTTCTGTTAGGGAATTATAAAGGCAACTTCCATATTTTGCAGATGTAATTTTGAAGTTTCAATAAAGAAGCAGAAACAGAAAAAGAAGACAATGACAGTCTTATGATTTCTTTACCTTGTCTGTAATCCAGAGCTTATTCTTATCTGCTTGTACCAAATTCCAGTAGTTAAGAATAGTATCATCTTGGAGGAAAAAGAATCCTTCTGCACTCGTAAATCTATTAAATATGTTCGGGAGTTGCCTGTTGACAGATTTGATATGGTATCAGATAACATATAAGATAATAACATGTGATGTTAATCTATTAACCAACCAGTTAGCAAAAAACACTATGAAAATCATTGAATACATCTATTATCATTTTGAACTACAACTATTGGTTTGTAGTCACATCGTTCAAAACCCATAAATTAATAATAGAAGGTATTGACATCATAACAACTATAGCTTTCTTGTAACGAAAACATATTTTAACAAGCAACCTCCTGAATTGACACATATCCTAACAACTAATAGAAAACAATGTAGAACGATTATGGTAACATGTTGGGGAGATCCCTGTAGACAAATTTGATATGATATCAGACAACAGAGAGGATACCATGGGTATGTTAAGAGATCAGTTAGCCATGAGTGCTACATATTATCATTGAATAAAACTGTCCAACAGACAACTGGACCCATAATTAGAAGGTATTAACATCATAAAAAACAGAGCTTGCTTATAAAAAAAATCATGATTTTGACAAGCAACCTCTTGATCTGACACTAATCCTAACCAAATAGTAACACTTAGAGAACACCTATGAAAAGAAAGGTTGAAAACAAAGTAGAGATCTAACTAATATACAGCACAAAATATGGTACTACAGATTTAAACTTGCAGAACTGAAAAAAAAATACATCTTCCAAGGACTTCATACATCCCATTAATGTTAGTATTATAAAATGAAAAACTAATAGGCCAGTAGGCCACAAAAACTAATGATAACACGGAAGCCTGCATGAAATTCTTCAAATCAGTTGCAAACATGGCTTGAGCTCAAAATAAGCTACCACACAAATATCATTTTCACAAAATATAGGAAACACATTTCTTATGTCAAGGACTGTAAAAAAATGTATATGTTGTAAGACTTCCAATCCCTCTTCCCCCAATTTTCATGTACACATTATCAACAAAATGTTCACTTAAGTGTATGACATTTGTTACAACTACATTATATTCCTAGTTGGTGTATAGCTTTCAGTTCTTTAGTTAGACCTTGCAACATTGATAACTATCTTCTGACTCTAGACGGCTATAAGCAGAGCCTGTATTACTTTTTAAAGATCTGCAGGAGTGAATCAGTGATGATACTACCGAAAAATTAAAATGCATGATAAGACCAAAAAAACTATAGCCAACTTCTGCAATTGAAGAAAGGTTGTGCGATTCTAGTATTGGGTAGTGAGGGGGCGGGGGGGATAAGAACTTACTTGTATACATGGTCTAGCTTGCCTTGTTCAACAGCAAGCTCCACATTTTTCTGCTCTGACAAAATAACAACTGCTTTAAAAATCCTTCCATAAAGCAGTCTCCATTCTAAAGCAGTACGTTGAACAGGCCCAGTGCAAAACATTATAAGCACCACATTCCCAAAATTCTTCCTCCACCTGATTAAATTTCCAATTTCATAATTCACTGTTCCAATTTCTTCAACCCCAAGATGAACAGACGGTAACTTTTGAGGAACAAAGTCCTTCCTGTCTCCATGGCCAATATTTGCCCGTGGTCTATCCAGTTCAAGTGACATTAGCCTTGGCTGCTGGTACCCAACAGCAATCAAGTCTTGAAGCCAAGCAGCAGTAAACTTTACATCTTTCTCAGTCCAAAACCCTTCCTCGGCCATGGCAAAACTCAACTCCAATATTTTTTCGAATAACCTATGCTTATTTGATCTCCAAGAGACCAAAAACTTAATTAGACGACCAACATTTACATGAAGATCTTTCTCTTCAGAAAACGGGTAAGCTTCAATTCTGTCATACCGATGAACAGTGGGAGGATAAACAGCAACGTATCCACCAATTTCCCACAAAAGCCTCTGCCCCCAATAACCCCTTAATACATCAGAAGCCATTGAACTCACAGATACAGGAAGCATCAAACCCCAAAATGCCGATGAATGGTAAATGGTATTAAAAGAATTGACAGGCACCATAAGACCTTGTGGCAATGCCACTTTTGGAGCACGATCATCAAACCTAATATCAAAACCTTCCAAACCTGGCTTCCTCGTAAAATAAAAAACCGAATCAACATCAGGAAGTCCATTAGATATTCCCTGTTGAATAAACTGCTTTCCACCAAACACTTCAGTATAATACTCTTCATGACCAATCTCACCTACATTCTCCAACGGCATTCCCCTAGGCCAAACTGACCTTTGCCCGAAATGAATATAAGGATTCACAACAGTCCTATTCACATTTTCATGACTATACTGCAAAATAACCTCTTGCCTAGCACTCTCACCTACTAACTCCACATCAAAATGCTTCCCAATATCATTATCAATCACATCACCACGATCATCCGCATCAAAAATCTTTTTGGCACCATGTTGAATCGCAAACAAATATCCAACAGACTTTCTAACATAAGAATCATAAGGCAAATAATCAACAACCCTAAATCCTAATTTAACTTGTTGCTCAACAGAAAGAAAGATAGTACCTTTCAAGAACCAATCATCAGGAGTCTTTGAACTCCCAATTGCCAACACTTGCCAACCCTTAATCTTGGCAAGATTACGAAGCGAATCAGAAGGGTAATTCACAACAGACATCACAATCCACTTGTCTGATCTATAATTAGCAAAAGGGGTTGTTGTATCAGACACTGTCTGTATATTAGTCCAATCAATATGAGGAAAATGTACAGTTTCAAGAGCCTTGGACTGAGACTGAAAGCAAAGAAGTGCAGCTGAATCGCCAACATTCCTTAAAAAGAAAAGGGCTGCAACACTTGCAATCAACAAAGCAATTGCAAAGATTTTGTAAAGATTATCAGAGACCCATGTGGAGAAATCAAGAGATTTAGATGGGGATAAACGATTGGGATGATGGGTTGGTATTTTTGGTGATTCTTGTTTTGGGCTTGGACGATTTTGGACCAACATTGAATATAGTCTTTTGTAAAAAAAGCAAGCACTTTTCTTGATCCTACTCAGTTGTTTTAACAAAGCTAGCTAGTTAAGAATTTGGGAGTACAGTGTAAATGAGATTTGTGTGTATAGGTGATGATTTGTAAGTATAGGTCAGTGAGGAGGAGGGGGAATCGGGATGGTGGAACAACAAGTAAAGCTAAGCTGCCGACAGGAGTGGTATCACGTACTTGTGTTTTCTTATGCTTCAATCTAACTGCTACCTTTTATTACTGGCCTTTTTAGTTGGGAAAATCAATTGATACATCATTTGATTATTCCGATTTTATTGTGTAAGTGGCCCAAAAAAATTCCGCATTTCGGTTCTTTAATTTTTAAATTATTTAATTCAAATTCTTTCGTTAAAAAAATTTAACGGACGTTAAAATCTTGTTTATGTGGTAAGTGTTTTAAGAACTCATTTCTAACTTAACATATTATTATAAAATATTAACCTTTGTTATTACTTATATATTTTAAATTTTATATCTCACACACACATAACCACGTACACATATATATCCACCAAATTCGTCTCCAAAAAAATCAAATACAAGGTGAAAATTTCAAAAAATAAAGATAATACAACAAACACATAATAATACATACATATATTCACAAACCCATGCAGTTAACACATTAATTCACAATTACAAACCCTACTTATATTCACACCACTCCTGTAACTATTTGTCTCATCCCCAAATTACAAATCTTAATTTTATTTACAACTACAAAATAATAATCTTAATAAAAACAAAATTGGTGAGATAGTCTTGAATCTTATATTTTTACGATTAATTAAGAATCCTCAAATTAATTTTAAACCCTAGTTTCAATACTTAGAAACCTAATCTCCTTAATAATGTAACCATGTGTTTATATTTATTTTTTAATACATAATAACGGGTCAACTGTTTTTTTACCACATTTTATCCAAATCATATATAACATGTAAAAAAAGCAGCTATATAAGTAAGATTTTAACGTCTATTACTATTTTTTTAACTGAAGGATCTGAACTAAATAATATAATAGTTAAAGGACCTGGACTAAATAATTTAATAGTTAAAGAACTCGAAATACGGAATCTTTTGTTTAGAGATCTGAATAATAAAACCGAAATATTTCAGTATGAATTGATTTTCTCCTTTTTAGTTTAAATTTTATTTTAAATGGGTACATAAATTTATATGGTGGAGTTTTTAGCAAAGTACATTAAAATTACTGAGTAGTTTATTTTTTTTGATTGGATTAATAAATATAAAATGAGAGTATAGTTTTAATGTAAAATAATTTTTTGGGGTTTACATTTTAGTGTTCTAGGTGGTGTTTGGTTATATAATTATAATACTTTTTCTAGTTATAAAATAGAAAATATTTTTTTAAGAATTTTGATTTTGATCCATGGGATTACTATTTTGTAATTGAGATTTTTTAATACATATTTTACAAATTTCACAAGTAGATATATGTAATTTGATGCGTGGTAGCATACTCTTTAACCACGCATAATATTGTTCCTTTTGAGACAAAAAGCTAAATAGTCGTGAATTTTTTTTAACCCATCCTAAAAAACTCCGTACTAATAAAGTTATTTTGATTGCTTACATTTAAAACAAATCTTCTTTATCTTTTTTCAGACTTGGATTGAACACCCTCTACATAATCTAAATTTTAAAATGAAATTTTTTTAATGTAGAAAGTAATTTGTTTTGAAATCGATGGTATTAATGAGTTGCAAGTTGGGATGATGAAGCTGCATAATGATATTATCGTCAATTGTTTAGCAGGTCGGTTTGGACTGATTAGGTACTAATACTAGTCCTTTATCATGGAGAAAAGGCCGTATATATCACAATTTGGGAAGAAAATATCATAAATGACACAACTCGTAACAATGACCCTAAATAGCACTCTAAAACGCTACATAGTGTGGCGTGCTGGAAAATGAGTGAAAACGCTACTTCGTGTAGCGTTTTGCACTTTTTTTATTTTTTTAGGGAAAAACGCTACTTTATCTTGGGTTCTAGGCTTAAAAACGCAACTTAAAATAGCGTTTTGGGGAGATTTTTTTTTCCAAAACTCTACACGATGTAGCGTTTTGGAGTGCTATTTAGAGCCATTTTTTTTGAAGTGTGTCATTTAAGGCATTTTCTCCCCAAATTATGACATATAGGGTCAACACCCTTTGTTACGTGACTAGACGGAGAGATTGTGTTTCTAACTTTATTTTCTTGATTAGAGCTACTTGGGTAGTATTAGTTATTCGTTATTTAATCATAAAATGAATTAATCTATTAAAAATAATTATATAATTTTAATTTAATTTCATATAAGTCAGAATCCCTTAAATAACAGCAAAATATTTGTGAAATAAGCGAGTTCTAAATGCCATTTCTTCGTGATCCATCATTACTCTACATCTACTAGACAATATTGAAACAATAAAGATGATTTTATTATAAACAAAAGAAATGCATATGTTGGTGACTGGTGAGCATGGGCCAAGCTGCTGTGGCTGAGCTTTTCATGGACTTGATACATAAAACTAGACAGAGTATCGATATTGATTGCTTTTGGTCCAAGAATACATGATTGGCCAAAACTCAAGATTTAGAGATTTAGATCTGAATTCAAAATGATTGGCATGGAAATGTATGTATCGAGAGGGAGGGTGAGAGAGGGAGGGAGAGAGAGAGAGAGAGGGAGAGTGAGAGATTGCATTCTTTTAAGTTCTGGTCCGTATTCATTGTAGGAAAAAAAATGAGGTTCTATGAGTTGGTTGAAATTGGGGCATCAATGGTTGTTAGAATGTCAGTCGCCAACTCAAGCTTATGCCAATTGTTCTTTGCTTATTTGGTGAGCTGGGCCATCACTTGTGTCGTTAATTATCATGCGGTTCAAATTTAAATTTGTTAAAAGTATTTAATAATATAAATACAGTTCATATTTTTTGAGCAAGTAGATTTATAATTGAACCAGGACATGTGACTATAGATGATAAGCCTGGCTACCCATCGTGCTCAAATACAGTTCATATTAAACACAAATAACTATATTTAGTTATCATATATAGTTGGTGTTTTTTAGTTGCACATTTATTACAAATTCTTGATATTTAAAATTCTAGTTCTTCTTGCACATCAGTTAGAAATGCGAGGTTGACGAGGGTCAATATCAAGACCAGGTGGCTAAGGTAGAGGGCTGCCACAAAATTTTCAAATTAGAGACCATGCAAGAGCAAAAGTTTGAAGCAAGGGACGGATGAACGAAGTTGCTTGGTGATAGTATTTGAATGTAGCATGTTCAGAAAATGTCATCTATCCTCTCTCGGTGATATCTATCTCAGACATACACATACAGTACTATTCAGCCGAAAACCAGGTGATGGAAACGTCTAACCTTCACAGAGCCTTATAAAATTATTGGCTAATCGCGGTTGTATTCTAAAAATTTCTCAATGATAGGCATGACACCAGCATGGCCCAAAGAATTTCATGTATCTAAAACACACATGGAGATACATTTACACACATTCTGCAAGGCTGGTTTGAAAAAAAGGTAGTCATCCATGCATGCAGTAGTAGTCAGTTATTTATATTACCTAGTCACATTATCGGGGTAGCTTCATCATCACAAACACACAAGTTACGGAAACATCCAAACACAATTTTAAATATGAACTTCACAAATAGTTCAGTAAAATTTCAAATTTCAAATTCTCTCAAGAAACAAACGATTACAGAGCACATTTCAAAATTTTCATCAATAAAATTTACACCCGCGAATACAAAAGTAACAAGTATCTGAAACAGAACAGGATCCGAGACTACGTGAGATTAATTGCTGATGCCTGACTGGGCAGCAAGAAACCTGAAATAAATTTTGATCTAAATGTTTTGGTTTCTGATGGGGCAGAATTTATAGGAAGTTCAGTAGGTGTTTAAGAGGATGTCATCCTGAGAGATATAATTGTTAAGGAAGGTATGGAAGTTTTTAACATTTTGTCAGATGAAAGCCAAGATGAAGAGGAAGACCTGGTTGTAGTGGGAGATTATAAAGGAAAGGGAAAACAGACTGAGAATGAGGTCAGTTTTGAATGTAATTTAGGTGTTGGTCTTGATTCGACGATAAACTCGAGAGGACAAGGGGATGGCAAAAGATGTACAACCTTGGATGTCACTTGGTGGAGGAGATTCATGGGACATGGATATGTTGTATAATTTTATTCTTTAGAGCATTTGATGGATCATGTTCCAGCATTTGATTTGCGGCTTCCTGAAATATTATTGAAATAGGTTTTCAGAGGGAACAGGAAGCCAGAGAATTAGAATTGAGAATGGAACAAAATACTAGAGAGTTAGAACTAAGAAGGGACCAGTTGGCAAGGAGTAAGGACTGCTGAGGATCCTGACAAGGAGAATTTGAAGATAGGAAACGTGGTCAGAGTCCATTCATGTCCTTTAGTAGAGGCTGGGTACATAGAGCCTACAGTAAAAGCTTCAGTTGCCTGAGAGAAAACTGAAGCAGAGTGATCAACCATTGGTAAGCTCGAAACCTTCTCAAAATTGTTATGGAGCAATTTCTTAATTGTTTCCTGCCAGCTTAAATAGATATATGAATCGGGATAAGCAAAAAAATATATTATATTTGACTTTCATCGTATAAGTTCCTATAGACAATAAAAAGCATATGATAAAATTTTGAGGGTTAAGATCTTTTAGGATCAGATCAAAAACTAAGGGGATGCTCAAACATAGATAGGATTATCTGAATCGGAGATGATCTGTATTTTATTTCATATTTTCTTGAAGTAAGATTAATCTTATGTATTTTTTTGTGTGGAATAAATATAGATTAAAATTTGGTAAGATTAGATTGACAATTGCAATTTTAGGAATGTGGCCAAAAAAACCGAGGAGAAAAAGAGAATGTGTATCAAACTCCAATATATAGAGAGTTGGATAAAGGAGGGATAGAGGGAGTCTAAAACACACATCAATATATAGAGAGTTCATTGAACTGTATCACATAGGTTATGTGGTTGAGAATATGTATCAAACTGATATAAAATTTGGTAAATTTAATAGGATAGTAGTTGAAAATATGTATCACAACTAATATGAGAGGTCGAAATTCAATTTAAGAATTTCATACTAACATTGAATTTATTTTCAACAACTATTATATTTAAGAGTTTAATACCAACATAAACCAACATATATGTATACATTTATATGAATAAATATGACGGTGTAAATACGTTATGGAAAAAAGTTTACAAAAAGATATAAATATAATTTTAAATGACTAAATAAAAGATTGCAATTTATATATGTACTAATAAGAAAGTATGGAATGCAAATATAAAAAATTGTAGAACTTTTAGTTAAATTTTCTTATTTCGTTTTTACAAAAAGAAGAAATAAAGGTCCTAATAAAATGACAATAGACAGTAAAAAATAAATTTAGAAATTAAAGCAAATATTCAACTCCAACTACTTATATTACTATTATTTCAATTTCGTGATAATTAAAACATATTCTCAACTACCATCATAATTAATTTATCCAATTATTTTGATGATATTCATTTATTTTTAACTATATATGAATAGAGGTCATCAAAGTCATAGTCCGATAAACTAAATACGATAGTGGTTGAGAATATGTATCATAGTTAATATAAAAGTCGCAGAAAGACGTATTTAGTTAGATAAACTAAATACGAGAGTTATGTTGAGAGTATGTATCATAACTAATATAAAAGTCGCAGTTCGATAAATTAAATATAGGTGATCAAAGTCGTTAGATAAACTAAATACGATAGTTGTTGAGAATATGTATCATAACTAATATAAAACTAATATAAAGGCGTAGTTCGGTAAACTAAATTTAATAATTTTTTCAAAAAAAAACCAAATTTAATAATGATTGAAAATATGTATCACAGCTAATATGAAAAGTTAAAAATTCAATTTTTAAAACTGGTTCAAGAAAGTAAACAGGAATTGTGTATTTACTTTGCCTTTAATTACATATTTTTCATCAGCTTATAACTATTCACAATTAAAGACTACCATCTCTTTTGTATAGACAAACAAATTTCAATTGAAAGATATTAAAAAAATTAGAGAAAAATATCTGTAAGAAAATATTGTTAAAATAGTTTTAAAAATGGTTGTATTTATAGGTAAAATTTCTATGTAGACAGTTCCTGTTTCACCGTATTTAATATGTTAAAATGCTATTCTTAATTTTTTAAATATTTTATTTTAGGCCTGCATGAATTATACCTGTGGACGTATAAGTGTATAATGTATTTTTGAGTATAACAAATCATAAGATTATGATTCTGAAATACATTTCAGTCGGGGGTCTATAATTTAGTTAATGTTGTATTTAATTTAGATAATTTTTTATTTGAATTTGACCGATTACACAAGTAAGGAGGACATCGATTACACAATTGAACAACAATGTGTTTCATAGGGAATCATTTAGTAATTTTTGAGTGCCAAACTCGACAGCCAAAATATAAAAATTTACGCTTAATGTGATGTTGAGTTGGGTAGTGGTTAGTTGACAAGAAGATCCTTAAGGCTTCCTTTAGTAAGCTCGAGAAACAATCAAATATCATATCGTTTATAGATCATTAGTTGAAGCGAGTGTAGGCCAATAATTGATATACTTCATGCGAGATAATTAGCCAGTAGTACTGCACATTGCCTCTAACAATGTGTTTCATGAATCACATTGTAGGGGAAACTAAAAGTTGCAAAAGACTTATTCCTCATATCAAATTAATATATGCCTTCTGATTTAGTAGTTCTAAGCATTTTCCAACCTCTGAAGGGTGATGATAGTGTTCAGCTAGAAAATAATCTAACTGTCTTGTATAACCTGCCAGGTCAGTTAATTGTCAACATGGCAGCTCGAAGTTCATCTCAGGATCATCAATCTGCATGGTCATGTATGCAAGTGCAGGGTGAAGATAACAGAAACCGAGAGAAGTATGAAGAGAACGTTTGTTTTTTTACATTAATTAGGATGGCATAATATGGACATTGAATAGCAAATTAGCAATGTTAGTGCAGATTAGTCAAAACCCAAATGAGAGTTGTTTTCCATCTCCAATATTTAGCAATTTCTTTCCTTACTTTAAATTAAAGGTCAAACAAGTATATTATGAGCCCATCAATGGATTTCATCACTAATTCCTCTGATTCACAACATCAATGTGTGATACTACATGTTGCTGCCTTGCTGGTATTCCCGATTCGATCTCTATAGATTAATCTCGGATTCCACAAGCTCCACTCAAGGATTATACTACTATGAGTACTCAGGATAACCAATTGAAGGATAAGGGGAATGTGGTTTAAGAGTTATCCAAGGGTGTGTTGGACTCTATTGGGACCAGACTAGCTTCTAAAGAGGAAAACGAAAATTTTCCCTGCTCCGGCCCCTAAAGATCGCACGGATGATGGCCGTTGGCCACAATACTGATAAGGCTTCCAATATCCTTAAGCATGTCCCAGACCATGTTACATATAAGAATAACTCTGTTATACCTGATCAACTACCTATGCCTTCTCTAATTTATGCTAGGAATAGTTGGGTTGATAGTTGTGTTGGTTGTTTTGTTTATCCTACCGTAAATGTTAGGCATAATCAAGATTGGGTCTCTACTAGTTGCAAAAGATTGAGGGATGGGTTTCAATTTATAGAGGAGGATGCAAATAGCCACAATGGAGTCCGCAAGGGTTGACTCAGTTGGTTAAAGAGAGGAATATCATCCTCTGGGTCAGAGTCTGTCACACTTGTGCGGTTTATCTGGTTCACGTGATTTGCAGGCTATTGCGTGAGCCCGTGGGTTTACCCAGTGCGCACCCAAAGGGTAGCAGCTGCGGGTTCCCACAGTAAATAAAAAAAAATAAATAGCCACAATGGATATAGTGTGTAGGTTATCTGTAGGGACCCTGGCAAATGCATTTCTTGCATAGGTGTTCTCCTTAAGCCTCTGGTCTATGGTCTGCTAGCAGCACCTACAGAAACTAAGACCTAGAAGAAGAAGATTGCAGGTTGTGCCACCTCCTTAAAGCACAAACTTCGATGATTTTCCGTGCTGGATGAAGCACAAACTTTGATGATTTGGCGATTTGCTATGCTGGCTGTGCCATGCTTCTATGTAATTTCTTTATTTTGATCCAATGTTGAATATTTGTTACCTTTTTTTTTTTGCTTCAGGCCTTCGTCGTTGAATGTTCTTTGGTGTTTTGGTTTGTACAACCACCATTGTTTTTTTTTCTTGCGCTTGCAAAGGATAGGGCCTCGGCCCTTTTGTAATATAAGTTAAATAGCTACAAAAATATAGAGACATTGATATGTACATAGAGAGAGATATGATATAGTGACAATATTCTTATGAATCAGTGTAAATAAATTAGACCTGAATTACTTGAAAATGAAACTAAAAAAGAGAGATAAATTACACTCAATCCCCTGAATCTTGATTCTTGTCCAATAACAAATGCTTTTATTGTTTACGTATATAAAATATGTATAGTGGTCATTTTTGGTATATAATTGCTGCACAAATTATTTGATGATACATGAAATTATTCGATAAAGGCAACCGTATACATATCAATATGGACTGATCAGCTGGCTTCGAACACTCGTATTCTTCATCAATTATTAGGACAACGTGGAGAAACAGTTCCACTTTCTTCAAGCTCAACGTTGTTGCAGACAGCTTTTACCTTTTTACCATCTTGTCCTGTTAACTTAATGTCTCTGAGTACAATATCCTGGCATGGATGGCTCTTGCTGCAATCGAAATTAATTGCCACCTCTGTAGCACTTGTTCCTTTTATATTCTCGTACACCACATTCTTCACTTGAACTGCTGATTTCTGTTTCATTCGTGTTTCAGAATTTAGTATATAAAATGAAGACATTTGAGGAAGTAGATGACAAATCCGATAAGAAAACTAATATTGGTATATTTCTACCTGTTGTTCACATGGTTCGGACTGATCACAATAGTTTTGATCAATGATGATGGGGTTTTCAACATCTTTCATGTCAATATTCTTAAAGTTTATGTTGCTTGCACTTCCTGATCCTCCCTGTGCAATATGGGCACAAACGCAACCGTAAGCACATATATTTCTGTGAAAAAGTAGTAATTTAGCGTTTTAACATGTATTTTTTTTTTTTAAATTACAACCTGATATGTCTTGATCCTGACACCATTCATAGTTCCAGAGATCGTAGCTCCATTCACAGTGACATCTGAAACATGTGCTTCTGAATGCCCATCGCCTAAACTTCCAATGCTGAAGTTTCAGTATACAAAATATATTAGATTGGAAAAATATTTGATATATGCAAACAACTACTTCAAACCAACCATGGAAAAACTAAGCTAATGGATTAAACGAATAGATTGTAATAAATACATGATGTATGTACCTAATACCATGGCCTGGTCCACAGGTTATATCTGTGATTGTCAGCTTCTTACTGCCATTTTCGATTGAAATACAATCATCGCCTATATTTAATCCATCAAACAAACATTGGTTGTCAACAGTAGTCCTTGAATAAATATAATATGCTGGTACACATACATAGTCGCGATCTAGCTAGATAATACTAATGTGTTTTGAGGCATTATTACAAGTACTCGGAAAAACTGATGCACCTGTTTTGATAACAGAGCTGGATAATTGCATGTTTTTAGTGCGAGTGATATGGACTCCATCTGTGTTGGGGCTATCTTCAGGTGCAGTTACTTGAAGATCCGAAGCTACCACGGTGTCACATCTTTCAAATGATACTTGTATTTGTTGCGCATTTTGGATCTTCAGATTCTTCACTGTCAATTTGGTTACCTTGTAGAAGGTCAAAGCCTGTCATTACATGTACATGTAATTTAAGTATATGTTACCCTTCAAACAGAATATATAGTTAAAAAAATAGATGACAATTAGTTGCTCATAATAGAATGATAGAGCCATAGAGGTACCGTTGGTGCATCAGTGCAGGGCTGCATAAAAAACGTCAAACAAAGAGAATCAGTCTGTGTGTTGCTAATTAATTACAATAAGGTCATAATCAGAAAATAAACGAAATTAAATGTGAATGAAAAGATCTGTAACCTTTGATTCATCGATCTTACAAGAGTTTTCCCACCAAATTTTGCCATTACCGTCAATAACTCCACCTCCCACCACTACTAGATTATTAATATTTTCGAACAATAGCCAGTGTCTCTGGTCATTTTTGTAGTCTCCTCGATTGTTCGATGCTAAAATGGTACCGGATATCTGTACGATTGTGTTATTGGGTACTGTCGTATATATATGTACGTAGTTTTATTTAATATATATATTAAAAAAACGAAGAAATAATAAGACTATATGTATATGACCTGCACAGTTAAAGCAGCTTTGCAGGGGCCTTGGAAGGTAATTTGCTTCACAAGATACTTTTTGTTCTTGGGTACAGTAAAAACGGCCCCTGACGAGGAACAAGCTTCTTCCCAAGCCTTTTCAAACGCCTGATCAGTGGATAACAGATGATGCATATAGGAGTATTAGTGCAAAATACGAAATTAATGTGTTAAGTTATGAGTGCATGCATACCTTTGTGTCATCAGATTTACCGTCACCTTTAGCTCCATAACTCTGCACACTGACAGTTTTAGCTGAAGTTTCTGCTGCAAGCTTTTCTAAGTACCTTTCTATTCCACTTTCGAAATCGGGCAAGTCCGGGGACATGCCATCAGAGTACATGCCATGGGAACTTAAAAATTGTGAAGGATATGCTCGAGAGTCATATCCAGTTTCTTGATCATAAACATAAATATCATTATTATTAACCTGCAGTACATCATCTTCAAGACTACTGGAATAAGCTGAGGTAGAATACAGAAAAATAATTATGGTGCAGTAGAATACATATTTGTGGGAAGCCATTAGTAATTATAATATGTTTCCTTTGCAAGATCAAAGAGGATATGTGGGACAAGGTCATGTATTAATTAATTGTAATAATAATATATTAATTGAAGATACTATAATGAATAATCATATGAAATCGATATGAAGCTAGAGATGATATTAAATACAATGTGATGATGGGTTACATATTTATAGAAGGATGGTAGGGTTAATTTGGAAGAAAGAAACTTCTGGGCATGACTCTTTGTAGTATGGAATGCAATAATATTGGAGAGATTTAGACGAAATGTTTTCTTTAATTTCTTAGATAGCTTCTGACTTTATGTACCCATGCATTAATACTATTTCTTCTTCTTCTCATTTCCCCCGTTTGCCGAGTGATCATATTTATGAATTATTCCTACATATATGCAGAAGTGTCACATATGAATCATGTGTTTCGTCCACAGACACGCTCGATCTTAGCAATTAAATTAAAATTATCGAAACTGAATTCAATTTTTATTATATTTGACACTTAATGTATGCTGCGGTATAACCTCGATAAATAAATGTTCGATAAATGAATAATTTTGATAAATTAGTAAATTTCTTCGGTCCCAATTTGAGCAAATGGACATAATGAATAATCTCGCTAAATGCATAAATAAATAAAGAAAAATATAATTTTTATAGGCCCTGTATAAATATAAATGAATAACCACTATATTTCAAATAATATATTTTTATTTATATAATATATGAATACATTTCATCTAATATTAATTTTCAAAAACATTAATAAGTCATATCTTTTCAAAAAATGCATCTAAAATTGATTATTTCTTTCCTCCACCAAAATGCATCTTATCCTTAATTTTGTGTAATGTATGTACAACTTCTGATAATGTTGCAGCAAGTAATTTTGTATGATGACAACAGTTTAAAAAGTTTCTTTTAAAGGCACATGCGGTATGACGATAAATAAATAATATATATATATATATACATAATAATATAATTAAGAAAAAAGTCTAAAAATATTATCTAAATGAATTAATATTCATTTATCAATAAATAAATAATCTCATTAAATGAATATATATTTTTAGTTTCAAGCATATTCATTTATCGAGATTCTATCATGTAATATAAATAATGTGGTCAATACTATTAAAACATACGCTAAAAAAAGATATAATTAATTTCCCTATAATATATGACAATCAAGAATGGATGGAAAATGATACTCTTATTTGGTTGCATATAGGAATCAATTTCCTATATTCGAAATATAATTTTCTTGATATTTAAAATTAATAGAAAGTGTAAAAAATTGTTTAGTTTACTCATATAGAAATTTAAATGCACAGGGAGTCAAATGGGTGGATAAACAACTTCTTATATTTTGTGGGTATTCAATCTTCCTAAAAAATTATATTTCCTTCATTTTATAAAACCAAACAATTAGACCAATATGCATTTTCCAAGAATTTCAAATTAATACCTAAATATTGAATGGTTAACCAAACAACATCTACGTATACTACCATCGAACATAATCAATGACTAATGCTAGTTAGAAATAGAGTCAATCAACTGCATATCGGTTATGACTACACATTCTGTATCACTAATTAGTGATATGGAAAATCAACTAAATATAATCAAATCAATTATAATGATTAAAAAAATAGGGTTAAAATCATCGATTATCGATCTACTATGTTTGATAAGTCTCAGTTTTTTCTGGGGTGCTTTCCTTTCTTAGATTGGGTCGGGACTTACTTTAAGCTAGCTTTGAGGAGTATTTGAGGCTGAGATCCATTGTGCCTGAAATGAGATGCCGGTGGAGATAGCATCTCCGGGGACACATCTGACATAAAAATAAGTTTTTCTGCTTAATTCTAAAGAAAAAGTCAAAAAGAATGGAGATATTACTATGAGTTTTGAGTTTTTGCAATTTTTCGAACCCTTTCATCTGTTGAGGTGCATGAGTATTTATAGAGCAAGGGGCACATGGGTTGCACATACACCTAGGGCCTTGTTCCAGGTGGGACCCGGAGTCGTTGGTGTTAGTTGTCAATGGCGGCGGTGTCAGGGATCCCCCCGTTGTACCTGAAGTGTCTCATTTATCCTTTGTTGTGGGCCAGAGACGGGTGTAGACCACCAGATTCGGACTGTCGCTCGAGGGCGGCCGAGAACGAGGTCAGGAGGCCGGGCGCGGGAGCCGGTTTTCGGCTTCGTTAATTGATTTTGTGGGATTCTTTTGCACTTTTGGGCCATTATTTAGGATTGGGTTAGGCTTTTTAGGCCTAGCATGGTAGCATATACATATAAATATATATATAGATACAGATATAGATATAGATATATTCATATGGGTAAAAAATAACCTTAAGAAAATAATAAATATAACATTTATTATTTCATTTATTAGACCTAATATGGTTCAAAGGCTTGGGCCTTTGAAACGAAAAAGGAAAATAAATCATAGGATCAATTGGATTTGTAATCCAAGGATCAATTGGATTTGTAAGTCCAGCCCACAAGGTCTGTTGAAGCCATGGGTCCATTAAGGCTTTGTTATTAATTAATTTCGTATTTAGCTAATAGAGGCTTAGTAAAGGCCCAAGAAGCCCATTGAGGACCCTTATCCTAGAAAGATCTAGAAACTCTAACATGGGAAGAGTCTAACAATGGCCCTCATTTATGGAAGGTTATAACAACTTAACCTCATTAGGAGACTTGGCCACAGAGTCTCCTAACCCTAATCTAACTCCAAGGTCCTCGTGCGCCTATATAAAGGGTCTAATCCCTCAACATTATAACTATGTTATTGGCTTGATTCTCACACCCATTGAGATACGTAGACAGTTAACGAGGACCTGAGATAGTCACGAAACGTTAACGCAACCATTAAAGCTCGAAACTCCCCCAAACCCTAGCATTAATTACACATTAATGATGACCTAGTTTTTAATCCGTAATATATGTATATATATATGTATATGTATATATATATATGTGTATATTTATATGTATATATATATATATGACTGGGTCATGATCCAGGGCATATGTACGCTGAATAAACATTTTCCAGCATACGACTTCTAAGCTGTTGGATTAGGACACCAACGGTGGGGAAAACAGACGAGTCTCGGTAATTTACCGCAGCTCATGTACGGTCCCTGGTAAATTAGTACCACTCGTCCATATATACTACGTACATATCATCATATCATATGTGTAAGGCTTATCCACAACACTCGTTTGTTCAATTCATCACTTCCATTCACACTTTTTTTTTAATGACGCCTTGTTCATCTCTTAAACTCAGTCGAGTCATCCCCGTTTCTTCAATAAGATCAAGTTCCAATCTTTATTACACAACAGTAATTATAAACAATATCATTTGAGGCTAGCAATATATATATATATATATATATATATATATATATATATATATATATATATATATATATATATTTGTGTGTGTGTGTGCGTGCCCGCGCGCGCGTGCAACTGATCAAATAGAAACCAAGTTTAAAATAAAAACTAGAAACCAATCACATCCATTCATTTAAAAACTATTATAAATAATCTAAACCATACATTTTTCTTATTCCTATTTTACATCGTCCTCACACCCCGCTCCACCCACTCCCCTGCCTTTCTCCTCCCTCTATGTTGAGAACCAACTATGTAGCATCCACCCCGAGAATTCAATTATTGAATACGTCATTAGTTCGATCCTTTGTAGGAACTACCCGTGATAACGAACTTGCAAAATGGATCTGTTTATCATAAAGAGATTCGTCGTTCCTGAACCTGTTTCACCTTAATTGTTATTTAAACAAGTCAAAGTTCTGTCTTGGTCCGAGTGTGGATAGCATTTCTCTTCTGCATATCCATGGAGTTTTGTAAAATCCAAACATCTCAGAGATAGATAAAGAGGTATCAAGTTATCGAATGAACCGCACTCCTTCATATACGTCAGAAGTCCATTGATGAGAAGGGGCTGGGGAAAGCTTGAATCCAATTCCTACAGTGATGAATATGGTTTCTCCTTCCATTTTCTAGTATTTCAGCAACCAACCTCCCCATCTCCGATCATCTTCTTTGGCAACCATCTCATTCTCTAATCATCTTCTCTGACGATCTCTTATCAAAAAATCGTCTTCTCTCATCTCGCTCTCCGCTCTCTGTCTCTTTCTCACAACCTATATATTACAAATCCCAATAAGTTTGTGTCACTATCATAATCAAGTTGAAATTGATCGGAGGTCAGCTTAGTATTGATGGCTCCCGTGTCTTTTGACCATGACATACAACTACTAACGCAATATCACCGTTACCTAGCGACCTTTGTTTAAGAATTTTTATTGATGCGCTTCTCTATCTCTTTGATTTACTATCTTTCTCTTTCATTCTATATAACTTTTTTCCTAAATTCATCTTCCACTTTCTTTATTTTCATCCATCATCTTCTACTTCTTTTAATAAATCATTGCAACCCCTAGTTGCACTAAATCATCCCTAACCATTTTTTTTATGAGATTTAATTATTATTTTTCGACAAAATCTTGTCATTTTCACGATCAACAAGAAATTATCATATTGATGATTTTTATAGTACGAATTAATAATTTCAATAATACAAAATAATGATTTTATGAATACAAATTAATGATTTTGTGATAGGATTTGGTGAATGGTAATTTTTATAATACGAATTAATGATTATAATTTAGATCTATTAAATTGCACTCATACATCAAGTTTAATTTGACAAATTGAAACGTTGATGGTGATTTGTGGCAGTAATAATATGAATCAATGATGGTGATGGTTATTAGCGGTGATGCCTAATAAAATAGATGTGAAGAATTCGATGGTAGATGATTGTAGTAATTGGTGGTTGTTAGAATCAATTGCAGTTGGAAATATACACGGTGATCGGAGTTGAAGAGAAGATGGTGGTCAATCGGCGGTAATTAGTGTATTTATTTGAATAAGAAAGCTAAAAAATCTGCGTGTATTTTTTTTAAAAAAGGACAAAGGGCATCTGTATTGCAATCCGAGTAGTTAAGATTATGGACACATGTAGTTTCAGGTATGGGTTAATTAAGTAGTATTTGGGCTGATTTTTAATTTCTAGCCCAATTTAGTTTTTAGTTGAAGAAGACTCTCTCTCTCTCTACACACACACACACACATATATATATGGTTAAGTTATATGTAGACCTCTTTTTTGTTGGAGACATCGGAGACCATATATGTACTATTTGCATAACATTGCAAAAATATATTATTCTGCAAACAGTACATATATGGTCTTCGATATCTCTAATAAAAATGCGGTCTCCATGTAATTTTTTCCTACATATATACACACACCAAATTTAAAATAAAAACTGGAAACCAATCATATCCATTCAATTAAAAATTATTACAAATAATCTAAACCAAATATTTTTCTTACCCCTATTTTACTCCCCCCCTTCTCTGCTTTTCTCCTCCCCTGTTTTTCTCCTTCCATTTTTCGATTTTCCGACAACCTGCCCTCCGCCTTCCCCTGTTTTCTCATTTCCCTCCCCCTGTCTTTTTCCTTGCATTTTCCGAGATTCTATGTCGACCTTATCATAATCCAGTCATCTTCTTCGATAACCATTTCTTTCTCCAATCATCTTCTCCGGTAACTATTTCATTCCCCAATCATCTTCTCCGATGATCTCTTATTAGAAAATTGTCTCCTCCACCCCTCGTTCTCCACTACCTCTTTCTCTTTCTATCAATCTATACATTAGAGATCCCGATGAGTTCGCGTCAATTTCATAGTTGAGATTGATCGGAACTAAGCTTAATACCGACAGTTTTGATCAAAATTAGTGAGATTTGTGAGTTGAAATTAATGAGATTGATAGTAGCCGAAATCAAGAGTGGTGGTAGTGTTTGTATGCACGTCTTCTTATTCTTTTTCATAAATCAATTAATATCCCCTAATTGCGATAAATGATCGGAGATTGGGGTGTCCGGAATCAATAGACCGATAGTCAGAGATGTCGATAGTTTTTGAAGACGGTGGTGGTGGTGGTGGATTGACAGGGGTTGGATATATTTTTTCAATAAAACATGCATTTAAAAAATCACTAAATATAATTATTTAATTTATTGAAGTAATTGGGTTGTGACATAATTGGGTTTAGTGTTACGGGTTTCTGGTTTTTATTATTATTTTGTTCCTAAAATTTTAAGTTTGGATGTAAATCTAATATGTGACAGTGTCATATTCTTTTTATTAGAGTAATTTATGATTCATTAAATATGAGTTGGATAAGATCTATTAATATTATGTATCATTTTTGTTTAAAATACTTATATAATCATTTAATTTAATAATAAGCCTAATACTACAATGCTACATAAACATAATAATCACAAAAAATCATATTAAAGTATGTAAAAATGATAATATATTAATATTTGATTAATAATTTGTGTAGATAAATTATATTAATTAAAAATCTAAACTTATATAAAACATTAGAATTTTATAAATAAATGGGCTGATTGGATAGAAATATAATTGCTCAAAAATATAATTCAATATTCGAATGCGAACCTGGTCCGAATTATGGATCATATTTGAGATATCATTTTATAAAAAATTATATAAGACGGGGTTGAAAGTTATATGAGTGCTTATATTCGTCATAGTAATTAAATATATAGTAATTAAATATATCTGATTAAATTATTAATTAAATTATTTATTTTAAAATTATTAATATTTATATAATTTTAAAAAGTCTTAATATATTATAATTCTATTAATTTTTTAACTTATTTAAATTATATATTTTTACATCAACTGAATTAAATATAAATAAAAAAGTTATAAAATATTAAAAATAAAAATGCACATCGCACAAAATATAAATTTATATTATTAATATATAAATATGTAAAAATTTGTGATTCAAAATATTATGAACATGATTTTTTAATATATCAAACATATGTTTAATATGTTTTAGATTATAAATATTAGATTTAAATATATTTTTTTATAAGATCTCTATTATTTTTATTTTATATAAATTTAATAAATATTATAGTATATGAGATATAATATATGTTTATCTGTTAATAATATGATAATATAATAATTAATTAGAATACAATTTTTTATGTTTTCAGTGATATGTATTTATAATTTTTTTAATTATATAATATATGTAATATTTGGTCAAACTTTGAAAATTTTGACCATTGAAAAGTCAAATCAGCCACTTGAAGTGGGACGGAGGGAGTATAATATAGTAAATTTTTTTATAGAAAAAATTTGATAAGAAAAACTATAATCTTCGGGGAGTGAGGAGGCCGAAGATACTGAGGGTGCCGAGTAGTTTAGGATTTTCATCTTTGTAGTTTTTTATTTATCTCAGCCTTACAAGGCTTCTTTGTAAACTTTTGGCCTTCAAAACTTGGTATTTATACACTTTGCACCTTTATTTGTTTCTCGTGTTTAATTCGAACATAAACAATAAACTTCCGCATGACTTGTAAAGGTTTATCGAAACTTAATATTATCATTGAAATGAAGATAACAGGAAACAATATATAATAGAGAGAACCAAGTTCTCCAACTTAAACAAGTCTAGCCCCCAAGGCTTACAAATCTATAGGTAAATATTTAAAATGCTTAGGCCTCAAGGCTTTCAATCAAACGTGAGAAATCCTCAAGTTGGCAGCTGTAACATCCCACATCGAATAGAATATGTGTGTTTGGGTCCTTTATAAAGACAAGTTAATAACTAATGTATACCTAAAATTGCTAGCTTTTTATGGGCTGACCTGTGGTGGGTTGTTGGGCCCGGTATGCGTTAAGTTGTGGTCTTGGGTTATTATAGCAGCATTCCAGCTTCTTGAGATTTCAACCCCTTCAAAGGTTTGGAGCTTGTATGCACCTTACCCTGTGACTTCCTTCACTTGGTATGGTCCTTCCCAATTTGAAGCTAACATGCCTTTGGGACCAGCTCCAGATACCTCGATCTTTCACATGACTAAGTCTCCTTCGTGGAAGAACCTTCCCTTAACTCTGAGGTTGTAATAGAAAGAAGCTTTCTTTTCGTTCTCTACAATTCTGGCACTGGCTTCATCGCGTAGCTCATCTATCAAGTCTAGAGCCAACTTCATGCCTTCCTCATTGGTGTCAATCTGAAACTCCTGCACTCTTGGCGACGTCTGAGTAATTTCCACGAGCACCACTGCCTCAGCCCTGTAGGCTAGTTGAAAAGGTGTTTCCCCTGTTGAAGCCTTACAAGTAGTTATGTATGCCCATATGATTGAGAGTAGTTCGTCAACCCAAGTCCCTCGAGAATATTCAATCCTCTTTTTGAGACCGTCTAGGATAATTCTGTTGGCAACCTCAGCTTGCCCATTTGACTGTGGATGAACTACTGAAGTGAAGCATAGTTCAATGTTATAGTTTCCATAGTACTCTACAAAGTCCTTGTTGTTAAAATGAGTTCTGTTGTCCGTCACTAGGATTCTGAGTAACCCATACCTGCATATAATATTTTCCCAGAAGAATTGGGTTACATTCTTAGTGTCAATCTTGGTCAAAGGCTTGGCTTCTATCCACTTGGTGAAGTAGTCAATGGCGACAATGAGGAACTTCCTTTGTGCACTATCCATAGGAAACAGACCTAAGATATCCACTCCCCACATAGTAAAGGGGAGTGGGGAGTTGATGAATGCAGCATCTCAGGGGGCTACCTAACGATGAATGCAAATATTTGGCAGCGATCACACTTCTTAACATAACCTTTAGCATCTTTAAGTATCTCAAGTGAATAAAATCCTAGCCTCATGATTAATGAGTAAAAGCCCTGCTTACAAGGTGCTGGCCACATACACCTTCATGAACTTCCCTTAGGGCAGCTTCAGCCTCATGGGGTCTCAGATACTTCAAGTAGGGTATCACATACAACTTCTTGTAAAGTATTCCTTCTATGATGGTATACTTTAAAGATCTCACTAATAGCTTGCATGCCTCCATGGGGTCAGTTGGTATTTTTTCCATTTCCAAGTAGAGTTTGATGGGATCCATCCAACATGCTCTCAGCCCAATCGGGGTTACTAGTTTAACATCAATGCTCGGGGTCTTCAAGACTTGGAAATAAACACTGCCAGAGTAATTCTCAATCTCTAATGATGCAAATTTAGACAATGCATCAGCCTTCACATTCTCCTCTCTCGGCATATACTCAAAGTGACATTCTTCAAACTGTATGGCTTGAGCTTTAACAATTCTCAAATATTTCATCGTAGTCTCTTCACGGGCCTCAAACTCCCCATTTACTTGAGAGATTACTAGCCTTGAGTCGCCACATACTTTCATGTTTTTCACCCTCAGGGCTCTGGCCAGGCCAAGCCCAGCTATCAAAGCTTCGTATTCTGCCTCGTTATTTGTAGTTGAAAAATCCAACTTGATTGCATATTTGACAATAAACCCATCCGGGCTTTGCAAAACTAGGCTAGCTCCATTATTTTTTGTTTTTGAAGCTCCGTCAGAAAAATCACCCATTATTCTTTGAGTTCTTCCTTTCTTTCTTCCTCTTTTTCTTTCTTATTTCCAATTTATTTATTCTCATATTGCCCCTCCACCCGACTTCTTGGTTGTGAATGGTACATTCAACCATGAAGTCAGCTAGAGCCTGGGCCTTGATGGCCGTTCTCGGCTTGTATTAGATTTCGAACTCTCCAAGCTCAATGGCCCATTTGATTAGCCTTCCACTGGCCTTGGGGCTGTGCAATATGTTTCTCAGGGGCTAGTCTGTCAAGACTTCAATAACATATGTCTGAAAGTACAGACGTAGCTTCATTGAAGCCATTATCAATGCTATTACAAACATCTCAATCTTTGAGTAGTTCAACTCTGCACCATGAAGAATCTTATTGACATAATAAACGGGTTTCTGAATCTTGGCTTCCTCTTTTACAAAAACAACACTCAGGGCTGAGCTAGAGATAACAAGGTACAGGTATAGTACTTCTTCATGTGTTGGTTTGACAAGCAATGGTGGCTCAGCCATATACTTCTTCAACTCCTCAAATGCTGATTGGCTCTCGTCACTCCATTCAAAGTTCTTGACCTTCTTGAGGGCCTTAAAGAAAGGCAGGCACTTTTCTTCGGACTTCGATATGAAGCGACCCAGGGCTGCTACCCTTTCCGTGAGCTTTTGAACATCTTTCACTATCTTAGAGGGCTTCATGTCCAAGATTGCTCGAATCTTATCAGGATTGGTCTCAATGCCTCTTTTGGAGACCATAAAGCCTAGAAATTTTCTAGACCCCACTCCAAATGCACACTTGGTTGGGTTCAACATCATCTTATGGGTTCTTAGAACTTTGAATGCCTCTCTTAGGTGTTCGAGAAGGTCGGCCTTGTCTAGGATTTTGACCAACATGTCATCAACATAAACTTCCATGGTCTTACCAATTAAGTGCCCAGCTGTGACATCAATCAACGTGTCTATCCTTGGCAAGGGGAAACAGTCATTTGGGCAAACATTATTCAGTCTGTGAAGTCCACACATATCCTCCACTTTTCATTGGCCTTCTTGACCATCACAAGGTTTGCTAACTATTCAGGGAACTGAATTTCTTCAATAAACCCGGCTTCCAACAGCTTCTCCACTTCTTGTTTAATGGCGTCTTGCCTTTAAGGAGCAAAATTTCTTTTCTTCTACTTGACTGCTATCCTTTTAGGATCCACATTCAACCGATATGTTATGAGTTTAGGGTATATCCCTGGCATGTCGACGGCTGTCCAAGCAATGACATCTCTGTTGTTTTGCAAGAACTGAACCAGATGTTGTTTCAGGTCCTTGGGGAGTGAAGTCCCAACATATGTCACTTTCTCATGATATAGAGGATCTAGGGGAATGGGCTCTAAGTCATTTGCGGGCTTCCCCTCCTTTCTTCTTGATTTCTGACATCCATGTCTTCGATGGGGAGGACCTGCCCCCAGTGCCTTCAGGCTTCAAGGCGGCCACGTAACAACTTTTGGCCATTTTTTGATCTCTTCTCTTCTCCCACTCCATTCCTAGTTGGGAATTTGAGTTTCAGATGGTATGTAGAAGTTATCGCCTTGAAGGCATGCAACCCAGTCCTCCCAAGGATTGCATTGTAGGTAGTGTTTGCCTTGATAATTAGGAAATTCAATATTTGGGTAGATTGTCGAGGTTCTTCACCCGTAGTCATAGGTGATTATATAATCCCCTCAATCTGAGATTCTACTCCATTGAAACTATAGATAGACATGTTAGAGGGGGTCAGTCGCGAACGTTGTATCCCATTTTCACAAAAGCATCATAAAACAAGATATTTACAGATGACCCATTGTCTACCAAGACTCTTTTTACAGGAAAATTTTCTATGACGGGGGTGATCACCAATGAGTCATCGTGGGGGAATTTCACCCCTTCCAAGTCAGAATCATCAAAGGACAAAGAGACCTCAGTCCTTGCTCTCTTAAGAGGCTCTCCTACAATGCTCATTACCTCTCGGGCATAAGTCTTTCTGGAATTTTGGGAGTTACCTGTAGCGGTTGGTCCCCTTGAAATTACATTGATCACAGGCCCACGGGGCTGATTATTTCTTTCTTTGGGGTTTGAGTCACTTCGTTTGTCATTGTAACCTCTGTCATTTCTAGCACCATCCTTGGTGTATTTGTTCAACCTTCATCTTCTAATCAGAAACTCGTTCTCATCTTTTAATTGACGACACTCATCAGTATTGTGTCCCACATCACTATAGAATGGGCAGTAAACGTTCTTATTTCTCTTTTCAGGATCAGCCCTTAGTGGCTTAGGCCATCGAAGGTCCTTGTCCTTCACAATATCCATCAATATTTGGCTCCGGGCTGTGTTTAGCCTTGCATACTCAGTGAACCTTAATCCTCCTTTCTTCTTGGAGTCATTAGCATCATCACTCTTCGCATACTTGGCATCCACCGTATACTCGGTATCACTGGCTCGCTTCTTAGAGTAGGTGTTCGAGACTTAAAACTCTTGGCCTTTCCTCATACTCTCTTCAGCCTTGATATACTTTACAGCTCTCTCCTAGAGCTCATTCATACTCTCGGGGGCCCTCTTGGCTAACGATCTCCTGAAATTCTCGTCTGAAGTCCCTTGTTGTAAGGCTATCATGACTACCTTCTGGTGTAGATCGGGGACCTTCAAAAATTTCTTAGTGAATCTGTTCATATAGTCCCTTAATGACTCATTTTCCCCCTGATGTATATTTATGAGTGAAGGTGAGCTCTTCTCATGAGTTTTGCTGCTGATAAACTGACCAATGAAGGCCCTACTCAAATCTTTGAATGACCCAACATAGTTGGGGGATAGATGACTATACCATTTGTGTGCCATACCGCTCAGGGTTTGAGGGAACGCCCAACACTTGACAGCATCGTTAACAGGTTGCAACAATAGTACATTTGAGAACGTGAGAACATGGTTTGAGGGGTCTCTAGTCCCATTATAGGCATTGATAGTGGGCATCTTTCACTTTCTTGAGATTTTTTCGTTCATAATCTCTTCCATGAAGGGATGTACTAGATCATCTGAATCTTCAAGTGGTAACAAGTCTTGGGGATCAATCCTATCATGACTTAACCTTACTTGTTTTTTAATTAGGGGCTCATCCAGATCTATCACAGGTGCATTCCTTGTTGACCTTCCAGCCCCCTCAACTCTGAGGCGATGTCGCCTTGTTAATTCCCTTTCCAAGTCTCTCCTCAGTCGTTGGACTTTGGCTTCATGAGCACGTATCCTTTCTTGAAGGTTTACGGAGTCAGTTTTTTGAGGCCCTCGGGGTTGGGTACTCCTCCCTCCAAGGGGCTCCTTGCCGGGTCGCCTCCTTCGAAGTTTAACATCCTTGTCAGAGGACTCCTCATCATCAGTAGAGTAAGGTCCAAAGAAATCCCGATTCCTTTATTGTGAGGTATAGTGGGGCAGCAGCCCTTACTCA
The DNA here is from genome assembly GCA_028671895.1 of Oenanthe sinensis. Lineage (NCBI taxonomy): Eukaryota > Viridiplantae > Streptophyta > Magnoliopsida > Apiales > Apiaceae > Oenanthe > Oenanthe sinensis. The sequence goes on along the minus strand of CM053803.1, from coordinate 21,629,036 downwards.
TAAGATGGCTCATAGTTTCTCGGGAGTCCATAGCGAGGGTCGGGTATTCCAGCAGACGAGACGTGCAAGGTAGGAGGAACGATAAAAGTTGTACTAAGGGATGTAATTACCTGGAGTGGAGGAACCGAAGCATGGATAGATACATCGGGGTTGGAAGGATGAACGACGATGCTTAAAGGTCCGGTATGCCGTGTACTTGCTTCAGGGTCCTCAATGGAGGTGGTTGGAAAAATAGCTCCTTGTTCCCGCGGCGTGGCAGAGGAAACGTTGGTGTCAACAACGGTGGTAGGGACTTCTCCTTCGAGGGTGTTCGTGGTACTTCGTTTTCTTGCCATAGTTGTTATTAGTTTCCCACAAACGACGCCAAATGTTACAGATTAAAAACTAGGTCGTCTTTAATGTGTAATTAATGCTAGGGTTTGGGGAAGATTCGAGTTTTAATGGCTATGTTAACGTTTCATGATTATCTCAGGTCCTCGTTAATTACCTACGTATCTTAATGAGTGTGAGAATTAAGTCAATAATGTAGTTCTAATGTTGAGGGATTAGGCCGTTTATATAGGCGCACGAGAGTATTGGAGTTAGATTAAGGTTAGGAGACTTGATGGCCAAGTCTCCTAGTGAGGTTAAGTTGTTGTAACCTTTCAGGAATGAGGGCCCTCGTTGGACTCTTCCCACGTTAGGATTTCTAGATCTTTCTAGGATAAGGGTCCTCAATGGGCTTCTTGGGCCTTTACTAAGCCTCTATTAACTAATTATGAAATTAATAGATAATAAAGACTTCATGGGCCTATGGCTTCAACAAAGCTTGTGGGCTGGACTTACAACTCCAATTGATCCTTGAATTACAAATCCAGTTGATCATATGATTTATTTTCCTTGTTCGTTTCATAGTCTCAAGTCCTTGGATCATGCTATGTCTAATAAATGAAATAATAAATGTTATATTTATTATTTCATTAGGGTTATTTTTTTACCCATATCAGTTTACCTCATATAATTACAAATAGGGTAAAAGAAATTTAAAGTTAACTTTAGATAAATTACCTAAAGTCACCAGCATTTTAAGTATGTATAAAAAATGGATGATATTTTTGTAATAATAGAATCTACCCCCTATATTTACAAAAATAACCTTGATATTGTATTGTAATGAATTTTAACTTTAGAGAGTTATCTAAAGATAATTTTAAGATTCTTAAACCTTACAAATATGCACCTGTGCATTTGTATATTTGTATGATTTTTTTTTTGAACTTCAGGTAGTTACCTAAAGTCACTTTCGGGAATATGAAGCCCAAAATTAATAATTTTTTATTAATATAAATATAGTTGCAGTCCTTATCAAGTTAAAAAATGTGGCTTTATTATTATAAATGAATTTTGTGATATAAACCATTTAAAACTCTAGCAAATTTTGTATTATAACTGAACTATTATATTAAATACATTGCAATACAAGTTTTCGTAAAAAAATTAATTTAGCCTAGGTATAAATTATTTATAATTTTCATTCTCTGTATAACAACTAACATGGTTAGGTGATTAGGGGTGAAAACGAGTCGAATAAATGCGAATAGTAGTATGATAGAGATTCGGCTCGAATTTATAGTTATTCATTCAGATTCGGTCCGGATTCGAATTAAAATTTTAATATTTTGTTCAGATTTGACTCGAGTTCGAATATCAATATTCGTATTTGATTCGGCTCGACTCGAATAGATACTGAACTACTCATTTTAATGTATTCAAATTCGAATACATATATAGTAATTTTATAAAATTAAAAATACTCGAATAAAATTCACTAAAAATTAAAATGTGATAACTTAGTAGATTATTATTTTAATATAAATATTATATATTCTATATAATAATATATACAACTTACGAATTCGAGTCGAATACGTATAATAAATATGTATTCGAGTACTTTAAAATTATTCGAATTACTCAAAATAAATATGACCGAATATCAGAGTGGTAAGATCCGACTCGGTATTCGTTCGAATTATAAAATAAGATTCGAATTCGCTCATTTTTTATACAAATACGAATTATATTCGTTTTTGACGAGTCGAATCCGGGTTCGAATTCGGATTACTCGGATTCGTTTTCAGCCCTATATGTGATTATTTAATAGATACTCCGTAATATTGATTTTATAGTCATATGACTCGTATATGTATTATGTATAAATAAAATCCATATCATGAAGGCTAGTGAACCACGTAATTTTGGTATATAACTACTGATTATTAATGAATCAATATATCTAATGTGAGCGCAATGAGATAGTTTAAGTGGTAAGAACTTATTTTTTGTCGTCTCATGTCCTTGTATAGTCGAATCAAGCAATTAGGCATTTCGTGAATTCATAATCGGCCAACCTTGATATTTAATGACAGACGCGACTAGTGTTGGTTAGTTAATTATCCATATTTGTTAGGGACTTTTGCACTCTTATTTATTACAACTGAATTAATTCATGGTTAAAAATGCTGCAAATAATGGACTACGTGATCTATTTGCGTCTTAACGAGGATTTAAACATATTAATCGCAAAAAATTAACGGAAGATTAATAGTGACCCGCCGGGGCTTAAAAAACTGATGAGGCCGACGAAATTACATTTATAAGATCGAAAAAGTTACTATTGAAGATGAGCTTAATTTTTTTATAAAAATATTATAAAACTGTTGTGAAGCGCGTAAATTAGTAAACAAAATTAAGTGTTTTCAGAAGTTATAGATGGATTAGATGGCGAACTTATCGGAATTGAACAGTTAGCTAACCATCTAATCAATCATATGTTTAATTGTTGGAGTGTAAGCGTATACATCGCTGGTTTGAAGATAAATGTATGACGCCTGGTGAAATATATACATCACATTTAAATTTTGGTATTTGAATTTGTCTATTACTTGTACATCTTTTTTGTTTTTTACATCAAGAAAAAACTCGCTGTGGATGCTCAGGAAATTTAGGCCAAAAATTTAATTTTAGTGATACTTTATTTACTTGTTACTCAACAATCAACTTTATCATTTAACTTGTAACCCGTGTAAAATAAGAGATATATTAATAAATTATATATTAATTATTTTATATGATTTAAATATTTAATTTAATGGAGTAATTTATTTTATTATTAATTTTTTATATGTTATTTATATATTATTATGATATTTTTTTATTTTAATATTAATGAAATATGATTAAGAGGTTGTAATTTTAAATAAATTAAAAAGTGGTGATAAAATTGAGTTAAATGTTAGTACAATTATATTAAATAAAAATTATATTATAATATTATTCTTAAAATAGAAATTATATGTTATAATTTAAATATAAAATAAATATTACCCGTAAGCAGTTGTATAAAATGAGGATTACATCGTTGATAGAATTGTATGTATAATATATATAGTATAAATAGATTATTTTATATAATTTAAATATTTAATTTAATATGTTAATTTATTTTATTTTAATATTAAGAAGGAAGATTGTAACATTATTCTTAATATAGAAAATATATACTATAATTTAAATATAATATAATATTACGCGTGAACAATTATATAAAAAGAGTATTACACCAGTGATAGAGTTGTATGTATAATATATAGTATAAATTAATTATTTTATATGGTTTAAATATTTAATTTAATATGATAATTTAATTTATTTTATTTTATTGTTAAGAAAGAGAACTACATTGATGATAGAGTTGTATGTATAATATATCTATTTTAATAGAGTTATATGTATAATATATTTGTTTGATATAGTATATTCTAATTAAAATCTAATTAAAAAATATGTTTGAAGTTGAGTAGAACATTCATGACGAGACTATACCAGACGGACGACCGATCGATCAAACATTCGCCACTTTGGCTTTAATAATATAGTATAGATTAATCATATAATTTTATTGGCTTATAAGAACATCTCCAGCCATAGATTCATGTAAGCTATATTAGTCTACATGGCATGAAATATAGATATTTTCTAAAATATTTGTCACTCCAAGGATGCACACCTGTTAGTTATAATTATAGATATCCTTAATTGTTCTTCTATATTTATTGAATCTCTACCCATCTTCTAAATACATCCACGTCATCTCTCGCTCAAAATTTTACAACTTTCTGTACTATCCATTTAATTTTTAACATAAATTAATATTATTTTAAATATAGCTATTCATTATAATTTATAACTAATACCATTGGAATACAATCCCTTACATGTTCAGCAAATTTTAGATAATCTCTTACATGATATATATTAGGTAAAATATACACTACTCCAACCATGAAACATGTTCTCTAAAATTATAGATATCCTCCATTCCGGCTTCTATATATGTTAAGATTGTAGCTATGTAATATCTTGTATTGTTTTAGAATAATAAAATAGATTGATTAAAAAAGGATTAAAATTAGATAAATATTAGGAATTAGAATAATTGTTTTCGAATATAGGTATGATTTTAATCATAGTAGGTTTTAGTATAGGGTTTTAAAACATTATATATTGATTCAGATCTCCTCATTTTTTTCATATTTTTTTCGAGCTACCAAAAATAAATAGTTGCAAATCGCTCTCGATACATAAATTCTTATTCTTTTTCTTCGTCTTTGATAATAAATTCGTAGGATTTCCCTAATACAAATCAGCTATCTTGTGAAATTCGTAGTAAATTCATCGTAAGTCGGAATTCAGTGATTCTGGACTTTTTGGAAATGTCTTTTTGTTCTCTACAACTTTCGTACTTTAATTTTTTCGAGAAAACATCGTTTGGAGGGCCAAAACAATCAATTACAGATCTGGGCAGATTTGGGATCATGGCGACATTCGAAGTTTGAGACGTGATGTTTTTTATTGGGTATTCAGTATTGAATATATGTTTAGAATGATGTAAATTATTTGATTGCGTAACTGAGGTAAGTAACTATTCGTTGCTCCATATTATTATGTAAGTGTTAGGTCCCGAAATATCGTAGAAGGGAGATTGAAAATGATACTTACAATAATTTAATTTTTTTTCGGATTTTGCGGATAAATAAATTATTGATTCAAAGTGGGTTTGGCTATTTGTAGTGTTTAGGAGAGATTCTTACTAATTTTCTGTGTGTCTGAATAAATCAATTTGGTTCAAAAAAATTATCAAGAAAATAAACGGGACAAGATTCGGGGAATATATCTTTTATATATATACTCGGAGGTCGCTACACCCAGCTAAAAATATAATGGGTTTCCGAAGAACAAAATGAGTTCTTATCTACTAACACAAAAATATAAAACTCAGTTCCTATGCATATATATCTAAATCAGTACAAGGAAAAGTTGGGTCCGTAGGGAGTGATATCTAGGATCCCTGAGCAATTTTCATTAAGAAATCAGGTCCTAATATCTGACCAGAAGCAAGGTATGAGTGTGTATAAATTATATATTTTTGCTTCCGGCCATGACTGATTCTCTCTATTATTTTTATGTTTAAGAAGACTACTCTGAAAATGAGTGGATGCCCTCTATTTATATTTTGTAGACTTGAGTTTAAATAAAGTCGCTGATTAAATTTGATTGGTTAGGAGCTTGGGGGCGTATACACTAAAGGCTTGATAGTGCCTATTCTTGGAGGTGCCTGAAGCCTTGGAGGCGTTATTAGCCTCGAATGTGCTTCCTATATTAACCCAGGTAAATGGCTTCAGGGCGCTTTGATTTACATATAATAAAATATAAGCTAAAATGCTAAGATGCGCTGCTGCTTCATTGCGCTTATACTCATACATGTTGGATGCGTTTTTCATATGTCAAATCTTGGTGATGATATATTCACATGGTCAAAGTGCAATTTGATCACTGCACTTTGACCCTCTATTCATTCTTTGACTGAAGGTCACCAACTTCTACTTTCTGTACCAAAGTCTTATCACATTACACCATGTACCATGAGCTATTTCCGTTCTTCGATTGTAGTTTAGAAACTTTCACTTTTCATACTAAAGTTGTGACACTTTACACCCCACACCCTTTAAGCTGTTTGGTTGTTTAGATATAGCCTCTACAAATCACTTTTTATACCTTAATAAATAAACGTTCTTTCTTGGTATGTTCTTCAACTTAACAATTTTTCTATAGATAATACTCAGATTCCTTTCACAAACCGTTGACACCTAGTGCAACTGGTCTGGTTCACAGATGACAACTTTGATCCAGATCTTCGTATTATTGCCTTAAGTACATTGTTAAGTTTGCAGCAACTTCATTGCTTTTAACACTGACTGTCAATAAATATTAGTACTTTCACTGGAATCTTTTCTGATACTTAGACAACGTCTTCATTACTACCATAATCTTGAATACTTCATTCTCTGTTCTTCACTAACACTTGAACATATAAACAAACTTTTTTCAGTGAGTATAACTTCAAGACTGCAACTGTCTTTTTTAACCTTTGTCTTTACCCTGTCTTCAATTCTTCTAGTTTCATATGCTTCAAACATTGTCTATCTTCAATACATGCTAATACACGGAAATCTTCTAGTGACACTTGTACACTGAATCTTCAACACTTCTGAAACCCTGAAAGTCTTTACACATTATTCTTCACTGAGTCATGAACATATTAATGAACTTCTTTCAGTGACCTTTGGTAGACTTCAAAACTTCTTTTTAATTTCTTGATTCACTGTATCTCCCTTATCTTCATTTCTTCCTGATTTCTGCGTAGACTAGTATTATTTACCTGTCAGTGGTGAGTTATCACGACTTCTGTTCATACAGATTCACAATCTCACCAACAGTAAGTACCTATTCGTTGCTCCGTATTATTATGTAAGTAACTATCTGGTGCTCCGTATTATTATGTAAGTAACTTTCTATTTCTTGGTATTATTATGAAACATGTTTTGTATTGTTAGATTACTTGTCATCAACTATTTGTTTCGAATATCGTATATAGTATATTGATATGTGATTAATAAGAAAAGAATTTTCAGAAATCCTCAATCTTAGTCGCATGAAGAATAAGATGCAAGCACTGGCAAAGTATGACATAAGAATAAGAATAAGATCCCGGTCACTGTGAAAGTATGACATAAAGTATAAGATCACAGCCACTGGAAAAGTGTAACATAAAGAATAAGATCATGGCCACTGAGAAAGTATGACATAAGGATAAGAATCAGATTCCGGTCACTGGGAAAGTATGACATAAAGTATAAGATCCCGGCCACTGGAAAAGTGTGACCTAAAGTATAAGATCCCGACCACTGGGAAAGTATGACATAAAGTATAAGATGTCAGTCATTGGCAAAGTGTGACATAAGAATAAGATTGTAATATCCCGTAATTTTTTAGATTAATAAAATATATTAATAATAATAAAAAGGATCATCAGATTATACTTCATTGAAAAGATCTCCCACTGCTTTATTTTCTCCACCATATTTAGAGATTTTCTTTTTCTTTCCTTCTTCTAATCATTCGTGTATTGTTAATTATAATACAAATAATATAGTGTAGCTTCCATATCTTTTTAATATAATATCATCTTCATTATTGTTGGATCAAATCAAGCCTACCTTGTACTAAATGTTTGTCTTGTTTAAGCATTTCTAGATTCTCTATACTAGGGCAAATGACTTAATTTATATCATGTATCTTTGTAGTTAGAAGCATATTTCTAATGTAGTCTCAAAGTGTAAATATTGTAAGTCAAAAATAAAGAATGGTAGAAGATTTCAGTTGGTGAATCATGCACCAAATCTAGAAGACTTTGGCAGAATAAGAAGTTACAGAATGAAATTATTTCTAAGTCAAGAACCCAATCGAGAAGTCAGCCTGGTAGAGAAGTCAAGAAATGAATGGTTAGAGAAGTCAAGAAAAACAAGTCAAGAAGTACTCAAATTGAAGCTATTCGATAAGTCAAAAAATTGAAGCTAGTCAAGAAATTGAAGCTATTCGAGAAGTCAAGAAATGTGAGCTATTCGAGAAGTCTTTCTAGAAGTGAAAGACAATGTAATCATGTCAATCGAGAAGTCTAGTCTAATCGAGATGACATCAAAGAACTTCATGTGTTCGAGAAGTCTAGCCAATCGATAAGTGATCAAGCAAAGGACTAATTGAGAAGTCTCTTGAGTACTCTACTGTGTAACATACTCCAAGAGTTCTCGAATGATAGCAATACTGAGTATTCGAATGTTTCAAATGAGCTAATTTCAAGAAAACTTGCATAAGAACAAGACACACACATATTGAAGCTCTATCATTACAGGATCAGTCAAACCTGGAATGATAGAGACAAGTCTACAACGAAGCTTAGAAGAAGAAAAAGACAAATGACAGAAGGGATAAGGCTGGAAGCAAAATAACTGTCATAGTATGTGTTAGCTAGAAATGGATAGTAGTCAAATGTAAAGTTGTTTTTGTCTATTTCTAATTTTAGCTTAACTGATTAGTGAGTGCATGTGTCAAGTGACATGTTGTCTATATAGCATTGTACAGCCTCATTAGTTAGATGTGAGTTGAATGTTTTGTTAAAGTATTCATACCTTGTTTTTTCTAAGAACAAGAAGCTGAAATTTACTTTGAATTTCAGATTGTAGCAAGTTCATTCTAATACACAATTAGATTGAAAGTTAATTCTATGTGTTCTTTATATTTCCGCATTTATAATTAAGTAAACACATGTGAATTGATAAAGCTACAAACACAACCAAACATATCATCTTGTGGTAAGAAGAAAAAGAATTTGAAGGTATACATTCACCCCCTCTGTATACTTCTATAACTCTAATTCCTAATAAGTGGTATCAAAGCTAAGACTGTTGACATACAAACAGTAAAAAGATCAAGATGAGTTCACAGAAGCTAAACAATATCAAGATTCTTCCATTTGACAGAGAACACTACATACTATGGAAAAAGAAGATGTTAACATTCATCAAGACTGCAAACTACATGTATCCTGAAATCTTGAAGAATGGACCATTCATGCCAGTAACACTTGCTCCTGAAACAACTAGTGGCTCAGAAGTGATATCAGCCATATGGGTACCAAAAGATCCATCTCAGTACACTAACACTGAAAGAGAAAGAGTGGATCTTGACAGCAGTCTCATGCTAATCCTAACTGAGTCTCTAGACATGGTCGTGTATAGCAATGTTGTCAACTGCACCACTTTCAAACACATTTTGGAAACCATAAAGCTACTATGTGAAGACACAATGGAAGTAAAAGAAAATCAAAGACAACTGTTGGTCTCACAATATGAAACATTTATGTCAAAACCAAATGAAGGCATAACTGAGGTCTTTAAGAAATTTAACAAACTAATCAATGAAGTGCAGTTACATGGAAAGGCCTATGAGATAAAAGAAAAAAAATTGAAGTTTTTACTAACTCTTCCAGAGCACTTGGAGCATAAAATTGATGTTATAAGAGAAGGAATAGATTTAACAAAACTTCCATTGGAAACTCTGTATGGAATATTAAAGCATATGAATTGGAGTACTTTCAAAAGAAGTCCATTCTAGGAAATAGAGGAAAAATGGTAAATGTCTCTAGTGCTCTAATTGTCAAAGAACCAATGAAGGTGGAAAAAGCTGGTACAAGTCAAAAATTGATGTATGAGTAAAGTTTTGAAAAAGACAAAGAAGAGCAGGAATCTGTCAAAAGTGAGTCTGAGGAAGATGAGTTATACACTCTTGAAGAGCTTGAAAGCATGGACAACAAATCTATGGCTTTCATGGCTAGAAAGTTTGGAAATTTGAGGTTTAAGAAAAACAAAAGTTTCAAGCTAAAACCAAATTTTGGATCTTCAAGTAAAGGCAAGGCTCCCAAAGTAACTTCAAAGGAGGTTAAAAGACTGGATCTGTTGAAAGGTCAAAGATAAGGTGCTAAAACTATGATGAATTGGGACACTTTGCTACTGAGTGCAAGAAACCAAAAGTAGTTAAAAACGGCAAAGACTACTTGGAGTTGGAAGCCAAGTATGAAGCCCTGTTAAAGAAGCAAACTGGTAGAGTATATATTGCTGAAGGTATATGCTGGGATGATACTGATGAAGAATATGGAAATTTGGCCCTCATGGCTAAATCAGATGAAGGAGCATCAACCTCAACAAGTCAGGTACCAATCATAACTTCCATTGACATGTCAAAGTCTCAATATAAGAAAACTGTGGAAGAATCAAGTGTTGAAATGTTTAATATTCATACCAATATGAATGCTGCTTATGAAGAAATTAATAGACTGTTAAAAGCCAATGATGAACTGAAAGTTAAAAATGAACAGTTAGAATTATCCTTGATTGACAAGCAATCCATGAAACAAGAGAATGAATTCTTAAAGAACAAATTCACTTACTTAGAACATATTAAGAAATTCCTGAGAGTTCAAATCTTTGAAAATGAATTGAAGATAAAGGCCTATCACAACTCATCTGTAACACTACAAAATTTTCATGAGAAACACCAAGAGAATTCTAAGGTTGGAGTTGGGTTTAACTATGCCACTCTTGAGAAGAAAAAATCTATATCAACAAAAGGCAAGAAAACTGAGTTTGTTGGAAATCCTCTTATTTTGAGAAATATTAAAGCTATAATTTTTAAGAAAGCAACTGTTGAGTTTGATGAAGTCAGTATGGTCATCAAACAACAGTTGAGTGATGAGGATAAACTAACAGCTAAAAGTGATGTGCCTTCTATTGAAATAGAAGAGCCAGTAGTCAAGGCCAAGTCCATCCCTGTTAAAACAGAATTAAAAGAAAATGTCCAGAAAAATGATACCATGCATGTTAAAAAGAAAAAGGCAAATAGAAATGGTAAAGTAGGCATCAACATCCATTTATAGATGTCATTTGTACTTAGAAGATTTTCAGAAGAAAATAAAACTAGAGTCTGGATGCAAATCAAAGTTTGGAAGTCAATCGGGGTCTATAGACTATCAGAGTCTATAGTCTATCAGAGACTGAAGATCATCAGAGTCTGAAGTCTTTCAGAGTCTATAAAACTGAAGCTATATTTGGAAGGTGATAAACAGAAAGGAAAAACTTCGAAGATAAAGATATTTATATTGCAGATATGTTTTGGGAAGGAAAGAGAATTATAGAAGGAAACTGTCAACTAATAATTAGGAATTCTATTCTTATTGTAATTTGATTTTCTGTTATTAGTTGATAGGCAGCTCTCTATATAAATATTCTATGTAACCTAATATTATTGTCGAATTTTGTGAGAGCATAGAGATAGAGAGAGTTGTTGTGAAAACACAGAGAAGCTACTAGGGTTTATGTACACTATATAAGAGTTTGTATTCAATATTATTTAATACAAACACTAATATTTTTATTCTCTGAGTTTTGATCTTCGTTAAAATAATTCAAGTTTGATTCTTCAGTAATTGATTGAAACTAAGTTGAAAATATCACATAAGTATTCAATCTATCTTCTATTTGTGTAACAGAGAAAACAATTGGTATCAGAGCATACTTTTTAAAATCGATCAAAGATGTCTAGAAATAATGATGACAATTCTAAGATTCCTATGCTTAAGAGAAACGAATACACCCACTGAAAGGTTAAGATGTTGCAGCATCTGGAAGCTACAGACCCTGACTATCTTGACAGGATTCATGATGGACCCTATGTGCCCTCAAGGCTTGTTCCTCAAACCATTGAAGAAGGAAAAATAATTGAAGAGCACTTTGTCAACAAACCAAAGGTTGAGTGGTCAAAGGAGCACAATGAGAATGTTCTTAAGGAAGCAAAGGTCAAAAACATTCTATTTAACAGTTTGGACTCTGTTCTTACAAACTGTGTCATATCATGCAAAACTGCTAAGGAGATGTGGACAAAACTTGAAGTGCACTGTAAAGGGATTACATATGTCAAGAAGAATGCAAGGTCTCTGCTAATTCAAGAGTATGAGTATTTTGAGGCAAAATTTGGGGAATCTATTACTGAGATGTATGATAGGTTCACAAAACTCCTGAATGAGATGGCTATACTTGGTAAGGTTTATGATTTTGAAGATAAAACGCCAAGTTTCTGAGAACTCTTCCTCAAGAGTGGGATAATAAAACAACAACCATAAGGGAAACAAGGGATTTGGATGAAATCTCCTTGGAAGAATTGTATGGCAGACTCAAAACATATGATCTAGAGATGCAACAGAGAAAGAACAAGAAGTCTGTGAAAGAAAAATCCGTAGCTCTCTTGATGGAGTCTGAAAGAGAACAATAGGAAGAACCCAAAGAATTAAGAGTTAAAGAATCAAAGAAGAAGGGTAAGACTATTGTTGAATCAGAGTCTACTAAGATAGACTCTAATTCTGAAGATGAGATTGATCTGAGTCAAATGATGACTATGTTTGCCAAGAATTTCAAAAGGATGAAATTCAGCAAAAGAACTGGAAAATTCAGCAAAAGGTCATCATTCAAGAAGGAAGATGAAAAGGTTGAGAAGAGCAAAAGCACCATAATCAAGCTTGACAAGGCAAAACTCAAGTGTTTCAACTGTGGAATATTGGGGCACTTTCCTAGTGAATGTAGAAAAGTAAAAAAGTCAAGGCAAAGGAAAGGCACTTCTCTCAACAGAAAAGGATTTGACAGATTCAAGCTCAAAGGATGAAATAGATTATGATAATCTTGCACTGATGGCATTCTCCTCAGAAAAATCAGAGTCTCCCACTGGTACATCATCTCTGAAGACTCAGGTATCAATATTTTCTCCAGAATCCTTACTCAATTTAGACTCTGATGGTATGAAAATTGTTCAAAGTGAGATTAATAAGATAATGACAAACTGTAGGTCCCTCACTAATGACAATGATAGGTTAATAGAAGAAAATTTAACCTTGACAAGTAGGAATAATAATTTAGAGTCTGAATTAGTGTTTATGGAAGAATATAAAAAGGATTCTGAGAAAAGATGGCATAACTACATTGAAGTCTTAAAAGCCTATGACTTTGTTAAGAAAGAACTAGAGGAAGAAAGATCTAAGTTCAAAGTGTGGACAGACTCTGGTAGAAAAGTTCAGGAATTTCTCAACAATCAAAATGTGTGTCAAATTGTTGGTCTAGGCTATGACAAGAGTCAAGGTAAAAGACCTATTGATGAGATGGATAACAATGAAGAAGCCATCCAAGTCAATAAGACTAAGAACAAGAGAAACTACACCCCTATTAAGTTTGTGACTTCTAAAGTTAATACTGAGTTACCTAAAGAAATCATAAACTCATCTATCTATAATCCCCCTACTGTTGACAAAAAATAGATGAATCGGGAAAAAAGAAGATTAAGAAAAACATAAACATAGGTTTCTTATCAAAATCCAAGTTAAAGGAAAGGCTTGATAACTTACCAGAGTTTGGGAAAGCTAGGAGGAATAGGAATGGTAAGGAAGGTATTAATAAGGCTAACAATTACAAAAAGATCCTAATGCTCCTAGAAAAAAGTGTTACAGATGTGGAAACCACAACCATTTAGCTCTAGACTGTAAAATAAAGATTTAAAAGAAATCAGAGTCTATTTCTTCTCAGACTCTGAAAAGTCACTACATTCCACAGAAGCTTTGTTATCACTGTGGTAGCATATTTCAGTCAATTTATATGTGTAGGGACTATCATAATTTTGTTAGTATTGGTGTCCTAGAGACAATACTTTTAATGTTTTATTGAAAACAATTAAGGATTATGTTTTATGTGATTATTTAATTAATATTTATTATGTCTTCATTTACTGCGTTATAAATTGAAAGAATAATAAATGTCCTTGGAATATTAATACATAATATATATCTTTAAGTATGTGACTTAAAAATGAGATTATATGAATAGTATTTTATTCCTAAAATTCCCTAGTCAAGTATTATTATTTAAGGACAGTAATAATGCAATAAGACTAGTATATTTATTGACAGATGACCACATCTCATTGGTCACGGGTATGGTGATACTAAAGTCAAGAACATAAGTGTATGTATCAATACATGACACTGGAAAGACCTGCCATGAGATTCTACATAATAATTGTCATAAGAAATCTCACTGTGATAATGATGTAATGATCCTCTGACTTGAAATCATTATATTTCTATACGAGAATTAATATAATTTGATTACACTCAAAGTTACCTTTAATCGGGTAATGATAAAGGTGAACATTGGGTATGCTATGAATCATATAAGGAATATGAATGATAGATATAAGATTTAACCCTCCAATTCTAGGAGTGATATTATTGGCCTCTTGATTGAGTGAGACTATGAAATGCATGGCCAAGCTCAAATATTGATTTGTTTAAATAGTCTACTCATTGATCAAGGAAACCGAGATTAAACGTTGAAGAGGATGACACTATACATGCCTCGAGTTTGATCTATAGTATAAGGTTAAAGGGATTATATTACATGGAACATTATTCACGAAAGGTTTAATTGAATCACCAATTATTATTTTTACTTGGGTAACAATGATGTATTACTAGATGCCGCTCATTGTTTATAATTTTATTATCTAATAATAAAATTATTGCCAACGTAATAATAACCTAAAGGGTCACACACAAAGAACGTCAAAACGGAAGTTTATTTAAATTACGAATTTAAATATTTTATTATTATTATTTCGAATTTAATTATTGAATTAATTAAGTGGGACTTGATTAATTATATTAGAATTCAGATTTAATATTAATAATAACCCAAAGTCATAATGGGTTTTGGAAACCACATGGATTAGTGTTATGCCCAAAATCTCTTTCTCCCATATATATACATAATGATGTATAGTATTAGGGTTTAATCATCAGATTTCATTTTTAGAGAAAAACCCTAGCTGCTCAACATCAAGATAGGCTAGAGAAAGAGAGAAAGAGAGAGGCAAACAATTCGGCTAGTACTGACTCCGGTGATCGTAGGACGATCGGGCGTTCGTGTGGACTTCTTTGGAGAACAGATCTTTGCACTAAAGGGTTGCTGTGATTCATTTTTTTTGGACCTCCATTAAACAGCATACGGAAAGCTTTGTTAAGGTACATACTTCTTCACCATAATCATCCAACGTTATACATGGATCATGCGATTGAGTTTCGATTTTTATTGTTTATACGTTAATTCCGCTGCGTTTTCATGCCCGAAACCCAACAATGATATCAGAGCTACGTGTATAAATAAGATGATTTGTCGTGTTTAACAGTTTTTCAATATATTCCAGTGTGTATATGATCTGCCATGCATGTATATTGATACTGCCTTTGTATGAGATTTAATATGCATGCTGTCATGTTGATGTATGATTAAAACTGTTACATAATGTGTATCTGGTTATTTATATGATGATTACATAGATGATAATACTAGCATATTAATGATTTGCCATGACTGATTTATATGCCTTATTGCGATTTGTATATATATTATGCATGTGGGTCAGTTTGTATAGTGATATAAACTGGTGGATAGATTGTGTTGGACATGATTTGTTAACTGGGATATGATCAGTATGTATATGATACATGCTTCTGAAACTGTATAAGATGCAGTGGGGAAAAGACCAACAGATATGATCTGTAGTTCAGAAATTGATGATTTCTGAATAGGATTGGTCTTCGAAAATAAAAAAATTCTCAACTGACCTGGCAACTCAACCCCAGCTAGGGGCTGCCGCCCCCAGACCTCGCCCAGGGCTGCTGCCCCGTACCCCGCCAGGGGGCTGCCGCCCCCGGACCCCCACAATATTTTTCAGTTTCTTTTTGTGTACTTGAACATGGTGCTGGTTATGGCCTTTAGACCCCTAGATTAATGGTTTTGGTTTTATAAATATGACTTGCATGTCATTTTCTTCATTCTTATAATTGTTTAACCTCGAATGTAACTCGAGTTTTCTTATGTAAGTACATTAATATAGGTTGTATTCAATTATTCCATGTAATGTACTTGAAGATTGAAGGATGATCCAAGAAGAGGAGCAGACGCCCATGGATACAATAAGAATGAAGACATATAATTGTATTTATATTTTATCACCATAGATTGACCTTGATCCTTTCATTAGCTCGAAAGGATCACATAAGAAAGGGGCCATAACCAAGCACGTTTACATACTGCACTTTACATATTGATGTATGAATGTTAGTGTAGAGTAGTTAATGATGCATGCTTTAATTAGATTAATCATGTATATGTGTATTAGATACGACACCCATGCCATGCTTGTTTAAACAAGATAAAATCTGTAACGACTCAAGACATTAAAATTGAACAAACGACCATGAGATTCTTGTGTTTATGAAACACGGTATTGAATATGAATTTTCATTTTTCTGATATGGGGAGATTTTGTCAATAACAGATTATTAATCTATAAGAAAGTTGGATTTTAAGTGAGACCGCTTGTGACTTCTCCGACGATCTAGAAATCAAACCATTGACGAATATTGAAATGGATTATTTAATCAAGGAAAAATTGAGAATCTCTTTATGATGGGATCATGACGTTAAATAATAAATCCCTAAATACATATTAAGTTAATCAGATGCCTTCCAATGTTTAATACTCATCAAGATCTAGATTGAGAAGGAGTGGGTTTACCAAAGCAAGGTGCTTTTATCAATCATGGGAAGACGTGATAAGTAAGTGACTTAGTTTGTTGAAACACTGGGTCTAACTTAACTAAATCATCACAATAGGATTGTGGGTTTAGAGGCATAGAGTTTGGTGAGATATATTGGATAAATGTGTACAAAGTGTTGTTCTACCACACTATCCAAGAGTTATATTTGATATAATTGACAAATGTTGTCTACCTAAATAGTCGCGTTTTGGGTGAATTAGCCAATGCTATCTTGAAACATGGATGAAATATGATCTTGGCTCACTAGAAGGATTTGATGAAATACTTTCCGAATTAATAGTTAGGGCTATTGATTTGAATAAATAGTGGGAGATATATATTATGAATGTATATGATAATCACTTGAACATAATTAAAATTCTACAAACTAACTAAATTTATGCACTTTAACATTGTAGATATTTAAATGGCAAACAATACAAATACTTTCTCCGTACGAGCAACCCTTGAGAAGGACAAGCTGACAGGAACTAACTTCCTTTATTGGTACAGGAATTTGAGGATTTTCCTTAGGCAAGAGCGTAAGCTCCACGTCATTGAAATTCCTTCTCCTACTCCTTCTGCTGAGAATGCAACTCACGCTCAACAAAATGCTTATCAGAAGTATATTGATGATGCGACTGATGTGGCATGTCTCATGCTAGCAACCATGAGTGCTGAGCTTCAAAAACAACATGAGCATATGTATGCTTATGAGATGATTGAACACCTTCAAAGGATGTTTGAAGGACAGGCTCGTCAAGAAAGGTTCGACACGAGCAAAGCACTGTACGCTTGTAAGCAGGGAGAGCATCAACATGTTCAACCAAATGTTCTGAAGATGATAGGTTATATTGAGTATCTTGATACTTTGGGTTTCCTGATTGGTCGAGAAGCTCAGATTGACTTAATCTTACAATCTTTGAACAACAACTACACTCATTTTGTTATGAACTACAATATGAATGAGATAGACAAAACACCTATTGAATTGTTGGCTATGTTGCGAACTGCTGAAACCAACATGAAAAAGGTTGAACCTGCTACCATGTTGATGGTAGATAACAAAGGTAAGGCTAATAGGAAAGGTAAATGGAAGGAAAGAAGAAGATTGGGTCTGCTTCTGGTCCCAAGCCAAAGGCTAATCCCAAACCGGCTTTAAAGCCTAAGGGTGCTGTTGCAAAGGGTGATTGTCACTACTATGGCAAACCAGGTCATTAGAAGAGAAACGGTCATGCTTATTTGGAGGATCTGAAGAAGAAGAAGGCCGGTCAAGCTTCTGATTCAGGTATTTATGTTATAGAGGTCAATTTGTCTACTTCTACATCATGGGTATTGGATACTGGATGTGCTTCTCACATTTGTATAAATTTGCAGGAACTACAAAGGAGTAGGACTTTGGCTAAGGGAGAGGTCGACCTACGAGTTGGCAATGGAGCAAAGGTTCTTGCTTTGGCTGTAGGGACTTATCATTTATCGTTGCCCACTGGGCTTATTTTATAACTTGAGAATTGTTTTTACGTTCCTGCAATTTGCAGAAACATTATTTCGGTTTCTTATTTGGACAAGAAAGGTTTTTCTTTTTCAATTCAGAACAATTGTTGTTCCTTTTCTTTGAATAATGTCACCTATGGGGTTGCACGTTTGTTTAACGGTTTATATGTTCTTGATTTAGACACTCTCATCTATAATGGGAATAACAAACGACTTAAGACTAATGACTCAAATCAAACATACCTTTGGCACTGTCGTTTAGGCCATATAAATGAGAAGCACATTTCCAAGTTACATCAAGATGGATACTTGGATAAGTTTGATTTTGAATCATACGAAGCATGTGAACCCTGTCTCATTGGAAAAATGACTAAAGCTCCTTTTACTAAACAAGGTGAAAGGGCCACTGAACGATTAGAACTAATACATAGTGATGTATGTAGTCCTATGCATACTATGGCAAGAGCTGGCTTTTACTACTTTATCACGTTTACTGATGATTTCAGTAGATATGGATATGTGTATCTTATGAAGAACAAATCCGATTCTTTCGAAAAGTTCAAAGAATACAAAGCTGAAGTAGAAAAGCAAACTAGCAGAAGTATTAAGACTCTACGATCTGATCGTGGGGGTGAATACTAAAGCCATGAATTTAAAAGTTTATTAAAAGAGTGTGGTATTGTATCATAACTCACTCCTCCCGGAACCCCACAATGGAACGGAGTTTCTGAGATGAGGAATCGTACTTTGTTGGACATGGTGCGATCGATGATGAGTCATGCAGATCTTCCAATTAGTTTCTGGGGCTACGCCCTGGAGACAGCTGCTTATACACTTAACCGAGTTCACACTTAACCGAGTTCCTACTAAAACGGTTCAGAAGACTCCATATGAGATATGGACTGAGAAACGTCATAGCATGTCATTTATGAAAATATGGGGATGTGAAGCATTTGTGAAACGTTTAACTTCTAACAAGCTAGGACCTAAATCAGACAAATGTAAATTTGTGGGATACCCAATTGAAACAAAGGGTTATTCATTCTATAATCCTTCCGAGAACAAAGTGTTTGTTGCTCGAACTGCAGTTTTTCTTGAAAGAGAAATGCTTTCAAAGAAAAACAGTGGGAGGATAATAGATCTCGATGAAGTTCGAGGCCCACAAGATAATATTGAACCAATGGAGGAACTTGAGCAGGATGTACAAGAACACAACACTGCTCAAGAAACACAGGTTGTTCGTAGGTCTAGTAGGATTCGCCATGAGCCCGAGAGATATTATGGATTTCTCTTGACTCAAGATGGTGATGTGATGCTTGTGGATGAAGATGAGCCTCTCATGTACCAAGACGCTATGAACACTCCAGAATCTAAGAGACGGCTGGATGCCATGAAATCTGAGATGGAATCCATCTATACTAATCAAGTTTGGACTTTGGTTGATCCACCTAAAGGGGTAAAACCTATAGGGTGCAAGTGGGTTTTCAAAAAGAAGACCGACATGGATGGTAATGTACAGACCTATAAAGCACGATTGGTGGCAAAAGGTTTCAAGCAAATTCATGGTATTGACTATGATGAAACTTTTTCACCAGTGGCTATGGTCAAGTCCATCAGGATTTTGCTTGCTATAGCTGCTTACCATGATTATGAAATCTGGCAAATGGATGTCAAAACCGCTTTCTTAAATGGGAGCCTTGAAGAAGATGTGGATGTGTACATGACACAGCCTGAAGGTTTTGTTGATCCAATGGATGCTGGAAAGGTATGTAAGTTGCGTCGATCCATTTATGGATTGAAACAAGCCTCGAAGAGATGGAACATCCGTTTTGATGAAACCGTCAAAGAGTTTGGGTTTATTCAAAATGAAGATGAACCATGTGTTTACAAGAAGGTTAGTGGGAGCAATGTGGCATTCCTAGTATTATATGTTGATGATATATTAATAATAGGGAATGACATTCCTTCTTTACAGGCTGTTAAGACTTGGTTGAGTAAGAATTTCTCAATGAAAGACTTAGGCGAAGTGACCTATATTTTAGGTATCAAGATCTATAGAGATAGATCAAGAATAATGATCGGCCTAAGTCAGAGTACATACATTGACAAAGTTTTGCATTGATTTGGGATGCAAAAGGCTAAAACGGGATATGTCCCGGTGTCTCATGGGATATCAATCTCAAAAGAAAAACAGTCTTAAATCATTGGATGATAAGGACCGTATGAGTAAAGTTCTATATGCATCAACAATTGGTTCTATAATGTATGCAATGATATGTACTCGTCCTGATGTCTCGTATGCTTTGAGCATGACGAGTAGATACCAGTCTAATCCATGTGAAGGTCACTTGACGACAGTAAAGAATATTCTTAAGTACTTGAAGAGGACTAAAGATCAATTCTTGGTATATGGAGGAGAAGAAAAGCTGGTTGTAAAATGTTACACCGACGATAGTTTCCAGACTGACAAGGATGATTCAATTTCTCAGTCTGGATTTGTGTTTTGTCTAAATGGAGATGTTGTATGGTGGAATGGTTCACAGCAGAGATAATTGTTGATTCTACAATAGAGCCTGAGTATATTGATGCTTGCGAAGCAGCAAAGGAGGCTGTTTGGGGATGTACTTAGGAGATATCACCTAATTAATGAGATTAATGATCAAGGAGATATACATATATGTAAAGTGCATACTAATAAGAATATTGCAGACCCACTGACTAAGGCTTTATCGCAGCAGAAACATGAAGATCATACTAGTTCCATGGGTATTAGATACATAAGAGATTGGCTCTAGTACAAGTGGGAGATTGTTAGTATTGGTGTCCTAGAGTCAATACTTTTAATGTTTTATTGAAAACAATTAAGGATTATGTTTTATGTGATTATTTAATTAATATTTATTATGTCTTTATTTACTACATTATAAATTGAAAAAATAATAAATGTCCTTGGAATATTAATACATAATATATATCTTTAAGTATGTGACTTAAAAATGAGATTATATGAATAATATTTTATTCCTAAAATTCCCTAGTCAAGTATTATTATTTAAGGACGGTAATAATGCAATAAGACTAGTATGTTTGTTAACAGATGACCACATCTCATTGGTCATAGGTATGGTGATACTAAAGTCAAGAACATAAGTGTATGTATCAATACATGACACTGGAAAGACCCGCCATGAGATTCTACATAATAATTGTCATAAGAAATCTCACTGTGATAATGATGTAATGATCCTCTGACTTGAAATCATTATATTTCTATACGAGAATTAATATACTTTGATTACACTCAAAGTTACCTTTAACCGGGTAATGATAAAGGTGAACATTGGGTATGCTATGAATCGTATGAGGAATATGGATAATAGATATAGGATTTAACCCTCCAATTCTAGGAGTGCTATTATTGGCCTCTTGATTATGTGAGACTATGAAATGCATGGTCATGCTCAAATATTGATTTGTTTAAATAGTCTACTCATTGATCAAGGAAACCGAGATTAAACGTTGAAGAGGATGACACTATACATGCCTCGAGTTTGATCTATAATATAAGGTTAAAGGGATTATATTACATGGAACATTATTCACGAAATGTTTAATTGAATCACCAATTATTATTTTTACTTGGGTAACAATGATGTATTACTAGATGCCGCTCATTATTTATAATTTTATTATTAGATAATAAAATTATTGCCAACGTAATAATAACCTAAAGGGTCACACACAAAGAATGTCAAAACGGAGGTTTATTTAAATTATGAATTTAAATATTTTATTATTATTATTTTGAATTTAATTATTGAATTAATTAAGTGGGACTTGATTAATTATATTAGAATTCAGATTTAATAATAATAATAATCCAAAGTCATAATGGGTTTTGGAAACCACATGGATTAGGGTTAGGCCCAAAATCTCTTTCTCCCCTATATATACATAATGATGTATAGTATTAGAGTTTAATCATCAGATTTTGTTTTCAGAAAAAAACCCTAGCTGCTAAACATCAAGAGAGACTAGAGAAAGAGAGAGAGAGAGAGAGGCAAACAATTCAGCTAGTACCGACTCCGGTGATCGTAGGACGATCGTGCGTTCGTGTGGACTTCTTTGGAGAGCAGATCTTTGCACTAAAGGGTTGCTGTGATTTATTTTTTTGGGACCTCCATTAAACAGCACACAGAAAGCTTTGTTAAGGTACAGACTTCTTCACCATAATCATCCAACGTTATACATGGATCCTGCGATTGAGTTTCGATTTTTATTGTTTTTACGTTAATTCCTCTGCGTTTTCATGCCCGAAACCCTTCAGATTTGTATTACAATTTTTATGAGCTAAAATCTTCAATTGATAAAAGTTGGTATGGCACTGTCAAGACTCCACCAGAATCTAAAGTAACAAAGGAGACAAATAAAACAAAAGTGAAAAATACTAAGCCCGTTTCACCCAAAGTTAGTAGTAAAGGATCCAAAACTGTTTGGGTCCCCAAAACATCTAACTAGTTTTTTTATGTATGCAGGGAACCAGAGTAAAGGGAGTAACCCTAATCCTGGACAGTGGATGCTCAGGACACATGACTGGAAGGAAATCCCTGCTTACAGACTTTGTGGAGATGGCTGGCCCAGAAGTATCCTTTGGAGATGTCAACATAGTACAAACATTGGGATATGGCAAGATTGTACTTGGAAATGTCATCATTGATGAAGTAGCTCTAGTTGATGGCTTGAAACACAACTTAATTAACATAAGTCAACTTGGAGATAAAGGTTATCATACTGGCTTTGACAACAAAGAATGTCTTATTACTCACAAAGAAATAGGCATTCTGGTTTTTAAAGGGCACATACATGGTAATATATATGAAGCCAACTTGGAGGATTGCAATCATAAGAAAGTCGCATGTTTATATAGCAAGGCCTCAAATGAAGAAAGCTAGAAATGGCATAAAAAACTGCCACACGTCAACTTTAAAACACTCAACAAGTTGGTGAAACTGAGTCTAGTGAGAGGATTACCACATTTTGATTTTGTTCAAGATGGATTTTATGAAGCATGTCAACTGGGAAAGCAAAGGAAAACATCCTTCAAGAGCAAGACAATAAACACCATTTCTAAACCCTTTTATCTATTACATTTTGATTTATTTGGTCTAGTAAATGTGATGTCAATTAACAAAAAAAATATATGCTCTTGTCATTGTAGATGATTATACAAGATACACATGAGTTTTCTTTTTACACTCAAAGGCTGAAGCTCTACAATACATAATAGACCATATCACTTTTCTGGAAACAAAATCAAATAAGACAGTAAGAGTTCTAAGGAGTGACAATGGTATTGAGTTCAAAAATTCAATCATGGAGGAATATTGTGCATCAAAGGGAATTACTCAACAATTTTCTGCACCAGGAACACCACAAAAATTCAATCATGGAGAGAAAGAATAGAACACTCATAGAAGCTACCAGGATAATGTTGGTAGAGTCTAAACTACTAGTGTATTTTTGGGATGAGGCAGAGTACAACATGTTTCACTCAAAAATGTACATTAATTAATATGTATGGAAAGACTCCCTATGAAATGGTGTATAACAAGAAGCCAAATGTGAAACACTTTCATATATTTGGATGCAAGTGCTATGTACTAAAAGTACATCCTGAAAATCTAAGTAAATTTGAAGTCAAGGCTGATGAAGCAATCTTCCTTGGATATGCACCAAATACAAAGGCATTCAGAGTCTTTAATCTCAGAACTAGAATTGTTATGGAATCTATTCATGTTGCATTTGATGATAAAAAGATTACAGGATTGCAGGATGAGTCAGAGTATACAATACTGGAATTTGAAAATCTTAAAAGCTCAGATATAGATGAAGATGATGAGGATGAAGAGTCTTAAATCACTCCTGAAACACACATGAACCTGCACACTCTGAGGGCGAGCCAGAAAATTCAACTCCAATCAACTCAGAGTCTAACTCATCAGGGTCTATACAGACAGAGTCTAGACAGACAGAATCAAGTTCTTCAGAGTCTAACTCATCAGGGTCTAGATCAGGCAACTCTGAATCCTTTTCAGAGTCAAGCAATTCAGGGGAAGCCTTTTCGTTTAAATTTCACTCAAATACAGGAAATGCCAATGATTTATGGGTAGCTTCAAGTTCAAGAACCAATCTTCCACTAGCTAGAAAAGGGCAAGAGATTATACTCCTGATTTAATAATTGGTGATCTTGAGAATGGTATATAAATTAGAACATCCACTCAAAATGAATGTCTTTATAACTGTTTTCTCTCATAGAATGAACCCAAAAAAATTGAAGAAGCCTTGCAAGACCCTGGTTGGATTATTGCAATACAAGAGGAATTTAATGAATTTGAGAGAAATAAAGTGTGGAAACTTATACCAAGACCCATAGATAGTGTTAGGAATTAGGAGTTCTAGAAGTTTACAGAGGGGGGTGAATGTATACTTCAAGTCTTTTTCACTCTTTTGATTTTTATGGACTAGTTAAACTGTCTACTGAAATGTAAGGTTGAGCAAATGAAACAGATTTAAGTTAGAACAACAGACAGAGAAATGAGTATAATGAACACTGGATGTAACTTTCAATATAATTTTATTAGAATGAACTTTTCCTACAATCTGAAATTTAAATTGAACTTCAGCTTCTTGTTCTTGAAAGATTACAATTGTAAAACTCACAAGACCTCTATCAAATGAGGCTGTGCATAAAATATATAGACAACATGTCCTGTGCACATGCTCACATAAGATAGATTACCTATAACTAGAAATAGACAAGACATGCTTTACATTTGACTGATATCTATTTCTAGCTAACACTATTGTGACAGTCTGCTACATCCAGCCTTATACCTTCTGTCATTTGTCTTGACTAACTTCCGAGTTTCATTGTAGACTTGTCTCTATCTTTGCAGGCTTGACTTATCCTGTAAAAACAGAGCTTCAGAAATATCTGACTTGTTCTGCAATTTTTCTTGAAAATAGCTCCTTGGTGTAGTCGAGTACTCTTTTAAATTATTTCGAGAAGTCATAGAGATTGACTTCTTGATTGAGTACTGGCTGTGACAACTCAATTGGTCTATGAATGATTTACTTCTCGAATGACTAGACTTCTCGATTAGTATACTCCATTTGATGACTTCTCGATTAGGCTAGACTTTTTGAATAGAAACTTGAAACTGTGACTTCTCGAAAGACTCAGCTTTACCACTTCTCCAATGCTCCTTTTGCTAACTTCTCAAATTGATTTTCTTTTTTCACTTCTCGAATGATTCACAATTAACACTACTCGAATGGCTTCAATACTTGACTTGTCGAATGGCTGACTTCTCGATCGAGTACTGAGCTGTCGAGTGTGTTTTGAGACTTCTCGAAATGGTCTCATAGATTTGACTTCTCGACTGAGCAATTGCCTTAGTAGAATTCTCATATGGCTTTCCTTATTTATCCACAAGTCTTCTTTGTCTTGTTGCATGATTCAGCTTGAATCTTCTAATAGACTTTTTTTTTTTTGACTTCATTTACAATTAAAAGACAAACTGAATAGAATTCTATCTGCAATTTTACACAAGGATATCTGAATCACTAAACTATTACAGAAGTGTAAACTATGTTACAGTAAGACAGATAATTACATAGGCTAGGCTTGATTTAAGTCCAATAATCTCCCCTAATTTGGAAAATGATAAATTTTACAAATTAATACAAGATATCAAGCCTACCTATTTTGTTGTTGTTGTTGATGAGCTGCCTGGTCATATCTTTCTTTTCTTTCTCTTTCCTCCCTTGCCTTATGTTCTTCAATAACTTCCAAAAGTTGTTGTCTGGCCATAACTTCTTCTATTAAGATAGCATCCTTCAATATGTCAGCAGCAATCTTAAGATTTTTCATAGGATAGTCTTGAATAAACTTCAGTCTGATCTTGATTGTAGCTCTATTTCTTAGTTTAAATTCAATCCTATCGGGATCTTTGAACACCCTGCATTTTCCCTGCCTTCTCAATTCTTCAGATAGCTTCTCTATTCTCTCCTCCTCCTTTCTTTTCTTTTCAACCATCTCCTCCATGTACTTGACTTTGTCAATTTTTTCTGATATTTCTTTTCCATGTACTGAGCCATTTCCATCATTTTTAATTTGTTAATCATATTTCTCTTATCAAAAAGGTTGATCACTCTCCTAATGTCATGAGTGGTAGCATTACTGTTGTCATGGTGAAAGCCTATTTCTTCTCCATCAACAATTGTGATAAACATTCTTTTGTCCCTGATCTTAACTTTGACAATCCAGTTGGCCTTCCACTGTTTTAACATCTGTTTGTTGACTTCTGCAATTTCTTGGATATGCTTAACTTGCAGACCCTTATATGGAACAATAAGTTGTTTCCTCCACTTAGGACATCTAACTAGCAATGAGCTAGTAGAATTCTTGAATCTAGTTGTTGTGGCAGTGTTGACCTTGATTTGTTGACTTGGCTTCAATTTCTTTGATTGATTCTTTTTAATTTCCCTCCTTATCACTCCATGTGCAGTTACTTTCATGAACATTCTTCTTGGAGATTTGGATTTGAGGGCGGTAGCAGTTTCAGAAATTGTTGATATCATACTTGTACCCTGAGATTTTGTAGGTGTGCTAGAGTGAGTACCAACAGCTTGTTACTTTGAAGGATTTCTCCTTTGATACTGTTTCTCCTTTTCAGAATCATCTATTTTCTTCTTTTCTACATTCTCCTTTTTCTTATTCTCCTTCTTTTCATCCTTATCACTCATGGATTCAGGCTTTTTGTCCTTCTTGTCCTGATCCTTGTCATCATCATCCTTCTTTTGATTTTTCAACTCCTCACTTGCAAAATCAGATAATTGACCAGTTATGAACTTCTTCATCTTTTCCATAATCACATTGTCTTCAACCTGTTTTACTTTCTTCTTTTCAATCAACTCAATCAGGTTTATGATTTGACTTCTGTTTCCTGAGTGGAGATGTTGAGGAATTTTGAAATGAGCAAGCTTCTCTCCTCTAGCCATATACATCACACCATCTGGGCTGGAGTAGGATTCAGGCAGAGCATGAGGTAGGAGAGGTCCCAAAATTTGATTCTTCAATTCTTCATCCTCCTGGGTTACTAACTCTACTGCCTTTTACAGACATTCCAGCTCAGTGTATGAAAGTCTTTGAAAAAGTGCAACTGAGACTTTAAAATACCCAGACTCCATTTGAATTAGGGGCTCTTTGAACATCTGTCCATTCTGCTCAAATTTAACTCCTCTTACTACAACAATAGCATTGTCAAGCATCTTCTTATAACTCCAGTGATTGCCTTTGACTTGCTTTTTGATGTGATGAAGAAGGTCCAAAAAGTTCTTGTCAGAATTGGGCTTTAAAATTTCACTTCTGAGCTTTCTCATAACTGCCTTTTGCCTCTCAGCTTCTATTTTTTCTCTTCTTGCCTTCTCCCCCTTAGGGTTGATATCTTGTCTTTGGAGAAAGGTGGAATGACTTGGCTTGATCTGAGTTGGCAATGTTTCTGGAGGATCTTGACTAGTTGTGCCCAAGTTGGAAATCAGTGATTGTGGAGAAGTGAGTTGTGCAGAAATGTTTGCTAGTGAGGTCCCTTGATTTACAAAGGAATTGACAAACTCCTTCTTCAAGCTTTGGACATCTTGTTGGGTCCCGGAGATCATAGAGGGGGGGTGAATACGATTCCCAAATTAAAAATATAACTATTAATAACTTTTGGGACAACATAAAAATTACTTTGGTTCAAACCCGGGTACTGTTCATCATCTTCTTCAACCTCAAGAACACCATTAAAATATCCAAGATAATGAACGGTAAATCATCCAAAACACACAACACAACAAGTTCCAAGAATATAACTTTATATTCATTGAAGTGGGGTAGATGCTAAAAACAAGTTCAAGAACATAAGCTCAAGAACACAACAAAGAAGTGATTTTTGTCTCCTCTAAAACTATTACATTTTTAGATCTAGGAGACAAAAATCAACCCTATCTTCTATACAAGATTTAACAAGTGTTTACAATAGAAAGATAGAGGAGTGATATGATAAAGAAAATCATGGCTACAAATATATTCAAGATTTAGTTTGGCCATGGGGGAGAGAAAATTTTTTCTCTCTCTCCCCTTTTCTTTTCTCATCCGGATGCACACATTCACCACACTAAACATTGAGACTTGAGTTTCTTCTTTTATTATAGAAAAAGGTGTAGCTTTTTGCTTTTTCCACCTTTTACTCTTGTCCACTCAAATCATATCTTCAAAGTCATGTGCAAGCATGCCTTTGGAAATATTTAATGCAAAAGTAATATTTAATAAATATATAAAATATAAATAAAGAATATCTTTATTTATAAAATATATAAATAATTAAATAAATACTTTATTTAATTAAATTAAATATTTCCATTCCACTCTTCAATTTGTGTAGACTTCCTTATCCAAATATTTGGCCCCGTATACGTGACTCCACCACGTCCAAGTATTTGGTCTTCTAATATGTGAAGCTTTAGTAAGATGCAATCAGGTTGTGCTGTCTGTCCCTTATCCATTAGGCTGACATTTCTCCAACACTGATTTACCACCTTTGTTGATCCTCCACATGACTCAAGAAGACCAACAACTTTAGAATGATTAAAACCATATTAACCGACGAGAGCTTGCCTCTAATGTCCTGACACTTGATGCAACGGTCTGGTTCATAAGTGACTAGTCTTGATAGGGGCTCTTGATTCCGAACATGATTCCACATTCTTCTTTGCGAACCTTACTTGTTGCTTCGATTGTAATGCACTAAAATCGTCATAGACTAAGACAATCTTCTATAGCTTCCACATCCTTGAATAGATGTCAACATCTTTTATTCTCCATTGAGGCCTGAACATGTTAATGAACTTCTTCCAGTGAGCTTCAAGTCTGTAGATGATCTTTTGATACTTTGTCTTAACTGAACTCTGTGATCCAAGATTTCTGTGCACCTGCATATTATTACATGTCCTGTTCTATTGTTGAGTTATCATCAACCATTACATAGAGATTACATTTAGCATTTCTAGTACACATGAAAGTGCAGTGAGTTACTTCCCTTCACTCCTATCTCCCCTTTCAATCTCCCCCTATTTGGTTGATATGGAATAGCAATAAAATACTATTTCCCTTTACAATCTCCCACAAAAGCAATTAAATGAAATTAACTACTAGAGGATAACTCAACTAACATACAAGAAACAATTAAAGTACTTGACATGAAAATAATATACAAAAGGTTCTGGAAAGATATAATCAGTTAAATCCAGATTTCCCGAGTTGCTGAAAATGAATGATGAATTTCTGAATTTCATTTTCCTTTAGCTTCCTCCACTTCAATGTTCTTCAAAGATGGGGTTCTTTCAATAAAGAAACAAATCATTAGTAAAGACTTCTGAACAATCATTCTTTTTCATCTTGCAATTCGAACTAGAACATACAGCTCTCTATGTTCCCCATAAGAGGTCAACTCATTATCCCCTTAAGGTTGTTCTCTCTTGGAATGAAAGTCACTTCTTCTTTTTCTTCAGGATGTTCTATTTCTAGGAAACATATTTTTCTTTCTTCCTTGCACTACTCCACTGACTTCATCTATCACTGAAACAAGAAATAGAACACACTTGGACACTTTTCAGATGCCCCATGAAAATCTCCTTCACATTTTTCTTTACCCAGAAAACTTCTACTTAGCAAAAACTCCCCCTGAGTTGATACTCTTCAAAGAAATCTTCATTTTCATTCATTGATCGTGCTAGAAAGAATTCTTCTGCCGAACCTCTCCTAAGAATGTTCCAAGGAAAGATCTTCAAACAAATAGAGCAAAATCCCTTAGATATCTTTTCAGAATAAGATATAGCATTGCAAACCAAGATGTTAAGATTCTCCATAACTTTTCCCCCTTAGTACGACAAGTAACTTCTTCCCAATTGACCAAAAGTAACTTCTCCACTTCAGACAAAAAATTAGTTAAATCTACAATACCTTTAGGGATTAGGCTCCAACCAATTACTAAGAAACTCCCCCTTAGTAATTCCCCCTTTCATCACTAAGGTTTCAATTTTATCTAATTCTCCCCCTTAGTTCATGCAAGCTCCAATCCACCCTTGTGTCTTTAGATATCCTCTAAGTAACCTTCACAAGATAGGATTGACAGATCTCGTTTCTTGTAGATCTCATTTCTTGTATCACCAAATTCTCCCCCTTAGTTGAGAATATCCTTTAAAACAATAAAAGTATCATCTACATCCAATCGAATAAGAAACTCTCCTTCAATTGAACATAAAATCCTCCTTAGGTCTAAAAATTTATGTCTCCCCCTTTGAGATTGAGAACAACATGAATTAATAGACCCAAAGGTAATAGTTTGGACATTCCCACTAAGCTTCAGCTAGACTCTTCTTCAGCTTGTCTTCCAGAAAAGAATCTCTTCAACATTCTAGAGCTAGAAAATTCAGTAACAGGATTCAAGCATAGTAGCAAGGTTAGTGTTTGGTCTATGGTTTCCTCACTTCTACTACGTTCTGTTAGTGTTTACACTTTCAAGCGTAAGTGTTCCACTCATTTCTCTCCCTATTTCTCTCACTCAAGAGTATCACTCCCTCACTTTACTCAAGTGTTTCTCTCCCTTACTTGCACTCATTCCATTTATAGCAATTTGTACCTGCAAGTAAATCCATGCTAGTCTCACCAAGATATTATAGATCATTGACTGTGGCATGTTGTCGATCACTAAAGATCTAGGTTCTGAGATGGAATCTCAGACAGGGTTTTAGTTAGGCCGTCACCCAACTCACCATGAGCAAATCCATGCACACGTGGCTCGTCGTCGGGGAATAACCCTTCTGAAATTGGAATCTCCTCCATTCCAGGAGTGACTGAAATCCCAACACCCTGATCCTCAAAAGACTCATCAAATTGGTAAACCAACTGAATCATAGTCTACGAGTTGTTGCTCAGCTACTTTCAGCATCAACAATCTCCCCATATGCAAATCCATGCACTGGATCATTGAATACGGTATGCGTACTAGCAGCTATCTAAGCATCAACCGACTCCCCATATGCAAATCCATGCACTGGATCGTTGACGGTGATATGCCTTTAAGTTTTGAGCGATCCATGTATTCCAGAATTTGAATTCCTAGGAGAGTAGACGTGTACAAACATCTCTCTCAATCACCTGTGAAGATGAATTAACTCACTATTTTCAGTCATGGAAAACTGTTAGTGATTGCTTCTCAACATCAACAGATTGTTCTGCGGATGTGAGATCCCATTAGGGAACTAGGACTGTTCCTCCTAGGAAGGTTGACAAGGATTCTAATATATGGCAAGAAATCCAAGTTTCCCTCAAATGCCTGTGAAGGCGGCTCAACAACTTCATTCACCATGAATGGTAAACAAAGAAGTTTAGGGGTTTTACCTATACCTCACAATGTGCACTTCTTGCAATGTGTCCTCACAATTGTTAGTCCCAAGAGAGGTTAGAGAACTATTAGGTCCTATAACATCCCTTAGAAGCAAAAACTTTAGGATTACCATCAGCGTGAATGCTTTTGGTGTGCTTGACTCATTACAAGGTGCTCTGGCTGACGAGCAAATTTTCAATGAAATCACCCTGTTGAGAGAGTTCATTCAGAAACGGTTGAATTGCCTTTTCATCTCTGCATCCTTTTGAGAGAATACAGATGAGCTACAGATACCTCAATTTGTATACTTCTTTCCTTCTCGAGAGGTAGAGCTGTGGGTGCACTTCCGACACATCCTTTGCTACAGTTTCTCCCTTAACAACCGCTAATCTACATAAGTTCCTTATATCACCAAGGGTTGAAAGTTTGAATTAGAATGATAGTGTTTGGTACTAAGGCCTTGGTTAGAAATTGATGGATTATTCAACTTCTAGACCTTTCCCTATAGCCACTAAGGCCAAGCCATTACGGCTAAATAGATAGAGTTGATCAGAGCTATATAAAATTTGGTAGAGTATGATTAAACTTATTCTCTATTCCTTCTCAGAAATATAGCATCGGAGCAATGTGTCCTTAAGAAACAATGCAACAGAGCTAAAATGTGGGAATTAATAAAGAATAGGTAAAAGAATATTAAGCCAAATTTCATAAACCCACAATTTTGAAAAAAAAGTTTAACAGATTAACAAAAGTGTTCTTTTGAATTTCTCTTAGACAAATATCCAATTGAAATTCAACTCTTTTAACAAAAACATTTTGATTAATAACTCAAATCTATTTCATCTTGCTCACTGTATGTTTTCAGAAATTGTTTTGCAATTCATTCTTATCGGATATTATCTCCGACTTAAAACATAAATCATTTAAAAAAAATCGAATGAATGCTTTAGTCATACAGTCCAAGGCACTAATCCCAAAGAAAACAACCATTGTTTTAATACTACAGGTCAATGTGAAACAGACATTAACAAGAGTTTTGAAAAATGTTTTACCAATAGTTGATACCTCAAGATCAAAACAATTTACTCAAATAAAATAGTCTGATACCATGCAACCTAAGTTACAAGTTATCAAGTAACTTTATTTAAACAAATCGTGGAGAGAAAACAGTTTTCATTACAAAACATTTAGAGAGAGAGAGAGGATATATGATTTTGAAATAGAAAGATAATCCTCAATAAATGTTCTCTTTCAAAGGGAGTTTTTTTTTTAAAAAAACTTTTAGTGGCTTTTCATTCTCTGGCAAATGAATGCATGTTTAGATAAAACATTTTTCACAAGAAATAGACAAGAAATTTCTTTATGCATTCAAGTTTTATGAATGAAAAACATATGTTAATACTAATGAATTATCAAAGATATGAATGACAAGACATTCAAAAGTACTAACATCATTCAATCATTTTGTAATAAAATGCATCTTACTATAAAACAATCAAGCACATAAGATACTTACATTATGCTAGACAATTATCATTTGTCGCTTGAAACAAACACATTTTACAATATAGATCATGGTAATTCTAAAGCATAAAACATAAGCATCCGCTAAACACTGAACATACATTGATCGAATGACAGCATTTAACTTCTTACACTACATCTTAACAATTATCACATAAGCATATTGAAAATACTCATGACAATCAGAATGTATGTAAGCTCGAGGTACTAGTTGCATCAGAGATCAAATACCTTTAAATATTAATGCTAAAATTTATGATCTTTGACAACCCCTCGCGATGTAGTAAATTACTTTCAATATCAGTGTTTTTGAAATAATCTTTTTGTCACTTAGTGCAGAAATTCTAAGTGACATCACTAATATCAAAAGAATGACAACTAATATTAATGGATTTTGCAAAAGACATGAATTACATCACTTAAACTACATATTAAGTGGTTCCATTAATATTAGCATTAAACAATTAGAAGTAAAGAAAATTACGACTAACTATCATTAACTGATATAAGTCAATAACTTTAAATACAACTAATTAAAACATACAAATACTTATGCTGAACCATTTGATACATATAGCATGAATAACTTATGACAGCACAAAGTACGAGGTTCTGGATATAAATTGACTATACAAAGAGATGCTACATTGTTAGGTCCCTAGGTCCCGGGTGATCATAGGTAATCTCATAGCGATAATATTGGGTCCCGGGTGGTCACAAGCCAAACATTAATCAGTTCCTAGAGATCGTAGACATCTAAATAGCATGAACACTCTCTATAAACATTACATTTAAATAAATCAATATTAGACTAGAGTGACATACCTTAGTCAATAGAGCTTTTACTGGTGTATGATCGTTGAATGAACAATTACTCCTCTTTGCCCGAGAGATCGAACGTTTACTCCTTTCGAGATCGAACGTTTACTCCATTTGGACAGGAATAACTTTTCAGCTACCAGCTAACATTGTTCCTCGAAACAATACCACGCTTATCCAGACGGAAACTGCATTACCTTCAACACCCAAATATTTCCTTGTAGATATTGGTCTTGGCAGCAGCTTCACTAAACTCAGCACTCTAGAAACCAGTAGTCCTGACACTAGCAGAGTAGAACCTTCAAAAACTCCGAACTACCCTTCAGCTTCTGTATCAATACCAAGTCTTCATGTGGATTGATTCCTTGTGCTAAGTGTATCTGCCTCTAATTCAATTGAGTTAGTTCCTTGATTTGAACCCTACTCAATCTTGATTAGTTAGTGCATCTTCAGTCTTCATTGAATTCACTCAGAAATTCCAATGAAATACTCTTATACATGCACGGCACTACCAATCACTACTTTACTACCCAGATTCATCAAGAACTAACTCTAGGAAATGTTGTTACACAAAACCCTTTGTCATGACAGATGTGTCCTTAATGTTTCCTTAGATATTCAATGGGTAGAGTAGTCTTCTTTAACTATGATTGAGTTCATCTTGCATTATTTTTAAATTGACAATTTCTTTTCTAATATGCAATCACTCAATCTGGATCACTCAGTGCTCCTAAGAATCTCAACTCTTACTCAATTAGCACTGCTAGCCTTTGAACATCAAACATGACTAGTTGATCCAACTTACTGATGCTCCCCCTGTGATGCTGCTTGCAGCTTTTCTTCATCTGGTGTCATCTGATCTTGAGCCCTAAACAGGATGTCAACCTTTAGAAATTCAAAGCTAAAATCAAACGAATGCTAGGGAGCTTGATGATGATGTTCACTGCATCTAGATCATCTTAAATCAATCACAGACTCTGTGTAAGCTCTTAACTCCAAATAAGATAGCCATCCATCACACCATGTGACTTCAGGCATGATTAATCTTACTTGATGTCTTCTCTTTACATTTGCTGATTAGACTTGCTGTGTCAACTGATTCAGCCATAGTGAATAGGAAACCTTAAGTCTATCCATTATCCTTGTAATTCCACTCAAGGTCTGGATTTCCCTATTAACTCCTCCATTTGGTCATGAAATCTGGAAATTGAACTTTACTCTAGAATACTCCTTTCAGTGCAGACATAACATAGAACTTAATTCGTCAACAAATTCCATTACCTGCCCTCAAAGTGTTCTTACAGCAATCTGCCTAATCCTTTGAATGTGATTAATCACTGAGATGCTTCATCTATCGAATGCACGAACAAACACCAAAACTAAACATGGTAGCCTTTGACTTGACTTCCCTTCAACTGACATATTTCACTAATGTCCTTCTTAAAAGAATTTCATTAGAAGTAGTCCTTTCTCACCAACTTCATCTTTACCGTCGAATCCGTTATCTTGATAAACCAAGTATTAGTTGATAAACCAAGTGTGAGAGCATCACTTGTTGTTGCAGCTAACTCCATTCTGATAAACTCACTTCGTCATAAGCATTACATTTCGTGTCAGCAATAACCTCACTTCCAGTAGAATGAGCCTCTATTTCTCTTGACCCCGATCAATACTGTTCATCCTCGAACTGATATTAGGAAACCCTTCGCAAAGAATTCCCTAGGTGTTCCTTAATATTGTGCTTCAGATCATTCAAGAAAAATAGGTAACCTTGCTTAACCATTTGAATACCAAAGCAAAAGTAGTTACATGCCTCGAACATGAAAATGTTGAAGATATATAACTTGTACATGTTGAAAGATACTCTGAATTCACAAATGATTAAGACACGTGGTCCTCAATTTTGATTGAGTCCAAGGGTTAGAGATATTTCTAAACATAGTTAACAACAAAGCATTCAAGTTCAACATGCTCATTCTTATCTGACTGATCACTCCTCATCTATATCAGCCTTAACAAGTAGTCTTGGCTATGAGCTCAGTGATCCCAACCTAACTTAAGGTGGACTAACAGTCTATAAGAATCATGTCGTACATATATGTAGTCATAGAAGAATCAATCACTCAGATTCCTAATTCTTCTAAATCACCTTTGTTGTTCACTTTAACATTATATTATCTCTAATTACCTGAGTTAATTTAAATTTAAAAAATTAATTAATGGTTTATTATACTGACCCCTAGACAATTCCTAAATTAGAAACAAACTCATCTTAACAAGCACATGATCAAATATAGCATTTAATATAACCATGCGAGTATAAACAGATTATAGACAATGTAAACATCAAGGCACTTAGCATGCAGCAAATACTCTTTCTGGTAAATGTACCCCTACAAATACCTAAGACTCTATATGCTAACATGATCAATTATCGTAAAGAAAGCATTAAATCATACAAGATCTAATCATGAAGTCAAATACTGATAAACAAGCAACACTAACAAACTAGCATAAGTTATCTAATTTATATAGAAATCAAGGTGAGACATGCATTACATCAAACTTATAATATAATGCAGCTCAGCACTTAATACTCTATAATTGAATCAAACAAGTATAAACTAGTTAGAAAGTATACCTGAGCGATGCTTAGCATTCCATCTCGAGTGATAATCAATTGATCCAAATCAATTTCCATTCTACTGACACTCATAGAAGTATCCTTGCATTTGACCTCAATAACCGATGATGTTCCTGCTTCAACCCAAACTGATACCTGATTGTTCTGCTTAAAGACCCCGTATAGAATGTCTCATGTTCTGCTTGAAAAGATCACTCTTCTTTGTATGTGTAGCAATAACCCCTTGATTATCATATGTCAGTGATAATCAAACCTTGTGTATTTCTGCCACTGATGTCCTTTAACCAAATCTTCAATTGTTGTTTTGGTTCTTTGACCGATAAACTGAATTCTTTTTCAAAATCCCAAATTCTTCAGATATTGATTCGAAAATCACTGATCGAAGACTCTTCCCTAAATGAACTAATCCCCTTTCAATAACCAAATGATCCACTGAGTAGACCGATGTAGAAATACATCTCCAATGGTAAGATCAGGTCTCAACTCCATTAGAATGTTCTTCAGTCAGTTCGTTTGTCCCTAACGAATGAAGAATCAACTCCTGTTGTTTCGTTTAATAAAACATTTTGTTCAAACAGAAGTATTTAATTTTTTTTTAGGAATTTAAATAATTAAAATAAATTGAAAATGCAATTTTTTTTGATAAATAATAATAAATTTCTCAATTTCAAATTATAAATAAAATAAAATTCGAAAAGAAAGTTTTGATATAGAGATAACAAATTTTTCAAGGTATATTAAATAATCCTGAAAAAGAAATTATTTCAAATCAAAATTAATTTCCAAAGAATTTTACAGAATTTATAATCCAAAACAGTTTCAATTATAATTAAAATAAAACAGATTGAAAATATAAGTTTGATATAAAAATAATAAATTTTCAAGTCATCTTAGATATTCTTGAAAATAAATTATTTCAACCAAAATGATTTTCTAAAAAGTTTTATGAGATTTATAATTAAAACTTCCAAGCTTAAATTATAATTAAAATAAAACAACTCGAAAACATAATTTTGAAATAGAAATACTAAATTTTCAAAACATTTAAAATGTTCATGAAAATAAATTATTTCAATCCAAAAATATTTTCCAAAGAGTTTTATAAAATTTGTAATTAAAGTTTTATGAAAAATAAATTATTAAACCTCAAAAATAATTCTCAAAATACTTTTAAGAATATTAAACTCAAAAGAAATTAAATTGAATTTTAAGATTAATTTTAGTTTTCAAATTAATAAAATTCTTAACTAAGAATATTAAAAATATAAAATATTTGACTCCAAAATTTAAAAAAAAATAAAATATTTTCCAAGATGTAAAATAAACTTGAAAAATAAATTATTTAAATTTAAAAATTATTTCCAAAATATTTTATATAATTGAATTCAAATTTAATTATTAAATTAATTATTAAACTAAAAACGTTTTAAGAGAAAAACAATTTTTGTTTTAAATAAAAGTTAAATTATGTAGCCATGTGTCATGTTGAAACAGCCTTCTAAATAGAAATTCTACATAGGAATTTCTACATAGACTCTATCTCGAAATATCTATCTCGAAATTTCTATCTCGAAATATCTATCTCAAAATTTCTATCTCGAAATTTCTATCTCGAAATTTCTATCTCGAAATTTCTATCTCGAAATTTCTATCTCGAAATTCTACATAGGAATTCAACCATGTTGTTGATCTTTCTTTGATTGTCCAGGATGGCTTGATGACTATGAATCATGTCCTTAAACACTTTCTCTAGGAAATCCATCTTGGAATTGAGAAGTGAAGACTTTACAGAATCTCCATTGGCACTGCCTCCTTAAAATCCTCCAGTCCTTAGCTTGTTTTCAATGGCCAGCAATGTACCCTCTACCTTGGTTCTGTGATTTTGAATTTCAGATTAAACTCCCTTGGCAAGGTAGTGGTTGGACTGTAGCTGAACCTTGGCAGCTTCATGAATTGCATCATATATAGCACTTGGGGTGAAGGTCATCTCACAGGACCCAAGAGAAATGAGATATTTTTGCCTGGTCCACTCCAAGGCTTCCTCCATACTAACTGCAGATTTTCCATTTAACCAAGCATCTACATTGGCCTCTTCATCCTCAGCCACAGTTACATTTTTCTCTTTCAACTCTTTCTGATCCTTTGCATACTCTAGTAATATGGCAGCATAATCCTTATTAGGCAAGTGAGAAGTCAACAGCTGCTGTGCAATGTGATAAAAACCCTCCAACTGATCTTCATACATTTCTTGAAGTTTTTCATCAGAGAGTGACCCACCAAAGATTGATGGTACTGGTTCCTTGTCATGTTGCACATGTTCCAGCCATTGAGATAAAGAGTGAGAGCTAGGGCCACTAGTTACAGTGGTCCCCTCAGTATCTATTTCTTCATCCAATTTCTCAGATGATTCATTAGACACTGGATGGACAGGAGATTTCTCCTGATGAGACAGTCTTTGAATGACTGTGGAGTGTCCAGGGGATGCCATTTGCATGGTGTGGAGGTCCCCCAGATTACCCAATGTCTGTGAAGACACTTGGCTTTGATATGCCTGAGCCCCCAAAGAGTCTGAAGTAAAAACTTCTGAAACCTCTGTGGTTTTGATGGTGTCATCAGGATATGCCTCAGTATGTATTCCCTCACCATCTAAATGAGTGTCCTGAGTGGTGAACAAGGTGTCATGCACCAAGTCACTTGAATGGGGCTCACCAAGGAAGTAGGAATCCTGATGATCAACAACCTTATGTGTTTGGCTAGACACAATTGGTTGAGAAGAAATTTGAGAGGTAGAAGAGAGAGTGTGAGTAGAACTGAGTATTGGCAACTCCCCTTGAGAAAATGGGGAAGTTTCAAGAGAAGATCCTACTTGTGCACAGTGTGTCTCATTTTCAACTAAAACTTCTTCATTGACAGGAGTGAATTCCTGCAATGGTGTAGACTCTGTACAGGATGGAGTGGGCTGACTCCCAATTTCAATAGATGCACCTTGTTGAGAAAGTGCACCTAGAAGTAGGTTTAATCCATTGTTAATCTCTACATCCTGTTGAGAGGATGTAGAGTGGTCTATTGTGGCATTTTTAATTTTTTTTTCTCCTGGTCAAAGGTTCCACATGTGACTCATCCAATTCATTGTTATTCACTACAACAGTCTCTAGTGCTCTTTTTCTTACAGTTTTCTCCTTCTTCTTCTTTACAACTATACCCTGTTGAGAGGATGTAGAGGTTTGTTGACTAGCATCTATTGGATTCATAGAAAGGCTGGCAGTTGGGTTAGAGGTCCTTGGGTTAGGTGCATTTGGTTCTTCTACAACCTTAGGACCTCATACTGCATCAAGGTAACCATATTTAGGCTGCACAAGTGAGTATCCCCTAAATACACTCAGCATGTGAGGTGTAATTTGAAGGAGCACATTCACTGTGTTTCTCCTATCCAATGTAGCAAAAATAATTTTTGACATGGATTTGGAATAGCCAATTCTCTGTTTATTCATTCCAGGCAATTCAATTAAACTAGCATTCTTATAGTTGAGAATTAATTGAATAAAGCGAGGAAAGAAAATCTCAATACCTTTCCTGGGAATCCTGGTTATGAGCTCCTCAAGAACTAGCTTTCCAACATTGAGCCTTTGATTGTAGGCCAATGAGTAGGCCAACTTCATGGCAATGAGGCTAACCTGGTCAAATCCTGTCTTCCTGCAGGTGAAAACTCTCAATATAGTATCGAACAGGAATGATGAAAGGGGAGATAGGAGTGAAGGGAAGTAACTCACTGCACTTTCATGTGTATTAGAAATGCTAAATGTAATCTCTATGTAATGGTTGATGATAACTCAACAATAGAACAGGACATGTAATAATATGCAGGTGCACAGAAATCTTGGATCACAGAGTTCAGTTAAGACAAAGTATCAAAGGATCATCTACAGACTTGAAGCTCACTGGAAGAAGTTCATTAACATGTTCAGGCCTCAGTGGAGAATAAAAGATGTTGACATCTATTCAAGGATGTGGAAGCTACAGAAGATTGTCTTAGTCAATGACGATTTTAGTGCATTACAATCGAAGCAACAAGTAAGGTTTGCAAAGAAGAATGTGGAATCATGTTCGGAATCAAGAGCCCCTATCAAGACTAGTCACTTATGAACCAGACCGTTGCATCAAGTGTCAGGACATTGGAGGCAAGCTCTCGTCGGTTAATATGGTTTTAATCATTCTAAAGTTGGTTTTCTTAAGTCATGTGGAGGATCAACAAAGGTGGTAAATCAGTGTTGGAGAAATGTCAGCCTAATGGATAAGGGACAGACGGCACAACCTGATTGGATCTTACTAAAGCTTCACAGATTAGAAGGCCAAATACTCGGACGTGGTGGAGTCACGTATACGGGGCCAAGTATTTGGATAAGGAAGTCTATACAAATTGAAGAGTGGAATGGAAATATTTAATTTAATTAAATAAAGTATTTATTTAATTATTTATATATTTTATAAATAAAGATATTCTTTATTTATATTTTATATATTTATTAAATATTACCTTTACATTAAATATTTCCAAAGGCATGCTTGGCACATGACTTTGAAGATAAGATTTGGGTGGACATGAGCAAAAGGAAAAAAAAGTGAAAAAGTAACCTTTTTCACTTTGAATAAAAGTCTTCCATACTTGTTTTTCTAGTAGTGTGGGTGCAGGAGAAAATAAGGGGAGAGAGAGAAAAATTATTCTCTCCCCCATGGCCGAACTAGATCTTGAATATTTTGGAGCCATGATTTTCTTTATTTATACCACTCCTCTATTCTTCTATTGAAAACACTTGTTAAATCTTGTATAGAAGATATGGCTGATTTTTGTCTCCTAGATCTACAAAATGTAATAGTTTTAGAGGAGACAAAAATCACTTCTTTGTTGTGTTCTTGAGCTTATGTTCTTGAACTTGTTTGTAGCATCTACCCCACTTCAATGAATATAAGGTTATATTCTTGGATCTTGTTGTGTTGTGTATTTTAGATAATTTACCGTTCATTATCTTGGTTATTTTAATGGTGTTCTTGAGGTTGAAGAAGATGATGAACAGTACCCGGGTTTGAACCAAAGTAATTTTTATGTTGTCCCAAAAAATTATTAATAGTCATATTTTTAATTTGGGAATCGTATTCACCCCCCCTCTACGATCTCCGGGACCCAACAAATGACCACTCATTTCTCATAAATTTCTTGTTAATCTTTCCCAGCTTGAACTTCTCCCCTTCTTTGTCTACAGTATCAGAGTACCTAATGATTTCCAGAAAGTCTAGCAGGTCTTCATCAGTTGGCTCATTATGAAACTCGTCAGTTAGAATCTTTAAGCTTTTGTGGACATCTTCTTCATCAAAACTGATATCTACTCCTTTGATTTTGCAGGTTACAACTATTTTTGAACTATCATTCTCCAGTGCTATGTTCTCCCCGTCTGCAGTAGCCCAAAATTGCTCAAGAATGTCCAGGTAAAGGGTTGGGTTTGCTAACAAGGCTTCTTTGAGGTATGAATCTATGAGAAATTTGGTGAAACATTTGTACTGAGGTTTTGCATCAGCATCTTTGGAAATGGCCAAAAAGTTGGTTTCGGAATGATAAAAACTTCAGTTGAAATAGAATTTGAGGATGCCATGGAGTTAGTGTATAGAAATAGTGAAGAGAATAAACGAAAGTTTTAGAGAGAGAGAGATGCAAGAGTAACAGTTGGAATGCAAGGGTTTCTTTGAGTTTGTAGTTAAGCATGGAAATGAAATGTTAGATCTACTTTGCTATTTAAATGACACAGACAACTCGACTAGAATAGTAATCGATTTTAGTGAAATAGAACTCAGAAAAGAGTAAAGCTGTTTTAGTAGAGAACTGTCAGACTTTGATCGAGAACTAAGACAATCGAGAACTCACTCAAGCTATAGTCAAGAACTCTGATGATTCGAGAACTCTCAATAATACATGATCGAGAACTCTAGAAGTGATCTATTCGAGAACTCACAACATCATGATTCGAGAACTCTTAGAATTGAATGATTCGAGAACTCTTAGAATTGAATGATTCGAGAACTCTTAGAATTGAATGATTCGAGAACTCAAGACATTCGAGAACTCTGAGAATTGACTGATTCGAGAACTCGATAATTTTTCCTTAGTCGAGAAGTCAGAAAGAATGGCAACTTAACTACAAACTCCAGTTTTCTTAAAGAACTATTTTATCCTCACTTGGAAAATAAAATAAGAAATTTGCAATCATCACTTCTTAGATAAATAAAAGTTATTTATTTTCTTTGATATAAGAAGTGTGATTGATTAATATTCCTGATATTTTGAATACCACACTTGTTATTTAATAATGCACAAGTATGATAATTATATTCAGGTTTTCTCAGAACAAAGAAATAATTCTGTGTTAGTTTTAAAACATTTGTTTAACCATAGCAAAACAATATAACTGACATATTTATAAATATACCCCAGTTTTGTTTCACTTAGATAAATCATTTAGGTTCATGTCTATGAAACAATTATTATAATAGTTGGAGGGATATATTTAGTTAACCACTTATCCTGAAGAATTTAGCATTCCAATTTCACTAACCAGCATGTTAAAGGTTGCTTCATCAAGTGGCTTAGTAAATATATCAGCCAACTATCTTTGTGTAGGAACATAGAACAATTTAATTACTCCATTTTCTGCATGCTCCCTTATGAAATGGTACCTTACATCAATATGCTTTGTCTTGGAATGATTGACTGGATTTGCAATAATTGATATGGCACTAGTGTTAGGTCCA
Organism: Oenanthe sinensis; assembly: GCA_028671895.1. NCBI lineage: Eukaryota > Viridiplantae > Streptophyta > Magnoliopsida > Apiales > Apiaceae > Oenanthe > Oenanthe sinensis. The sequence goes on along the minus strand of CM053803.1, from coordinate 21,585,634 downwards.
AATGTGTTGTAGAGGGGGGGTGAATACAACTTTTCGAATTAATGAAGCAATAAATACTATGTAATAAATGAACACAATGATTCAAGGAATATATGTCTTATATATAACTTGAAAGGGTTGCTACAACATTCATTACACAGTACACTAGAAGTAGAGAGGGTAGTAAATGATACTAAGCTCTGTGAATACTCTCTCTCTCTTTTACAAGTGTTTATCTTGAAAATATTGCTCTCTTAAAATAATACACAAGTACTTCTATTTATACTACTTGTAATCTATGTCTTGTAGTCTTCAAAGATTAAAATATACGTGGCCCAATGATGTCCACATAAATCTTATCTAATCTTGAAAGCTTGGAAATCTGCCAATTAGATGATGCCATGTGTCAAGTTGAAACTGCCCTCCATGTAGAACATCTACTTGAGAACTTCTACTTGGCCATCTCGAATATCTATCTCGAATATTCTATCTCGAATATTCTACATAGGAATGTTCTACTTGGCCATCTCGAATATTCTATCTCGAATATTCTATCTCGAATATTCTACATAGGAATGTTCTACTTGGTCATCTCGAATATTCTATCTCGAATATTTTGTACTTAGAAAAATTCTGGGCTTTAACTTGAAACTTCAATGCAGCATCTTGAACTTGTGATTTCTTTATGTCTTCCAAATTCTTCAACAAGCTCTTGAACTTGGATCTCTATTACTGACATAAACATACTATCAATGTCCTGACACTTGATGCAATGGTCTGATTCATAAGTGACTAGTCTTGATAGTTTCTCTGCTTCTTGAATAGATTACCATTTTCAATTAGTAATGTGGCTTTCCAAATATTGCTTTCCTTCTTGTTCACTTGAAATCAATTAGTCTTGTTGATACTGATAGTTATGATCTTGAATCTTCAAGTTACAAATCACTGAGGCATGAACAACTTTGTCTTGAACTTCTTTCAATGATTTCTTCTTTGTTTGATCATAGTTAACAAATTGAATTATATCAATTACCTTGTCTTCATGGTTAACATTGATTTCTTTGTGACTTCATGTTCTTGATTGTCTTCTGATTAAGTATCTTTTCTTTTAGTTGAGTTACATAAGTTATAGTGTTACAAGTTTAGACACTCTGCCGTTCAATCTCCCCCTATTTGATAGTCTAACAATGACATTCAAATTAACAAAGGGATAACTCAACTAAACAATGAGACGAGAAAAAGATAAATAACATTACTGTCTTGTTTGAATTACAACTGAAATAAACTTGAAAACAATTCAAAGAACTAGAATAAATAAAACTTAAGCTAGACAGAAAATTCGAACTTCGAATTAAAGATCATTTGAGTGATTCCTATCACCTGGATTATTTCAAACCTTTCAGTCAAACTTATATCACCTTATTGGATCCACTCTGATTCACGGTTACAGTATGGTACGTTAGCCTATCTCGCATACCGTGATCAGGTGAATTTTCCTCAAGTGAGTTAAAGCAACCAAAAAGATATGAAGTTTTTCCAACTTCAAGTTCACACCACTCTGACCGTTAATTCTAATTCCGTCTCTTCTTCCTAACTTCTTCAGCTTGGCGCTTCTCCTCCTTCAACCTTCTGCGCCTTTCCTTCTGTTGTTGTTCTTTCTTGTAAACTGGATCATGAAGCTGCTTCCACCTTGCATTCAACAGACTTACCGCTTCCATTTCTAAAGGATTCCTGGGCTCTGGATAAGGATGCCTGAAAAGCCTTATGAGTTTGTCCACCTCCTGAGTAGTTCTGATCTTTGGAATGTCCTCAAAATTTTTCATTATGAGCTGTGACTTCCAATGAGACTTATCAGCCTTAAACTGACAATAGATCATTTTAGGGTAGCCCTTAACACGGTTAGTATTGTGGACACTAGCCGCATCTCGCTCCATTCTCTTCTTTTCCACTACTACTTCAGATAAGTACTTCAGGAGTCTCTGCTTCTCATCTACATTCTCATTCTCCACTTCGCCCCATTTGAATACTTCTAAAACTCTCTCCAGAAAAGCAGCATCTTGAGTCTGCAGCAGCCATTTCCTACTCATATGCAACAATGTTTGATTTTGGTCTGCGTCTATGAATGCTAAAGCATCAGCTGTGTCATCGTCATATGAGTGTATCCAGTATACACTATCTCTCCCTGGAACACCAACTGCCTCCCTTATTTCTCCTTGTTCCAGAGATCCAGAAGGAAGAGTCAGAGCTTCATCTACATTCTTAACAGCTTGTAGAATATTCCACTTTCTTTCAATTAGCTCCGGCTCAATCTTTACATTGTCTAGAGGGTTTGGAGCAATAATGTCACACTTCCAGATTTCATTGCTCATCTTGAATATGACCCTCTCAATGAACTCCACTGACTTCTCCTTGATGTCAGAAGTGAATCCCTTACTCATCATTTGTCTGCATACCGCCTTTAGGGATTCTACTGATAGAGCCATTAGGTCATTTTCCTCTAAGCTCACCCTCTTCATCTTTCCATCAACAACCATCCGAACAATATCAGGATTCGCTGAGAATTCTGGTCCCTTGTCCTCTGCTAGCTGCATTAACTGATCCCTATACAGAATGCTAAGCTCCTCAGCTTGAGAATATTGAATTTTTGTTGCTAGAGGGAACAACTCTGACGCAGATCTTCTCGAGATGAATTGATCATCCACATACAAGAAAGATGTCGGGACTCCTTCGACTAAAGACAAGATGACCTGCCATTCCTTAACCATTGCATTATATCCAACTCTGACTTTTGAGATCAACCTTTTCAAAGCATTTATGTAGTCAACAATCAGTGGATTCTGCAAGTTCAAGTTGTAGAACAAGTCTTCCGCCTCTTTGTTATGAGTTCCTTTTGTACAAACTCCTGATAGAATCTTCCTTGCATCATCCCATTTCCGTCCTATCCTTTTCTTGTCCAGATCTACTTGAGGATCAGCTAACCTTGCAAGCTCATGATCATACTGTTTCTCCTTAAGCTCCGCTTTCTTTTCAAGAAAAACAGCCTCATCCTGCATCATCTTCATTTTATAGAACTGAGCTTGTTCCAAGGCCAGCTGTTGGGCTTCTAGAGTTTCCTTATCAACAGGTATTTCTTCAGGCTGTCCGGAAGACATTCCAGCACCTCCACCTTGTTCCTTCAAAGATCTTCTAATAGCATGTGCTAACGGAACATCCTCCATATCAGAATCTGAATCAAGTACTGCATGTGCCTCTTCCTGATGACGACTCAAGTCAATGAATGGCTCTTCTTGTTCAGCCACCACTGCCTTACCCTTCCTCTTTCTTTGAGCCTCTTCTTCATTCACTGGCTCATTTTCTTTGACAACATCAGCAGTTTGTTCTTCAATTTCTTCAATTATTACCGACTGCTGTCTCGTCTCCTTACCACTCTCCCCCTTAGGTGAGTTATCCCCGACACCACCTTTCTCGCCAGATCCAGCAGTTGCATGAGAACCACCAAAACCAGAACCCGAGGGTCCAGCTCCACCAGCACCTCCAGCACCACCAGTATCATCATGATCAGGGGGAGGCTGAGTGAATTGTTCGTCAAAGCACTCGGGAGGAACAAAGCTTCTAACTGCATACATCATCCTGCTTATCTCTGTCGCCATGGTATGCATGATGCTCTCCACTGCTCCCATTCTCTCATTCAGAGTGCTGCCCAAGATACCACCAGCATGGCCCAAGTCATTCACCTTATTTGTCAATTCATCCATCGCTGTTGCTTGACTGGCCATCCGTGCTGCGTAATCATCAAGAGCTCGTTGATTGTCACCAATATTGATCCCCAACTGCCCCATTGACTGCCCGAACTGCTTGATTTCAATTTCAATTGTTGTCATACGCGTGTCAAGATTTTCAAGATAAAGGGACGGTGTTTGGTCTGGGTGTCCTCGCTCTAAAAATCGTTCTGGTAGTGTTTGTCGCTCGGTTTCGGGCCTTAAAAATGAAGGTCCCTCACTCCCTAAACGCTCACACACACTCCCTGTCTCACGCTCGTGTATGTCTTCAACAATAGTCCTGAAAGAGAAAGCAGTACCTGCAGAAACTGGATAAGTAAAGTGAGTAGCAGTTATGGGATCTGTTCCTGTCATATCCTGAGGTGGAATCTCAGGTTGAGAGGCCGCAGAGTGTTCTAGTACAACATCAGAACCGATCCTCTCTGCAGCATCAGTATGTACCGGTGAAGGTACGTCTGAAGCAATGAAAGCTTCTGGCCTTTCTGAAGTAACAGGCTCTTCAGAAGGCCCCAGATCCTTACCAAAATTCTTAGGTGTAGAATGTGCAAAGGTAGAACCACTCTCGTGAGGTGGAGTGGGTGTGAATGACATTCTAGGTTTGGACTGGGCTGAAGAAGTTGCAGCATGTGAAAATTTGGCTTTCTTCCGAATAACTGGCTGCACTTCTGGGTCACTCTCAGAGCCCTCACCTAAATCTACAGATGCCAGCCTTTTAACTCCCGTGAGCAAGTGTGAAATAGAAGAATCAAGAGTTTCAGACTCAGAATCAGAAATATAGCTCGCACCCTGGGATAGATCCTGCGGGCTAGCAGAATCTTGGGCAATGGAATCAGATTTAGTTGAAGAAGTATCAGTAGTGTGAACAGAGAGTTGCTCTTGTTCATAGAAGTTACCTCCTTCATTACCTTGTCCAGCGAAGGGATCAGGATCAGCATGTGGAGTAGGGTGTCTGTCCCTGTGACCGGCAGAGGATTGACCGTGAGAGTGGCCATCATCATCCTCATCACTTTGAGGCTCTTCAGGAATCCCTTGAAATGCGTCAGCATGGGCAGATGGATTCTGAGCATGTGATGATACGTGTGAGGTTCCCGCCATAGTAGTAATACCTGCATCATACTGAAGCCACACTTGAATATTAGCAGGAATAATCAGCGCTTTACCGTGATGTTTATCCTGATTAGCAATTGTTGTGAGTGACTTGGTGCCCATTCCAAGTGATGCAGATGTTTTACTCGTTGCAAATGCCTGTTTTACAGCTAAAGCATTAGTCGGTACTAAATGATTAATGAGCATTTGTAAGAAACGAGGATACCAGCATACAACGTTAGTAGTTGCAAGGTTTCTGTTTGCAGATGATCCCATTGTAGCCACTATTTCGGAAAGAACTATTCTTCCATAATTAATGTCCAGTTCACGGGCTAGGGAAACGGCAAAGATCTATATGTGAATTGGAATCTGATGATAATCTTTTTCGCGCAGCCGAAAACATCTCGTGATGGCCTCGAAAAAGTAATTCCATTCCACCTGGAAGTATTGTTTCTGGATGGCGCCAGCTAAGATCCGTCCAGAAGGAGGATAGCATCCAATCTCCTCAAAGAATTTGAGACGATCTGCCGTCGAAGGTTCAGGGTCATAAACATCTTTAACTGGAAAGCCCAGAACCCTGTTGAACACTTCCTCCGTTACTTCATATTCCTGACCCGCCAAGGTAAACCTGAAACCATAGGGGGTAGATTTACTCCCGAAAGTAACCGCACTAGTCCATAATTGCTGTAAAGCATCATGGACTAGTGTTGGTTTAGCAGTAAACGCAACACTAGCCTTGGAATACAGATTGAGGAATCGTATCCAAAACTTGAATCGTGGGAGTTGATCACCAATTTCCGTACTGATGTTATAAAAATTATTTTTCGCAAGAATAAATTGGTGAGCCATTTGTAAAATAATTTTCCTTGAGTTAATGTGATATTTTGAAAAGAAACAATTAAGGTAAACACTTAAGGAAAAAAATGTGATCTAATTAATTCCTTTTAGAGAATCGAGAAGATGAACAGCCGATTTGAACTAAACTACGGAATGAATTATGATCAAAATCAAAACAAACAAAATCCAGTCCAGTAAATACTGCAACCCCAAATCAGGGATATAAAAACTAAACTATGTTTGTAAATAACCGTGATAGTTGTGTGTATATGACAAACTGAACAGATGAACAGACAGGTCCAAATACACAAACACAGGGCAAACAGAGAATAGTAAATTGAAAACGGGCAGTAGTTCGAGATATGTAAGAGTTTTAACACAACTCGAATGAACAGGGCAATGACTGTTTGAAATCGCAGGGAGGGAGGGTGGGGGCTGTAAAAATTTAGGGTTAAAACGATTAGGTAAAAGTGAAAATTGATGCGTGTTAGAGATGTATATATAGGCATATATGTGCAAAGACGAGAATATCCCTGTGAAAATAGAAAAAAAACGTCAAGTACATACAGGGGAACATCAAGTCGAACACTATCTCGAACATCACTATCTCGAACATCAAGTCGAATATTCGAGATAGTGTTCGAGATAGGGTCTATCTCGAACATCAAGTCGAATATTCGAGATAAAGTTCGAGATGACACTAACTCGAACAAATAATCACTTGATCAATTAATACAGCTTAATAAACCCACCAGGGAATCTCATCTCGAATATCAAGACAAAATTCAAAAAAAAAAGAGTAAAATTGCAAGTACAAACCTGGGAACACTATCTCGAATATCAAGTCGAATATTCGAGATAATGTTCGAGATGGGACTCAAATCGAACATCAAGTCGAATATTCGAGATAATGTTCGAGATGGGACTCAAGTCGAACATCAAGTCGAATATTCGAGATAATGTTCGAGATGGGACTCAAGTCGAACAATTTCCCAGACTTGGAATTTTACAGGCACACGGGGAACTGTAACTCGAAATTCAAGTCGAATTTCGAGATGAAGTTCGAGATAGACCTTATCTCGAATATTCTTCCCAGACTTAGAATTTTCAAAATTTTTAATTTTGAAGATAGTCAGCATAATTTGGCAATTTTTTCAACAACAATTAAATTTTGCCAAATTAAGATAAATATTAATTCAAGGATTTTTATCAAAGCAAATAATAAAAACATTCCTTGACAATTCTAAGGCCTCTTAAATTAAACAAAATTACATGAAAAACACAGGTAAATTCATCTAAAAATCATAAAAAATTTAGAATAATATGAATTTAACTCCCCCTATGATCATGCAATCATACCAGCATAAATTCAAAGATTTAACTAATAATTACACATAAAACACAATGAATTCATGTAAAATAACACAACATGCATCCTAAAATACTCATTACTTAATCATTTTAAAGTCTAAGTCCATAATGATTAATTAGCATGCAGAAGTGATATTTTGAGCAATTGTAGAGATTATTTACATATGTTTTCAACTTTGTATCAATAAAATAGGCAAATGACAAGACTAAAAACATATGTTCATGATTAAAAACTGAAATTTTACAGATAGGAGAAATCACTAACTTGTGTTAAGCATCCCCAATTCACCAACCAACCTTGTGAATGTTACTTCATCAAGAGGTTTAGTGAATATATCTGCAATTTGTTGCATTGTGGGCACAAAATGTAGCTCCACAGTCCCCTCCTCGACATGTTCTCTAATGAAATGATACCTGATATCTATATGCTTGGTTCTTGAGTGGTCTACAGGATTGTTGGTCATGGCAATGGCACTTGTGTTGTCACACATGATTGAAATCTTTTTGTGTTCCATGCCATAATCTTTCAATTGGTTCCTCATCCACAGTATTTGAGCTACACAGCTTCCAGCAGCAATGTACTCAGCTTCAGCAGTAGAAGTAGATACTGTGTGTTGCTTTTTACTTTGCCAGGACACCAATCTTCTGCCAAGAAATTGACATGCACCAGATGTTCTTTTTCTATCAATCCTGCAACCTGCATAGTCTGAATCCGAATAGCCAATTAGATTAAAACCTGTATCTCTTGGGTACCAAATCCCTAGATTTGATGTTCCCTTGAGATACCTAAAGATTCGTTTGACGGCTATGAGATGTGATTCTCTAGGATCCACTTGGAACCTTGCACACAAACAAGTTGCGAACATAATATCGGGTCTACTTGCAGTTAAATAGAGGAGAGAGCCAATCATACCTCGATAGCTTGTGATGTCAACTGGTTTACCTGATTTGTCTTCATCAAGCTTCGTGGCTGTCGCCATGGGAGTCTTAGCTTGTTGATGCATCTTCTAGATTATACTTCTTGAGTAAATCTTTGATGTACTTGGACTGACAGATAAAGATTCCATCTTTTCTTTGACTGATCTGTAATCCAAGGAAGAAGGACAGCTCTCCCATCATGCTCATCTCATACTTATCCTGCATTAACTTGGCAAATTTCTCGCACAAGCGCTCATTAGATGACCCAAAAATAATATCGTCCACATAGACTTGAACAAGTATTAAATCACTTTTTACATTTTTATAGAACAATGTTTTATCAATTACTCCCCTAGTAAAACCACTTGCAATTAAGAACAAGGATAGGGTTTCATACCATCGTCTTGGGGATTGTTTGAGGCCATAGACAGCTTTGAAGAGAAGGTACACAAAATCTACAAGTTCTGGATCAACAAAGCCAGGTGGCTGTTCCAGATATACTTCTTCTTCTAGCTCTCCATTCAGGAAGGCACTTTTCACATCCATCTGAAAAACCTTGAAGTTCTTGTGTGCTGCAAAGGCCAAGAACATCCTGACTGCCTCAAGTCTTGCAACTGGAGCGTAGGTCTCATCATAATCAATACCTTCTTTTTGAGAATAACCCTTCGCTACCAAACGAGCCTTGTTTCGTGTTACAAGTCCGTCTTCATCCAGTTTATTTCTGAATACCCACTTAGTTCCAATTACTGATCTGTTCTTCGGTCGGGGTACCAGCTTCCAAACTTTCTACCTTTCAAACTGATTGAGCTCCTCTTGCATTGCAATCACCCAATCAGTATCAACAAGAGCTTCTTCTATTTCTTTAGGTTCAAGCTTGGATAAGAACCCAGAATATAAGCAAATATTAGCCATGTCAGCTCTTGCAGTTCTTCTAGTAGTCACACCAGCATCTGGATCACCAATTATTAATTCAAACGGATGGTCTCTACTCCATACTCGTTCTTTTGGAAATTGTCTTGATGATTCGGCTTGACTTTCTGAGTTGTTGTGTTGACTACTTGTGGTATTTCCACTAACTCCCCCTGAGTTAGTGCCAGCTCCTACAGAACTAGTGTCATCTCGTCTTGAGCCTTGAACACTTGTCCTTGAGCTGCTGTTTACTCCCCCTGAGTTGTTGCCGGATCGTGTGGAAGAAGTTTCTTCTGATCTTGTAGGATTCGATTGTTCATTAAGCTCGGATGTTTCTTCACGAACACTTGGAACATTTGAAATGACAACCAACTCAGGTTCATCTTCAAGTTCATCTAAGTCCAGATTCTGAAATTTAAGGGACTCTGGTTCACTAGAATCTTTAGATATTGATGGGAGTTTGGTATCGTCGAATCTGACGTTGTAGCTTTCAGTCACTTTTTGATCATTCACTAAGAATACCCGATAAGCTGCCACCACATCTGTAGAATAACCAACAAAGATTCCTTCATGAGCTTTTGCTGCAAATTTACCTAGATTTTCATCATCTATAAGCACATAGCATTTAGCTCCAAAGACATGAAAGTATTTGATTGTAGGTCTTCTGTTATTCATTAGTTCACATGGTGTCTTTTCTTTATCTTTTATGATCAGGGTTCTATTCTGAGTGTAACACACTATACTCACTGCTTCGGCCCAAAAGTAAAGAGGAAGTTTTGAATCATACAACAATGTTCTTGCTGCTTCAACCAAAGTTCTGTTCTTCCTTTCAACTACTCCATTTTGCTGTGGAGTTCTCGGGGCTGAGTACTGACGACGTATTCCCTTAGATACACAGAAGTCATTCAGCACTGCATTCTTAAATTCAGTACCGTTGTCTGTTCTAATCGTCTTTACAGTAAGTGTTGAAACATTCTCAATTTGAGTGATGTGATCAATGATTAGGAAAGGTACTTCGTCTTTCGTCATTGCGAACAATACCTGAAAGGGGAGATAGGAGTGAAGGGAAGTAACTCACTGCACTTTCATGTGTACTAGAAATGCTAAATGTAATCTCTATGTAATGGTTGATGATAACTCAACAATAGAACAGGACATGTAATAATATGCAGGTGCACAGAAATCTTGGATCACAGAGTTCAGTTAAGACAAAGTATCAAAGGATCATCTACAGACTTGAAGCTCACTGGAAGAAGTTCATTAACATGTTCATGCCTCAGTGAAGAATAAAAGATGTTGACATCTATTCAAGGATGTGGAAGCTACAGAAGATTGTCTTAGTCTATGACGATTTTAGTGCATTACAATCGAAGCAACAAGTAAGGTTTGCAAAGAAGAATGTGGAATCATGTTCGGAATCAAGAGCCCCTATCAAGACTAGTCACTTATGAACCAGACCGTTGCATCAAGTGTCAGGACATTGGAGGCAAGCTCTCGTCGGTTAATATGGTTTTAATCATTCTAAAGTTGTTGGTTTTCTTGAGTCAAGTGGAGGATCAACAAAGGTGGTAAATCAGTGTTGGAGAAATGTCAGCCTAATGGATAAGGGACAGACGGCACAACCTGATTGGATTTTACTAAAGCTTCACAAATTTGAAGGCCAAATACTTGGACGTGGTGGAGTCACGTATACGGGGCCAAGTATTTGGATAAGGAAGTCTACACAAATTGAAGAGTGGAATGGAAATATTTAATTTAATTAAATAAAGTATTTATTTAATTATTTATATATTTTATAAATAAAGACATTCTTTATTTATATTATATATATTTATTTAAATATTACTTTTACATTAAATATTTCCAAAGGCATGCTTGGCACATGACTTTGAAGATATGATTTGAGTGGACAAAAGTAAAAGGTGGAAAAACAAAGAGTAACACCTTTTTCAATATATAAAGAAGAAACCCAAGTCATCATTTTTAGAAGAGAGCATTCGGATGAAAAAGAAATGGGGAGAGAGAGAGAAAATTATTTTCTCTCTCCCCCATGGCCGAACTCATACTTTAATATTATGGGGCCATGATTTTCTTAATCATACCACTCATCTATTCTTCTATTGTAAACATTGCTAAATCTTGTTTAGAAGATAGGTTTGATTTTTGTCTCCTAGATCTAGAATTTGTAATATTTTTAGAGGAGCCAAAAATCATTTCTTTGTTGTGTTCTTGAACTTGTTGTAGCATCTACCCCACTTCAATGAATATAAAGTTATATTCTTGGATCTTGTTGTGTTGTGTATTTTGGATGATTTACCGTTCATTATCTTGGTTATTTTAATGGTGTTCTTGAGGTTGAAGAAGATGATGAACAGTACCTGGGTTTGAACCAAAGTAATTTTTATGTTGTCCCAAAAATAAATAAAAGTCAGATTTTTATTTGGGAATCGTATTCACCCCCCCCCCCTCTACGATCTCCAGGACCTAACAATTGGTATCAGAGCTACTCGATTGACATACAAATCGATTGGATCTATTTTTATTTTTTGAGATTAAAGAGGGTACAATTGGTTCACTGGGCATCCAGAATTTTTTTTGAAGCCCGGAATTTTTCTAAGTACAAAATGTTCTAGATAGCCAAGTAGAACATTTCTATGTAGAAATTCTACTTAATGTTCTAGATAGAACCTAAGTAGAAATTCTGGAGTTAGAAATATTTTCTAAGTCAGAAGTTCTACTTAATGTTCTACATAGAGCCTAAGTAGAACATTTCTATGTAGAAATTCTACTTAATGTTCTAGATAGAACCTAAGTAGAAATTCTGGAGTTAGAAATATTTTCTAAGTCAGAAGTTCTACTTAATGTTCTACATAGAGCCTAAGTAGAACATTTCTATGTAGAAATTCTACTTAATGTTCTAGATAGAACCTAAGTAGAAATTCTGGAGTTAGAAATATTTTCCAAGTCAGAAGTTCTACTTAATGTTCTACATAGAGCCTAAGTAGAACATTTCTATGTAGAAATTCTACTTGATGTTCTAGATAGAACCTAAGTAGAAATTCTGGAGTTAGAAATATTTTCTAAGTCAGAAGTTCTACTTAATGTTCTACATAGAGCCTAAGTAGAACATTTCTATGTAGAAATTCTACTTGATGTTCTAGATAGAACCTAAGTAGAAATTCTGGAGTTAGAAATATTTTCTAAGTCAGAAGTTCTACTTAATGTTCTACATAGAGCCTAAGTAGAACATTTCTATGTAGAAATTCTACTTGATGTTCTAGATAGAACCTAAGTAGAAATTCTGGAGTTAGAAATATTTTCTAAGTCAGAAGTTCTACTTAATGTTCTACATAGAGCCTAAGTAGAACATTTCTATGTAGAAATTCTACTTGATGTTCTAGATAGAACCTAAGTAGAAATTCTGGAGTTAGAAATATTTTCTAAGTCAGAAGTTCTACTTAATGTTCTACATAGAGCCTAAGTAGAACATTTCTATGTAGAAATTCTACTTGATGTTCTAGATAGAACCTAAGTAGAAATTCTGGAGTTAGAAATATTTTCTAAGTCAGAAGTTCTACTTAATGTTCTACATAGAGCCTAAGTAGAACATTTCTATGTAGAAATTCTACTTGATGTTCTAGATAGAACCTAAGTAGAAATTCTGGAGTTAGAAATATTTTCTAAGTCAGAAGTTCTACTTAATGTTCTAGATAGAGCCTAAGTAGAATATTTCGGAAGCTGAAAATTTTTCTAAGTACAAAATTTCGATTTGAGTTTCGACTTGAGCCCAAGTAGAATATTTTGGAAGCTGAAAATTTTTCTAAGTACAAATATTCGACTTGGAGCCAAGTAGAAAATTCTGGAAGTTGACACATGGCATCATCTGGGTGGCTGATTTAATAATTAATTTAATAATTAAATTTTGAATTTAATTATATGAAATATTTTGAAAATAATTTTTAAATTTAAATAATTTATTTCTCAAGGTTATTTTATATCTTGAAAATATTTTATTTTCTTTTAAATTTTAGAGTCAAATATTTTATATTCTTAATATTCTTATTTAAGGATTTTATTAATTTGATCTTTTTAAAACCCAATTTAATTTCTTTTGAGTTCAAATTTCTTGAAAATATTTTGAGAATTATTTTTGAGTTTTAATAATTTATTTTTTATATAGTTTTAATTATAAATCTTATAAAACTCTTTGAAAAATTATTTTGGTTGCAATAATTTATTTTTCAGGAATATCTTAGATGACTTGAAAAATTTATTATTTCCATATCAAAATTATGTTTTCGAATTGTTTTATTTTAATTATAATTTGAACTGTTCTAGATTATAAATTATATAAAATTATTTGGAAATTAACTTTGGTTGAAATAATTTCTTTTTCAGGTCTACTTTATATAGCTTGGAAAATTTATTATTTCTATATCAAATTTCATTTTCGAATTATTTTATCTTATTTATAATTTGAAATTGAAAAGTTTATTATTATTTATCAAAAATATATTTTCAACTTATTTTGGTTGTTTAAATTCCTAAGAAATTAAATACTTCTGTTTGAACAAAATTTTTATTATGCGAAACAACAGGAGTTGATTCTTCGTTCGTTGAGGACAAACGAACTGGCTGGAGAACATTCTATTGGAACTGAAACCTGATCTTACCATTGGAGATGTATTTCTACATCGGTCTATTTAGTGGACTTTCTGGTTATTGAAAGGGAATTAGTTCGTTTAGGGAAGAGTCTTCGATCAGTGGTTTTTGAATCAATATCTGAAGGTCTGGGATTTGAAAAGAAATTCAGTTTATCTGTCAAGAACCAAAACACTTGAAGATTTGGTTAAAGGACAACAGTGGCTGTATCAGAAACACACAAGGTTTGATTATCATTGACATATGATAGTCAAGGGGTTATTGCTACACACACAAAGAAGAGTTATCTTTTCAAGCAAAACATGAAGACATTTTATGTCGGGTTTTTAAGCAGAACAGTCAGGCATCAGTTTGGGTTGAAGCAGGAACATCATTGGTTATTGAGGTCAAATGCAAGGATACTTCCATGAGTGTCAGTAGAATGGAAATTGATTTGGATCAATTGATTATCACTCGAGATGGAATGTTAAGCATCGCACAGGTATACTTTCTAACTAGTTTATACTTGTTTGATTTAATTATAGAGTATTAAGTGCTGAACTGCATTATATTATAAGTTTGATGTAATGCATGTCTCACCTTGATTTCCATATGAATTAGATAACTCGTGCTAGTTTGTTAGTGTTGCTTGTTAATCAGTATTTGACTTCATGATTAGATCTTATGTGATTTAATGCTTGCTTCACGACAATTGATCATGTCAACATATAGAGTCTTAGGTAATTGTAAGGGTGCATTTACCAGAAAGAGTATGTGTTGCATGTTAAGTGCCTTGATGTTTACATTGTCTATAATCTGCTTATACTCGCATAGTTGTCTTAAATGCTATATCTGATCATGTGCTTGTTAAGATAAGTTTGTTTCTAATTTGGGAATTGCCTAGGGGTCAGTTTAATAAACCATGAATTAAATTTTTAAATTTAAATTGACTCAGGTAATTAGAGATAATATAATGTTAAAGTGAACAACAAAGGTGATTTAGAAGAATTAGGAATCTGAGTGATTGATTCTTCTATGACTACATATATGTACGACATGATTCTTATAGACTGCTAGTCCACCTTAAGTTAGGTTGGGATCACTGAGCTCATAGCCAAGACTACTTGTTGAGGCTGATATAGATGAGGAGTGATCAGTCAAATAAGAATGAGCATGTTGAACTTGAATGCTTTGTTGTTAGCAATGTTTAGAAATATCTCTAACCCTTGGACTCAATCAAATTGAGGACCACGTGTCTTAATCATTTGTGAATGCAGAGTATCTTTCAACATGTACAAGTTATATATCTCTGACATTTTCATGTTCGAGGCATGTAACTACTTTTGCTTTGGTATTCAAATGGTTAAGCAAGGTTACCTATTTTTCTTGAATGATCTGAAGCACAATATTAAGGAAGACCTAGGGAATTCTTTGCGAAGGGTTTCCTAATATCAGTTCGAGGATGAACAGTATTGATCGGGGTCAAGAGAAATAGAAGCTCACTCTACTGGAAGTGAGGTTATTGCTGACACGAAATTTAATGCTTATGATGAAGTCAACTATTCGTTGAAGTTTATCAGAATGGAGTTAGCTGCAACAACAAGTGATGCTCTCACACTTGGTTTATCAACTAATATTTGGTTTATCAAGATAACGGATTCGACGGTAAAGATGAAGTTGGTGAGAAAGGACAACTTCTAATGAAATTCTTTTAAGAAGGACATTAGTGAAGTATGTCAGTTGAAGGGAAGTCAAGTCAAAGGCTACCCTGTTTAGTTTTGGTGTTTGTTCATGCATTCGATAGATGAAGCATCTCAGTGATTAATCACATTCAAAGGATTAGGCAGATTGCTGTAAGAACACTTTGAGGGCAGGTAATGGAATTTGTTGACGAACGAAGTTCTATGTTATGTCTGCACTGAAAGGAGTATTCTAGAGTAAAGTTCAGTTTCCGGACTTCATGACCAAATGGAGGAGTTGATAGGGAAATCCAGACCTTGAGTGGAATTACAAGGATAATGGATAGACTTAAGGTTTCCTATTCACTACGGCTGAATCAGTTGACACAGCAAGTCTAATCAACAAATGTAAAGAGAAGACATCAAGTAAGATTAATCATGCTTGAAGTCACATGGTGTGATGGAGGGCAATCTTATTTGGAGTTAAGAAGCTTACACAGAGTCTGTGATTGATTTAAGATGATCTAGATGCAGTGAACATCATCATCAAGCTCCCTAGCATTCGTTTGATTTTAGCTTTGAATTTCTAAAGGTTGACATCCTGTTTAGGGCTCAAGATCAGATGACACCAGATGAAGAAAAGCTGCAAGCAGCATCACAGGGGGAGCATCAGTAAGTTGGATCAACTAGTCGTGTTTGATGCTCAAAGGCTAGCAGTGCTCATTGAGTAAGAGTTGAGATTCTTAGGAGCACTGAGTGATCAAGATTGAGTGATTGCATATTAGAAAGGAAATTGTCAATTTAAAAATAATGCAAGATGATCTCAATCATATTTTAAGAAGACTACTCTACCCACTGAATATCTAAGGAAACATTAAGGACACATCTGTCATGACAAAGGGTTTTGTGTAACAACATTTCCTAGAGTCAGTTCTTGATGAATCTGGGTAGTAGAGTAGTGATTGGTAGTGCATGTATAAGAGTATTTCATTGGTTTTTCTGAGTGAATTCAATGAAGACTGAAGATGCACTAACTAATCAAGATTGAGTAGGGTTCGAATCAAGGAACTAACTCAATTGAACCAGAGGCAGATACACTTAGCACAAGGAATCAATCCACATGAAGACTTGGTATTGATACAGAAGCTGAAGGGTAGTTCGGAGTTTTTGAAGGTTCTACTCTGCTAGTGTCAAGACTACTGGTTTCTAGAGTGTTGAGTTTAGTGAAGCTGCTGCCAAGACCAATATCTACAAGGATATATTTGGGTGTTGAAGGTAATGCAGTTTCCGTCTGGATGAGCGTGGTATTGTTTCGAGGAACAATGTTAACTGGTAGCTGAAAAGTTATTCCTGTCCAAAAGGAGTAAACGTTCGATCTCGAAAGGAGTAAACGTTCGATCTCTAGGGCAATGAGGAGTAATTGTTCATTCAACGATCATACACCAGTAAAAGCTCTATTGACTAAGGTATGTCACTCTAGTCTAATATTGATTTATTTAAACATAATGTTTATAGAGAGTGTTCATGCTATTTAGATGTCTACGATCTCTAGGAACTGATTAATGTTTGGCTTGTGACCACCCGGGACCCAATATTATCGCTATGAGATTACCTATGATCACCCGGGACCTAACATTGTAGCATCTCTTTGTATAGTCAATTTATATCCAGGATCTCGTACTTTGTGCTGTCATATGTTATTCATGCTATATATATCAAATGTTTCAGCATAAGTATTTGTATATATTAATTAATTGTAATTTTATTTACTGTTAATTGTTTAATGCTAATATTAATGGAACCACTTAATATGTAGTTTAAGTGATGTAATTCATGTCTTTTGCAAAATCCATTAATAGTAGTTGTCATTCTTTTTATATTAGTGATGTCACTTAGAATTTCTGCACTAAGTGATAAAAAGATTATTTCAAAAACACTGATATTGAAAGTAATTTACTACATCGCGAGGGGTTGTCAAAGATCATAAATTTTAGCATTAATATTTAAAGGTATTTGATCTCTGATGCAACTAGTACCTCGAGCTTACATACATTCTGATTGTCATGAGTATTTTCAATATGCTTATGTGATAATTGTTGAGATGTAGTGTAAGAAGTTAAATGCTGTCATTCGGTCAATGTATGTTCAGTGTTTAGCGGATGCTTATTTTTATGCTTTAGAATTACCATGATCTATATTGCAATATGTGTTTGTTTCAAGCGACAAATGGTAATTGTCTAGCATAATGTAAGTATCTTATGTGCTTGATTGTTTTGTAGTAAGATGCGTTTTATTACAAAATGATTGAATGATGTTAGTACTTTTGAATGTCTTGTCATTTATATCTTTGATAATTCATTAGTATTAACATATGTTTTTCATTCTTTAGAACTTGAATGCATAAAGAAATTTCTTGTCTATTTCTTGTGGAAAATGTTTTATCTAAATATGCATTCATTTGCCAGAGAATGAAAAGCCACTAAAAGTTTTCTTTGAAAGAGAACATTTCTTGAGGATTATCTTTCTATTTCAAAATCATATATCCTCTCTCTCTCTAAATGTTTTGTAATGAAAACTGTTTTCTCTCCACGATTTGTTTAAATAAAGTTACTTGATAACTTGTAACTTAGGTTGCATGGTATCAGGATATTTTATTTGAGTAAATTGTTTTGATCTTGAGGTATCAACTATTGGTAAAACGTTTTTCAAAACTCTTGTTAATGTCTGTTTCACATTGACCTGTAGTATTAAAACAATGGTTGTTTGCTTTGGGATTAGTGCCTTGGACTGTATGACTAAAGCATTCATTCGATTTTTTATAAATGATTTATGTTTTAAGTCGGAGATAATATCCGATAAGAATGAATTGCAAAACAATTTCTGAAAACATACAGTGAGCAAGATGAAATAGATTTGAGTTATTAATCAAAATGTTTTTGTTAAAAGAGTTGAATTTCAATTGGATATTTGTCTAAGAGAAATTCAAAAGAACACTTTTGTTAATCTGTTAAATTTTTTTTCAAAATTGTGAGTTTATGAAATTTGGCTTAATATTCTTTTACCTATTCTTTATTAATTCCCACATTTTAGCTCTGGTGCATTGCTTCTTGAGGACACATTGCTCCGATGCTATATTTCTGAGAAGGAATAGAGAATAAGTTTAATCATACTCTACCAAATTTTATATAGCTCTGATCAACTCTATCTATTTAGCCGTAATGGCTTGGCCTTAGTGGCTATAGGGGAAGGTCAAGAAGTTGAATAATCCATCAATTTCTAACCAAGGCCTTAGTACCAAACACTATCATTCTAATTCAAACTTTCAACCCTTGGTGATATAAGGAACTTATGTAGATTAGCGGTTGTTAAGGGAGAAACTGCACTTGATGCAGCAAATAAGGATGAAGTCGGAAGTGCACCCACAGCTCTACCTCTCGAGAAGGAAAGAAGTATACAAATTGAGGTATCTGTAGCTCATCTGTATTCTCTCAAAAGGATGCAGAGCTGAAAAGGCAATTCAACCGTTTCTGAATGAACTCTCTCAACAGGGTGATTTCATTGAAAATTTGCTCGTCAGCCAGAGCACCTTGTAATGAGTCAAGCACACCAAAAGCATTCATGCTGATGGTAATCCTAAAGTTTTTGCTTCTAAGGGATGTTATAGGACCTAACAGTTCTCTAGCCTCTCTTGGGACTTACAATTGTGAGGACACATTGCAAGAAGTGCACATTGTGAGATATAGGTAAAACCCCTAAACTTCTTTGTTTACCATTCATGGTGAATGAAGTTGTTGAGCCACCTTCACAGGTATTTGAGGGAAACTTGGATTTCTTGCCATATATTAGAATCCTTGTCAACCTTCCTAGGAGGAACAGTCCTAGTTCCCTAACGGGATTTCACATCCGCAGAGCAATCTGTTGATGTTGAGAGGCAATCACTAACAGTTTTCCATGACTGAAAATAGTGAGTTAATTCATCTTCACAGGTGATTGAGAGAGATGTTTGTACACGTCTACTCTCCCAGGAATTCAAATTCTGGAATACATGGATCGCTCAAAACTTAAAGGCATATCACCGTCAACGATCCAGTGCATGGACTTGCATATGGGGAGTCGGTTGATGCTTAAATAGCTGCTAGTACGCATACCACATTCAACGATCCAGTGCATGGATTTGCATATGGGGAGATTGTTGATGCTGAAAGTAGCTGAGCAACAACTCGTAGACTATGATTCAGTTGGTTTACCAATTTGATGAGTCTTTTGAGGATCAGGGTGTTGGGATTTCAGTCACTCCTGGAATGGAGGAGATTCCAATTTCAGAAGGGTTATTCCCCGACAACGAGCCACGTGTGCATGGATTTGCTCATGGTGAGTTGGGTGATGACCTAACTGAAACTCTGTCTGAGATTCCATCTCAGAACCTAGATCTTTAGTGATCGACAACATGCTACAGTCAACGATCCATAATATCTTGGTCAGACTAGCATGGATTTACTTGCAGGTACAAATTGCTATAAATGGAATGAGTGCAAGTAAGGGAGAGAAACACTTGAGTGAAGTGAGGGAGTGATACACTTGAGTGAGAGAAATAGGGAGAGAAATGAGTGAAACACTTACGCTTGAAAGTGTAAACACCAACAGAACGTAGTAGAAGTGAGGAAACCATAGACCAAACACTAACCTTGCTACTATGTCTAAATCCTGTTACTGAATTTTCCAGCTCTGGAATGTTAAAAAGATTCTTTTCTGGAAGACAAGCTGAAGAAGAGTCTAGCTGAAGCTTAGTGGGAATGTCCAAACTATTACCTTTGGATCTATTAATTCGTGTTGTTCTCAATCTCAAAGGGGGAGACATTAATTTTTAGGCCTAAGGAGGATTTTATGTTCAATTGGAGGAGAGTTTCTTATTCGATTGGATGTAGATGATACTTTTATTGTTTTAAAGGATATTCTCAACTAAGGGGGAGAATTTGGTGATACAAGAAACGAGATCTCTTGGTGATACAAGAAATGAGATCTGTCAATCCTATCTTGTGGAGGTTACTTAGAGGATATCTAAAGACACAAGGGTGGATTGGAGCTTGCATGAACTAAGGGGGAGAATTAGATAAAATTGAAACCTTAGTGATGCAATGGAGAAATTACTAAGGGGGAGTTTCTTAGTAATTGGTTGGAGCCTAATCCCTAAAGGTGTTGTAGATTTAACTGATTTTTCGTCTGAAGTGGAGAAGTTACTTTTTGTCAATTGGGAAGAAGTTACTTGTCGTACTAAGGGGAGAAGTTATGGAGAATTTTAACATCTTGGTTTGCAATGCTATATCTCATTCTGAAAAGATATCTAAGGGATTTTGCTCTATTTGTTTGAAGATCTGTCCTTGGAACATTCTTAGGAGAGGTTCGGCAGAAGAATTCTTTCTAGCACGATCAATTAATGAAAATGAAGATTTCTTTGAAGAGTATCAACTCAGGGGGAGTTTTTGCTAAGTAGAAGTTTTCTGGGTAAAGAAGAATGTGAAGGAGATTTTCAAGGGGCATCTGAGAAGTGTCCAAGTGTGTTCTATTTCTTGTTTCAGTGATAGATGAAGTCAGTGGAATAGTGCAGGGAAGAAAGAAAAATATGTTTCCTGGAAATAGAACATCCTGAAGAAAAAGAGGAAGTGACTTTCATTCCAAGAGAGAACAACCTTAAGGGGAGAATGAGTTGACCTCTTATGGGGAACATAGAGAGCTGTATGTTCTAGTTCGAATTGCAAGATAAACAAGAATGATTGTTCAGAAGTCTTTACTAATGATTTGTTTTTTTATTGAAAGAACCCCATCTTTGAAGAACATTGAAGTGGAGGAAGCTAAAGGAAAATGAAATTCAGAAATTCATCATTCATTTTCATCAACTCAGGAAATCTGGATTTAACTGATTATATCTTTCCAGAACCTTTTGTATATTATTTTCATGTCTAGTACTTTAATTGTTTCTTGTATGTTAGTTGAGTTATCCTCTAGTAGTTAATTTTATTTAATTGCTTTTGGGGGAGATTGTAAAGGGAAATAGTATTTGATTGCTATTCCATATCAACCAAATAGAGGGAGATTGAAAGGGGAGATAGGAGTGAA
Source organism: Oenanthe sinensis (assembly GCA_028671895.1). Classification (NCBI taxonomy): domain Eukaryota; kingdom Viridiplantae; phylum Streptophyta; class Magnoliopsida; order Apiales; family Apiaceae; genus Oenanthe; species Oenanthe sinensis. The sequence continues at coordinate 21,564,321 of CM053803.1, read as the reverse complement.
GGGAAGTAACTCACTGCACTTTCATGTGTACTAGAAATGCTAAATGTAATCTCTATGTAATGGTTGATGATAACTCAACAATAGAACAGGACATGTAATAATATGCAGGTGCACAGAAATCTTGGATCACAGAGTTCAGTTAAGACAAAGTATCAAAGGATCATCTACAGACTTGAAGCTCACTGGAAGAAGTTCATTAACATGTTCATGCCTCAGTGAAGAATAAAAGATGTTGACATCTATTCAAGGATGTGGAAGCTACAGAAGATTGTCTTAGTCTATGACGATTTTAGTGCATTACAATCGAAGCAACAAGTAAGGTTTGCAAAGAAGAATGTGGAATCATGTTCGGAATCAAGAGCCCCTATCAAGACTAGTCACTTATGAACCAGACCGTTGCATCAAGTGTCAGGACATTGGAGGCAAGCTCTCGTCGGTTAATATGGTTTTAATCATTCTAAAGTTGTTGGTTTTCTTGAGTCAAGTGGAGGATCAACAAAGGTGGTAAATCAGTGTTGGAGAAATGTCAGCCTAATGGATAAGGGACAGACGGCACAACCTGATTGGATTTTACTAAAGCTTCACAAATTTGAAGGCCAAATACTTGGACGTGGTGGAGTCACGTATACGGGGCCAAGTATTTGGATAAGGAAGTCTACACAAATTGAAGAGTGGAATGGAAATATTTAATTTAATTAAATAAAGTATTTATTTAATTATTTATATATTTTATAAATAAAGACATTCTTTATTTATATTATATATATTTATTTAAATATTACTTTTACATTAAATATTTCCAAAGGCATGCTTGGCACATGACTTTGAAGATATGATTTGAGTGGACAAAAGTAAAAGGTGGAAAAACAAAGAGTAACACCTTTTTCAATATATAAAGAAGAAACCCAAGTCATCATTTTTAGAAGAGAGCATTCGGATGAAAAAGAAATGGGGAGAGAGAGAGAAAATTATTTTCTCTCTCCCCCATGGCCGAACTCATACTTTAATATTATGGGGCCATGATTTTCTTAATCATACCACTCATCTATTCTTCTATTGTAAACATTGCTAAATCTTGTTTAGAAGATAGGTTTGATTTTTGTCTCCTAGATCTAGAATTTGTAATATTTTTAGAGGAGCCAAAAATCATTTCTTTGTTGTGTTCTTGAACTTGTTGTAGCATCTACCCCACTTCAATGAATATAAAGTTATATTCTTGGATCTTGTTGTGTTGTGTATTTTGGATGATTTACCGTTCATTATCTTGGTTATTTTAATGGTGTTCTTGAGGTTGAAGAAGATGATGAACAGTACCTGGGTTTGAACCAAAGTAATTTTTATGTTGTCCCAAAAATAAATAAAAGTCAGATTTTTATTTGGGAATCGTATTCACCCCCCCCCCTCTACGATCTCCAGGACCTAACAATACCCATGTATACTTGGAGAAGTCATCCACGATTACCAAAGCATATCTTTTCCTAGATAAGGATAGGACATTCACTGGGCCAAACAAATCCATATGAAGAAGTTGTAAAGGCTCAGTGATACTAGAAATTTCTTTACTTTTATGTGATGCTCGCTTTGACTTTCCCATTTCACAAGCTTCACAGAGTCCTTTAGGAGCAAACTCCATCTGTGGTAGATCTCTCACTAATTCTCGCCTCGCAAGAGCATTCATCGTTTTGAAGTTTAAGTGAGATAGCTTTTTGTGCCATAACCAGCTTTCATCATCTGAAGCTTTGCTGTAGAAACAGGTGACTTCATTCTGATTTGCCGAATCCATGTCTACAACAAAAAGATCTGCCTTACGAACTCCTCTTAAAGCCAATGAACCTTCCTTAATGTGAGTGATTGACACGCCTTTCTTATTGAAGACAATTTCGTATCCTTTGTCACAGAACTGACTGATACTCAACAGATTGTGCTTCAATCCCTCAACATAAGAAATATCTTCAATGATGACATTGCCGGTCTTCAGTTTGCCATATCCCTTCGTCACACCTTTGTTGTCATCTCCAAAGGTAACATAAGGGCCAGCCTTCATAACCAACTCTGTAAGCAAGGACTTGTTTCCTGTCATATGCCTTGATGCTCCACTATCTAGCACCCATATAACTTTATTTCTGTTTCGCTTAATGCCCTGCAATGTCAGATTGATTAGACATTCTTCGGAACCCAACTTTGATTGGGCCCGGCTTTTCTATAAGATCGATAGTTATCAGGTATAACAACAGGAGATGCACTCTTTTTAACATTACTAGAGCTTTCGACTTTGTCTTTCCCTTTTTCAGACTTGACAGATTTGTCAGTCTTAGGAGAAGGCTTGTCACTCCTAACTTTAGGAGGACTGGCAGTCTTAGCTCTCACATGCTTCTTCTTGATATTAGAACTAGTAGCAGTATTTAAACATGTTTGACTAGTTGCATTCATCAAATTTACAAAAGTTTGCATGACGTTAAAAGTGCATGGCATACAATTAGGTTGACCACATTGTGCATGATTCTGATGCATGTTATTCATTGTATGTGGTACAGGCATGGCATGTGCAACAGGAATATTCATGTTAGATTTACATGCATAAGAAAGATGTTCAGTAGATTTACAGTGATAACATGCTTTCTTTACTCGTTCTGCCTTAACCTCTTTTATGCCCTTTTCCTTTTTACCCTGATTTTTAACAGCCTTGGCTCCTAATCCTGGTCTAGATTCTTCTCTAGGGGATTTGATTTTAACTGATTTAGTAGGAGTTACAGGTTGTTCTCTCTGGCGATCTTCCATCTCTAACTCATATCTAACTAATAATTCAGTCTCTTCTTCTTCTCGAGGAGTAAAGTGTTTGAATATTGGTTTAATAGCAGATTTGAGAATTGTAGGTACTTCTTTTTTAATCTCACTGGGACTGGTGTCTACAGGCCTTTTCCCTTCTTTCTTTGATAAGTTAGAATAGTCAAGTCCTACACCAACACCAGTTATCTTCTTAAATGTGCTACTATCAACATTCACTTTACTAGCTGCTAGTTTATAAGCTTCGCATTTTGTTTCTAACTCAGCTAGTTTATTCCTAAGACATGCTTCTATTTCATCTTTAAGGTTGAGCTTGTGTTCCAAAGTTTTAATAGAGTCTCTTAGGGAAGTATCTATAGTGCAAACGGCCTCTAATTCTTCCACTTTTGCCTCAAGCATTCTGCATTTGGCAACAATTGTTTTCTGTTCTTTTTTAGAAGTATTTAAGCTTTTGCACAGCATATAGATCTCTTCGCTAAGAGCCCCGTTCTGCACCTTATAATCATCTAGAGACATTTCTTCCTTAAGGGTTAGAACTGGTACCTCTGGTTCATCTGACGTTTCAGCCATGAGGGCAAAGTTTGCTGTATGAGTAACTTCTTCCTCATCTGAATCATCCCACGCTCTTCCTTCTGTGACAACTAAAGCTCTTTTTCCATGTCTTTCCTTCACCAGGGCCTCATACTTGCTTTTGAGGGCTTCATAAGTTTCTTTTGGATATGTCTGTTTAGGCTTCTTGCAATCTGTAGCAAAGTGTCCAGCTTCACCACAGTTATAACATTTGAACTTCATTTTGAAATCCAAAGGAGATTTGTAGCTGGTACTCTTGCCTTTTCCTTTGTAGCCTTGTGAACTACCACCACCCCTAGTAACCCGATAATAAGATGAAGATTTACTTTGTGGTCGGTTACTCTTTCTGAATCTGATATTGCTGAACTTCCTTGCCATGTATGCCACGACACTGTCATCCATGTTGTCCATCTCTTCTTGGGTGAAGTAGTCGTCATCACTATTTGATGTGCACTCATCATCATTTTCAACTTGAGGTGATGCAGGTGATGACCTAGGCTTTTCTGCAACCATTGCCTTTTTAGACTCTACCTCATCAGCAACTAACCCTGATGCAGCTTCTTTTCCTCTTGAATCATTATCCCATGCTTGATCTTGAAGTGTTTCCAGCTCATAGGTCTTTAGAATTCCATAGTATTCTTCCATAGGAGTTGTGTGTAAATCTCTGGTTTCTCTAACAGCGTAAACTCTATTTTCAATGCTTTTTGGCTGGTTCCTCAGATATCTCGTGTTGACTTCAACCACGGGGAGAGTTACACCTCTCAGATTCAAATCTAAAACCAACTGACTGAATCTTAGATAGACATCGGTTATACCTTCTCCTTTTCTTATCCTGAAAGTGTCATACTCCATCTTGAGTATAAGTGTTTTGTTGCTTCTGACCTCAGAGGTACCTTCCATGACGACCTCTAGCTTATCCCAAATCTTCTTTGCTGTAGTTAGTCCTTTAACTACGTTAAACATCTCATGATCTAGGGATTCCATCAGTGTTTGTCGAACGGATGTGTCGAAAGATATCTGCTCCTTATCAGCATCTGAAAAGTCTACTGCCTTCTTAGGCTCAGACCGTTGTGGTACTACCACATCTCCTTCCATATGCTCAGGAACAACAACCATTGGTACAAATTTACCATTATCGAGGACTTCCAGATATTCAGGATTGACTGACTCAAGGTAAAGTTTCATTCTCAACACCCATTCTTCATAATGATCTCGGTCGAACATTGGAATCTTGAAATTGTTCTTAGGTGCCATCTTAATGCGGATTTAAAGTAAAGATAATAAATTTTTCTTATTACTTGAGTAGTAATTAAAAGAAAATTAAATTATCTTAAAATAAATCAAGGTTCAAATTCTGGACACTAAAAAAAATTCTAAGTACCCAAGACTAGGCTAAGTAGAATATCTATGTAGAACTGCCCAAGTCGAATTTCTCCAAGTCGAACTTTTCTAAGTCGAACTTTTGTCCAAGTAGAAAATCTCAAGTCGAATATTCAAGTAGAATATTCAAGTAGAATATTCTATGTAGAACTTTTGCCTTGGATAAAATTTGTTGCAGGTCACTTTTCACACTTTTTTACTTTTGTGGTTTTTCTCACCTAACTCACCTAACACACGTGCAAGGTACTGAATATCTTCTGTAATACTTTTTGCTGTGAGATATATGTCAAATCAAAAGCCAATAACACCTTTTTGTCTTTTTGAAAAGGAAATCAAAAAGTTGCTGGGTTTGTCTTCTTTAACAAGAATAATGATGAACACTCAAGAACACCAAATATCAAAGTACCCAGATTAATTCACAAAAATTATCTAAAATCCTCCCAAGCTTAATAATTACTCCCGGAGTATTTAAATAATTTTTAGAGTGAGTTTTCTCTGCCAAACAAATTTGAGCACACTTTTCGAGAAGAACTTGAAAAGTAGATCTATAGATGAAAACTCACTAATCTTCTACCAAACACAAGGATCTATGTTTTGTATATTAAACATTCAGCTCTGATACCAATTGTTAGGTCCAAATGTGTTGTAGAGGGGGGGTGAATACAACTTTTCGAATTAATGAAGCAATAAATACTATGTAATAAATGAACACAAAGATTCAAGGAATATATGTCTTATATATAACTTGAAAGGGTTGCTACAACATTCATTACACAGTACACTAGAAGTAGAGAGGGTAGTAAATGATACTAAGCTCTGTGAATACTCTCTCTCTCTTTTACAAGTGTTTATCTTGAAAATATTGCTCTCTTAAAATAATACACAAGTACTTCTATTTATACTACTTGTAATCTATGTCTTGTAGTCTTCAAAGATTAAAATATACGTGGCCCAATGATGTCCACATAAATCTTATCTAATCTTGAAAGCTTGGAAATCTGCCAATTAGATGATGCCATGTGTCATGTTGAAACTGCCCTCCATGTAGAACATCTACTTGAGAACTTCTACTTGGCCATCTCGAATATCTATCTCGAATATTCTATCTCGAATATTCTACATAGGAATGTTCTACTTGGCCATCTCGAATATTCTATCAACTAGTGTTGTCACACATGATAGGTATTCCTTCCAACACCAGTCCATAGTCCCTTAATTGATTCCTAATCCAAAGCACTTGGGCACAACAACTTCCAGCAACAATATATTCAGCCTCAGCTGTAGAAGTTGACACAGATTGTTGCTTTTTGCTGAACCAGGATATCAATCTCTGTCCCAGAAATTGACAGCTTCCTAAAGTGCTTTTTCTATCCACTCTGCAACCAGTAAAATCAGCATCTGAATATCCAACTAGATTGAACCCTATTTCTTTAGGGTACCATAATCCCATAAAGGATGTTCCTTTGAGATATCTCAGAATTCTCTTGACAGCAATGAGATGGGATTCTTTTAGATTTGCTTGAAACCTAGCACATAGACATGTGGAGAACATTATGTCAGGTCTACTTGCTGTAAGATAGAGAAGTGATCCAATCATTCCTCTGTAAGTCTTCATATCTACACTTTTTCCTTTCTTATCTTCATCCGGTTTTGTAGATGTAGACATTGGAGTTTTAGCAGTTGAGCAATCTTGCATGTCAAACCTTTTGAGTAGGTCATTAATGTATTTTGTTTGACTTATGAAAATGCCATCAGTCCTTTGACTTATTTGAAGACCTAGAAAGTAATTGAGTTCTCCCATCATGCTCATTTCATAATCACTTTGCATAAGCTTAGAAAATCTTTGACATAGTTTCTCATTTGATGAACCAAAAATGATATCATCCACATAGATTTGAACAAGTATGATATCATCACCATGCTTTTTGTAGAAGAGAATTTGTCAATGGTTCCTCTAGTGAAATGATTTTCCAGAAGAAATTTTGACAAAGTGACATACCATGCTCTAGGGGCTTGTTTGAGTCCATACAATGCTTTGATGAATCTGTAAACAATGTCTGGAAAATTTAGATCTTCAAAGCCAGGAGGTTGTTGCACATATACCTCTTCTTCCAATTCACCATTGAGAAAAGCACTTTTGACATCCATCTGATAGACTTTAAAGTTTGAGTGTGCTGCAAAGGCTAGAAAAATTCTAATTGCTTCCAATCTTGCAACAGGAGCAAAAGTCTCATCATAGTCAATGCCTTCTTCTTGTGAATAGCCTTTAGCAACCAACCTTGCCTTGTTTCTTATCACAATCCCATGTTCATCCATTTTATTCCTATAGACCCACTTAGTGTCAATCACTGATCTGTCCTTTGGATGTGGCACTAGTTCTAAAACATTGTTTCTCACAAATTGATTCAATTATTCTTGCATGGCTATAATCCAATCTGGATCCAACAGGGCTTCATCAATTTTTTTAGCTTCATTTTGAGACAGAAAGCAGGCAAATAGACATTCATTCATAGTTCTTCTTCTTGTCCTCACACCTTCATCAGGATTTCCAATGATTTGATCAACTGTGTGAACTCTATTCCATTTAGTTTGATGAGTCCCATCTTTATCATTTGAGCATGTTTCTTCCTGATTGAAGTGATTTCCATTTGTTGCAGATTCTTGAGAACCTCCCATTGAGTTAATGCTAGACTTATGTGGAGAATTCTCAAGTTGGATATGACTAAAGTCTTCATGTTCTCTTTCTACATTTGTTCCATGTGAGATGTCTACATGGGAGTCTTCAAGAGTACTTATAACCTTTTCAGTTGCAGAAGTTTCAGGCTCTATTTCATTTTCAAATCTTAGAGTGTCACAGTTTTCACCTTTCAAACTCATAGTGGAGAACTTGAAATCATCAAATGTTACATTTGTGCTTTCCATAAATTTTTGTTGATCAATCACATATACTCTATAGACAGTCTTGTCCAATGAGTATCCCACAAAAATTCCTTCATATGCCTTTGCTTCAAATTTTCCAAGATTGTTGACATCATCTTTGAGAACAAAGCACTTTGCTCCAAACACATGCATGTATTTCACAGATGGTCTTCTATTTGTCATGATGTGATAAGGAATTTTTCTAACTGGTTTTGTGATGAGTGTTCTGTTTTGAGTGTAACAAGCAGTTCTAACAGCCTCAACCCAAAAACTGATTGGTAGATTTGCTTCTGCTAACATGGTTCTTGCAGCTTCAATAAGAGTCATGTTCTTTCTCTCAACCACTCCATTTTGTTGTGGAGTTCTTGGGGCTGAGAATTGGTGAGTGATACCCTTCTCTTTGCAAATTTCACTGAGTGTTGCATTTTTGAATTCTGTACCATTGTCATTCCTTAAGGCAACTACTGGAGTAGGACCTTTATCCAGTCTCCTCAAATTCTCAATGATAATCTCAGGAGCTTCATCTTTTGAATGCAAGAATTCTACCCAAGTATATTTTGAAAAGTCATCAACCATGACTAGAGCAAATCTTTTTTTTGACATGGACATCACATTTACTGGTCCAAACAGGTCCATATGAATTAGTTGCAGTGGTTTGGTGATTGAGGTGAATTCCTTACTTTTGTGACTTGATCTCTTCATTTTCCCTTTCTAGCATGCCTCACACAATCCTTCTATACATAATTCAAGTGTAGGCAAATCCTTCACTAATTCTCTCTTGACTAAAGAATTAATGTTTTTGATATTCAAGTGAGATAGTCTTTTGTGCCAAAGAAAACTTTCATTCTCTGAGGCTTTGGTGTAAAAACAACAAATTATCTCCTTATTTGCAGAGTCCAAGTATGCTACAAATAGGCTTCCTTTTCTCACTCCTTGCATAGTAATTTCCTTGGTCTTCCTGTGTGATATGAGGCACAAGTCCTTTTCAAACTCCACATTCAGGTCTTTGTTGCAGAATTGAGTGATGTTGAGAAGGTTGTGTTTCATACCACTGACCAGAGCTACATTTTCAATGACAACATTTCCATGAATTAATTTGCCATATCCCATGGTGAAACCAGTGTTGTTGTCTCCAAAGGTTACCATTGGGTCAGCCTCCACCTTGAATTGTGACAGCAGGGCTTTGTCACCAGTCATATGCCTTGAACAACCATTGTCCGAAATCCACATGACCTTCTTTTTACCTGTGCCCTGCAAAGAAACACAAATCAAGTTTTCTTTGGTACCCAAACAAGGTTGGGTCCTTTATGCTTAGTTACATGAGTTTCATTCCTGTTTTTAGTATTTGTAGTTGCCTGCACATGCTTGTTCTCCTTTTTTCTATTCTGACTTTTAGCTTGATTAGTACTCTCAGAACTAGATGCATGCTTAGATGACAAGGAATGCTTTCTATGTTTTACAGGACTGGCAGATTTAGGCATAGGGTTTGTGTTCAGATTCTGACTTATGCAACCATCAACAAACTGCTTCCTTAGCCTAAAACAAGTATTCATGATATTCATGTTGCATGGCATACAATCAAATTTGTCACAGAATTTATGATTATCATGCATTAATGGTTTAACATAACCACAAGCAAACTCATCATTTCCAACAACAGGCTTCTTGCACATGTGAGTAAGATGATTTGTTGAACCATAGTTTTTACAAATCTTTCTTGGTGCATTATGAACAGGTGCATAGTTGTTGTATTTGTTGATGCCTATTTTTCCATTTCTATTTGCCTTTTTCTTTTTAGCATGCATAGTATCATTTTTCTGAGCATTCTATTTTGTTTCAGTTTGAATAGGAATGGACTTGGTTTTGATTGTGGGTTCTTCTTTTTCAACAGAGGGCACTTTCCTTTCAGTTGCTTCATTATCCTTATCATCCAACTGTTGTTTGATGACCATACTGACTTCATCAAATTCAACAGTTTCTTTCTTAAAAATTGGTTCTTTGACATTTTTCAAAATATGAGGATTTCCTTGGATTTCAATCTTTTTGCCTCTTGTTAAAACAGATTTCTTCCTTTTAAGATTCTCATAATCAAAACCAACTTCAATCCTAGTGCTTTCTTTGTTCTTCTCATGAAACTCGTGAACAATAGTTGCTGAGTTTTGATATGATCTGATTTTTAACTCATTTTCAGAAATCTGTTCTTTAATAAATCTTTCAATTTGTTCAGAACAAACAACCTTGTTTTTTATGTTCCATGCCTTCAAGTTCTTCAATGGTGTAGAAATCTTCCTCTTCTGATTCACTTTTGACAGAGTCCTTTTCTTCATGTTCCTGCTCTTCAAACTTTTCAGTTTTCACCTTTTTGCTTGTACAAGTCTTTTCAGTTATAGATGGTTCCTTTGCAACCAAGGTATTTGAGACATTTTCCATTTTTCCTCTATTTCCCAGTATGGCTTTCTTCTGATAGAACTCAAGTTCATATGTCTTTAGGATTCCATAGAGAGTTTCAAGTGGAAGTTTTGTTAGATCTCTCCCTTCTCTTATTACAGAGATTTTGTGCTCCAGGTGCTCTGGAAGAGTCAGCAAAAACTTCATATTCTTTTCCTTTGTCTCATAGTACTTCCCATGAAGTTGAAGGTCATTGATCAGTTTGTTGAACCTTTCAAATACTTCAGTTATACCTTCATTTGGTTTTAACATGAATGCTTCATATTGAGAGACAAGGAGCTGCCTTTGATTTTCCCTTACCTCCTCAGTTCCTTCACACAGAATTTATATAGTCTCCCATATGTGTTTGGCAGATGTGCAATTGACAATATTGTTGTACATCACAAGATCCAGTGATTCAATTAGTATTAGCATTAAGCTGTTGTCAAGAGACACCTTTTCCTTCTCTGAATCTGTGTACTGAGATGGATCTTTAGGTATCCAAGTTGCAGGAATAACTTCAGACCCACTAGTAGTTTCAGGAACTAGAGTTACTGGTATGAAAGGACCATTCTTTAATATTTCTGGATACATGGGGTTTGCAGCCTTTATGAACATCAGCATCTTCATATTCCATAGGTTGTAATTTTCTCTGTCAAATGTAGGAATCTTTATGCTGCTTAGCTTCTGAGAACTCATCTTGATCTTTAGTCTGTATGTATGTTTACCGCCTGCTCTGATACCACTTGTTAGGAATTAAGAGTTCTAGAAGTTTACAAAGGGAGATGTGAATGTATACTTCAAGTCTTTTTCACTCTTTTGATTTTTATGGACAAGTTAAACTGTCAACTGAAAAGTAAGGTTGAGTAAATGAAACAGATTTAAGTTAAAACAGAAGACAGAGAAATGAGTATAATGAACACTGGATGTAACTTTCAATCTAATTTTATTAGAATGAACTTTTGCTATAATCTGAAATTCAAATTGAACTTCAGCTTCTTGTTCTTGAAAGATTACAATTGTAAAACTCACAATACCTCTATCAAATGTGGTTGTGCATAAAAATATATAGACAACATGTCATATGCACATGCTCACATAAGATAGATTACCTATAACTAGAAATAGACAAGACATGCTTTACATTTGACTGATATCTATTTATAGCTAACACTATTGTGACAGTCTGCTACATCCAGCCTTATACCTTCTGTCATTTGTCTTGACTAACTTCCCAGCTTCATTGTGGACTTGTCTCTATCTTTGCAGGCTTGACTTATCCTGTAAAAATATAGCTTCAGAATTATCTGACTTGTTCTGCAATTTTCCTTGAAAATAGCTCCTTGGTGCAATCGAGTACTCTGTTTAAATTATTTCGAGAAGTCATAGAGATTGACTTCTCGATTGAGGACTGGTTGTGACAACTCGATTGGTCTATGAATGATTTACTTCTCGAATGACTAGACTTCTCGATTAATATACTCCATTTGATGACTTCTCGATTAGGCTAGACTTCTCGAATAGAAACTTGAAACTGTGACTTCTCGAATGACTCAACTTTACCACTTCTCGAATGCTCCTTTTCCTAACTTCTCGAATTGATTTTCTTTTCTCACTTCTCGAATGATTCACAATTAACACTACTCGAATGGCTTCAATACTTGACTTGTCGAATGGCTGACTTCTCGATCGAGTACTGAGCTGTCGAGTGTGTTTTGAGACTTCTCGAAATGGTCTCATAGATTTGACTTCTCGAATAGTAAGCTTCTCGACTGAGCAATTGCCTTAGTAGAATTCTCAGATGGCTTTCTTTATTTCTCCACAAGTCTTCTTTGTCTTGTTGCATGATTCCGCTTGAATCTTCTAACAGACTTTATTTTTTACTTCATTTACAATTAAAAGAGAAACTGAGTAGACTTCTATCTGCAATTTTACACAAGGATATCTGAGTCACTAAACTATTACAGAAGTGCAAACTATGTTACAACAAGATAGATAATTACATAGGCTAGGCTTGATTTAAGTCCAACAGATAGATCAATTGTTAGTGCAAAATGGGTGTTCATGAACAAACTTGATGAAAATGGAACTGTGATTAGAAACAAAGTAAGAATAGTTATAAAAGTTTATTCTCAGGAAGAAGGAATTGATTATGATGAAACTTTTACACCAGTAGTAAGATTGGAAGCTATCAGAATGTTTCTTGCATTTTTAGCTCATTCAAAATTCAAGGTGTATCAGGTGGATGTGAAAAGTGTCTTCTTGAATAGAAAATTGGAAGAAGAATTCTATGTGGAGCAACCACCAGGATTTGTTAATCCAAAGTTTCCTGATCATGTTTACAAGTTAGACAAGGCACTGTATGGATTGAAGCAAGTACCTAGAGCATGATATGAAACTCTATCAAAATTTCTTCTTGAAAATGGTTTCATTAGAGGTACCATTGACAAAAATCTCTTTATTAGAAAACATAAATGTGATATTTTTCTTGTCCAAATTTATTTTGATGATACTATATTTGGTTCTACTAATGAAAAACTCTGTGAAAAGTTTAGCAAATTAATGCAGTCAAATTATGAAATGAGCATGATGAGAGATTAAACTTCATTTTAGGACTTCAAGTCAAACAGACTGATGATGGAATTTTCATCAATCAATCAAATTATGTGAAAGAACTATTGAAGAAGTTTGATATGCAAGATTGTGCAACTGCCAAAACTCCCATGTCAACAGCCACTAAGCTAGACTCTGACCCAAAGGGTAAAAAAGTTGACAACACTAGTTATAGATGTATGATTGGTTCATTGTTATATTTAACTGCTAGTAGACCAGATATAATATTTGTAGCATGCCTATGTGCTAGATTTTAGGCTGAACCTAGAGAATCACATTTGATAGCTGTGAAAAGAATTTTAATTATTCATTGAAAAACAAACCTGAAGAAGAGCTGTCTCAAGAACATTTGGACAAGCTAATATCTATTAATATTGTGAAGGATATCTTTGATGGTGCTCAAGCTAAGGAGAAGCTCATTTATTTCTTGGAGGATGGAAGAGTTATGAAGATTGCTCAAGAAGATTTAATTCAGAAAGCATCTAAAGAACTTGAACATGTTTTGTTCCTCCTAAATGATGAAAATGCGGTGACTTCTAGATGGGTAAAAATTCTTGAAGGAGCAATAGCTGAAAAGAAGAAAAGTAAAGATTAATGATGATAAACTCTGAGGAGTATAAGCCTGGATACTTACATGAAGATGGATCAAGAAGAGCAATGAAAAAGGGAGATGCAAAAGTCAAGATGGTGTTAGGGATTCCTACACTAATCTTAAATCCTGATGGAATGAAGGCTTGTTGTATTGCTTTGGATGAAAGAATGGAAAGATCATCTATCTATGCTTTGAGGGCTGTTATTTATCAGATTGATGACTCTTCTGACCAGATGAAGGAACTGAAAGAGAAGCTAATTGATCTACTGAGAGTTGCTGAAGACAAACTTCTAAGTCAATTTCTGAAAGATGACTTTTCTTATAAGAATCTGAGTTAAAAATGGTAAACAAACTCTGATACATTTGTCTTGGATTTCTGACATCATAAGTGGAATTTATGTTTTATTTCATAAAGCATAAATTGGGGGAGATTTTTAGGAAGCAAACACTGATGGTTGTCAGAGAATACAAATTAGAGTTTACATTGCTGATGTCATCAGAGTTTAAGGAACTGTCGGACAGAGTTTACTCTATCAGAGAATACTCAATCAGAGTTTACTCTAACAGAAATGCTCTATCAGAGAATAATAACCGACAGAGTTTATTATCAGAGTTTTTCAGGAAGCAATTCGAATCAGAGTCTGAATAGGAAAGTAAGAAGGAATCCGAATGCAGGACTATTTCCTTATGTAAAGCTATTCTATTTCTAATCTGATTTGTAATTGAATTGTAACTGTGTCTATAAAAACACAGACATAGGTTAACATTGATATATCTTTGCAAATCTTATTTTTCATAACCTAGCAACTCTTGAGAACAAATAACTTCTTGAGAGAGTTTTGTAACCTGTTTGATCTTTAATACAAAACAGTATTCATATTTGACATACTTGTGTTCTTAATCGATTTACTGGTACTATTACATTCAACCCCCCTTCTGTAATAGTTTATCTTTCTGGGCAAACACCTAAAATATTAAATACACATTCTATTTTGTTACTATACTATTATACTATAGTATAGTATAATATAGATATAAAAAAACACGTTATCACATACTTTGAATCAAGTTATTTAATAAATAAAATAAATCAAATTAAAATTAAAATAATATTAATTAATAAATATTAATATATTTTTTAAATTTAATCAATTTATATATGAGAAAATTATATTGAATTAATTTTAAATAACTTAGTACTACTGTTAACTATTTTTATAATTAAAAGTCATTTATATTTCTAAAATAATGTTATTACACATGTTAAATTGTCATAACACACATTAAATATTAATATGGAGTAATATGTTTGGTTTAATAAAAAACCTATCATATATTAGTATGAAAAAATGGGATGTAAAAATTATTATGACAATAATTGTTATGCATCGTTTCACTTTTTATTATTAACTTAAACTTTAAATCTCATTAGTAATATAGTAACATATATTATTCATTAATACAAGGTTTAAATTACATATATTATATAATTATTTATAAGCTGCAATTAATACTATACTACTGAAAATTTAATAATATAAAAAAACTTATTCAATTTAATAATTATATTATTAACAGATACATATATATTATATCTCATATAACATAATATCTATTAAATTTTATATAAAATAAACATAATAGAGATCTTATAAAAAATATATTTAAATCTAATATGTATAATCTTAAATATATTAATCATATATTTGATATATTAAAAAATCATGTTCATAATATTTCAAATCACAAAATTTAACATATTTATATATTAATAATATAAATTTATATTTTGTTCGATGTATATATTTATTTTTAATATTTTATAATTTTCTTATTTATATTTAATCTGATTGATGTAAAAATATATAATTTAAATAAGCTAAAAACATTAATATAATTATAATATATTAAAACTTTTTAAAATTATAAAAATATTAATAATTTCAAAATAAATAATTTAATTAATTAAACAAAATATCCATGTAGCGGGATTAAAATCTAGTTTTAATAATAATAAAAAAAAGCAAAATCCGACCTGAAAGCCACCCATTCTCTTTTGGGTCTAAAAGTATGAAAATTCTCATTAAATTTGCTCGCAACTCCCTCTTTTTTTACTCTTCAGATTATTGGCATCACAAATTTGTTTTACTTTAATCGTATATATATTTATAAAGATTTATATATATCCTTGAGAGTTTCATATCATATCAATTGACCCACCTTCTACAATTGAGAAAGACAAGAACAACAAGCAGAATCTTTTTTGTTTGCTTCAAAACACACACACACACTGTTTTTGAGGTATCATTACATTGATTTTAGCTACAATTATATGGGTTTCTTTTAGAAATCTTTTTTGTGTTGCCTCTTCTTTAATTCTTGATATACATGTATGTGTACACATGTATTTGTTTTGTTTGTATAATTTATTAGATTATTAAAAAAAAACCATATTCTTGCTTCTTTTCTTGATTTTGTGATGTTGAATAAGCTAATTCAATGTATTATGGTTTCTAATGTGTTAATTTGCATCTGGGTATTCAAGATCCCCATTTTACTTGTATATGGGTTGGCTTATATGTATGTGTGTGTATTCAAGATTAGATTTTGTTCATTGATTTTGTTCAAGGTTTTGCAAGGTGGTTATGGTCTGATGTATTCGGTATTCTTCTCATCTGTTATTTTATCAGGAATTCTGAATTGGGAGATTGCTTCAATATATGGTGAGTTGAAGCTATTCGAATATGAGTTTTTCGAAACATTAGTTATTTGTGTGTGTGTGTGTGTGTGTGTGTTATATTAAAGTGATGGTCTTGTTGTGATCTAATCGGTCTGGGGATTTGTTATTAGGGGGAAGCTCCAGCCTTTTTGATCGATAATCTGCAGGAGGCTAGTGCAAATGTGTTTGATTTGAAATCTAAAGGCACTCAAACAGCTACAGTTATTGGGAGCAAAACAGTATGTTTATTAAAGTTCCTGCTGTTTATTATGTCTTGCTAACTGAGAGTGCTGTGCTGATCACTAGTTTTTTTAATTGTAATTTCTTTCCTTGATCAGTATGTTATTGGTTGGGGTACTGATGAAGCAGCAACTTTTGGAGTTCGTATTTTCGACAAATGTACTAATGAATGGTTAGTTGTACTAAAGCAATTGTCGCTGTCAGCAGATACTTCAATGTGTACCGGATTTTCACCAACTATCTGATTTATTTTCAGGGTGATTCCTACTGTTCTAGGAACAAAGCCCAAACTGTTTAGGTGCCACTTAGCTGTGCTTTTTTCTGAAGATCGGATTTTGATTGTGAAGGAAAACTCGACCTTCGATGACTGCATATGGTTTCTGGAGGTTGGTATTCCAACTGATGAAACTTCAATAACAGTGTGTTTTACAAGTTTTTTTTTAGCACTGGGCCCATATTCCTATTATAAGGTCACAAGGAAGACAAATATATCATTTAGCACTTTTCGACCTATCTCTGAACTTTGCACACATGTATCTTATCATCACATGAATTCCTTTTGCATCTTGTATTTTATATATGATTTCTTTGTTTATTATGGTAGGTGAACACACAATATATTAGACAGCAGCAAAAGAATTTTGAAACTCAGGTGGTTGCTTGGAGTCGGGGAGTCATAGGCGATGCTGAGAAGCCAATTGTTGTAAGTGGCCCTTCTGGAGTGGGCAAAGGCACATTAATAAACAAACTGATGAAGGAATTTCCAGCCATGTTTGGATTCTCAGTGAGCCACACAACCCGCGCACCAAGGGAGGGGGAAAAGAATGGTGTCCATTATCACTTCACTGAACTTGGTGTCATGGAGCAGGATATTAAGGACGGGAAGTTCTTAGAGTTTGCTTCTGTACATGGGAATCTCTATGGAACCAGTATAGAGGCAGTTGATGTAGTTGCAGATGCTGGAAAGGTATGTATATTAAACAATCTTTGTGTATGCATCATTCCCACCAATCCTTGTGTATGCATAATTGCTAAAACCCGGTTGATATTATAGTGTTAAATTCCATTAGGATGAGATCAGTAAGAACTTGTACATATCTAGAGGCAAAAAATCTAGTGCTAGTGCCGTAGTGTGTCACATGGTTTGGTGGTCTGAATGAATAGTAACCTTAAATTTATAAAGGTCCCTCTCAGTTTATAATATAAGGAAATAATCTCAGAGGCAACTTTGACTAATGCATCTCCGCTAGAAAATGTTGACTTGCAAAAGGATATTTTGGGTTTTCTATTGCATGTAGTGATGTTTGTGGCTTTTGCATCAATAAGATATATACATGTGTCAAATTGCTTTGCAATTAAGTTAAGGTAACCTAGCAGATCTATTTAATGTAGAGATGCATCCTTGACATTGATGTTCAAGGGGCAAGGTCCATGAGGGATAGTTGTCTTGAAGCGATATTCATCTTTGTGTGCCCTCCCTCATGTGAGGAACTTGAGAAGCGCCTTCGCGCAAGGTGACCTCAGTTGAAGCTACAACTTTCTGATCTCACCTTTTCCTCTTTGTTACTAATCTTATTCCTTTAAAATATACAGGGGGACTGAGACGGAGGAACAAATCCAAAAGCGACTTCGAAATGCTAAGAATGAGCTCGAGAAAGGAAGAGAGCCTGGTCTGTTTGACCATATATTGGTAAATGATGACTTTGACTCTTGCTACGAAAGTCTTAAGGTGATTCCTTAATCTTACTCCCTGCTTCCTTGGGATTCTAGAATCCATAAAGTGAACTTCTTCTCCAATACAGTTGAATAATTTTGATTATGCCTGTTTGTTCAGAAACTCTTGGGTCTTGATGGAGCCATTAATGAAACCCCATACCATTCTTGTAAGTGACTCTCGGAATTTTACAGGACTATGATCGTTCGTCTAAGTCTCCCTTAGATTAATAATGGATCATATATATTTTTTAATTTAGCATCAGAAATGGGATTTCTGCCTCTGGTTAATTCTGCATCTAAAAGTGATGAGAAGATTCTTATAAAATGCAAAACCGGGGAGCTGGTGAAAGCCTCCAAGAACATGTATGTTTTCAATTACTTGTATCCTTTAGCTAATGCCATCCTTAAAGGAAAGAAAAATAACTTATGGTTCCATCAATATATAGGATTGTACTGGATTTATCTTCTATTAAAGGAGGGGCACCAGCTCGGACAAGAGGCCTTAATATGTTTTATGCTGATGATTCTGTACCAAATGGCTCAACTGTGGATGAGAAGTGGAGCTAATGATTTACAATCTTAATAGCTAACTTAGTTTATTTCATCTAATTTTAGATTAATTTGTGTACCTGTATTCTCAATCAATTTCGAGACAGTGAAGCAATAATCTTTGATTTTGAAGCACTTTAGCATCTTTCACTATTCCTGACAAAGATGATTTGCTTTTACGGAATCATTTATTATTACATTATAGATAGCTTAAATTTCAATATTATTCATGCCTTGCGCTGCAATGTAATTTATTTGAAGGCCTGGTTTAGTTTGATGTGACATCAAGTTCAGTTGAGTCTGCTTAGTAACTTAAATGAATCGGATTTCTTGTTCTTTTTTTGAGGGACTTAAATGAGTTGAAATCTAGTTTATGCTGTATTTTTTGAGTTGAGCTAAAAAACAAATTGATTTTAATTTTGTTAAGTAAGGGTTGAGATTTAAATAAGGGTTTGAATGGACTTTACTACTTGAGAAGTCAATCAAGTTCTGAGTTCGAATTTTTGTTTTTTCTTTTCTATTTTTTCTTGAATATTCATATTTTTTCTATAAATCTGACTTTACCTTGATCTGTTATTTCAATTCCTTTGTTATTAATTTTATAATTTATCATAGTTAAGAAATCACTTCCTAATAATAATTCATTAGAACTATCATACTCTATTACTCCTATATTTATATTATATTCTAAATCTTGTATTTTAAATCTTAGATTAATAAGAATTTATCATTTTTTCTGATTTAATTTTAATATATTAATCAATTTATCCTGATCTTCTATTACTTTATATTGTTCCTGTAAAACAGATCCCTATTAACATGTTAATTGAACCCTGCCTGTAAATTGGTATCAGAGCCATTAAATAGGAAAGTTTTCTGAAGTGAATAGTAACTTCGACTGGTTATGGTAAGATTGAAATGAATAGTAATCGATGAATAGTAACTTTTAAATATGAATAATATCCAAGATATGTCAGAAGAATCAAAGAATAATTTACAAAAAATAAAAAATATAGCAAACAAAACATTTACATATAATAAAGAAATCAATCATCATATTGAAAGTTGTAGGATAAGTATGGAATTAATAAATGATAAAGATATAACTATAAGATTATTTAGCGAATTATTAGCTAAAAGAGATGAAGAATATAAGTTATTAGCAGAAGAAAATTTAAAACTACAAAGAGAAAAATTTATGAAAGAATTAGGATGTGAAATAAAAGTGAAAGAATTAAAAGAGGTTTTACAGGAACAATATAAAGTAATAGAAGATCAGGATAAATTGATTAATATATTAAAATTAAATCAGAAAAAATGATAAATTCTTTTGGACAAGATTTAAACTCAATAAGAAGAAAATTTAGAATATTAAAATATTATTCTATATCTTTAAATAAAATAGAAGAAGAATTAGATAGATTTCAAGATATAATAAACAATAAAAATTGGACAGAAGAGGAGGAAATGATAAATAATTGTAAAATAGCAAAGTTAATGGCATTATATAGAATATATAATAATAATAATATATATTGGAGAAGAAAAGAGTTATTAATTGAATCTAATCTAACTGGATAAGATGAATAATCAAAGAGACACATCATCTTACTTTGTAAGAAAAACAGAGGTAAAAGATAATGTTAAAAGAGATTTTGAAAAAATAATGAGATATGAAGAGTATAAGAAAATGGTAATAGCAAAACCATATCAAAATAATAAATCAATACAAGTAAAAGAAATGCTTAATGTATATATAGAAAAATTAAAACACAAAGCTAAGAAAGATGCAGAAATATATACTTACGGATAAAAAATGGAAAATCAAAGATATACGTTATCTTATTTTGAAAATAAATCATTGGTAAAGAATAAAAATAAAAGAAGACTTGAAAAAATAATAAGATATGAAGAGCATAAAGAAAGGATAATGAAAAGACCTTATCTTAATAGTGAATCTATAAATTATCTTATCATAATTGATGAATATATAGAGAAATTAAAAAATAAAATTAAAAGAGACTCAGAGATTTATACTTATGGATAAAGGAAAAGAAGTAGTGGAAGAATCTAATAAAACATATTATCAAATGGATACATATGAAGAAGGAACTTCTCAAAGTTTAAGTTTTAAACCAGAAACTTATTTAAAAATACAAAATGAAAAAGAAGAGTTAACAGTTAAGAAAATATTTAAAACAAATTGGTTCGAAAGAAATAAAGAAATAAGATATATAGCACAGAAACATGAAAATATTATAGATATTAATAGTATAAATGGAAGAGCAAAAATAAGCTTAATAACAGATGAGATAATAAAAAGAGAACTAAGAAAGTTAAATAATAAAGAAGTAAAGAAATATAAAAATATTTATTTTGGAGGAGTAGAATTTACTATAAAAGCATATTTTCAAAGAAATATAGATACACCTATACAGATATATATACTAGATGATAGAATATTAGGAAATATACAAGATGCATTAATATCAGTAATAAAAGGAAATTTAATTTATCAGAAATTAAAATTTACGGTACAACCAGATTTTAGCATATCATTAAAAGATGAACATAAAGAATTAGCTTTAACTTTATATTATAAATTAGATGGAATAAAAATGCCACCTGGAAGTAAAGTTATAAGTATTGAAACAAAAATGATATATGCATTAACAGGAAATCATCATGTAAATAAACAAAATGAATCAAGTATTTTGGTACCAAAGATATATCAAGATATATTAGAACAAATAGAACATAAAGAGAGTTCAAGAATAACTATACCAGAAGAAATATATATAGATTTTAATAATAGAATAATGGAAACACCTAATAAATTGATACCAAGAATGGAAGGATCAAGATTAAGTTTTAGGAAAGAACCTATAATGATAAGACAGAATAGTCTACCTAGTTTACCTAGAAGATTATTATATAATTATCCTAGGGAAATAAATTTAATAGATATAAATACAGATAGATTAAAAATAAAAGTAATAGTATTTGATGGAATAATAGCAAAAGAGTGTATTACGGAAATAAATACAGGAGCTATTAAAAGTTTTATACATGTTAGTAAAATTAATGATAATAATTGTAATAAAATAGAACCTCAAACTTATAATTATCCTGAAAATGAAAGAGAAGTAATAATTACTAAAAGTATTAATCTAAGATTTAAAATACAAGATTTAGAATATAATATAAATATAGGAGTAATAGAGTATGATAGTTCTAATGAATTATTATTAGGAAGTGATTTCTTAACTATGATAAATTATAAAATTAATAACAAAGGAATTGAAATAACAGATCAAGGTAAAGTCAGATTTATAGAAAAAATATGAATATTCAAGAAAAAATAGAAAAGAAAAAACAAAAATTACAAAAGATAAAAGATGCATTGCAAGAAGGAATATATTCACAAATAAAATATTTAGAATATTGTGAAAAAGAGAAAAAATTAGAAGAAGATATAAAAGAATTAGAAGTAATAAAGATTAAACCCTCTGAAAAAATATGGATAAATATGGGAAATGGATGGATAAAAAGAATATCTAAAAATGACTAGTAATAACGAAAAAATACAAGCTCTATGGGAAGAATTAATAATAAAAGAAAAAATAAATCTTTTAATAATGAAAATAGATGAAATCCAAAAAGAACAAATCCATTTGAGACAGATAATAAGAGAAGAATTAACCAATCTATGGAATATATCTGAGATACCTACATTCAAAATAATATTAGAAAAATTAAATAAATTAGAAGAAGAAAAAGTAAAAAATAAACAAATAATAAAGGAAGAGGATAATTTACAACCAGAATTAGTACCTATAAATGCTTGGAAAAGAACTAAAGAACCTATAATGATAGATATTAGTAAAATGAAACCTAATATCCCAGAAAATGTAGATAAAGTATTAGAAGGATTATCAACATTACATAAAAAAGGAAAGTTTTAATGGATAAAAAAGAACATAATGTTATAACATTTCTTAAAAATCATGGAAAAGAAATAATAGAGAAAGACAGGTATAAATATGAACCTATAAAAAAAGAATCCAAGGAATATAAAGAATCTAGAGAAGATATAATTAATATTGAAAGGATAGAATATTTACAATTAAAATTAGAAAGACAGAAGCAAGAACTAATAGAATTAAAAGAAATTAATTATAAACTTAAAATAAATACCAATGATGAATGGTATGAAAAGTATAAAAAATATAAAGATAAGTATAAGAATACTAAAAAAGAATTAAAAGAAGCAAAAAGAGAAATTAAAACAATTAAAAAAGAATTGCAAGAAACTAAGACAAGACTAGATATATTAGAAGAGGAAATAAAAAGGTTAAAGAATAGACCTAAGAAAACAGATAGTAATAAATCAGATAGTACTAGTAGAAGTTCTAGCAGTAGTAAAAATTCTAGATATAATCAAGAAAGAGTAAATTTTATAGAAGAATCAGATGTTAAAGAAAATTCAGATAATTCAGATATTGAAAAAGAAAATAATCAAATAATTCAAGCCTTAAGAAAAATAAATAATGTAAATGCAATTATAAAAGAGGAATCAGGAAGTGAAGAAGATATAGGAACTGATATAGAAACAGAAGACCTAATGAATGAAGATATAAATGATTATCCAGAAGAAAGACTAATAGATCCAAATTTAGATAAAATGATAAAAAATAATAATAAAATACCTAAACATATTCCAATAGGACAACAAGCAGAATTTAAAGAATTTATAGGATCAATGTCACAAGGAGTAAATCTTAATGGATACTTCCTAGATCTAGATAATGTATATGAAGAGCAAGAAATTAATAGAAGAATAACTGATTGGAATCTTGGAACTTATATAGCTTTAATGAGTTCTCCACATAATAATAATTTAGATTATACCTATGATTTAATATCTAAAACATTAATAGGAAAAGTAGCATTTTGGATAGAATCCATAGCATACCAATTAAAAACAGAAGTAATGAGTAATGCAGGAGACTGGAAATCTATGTTACAAATATTTGATATGATATTAAAAAGAGAATTTCTAGGAGAACCTTGGATAGTAGCTAGAGATCAAGTACTAATAGAAAGAAAAATAGAAATAATAATGAATTTAAATAATATGAAATGCTGTAAAATAAATAAACTACCAGAATATACTATAAGTTTTACAAAATTCTTTTATGAAGCTAGATTTCAACCAGAAGAAAGTCTATTATATCAACAATTATATTATGATCATTTACCAGATCCATATAATACTGAAATAACTAAAGAATATAATAAATTAGAACCAAGAGAAAATACTCTAGGAGAAAGAATAAGAGTATTAAGAGGATATCTTATGAGAAAATGTGAAGAATATAGAGTACAACAAAAGGTTAAGAAAGATAAGAAATTAGGATTAAGAGAAATATGTGGTTTTACAGAAAGAAGATTAGTATTTGGATGTGATGATAAAAAGATCAAAAAATCCTATAAAAAACATAGGAAAAATTATAATAGAAGATTTGATGAACAGAAAAGTTTTAATAAAAATTATAATCCATATTATAATAAATATAAAAAGAAGAAATTTAAAAGATTTAAAAATACTTTTGATAATAGAAGGAAATTTAGGTATAAAAGAAAATTTAAAAGAAAACCTTATAATAATAGAAAACTAAGTGAATGTACATGTTGGAACTGTAAAGAAAAAGGACATTATGCTAATAAATGTCCAAAACTAAAAGAAAAAGGAATAAAATACATTAATACATCACAATTTATAATGAATCTAGAACAAATAGAAGAAGATAATAATAAATGGTATAAATACGAAGAATTTTATATAAGTCAAACTGATAATGAAAGTGAATCAGAATATGAAAAGAATCTAAAATATGAATATTCTAGTAGTAAATCAGAATCTGAGAAAAAATTAACAAGTGAAAATAGTTCAGAATAATGGTAGCTATTTATATAGAGGCATATGTAGAGTATAAACCTAATAAACTAATAAAACAAAAAATATTTATAGATAGTGGAGCAGATTTGTGCTTAGCTAAAAAAGAGGTAATAATACAACATAAATGGAAAAAATCTAATATTTATAAAACTAGAGTAACTGGATTTAATGAACAAAGAAAAGAATTAGATATAATAGCAGAAAATATGAGAATAGTATTAAATAAGACAGTATTTAAAATACCATTAATATATCAAGAAAACAAAATGAAACAACCAATATTATTAGGAAATAACTTTTTAGATCATTTTAAAACTCAGGTAATTACTTGTGATAGTTTAAGTTTACAAACATCTTGTAATAAATGGATAATATTAAAAAGAATATTACCTATGAATATAACCAGAGTAAATAAAATATTAGTTAATAGAGATAATAATTTGGAAGAATTAACTAAAAAATATATTGAATTATTAAAACCAAACTTTGGAGAAAATCCTGTACAATTATGGGATAAAGAAAATATATATGCTGAAATAAAATTAATAAATTCTAATGATATAGTAAGATCTAAACCTATTAGATATAGTCCTACAGATCAGAAAGAATTTGAAAATCAAATAAAAGAATTACTAGATTTAAAAATAATAAAAGAAAGTAAAAGTCCGCATAGTAGTCCTGCATTCCTAGTAAGAAAACATAGTGAACAAAAAAGAGGAAAAGCTAGAATGGTAATAGATTATAGAGAATTAAATAAAAAGACAATATTTGATGGATATTTTCTACCTTATAAAAGAAATCTTATAAACAGATTAGGAAATAAAAAATGGTTTAGTAAATTTGATTGTAAAAGTGGATTCTGGCAAATAAAATTAACAAAAGATTCTATACCATTAACAGCATTCAGTGCCCCTCAAGGACATTATGAATGGATAGTATTACCATTTGGATTTAAGAATGCACCACAGATATTTCAAAGAAGAATGGATCAAGTATTTAGAAAATTAAAGGATTTTTGTATAGTATATGTGGATGATATATTAATATTTAGTGAGAGCTTAGAACAACATATAAAACATTTAGAACAATTTATAGAATTAGTAAAACAACATGGAATATTACTTTCTGAAAAGAAATCTGAAATCTTTAAAAATAAGATAGAATATTTAGGATATATTATAGATAAAGATGGATTACAATTACAAAACCATATTGTATCAAAAATACAAAACTTTAAAGATAAATTAGAAAATAAAAAAGAAGTACAACAATTCTTAGGAATAATCAATTATGCAGCAGATCATATAAAAGATTTACCACAATTAAGAAAACCTTTACAAGAATTAACAAAAAACAAGCCCTTTGAATGGAAAGAAGAACATGATAGAACAATTAAATTATTAAAAGAAAAAGTTATTAATTTACCAAAACATAGAATACCTATAGAAACTGATCAATTAGAATTATTTACAGATGCAAGTGATATAGGATGGGGAGCAGTCCTTATAGCATATGAAAAAAATGATATTGATAGAGAAAAACCTCTCATATGTGGATATGGAGGAGGAACATGGAAACCAAATGAGAAAAATTATCATATAAATGAAAAAGAATTATTAGCAGTAAAATTTGGAATTAAAAAATTTCATTATCATTTGTTACCTGTAAAATTTATTGTAAGAACTGATAATACTCAAGTGAAAGCTTTTATTACAAATAAAATAGATTTGTTGCCAGAATTAAATAAAAGAAGAAAATGGCAATCTTTTTTCTGTTGTTATGATTTTATTGTTAAAAATATATCTGGTACTAAAAATGTTTTAGCTGATTTTCTTAGCAGGTATAATCATGATGACAAATAACAATTTTGATATGTATATCAGTGATACTACAAAGGTTATTACCAACAACCATGATAAAATGGTTAAATTACATCAGCAAATAGAAGCCTTATACAAAGAGATATCAGCCATAGAACAGGAAAATACTCATTTCCTGAAACAATTGACAGAAGCTATAAAAGATAAACAAACAGTAAAGTCTTTACAAAATCCAACCACTACAATACCAACTTTTTCATCCAAACTAGTAAATATGCCTTTACCCTCTATTACCAAGCAAATCTCACCTTCTATAACTATGAGTGATAAACTGAAATATTCACCTGAAGCAATAACAGCCTTTGAAAAAATTATGAAATTTTATGATTATAAATCAAACCAAGAAATATTGAGATGCTCAAAAGTGAGTAAATATCCTAGATATTTATGTAGTGAAAATAGTAACCCAGATATTGTTGAAAAATTATTTTATTATGGATTTATTGATAAAATAATAGTAACAGAAACCTTACAAAGTATTTCAAAATTACCAACAATAATTATAGAATCAGTAAATGCTATGATGGAAGCTTTTGGAAAAGGAGCATATGGGATACAAATATTTGATGCCTCTACCGATTTGGTAGGAAAACCCATAGTAATATGTCAGATATTTAAGATAGGAAAAAATACTAATATTAATGGAGAAAGTGGTGAGTTAAAACTTCCAGAACCATGTACATTGGAGAAATTTCAAGAATGGCTATCAGTCAAAAGAGCTATTGGATTATTAACACTAAAAGGAAAGTTAGAAGATATGATGAAAAATGGAAAGTCCAATATAATATCCTCTGGAAAAGGACCACAAATTGAAGAGATTATTACTCTTTATTATTCCCATGAAACAATTGCAACTAATCTTACAGTTTTTCAAGGGATGTATGACAGAATAATTAATCTCAAACATGCTCATGCAAAAACTACTATAGAGCAATATCAAGAAATGGCAAGTCCAAAGAAAAGACCAGTATTCATAAATTCTGGTACTATGATGAAAGATATTAGCATTATAAAAAGCGAAGGGTCATCTGATCCTTTCAAATAAATGTAGTTTATCTACAAAAATAAAAAGGATGTAGTCCTAAAAACTACAAAACAAAATAATATACTACAAAAGAGAAGATGAAGCTGATCAGACAAGAGGAATCTAAAGAAGATAACGACAGATGGTAGAAGACCAAAGGAGTTTGCTTTATGAAAAGAAGAAGATGATTGAAGACAAAAGAAGAATACAGCTTTGAAAAAAGAAGAAAATAATACAACTCTTGAAGACTTTGAAGCCTAAAAGCAAAGATGATGGCAGACAAAAGAAGATGCTTATGGCAGACAATGAAAAGCAACTAAAGAGATTCTTTAAATAATGTAAATGATGTAAGCAATGATGTAAGATAAGAATGAGTTTTCTCTATATAAGAAACTCAGTTTGTAAGATTTAAGGGGATCTGCAATAAAAACCCTTTAAAGCTTTCTTATTTCTATGGCCAGCTAAACTCTCTAAGTCTATAATTTTTACCAAGAAATTATCAAGAAATCAGTTATAATATTCTACCTAGATCATAATAATATTTATCCAATTTAAGGATATTATTATAGTATAGCATTTCAGAGGATATCTGCAGCCATCCCAGTGTCCAGGCCATATCCCGGGGAAGGGAACAAGTGCTAGGAAAGGTTGAGGCAGGCGGTGATCTGAAGTACTATTACTAGGTAATATTCGAAAAATTTGTTAATTATTATTTATGATGGATGTAGAATGATTGTTTCTGTATTCTTGATAAAAGTATTAGTAGAAATTATAGACGTTTTTTAATTTTATCATGGAGTCTTTTAAGAATAAACAATCACATATTATTATACCATCTATATTCCTTCCCTTTTTAGGGTTAATAGATGATGAGATCCCTATTAACATGTTAATTGAACCCTGCCTGTATATTAACATGTTAATTGAACCCTGCCTGTAAATTGGTATCAGAGCCATTAAATAGGAAAGTTTTCTGAAGTGAATAGTAACTTCGACTGGTTATGGTAAGATTGAAATGAATAGTAATCGATGAATAGTAACTTTTAAATATGAATAATATCCAAGATATGTCAGAAGAATCAAAGAATAATTTACAAAAAATAAAAAATATAGCAAACAAAACATTTACATATAATAAAGAAATCAATCATCATATTGAAAGTTGTAGGATAAGTATGGAATTAATAAATGATAAAGATATAACTATAAGATTATTTAGCGAATTATTAGCTAAAAGAGATGAAGAATATAAGTTATTAGCAGAAGAAAATTTAAAACTACAAAGAGAAAAATTTATGAAAGAATTAGGATGTGAAATAAAAGTGAAAGAATTAAAAGAGGTTTTACAGGAACAATATAAAGTAATAGAAGATCAGGATAAATTGATTAATATATTAAAATTAAATCAGAAAAAATGATAAATTCTTTTGGACAAGATTTAAACTCAATAAGAAGAAAATTTAGAATATTAAAATATTATTCTATATCTTTAAATAAAATAGAAGAAGAATTAGATAGATTTCAAGATATAATAAACAATAAAAATTGGACAGAAGAGGAGGAAATGATAAATAATTGTAAAATAGCAAAGTTAATGGCATTATATAGAATATATAATAATAATAATATATATTGGAGAAGAAAAGAGTTATTAATTGAATCTAATCTAACTGGATAAGATGAATAATCAAAGAGACACATCATCTTACTTTGTAAGAAAAACAGAGGTAAAAGATAATGTTAAAAGAGATTTTGAAAAAATAATGAGATATGAAGAGTATAAGAAAATGGTAATAGCAAAACCATATCAAAATAATAAATCAATACAAGTAAAAGAAATGCTTAATGTATATATAGAAAAATTAAAACACAAAGCTAAGAAAGATGCAGAAATATATACTTACGGATAAAAAATGGAAAATCAAAGATATACGTTATCTTATTTTGAAAATAAATCATTGGTAAAGAATAAAAATAAAAGAAGACTTGAAAAAATAATAAGATATGAAGAGCATAAAGAAAGGATAATGAAAAGACCTTATCTTAATAGTGAATCTATAAATTATCTTATCATAATTGATGAATATATAGAGAAATTAAAAAATAAAATTAAAAGAGACTCAGAGATTTATACTTATGGATAAAGGAAAAGAAGTAGTGGAAGAATCTAATAAAACATATTATCAAATGGATACATATGAAGAAGGAACTTCTCAAAGTTTAAGTTTTAAACCAGAAACTTATTTAAAAATACAAAATGAAAAAGAAGAGTTAACAGTTAAGAAAATATTTAAAACAAATTGGTTCGAAAGAAATAAAGAAATAAGATATATAGCACAGAAACATGAAAATATTATAGATATTAATAGTATAAATGGAAGAGCAAAAATAAGCTTAATAACAGATGAGATAATAAAAAGAGAACTAAGAAAGTTAAATAATAAAGAAGTAAAGAAATATAAAAATATTTATTTTGGAGGAGTAGAATTTACTATAAAAGCATATTTTCAAAGAAATATAGATACACCTATACAGATATATATACTAGATGATAGAATATTAGGAAATATACAAGATGCATTAATATCAGTAATAAAAGGAAATTTAATTTATCAGAAATTAAAATTTACGGTACAACCAGATTTTAGCATATCATTAAAAGATGAACATAAAGAATTAGCTTTAACTTTATATTATAAATTAGATGGAATAAAAATGCCACCTGGAAGTAAAGTTATAAGTATTGAAACAAAAATGATATATGCATTAACAGGAAATCATCATGTAAATAAACAAAATGAATCAAGTATTTTGGTACCAAAGATATATCAAGATATATTAGAACAAATAGAACATAAAGAGAGTTCAAGAATAACTATACCAGAAG
The DNA here is from genome assembly GCA_028671895.1 of Oenanthe sinensis. NCBI lineage: Eukaryota > Viridiplantae > Streptophyta > Magnoliopsida > Apiales > Apiaceae > Oenanthe > Oenanthe sinensis. The sequence goes on along the minus strand of CM053803.1, from coordinate 21,534,059 downwards.
AAATATATATAGATTTTAATAATAGAATAATGGAAACACCTAATAAATTGATACCAAGAATGGAAGGATCAAGATTAAGTTTTAGGAAAGAACCTATAATGATAAGACAGAATAGTCTACCTAGTTTACCTAGAAGATTATTATATAATTATCCTAGGGAAATAAATTTAATAGATATAAATACAGATAGATTAAAAATAAAAGTAATAGTATTTGATGGAATAATAGCAAAAGAGTGTATTACGGAAATAAATACAGGAGCTATTAAAAGTTTTATACATGTTAGTAAAATTAATGATAATAATTGTAATAAAATAGAACCTCAAACTTATAATTATCCTGAAAATGAAAGAGAAGTAATAATTACTAAAAGTATTAATCTAAGATTTAAAATACAAGATTTAGAATATAATATAAATATAGGAGTAATAGAGTATGATAGTTCTAATGAATTATTATTAGGAAGTGATTTCTTAACTATGATAAATTATAAAATTAATAACAAAGGAATTGAAATAACAGATCAAGGTAAAGTCAGATTTATAGAAAAAATATGAATATTCAAGAAAAAATAGAAAAGAAAAAACAAAAATTACAAAAGATAAAAGATGCATTGCAAGAAGGAATATATTCACAAATAAAATATTTAGAATATTGTGAAAAAGAGAAAAAATTAGAAGAAGATATAAAAGAATTAGAAGTAATAAAGATTAAACCCTCTGAAAAAATATGGATAAATATGGGAAATGGATGGATAAAAAGAATATCTAAAAATGACTAGTAATAACGAAAAAATACAAGCTCTATGGGAAGAATTAATAATAAAAGAAAAAATAAATCTTTTAATAATGAAAATAGATGAAATCCAAAAAGAACAAATCCATTTGAGACAGATAATAAGAGAAGAATTAACCAATCTATGGAATATATCTGAGATACCTACATTCAAAATAATATTAGAAAAATTAAATAAATTAGAAGAAGAAAAAGTAAAAAATAAACAAATAATAAAGGAAGAGGATAATTTACAACCAGAATTAGTACCTATAAATGCTTGGAAAAGAACTAAAGAACCTATAATGATAGATATTAGTAAAATGAAACCTAATATCCCAGAAAATGTAGATAAAGTATTAGAAGGATTATCAACATTACATAAAAAAGGAAAGTTTTAATGGATAAAAAAGAACATAATGTTATAACATTTCTTAAAAATCATGGAAAAGAAATAATAGAGAAAGACAGGTATAAATATGAACCTATAAAAAAAGAATCCAAGGAATATAAAGAATCTAGAGAAGATATAATTAATATTGAAAGGATAGAATATTTACAATTAAAATTAGAAAGACAGAAGCAAGAACTAATAGAATTAAAAGAAATTAATTATAAACTTAAAATAAATACCAATGATGAATGGTATGAAAAGTATAAAAAATATAAAGATAAGTATAAGAATACTAAAAAAGAATTAAAAGAAGCAAAAAGAGAAATTAAAACAATTAAAAAAGAATTGCAAGAAACTAAGACAAGACTAGATATATTAGAAGAGGAAATAAAAAGGTTAAAGAATAGACCTAAGAAAACAGATAGTAATAAATCAGATAGTACTAGTAGAAGTTCTAGCAGTAGTAAAAATTCTAGATATAATCAAGAAAGAGTAAATTTTATAGAAGAATCAGATGTTAAAGAAAATTCAGATAATTCAGATATTGAAAAAGAAAATAATCAAATAATTCAAGCCTTAAGAAAAATAAATAATGTAAATGCAATTATAAAAGAGGAATCAGGAAGTGAAGAAGATATAGGAACTGATATAGAAACAGAAGACCTAATGAATGAAGATATAAATGATTATCCAGAAGAAAGACTAATAGATCCAAATTTAGATAAAATGATAAAAAATAATAATAAAATACCTAAACATATTCCAATAGGACAACAAGCAGAATTTAAAGAATTTATAGGATCAATGTCACAAGGAGTAAATCTTAATGGATACTTCCTAGATCTAGATAATGTATATGAAGAGCAAGAAATTAATAGAAGAATAACTGATTGGAATCTTGGAACTTATATAGCTTTAATGAGTTCTCCACATAATAATAATTTAGATTATACCTATGATTTAATATCTAAAACATTAATAGGAAAAGTAGCATTTTGGATAGAATCCATAGCATACCAATTAAAAACAGAAGTAATGAGTAATGCAGGAGACTGGAAATCTATGTTACAAATATTTGATATGATATTAAAAAGAGAATTTCTAGGAGAACCTTGGATAGTAGCTAGAGATCAAGTACTAATAGAAAGAAAAATAGAAATAATAATGAATTTAAATAATATGAAATGCTGTAAAATAAATAAACTACCAGAATATACTATAAGTTTTACAAAATTCTTTTATGAAGCTAGATTTCAACCAGAAGAAAGTCTATTATATCAACAATTATATTATGATCATTTACCAGATCCATATAATACTGAAATAACTAAAGAATATAATAAATTAGAACCAAGAGAAAATACTCTAGGAGAAAGAATAAGAGTATTAAGAGGATATCTTATGAGAAAATGTGAAGAATATAGAGTACAACAAAAGGTTAAGAAAGATAAGAAATTAGGATTAAGAGAAATATGTGGTTTTACAGAAAGAAGATTAGTATTTGGATGTGATGATAAAAAGATCAAAAAATCCTATAAAAAACATAGGAAAAATTATAATAGAAGATTTGATGAACAGAAAAGTTTTAATAAAAATTATAATCCATATTATAATAAATATAAAAAGAAGAAATTTAAAAGATTTAAAAATACTTTTGATAATAGAAGGAAATTTAGGTATAAAAGAAAATTTAAAAGAAAACCTTATAATAATAGAAAACTAAGTGAATGTACATGTTGGAACTGTAAAGAAAAAGGACATTATGCTAATAAATGTCCAAAACTAAAAGAAAAAGGAATAAAATACATTAATACATCACAATTTATAATGAATCTAGAACAAATAGAAGAAGATAATAATAAATGGTATAAATACGAAGAATTTTATATAAGTCAAACTGATAATGAAAGTGAATCAGAATATGAAAAGAATCTAAAATATGAATATTCTAGTAGTAAATCAGAATCTGAGAAAAAATTAACAAGTGAAAATAGTTCAGAATAATGGTAGCTATTTATATAGAGGCATATGTAGAGTATAAACCTAATAAACTAATAAAACAAAAAATATTTATAGATAGTGGAGCAGATTTGTGCTTAGCTAAAAAAGAGGTAATAATACAACATAAATGGAAAAAATCTAATATTTATAAAACTAGAGTAACTGGATTTAATGAACAAAGAAAAGAATTAGATATAATAGCAGAAAATATGAGAATAGTATTAAATAAGACAGTATTTAAAATACCATTAATATATCAAGAAAACAAAATGAAACAACCAATATTATTAGGAAATAACTTTTTAGATCATTTTAAAACTCAGGTAATTACTTGTGATAGTTTAAGTTTACAAACATCTTGTAATAAATGGATAATATTAAAAAGAATATTACCTATGAATATAACCAGAGTAAATAAAATATTAGTTAATAGAGATAATAATTTGGAAGAATTAACTAAAAAATATATTGAATTATTAAAACCAAACTTTGGAGAAAATCCTGTACAATTATGGGATAAAGAAAATATATATGCTGAAATAAAATTAATAAATTCTAATGATATAGTAAGATCTAAACCTATTAGATATAGTCCTACAGATCAGAAAGAATTTGAAAATCAAATAAAAGAATTACTAGATTTAAAAATAATAAAAGAAAGTAAAAGTCCGCATAGTAGTCCTGCATTCCTAGTAAGAAAACATAGTGAACAAAAAAGAGGAAAAGCTAGAATGGTAATAGATTATAGAGAATTAAATAAAAAGACAATATTTGATGGATATTTTCTACCTTATAAAAGAAATCTTATAAACAGATTAGGAAATAAAAAATGGTTTAGTAAATTTGATTGTAAAAGTGGATTCTGGCAAATAAAATTAACAAAAGATTCTATACCATTAACAGCATTCAGTGCCCCTCAAGGACATTATGAATGGATAGTATTACCATTTGGATTTAAGAATGCACCACAGATATTTCAAAGAAGAATGGATCAAGTATTTAGAAAATTAAAGGATTTTTGTATAGTATATGTGGATGATATATTAATATTTAGTGAGAGCTTAGAACAACATATAAAACATTTAGAACAATTTATAGAATTAGTAAAACAACATGGAATATTACTTTCTGAAAAGAAATCTGAAATCTTTAAAAATAAGATAGAATATTTAGGATATATTATAGATAAAGATGGATTACAATTACAAAACCATATTGTATCAAAAATACAAAACTTTAAAGATAAATTAGAAAATAAAAAAGAAGTACAACAATTCTTAGGAATAATCAATTATGCAGCAGATCATATAAAAGATTTACCACAATTAAGAAAACCTTTACAAGAATTAACAAAAAACAAGCCCTTTGAATGGAAAGAAGAACATGATAGAACAATTAAATTATTAAAAGAAAAAGTAATTAATTTACCAAAACATAGAATACCTATAGAAACTGATCAATTAGAATTATTTACAGATGCAAGTGATATAGGATGGGGAGCAGTCCTTATAGCATATGAAAAAAATGATATTGATAGAGAAAAACCTCTCATATGTGGATATGGAGGAGGAACATGGAAACCAAATGAGAAAAATTATCATATAAATGAAAAAGAATTATTAGCAGTAAAATTTGGAATTAAAAAATTTCATTATCATTTGTTACCTGTAAAATTTATTGTAAGAACTGATAATACTCAAGTGAAAGCTTTTATTACAAATAAAATAGATTTGTTGCCAGAATTAAATAAAAGAAGAAAATGGCAATCTTTTTTCTGTTGTTATGATTTTATTGTTAAAAATATATCTGGTACTAAAAATGTTTTAGCTGATTTTCTTAGCAGGTATAATCATGATGACAAATAACAATTTTGATATGTATATCAGTGATACTACAAAGGTTATTACCAACAACCATGATAAAATGGTTAAATTACATCAGCAAATAGAAGCCTTATACAAAGAGATATCAGCCATAGAACAGGAAAATACTCATTTCCTGAAACAATTGACAGAAGCTATAAAAGATAAACAAACAGTAAAGTCTTTACAAAATCCAACCACTACAATACCAACTTTTTCATCCAAACTAGTAAATATGCCTTTACCCTCTATTACCAAGCAAATCTCACCTTCTATAACTATGAGTGATAAACTGAAATATTCACCTGAAGCAATAACAGCCTTTGAAAAAATTATGAAATTTTATGATTATAAATCAAACCAAGAAATATTGAGATGCTCAAAAGTGAGTAAATATCCTAGATATTTATGTAGTGAAAATAGTAACCCAGATATTGTTGAAAAATTATTTTATTATGGATTTATTGATAAAATAATAGTAACAGAAACCTTACAAAGTATTTCAAAATTACCAACAATAATTATAGAATCAGTAAATGCTATGATGGAAGCTTTTGGAAAAGGAGCATATGGGATACAAATATTTGATGCCTCTACCGATTTGGTAGGAAAACCCATAGTAATATGTCAGATATTTAAGATAGGAAAAAATACTAATATTAATGGAGAAAGTGGTGAGTTAAAACTTCCAGAACCATGTACATTGGAGAAATTTCAAGAATGGCTATCAGTCAAAAGAGCTATTGGATTATTAACACTAAAAGGAAAGTTAGAAGATATGATGAAAAATGGAAAGTCCAATATAATATCCTCTGGAAAAGGACCACAAATTGAAGAGATTATTACTCTTTATTATTCCCATGAAACAATTGCAACTAATCTTACAGTTTTTCAAGGGATGTATGACAGAATAATTAATCTCAAACATGCTCATGCAAAAACTACTATAGAGCAATATCAAGAAATGGCAAGTCCAAAGAAAAGACCAGTATTCATAAATTCTGGTACTATGATGAAAGATATTAGCATTATAAAAAGCGAAGGGTCATCTGATCCTTTCAAATAAATGTAGTTTATCTACAAAAATAAAAAGGATGTAGTCCTAAAAACTACAAAACAAAATAATATACTACAAAAGAGAAGATGAAGCTGATCAGACAAGAGGAATCTAAAGAAGATAACGACAGATGGTAGAAGACCAAAGGAGTTTGCTTTATGAAAAGAAGAAGATGATTGAAGACAAAAGAAGAATACAGCTTTGAAAAAAGAAGAAAATAATACAACTCTTGAAGACTTTGAAGCCTAAAAGCAAAGATGATGGCAGACAAAAGAAGATGCTTATGGCAGACAATGAAAAGCAACTAAAGAGATTCTTTAAATAATGTAAATGATGTAAGCAATGATGTAAGATAAGAATGAGTTTTCTCTATATAAGAAACTCAGTTTGTAAGATTTAAGAGGATCTGCAATAAAAACCCTTTAAAGTTTTCTTATTTCTATGGCCAGCTAAACTCTCTAAGTCTATAATTTTTACCAAGAAATTATCAAGAAATCAGTTATAATATTCTACCTAGATCATAATAATATTTATCCAATTTAAGGATATTATTATAGTATAGCATTTCAGAGGATATCTGCAGCCATCCCAGTGTCCAGGCCATATCCCGGGGAAGGGAACAAGTGCTAGGAAAGGTTGAGGCAGGCGGTGATCTGAAGTACTATTACTAGGTAATATTCGAAAAATTTGTTAATTATTATTTATGATGGATGTAGAATGATTGTTTCTGTATTCTTGATAAAAGTATTAGTAGAAATTATAGACGTTTTTTAATTTTATCATGGAGTCTTTTAAGAATAAACAATCACATATTATTATACCATCTATATTCCTTCCCTTTTTAGGGTTAATAGATGATGAGATCCCTATTAACATGTTAATTGAACCCTGCCTGTAAATTGGTATCAGAGCCATTAAATAGGAAAGTTTTCTGAAGTGAATAGTAACATCTCAAACTCGTCAATTCTATTCATGCCATGCTGCTGGTAAAATCTGTAAAACCTTCACAGGTGAATTTGGGTGTGAATCACCATTTTCGATCCAACACCAGTTAGCGCAGCGTTCCCCGAATTTTGATTCGGAAAGAAAGGGAAGGAAAACATATGAATTGCAGGCATAGCATGAAAAACATTCGATACACTGGGTTCCATACTGAGCATACTGACAAGTGACAAGAAACATATGAATTGCAGGCCTGGCATGGGATCAGATGGTGCGTAATTTTATAAAATAAATTACGATGACATAGCCAACTATAAACTTGTAACTAATAATATTAAAAGTATAGCAATTGTAATATATATATATATATATATATATATATATATATATATATTCTTAAGAGGAATATAAATTTATAAATAATAATGAGAACAATTATAACGGTATTTATAAAATAAATTAAATTAAATTAAAGTGTACCTCCTTTGTTAAATAGAACTTATTCGGGTAATACCTCCTTCGTAAATAAAACTTATTCGAGCAATACCTCCTTCGTGAATAACGTTTACTCGTGTAACACTTCCTTCGTCAATACCTCCTTCGTGAATAAAATTTGCTCGGACAGAGACTCGTGTTGATAACGTGTTATATAATTATTAATATGTTATAAAATTTCTAAATTATAATACTCTTCTATAATAACTCAGAATGTATACAAGCAAGACAAACTAGAATACTTCTGGATGGAAGATGCAAGTCCATTAACTAATGTAAGTGCCCTGTTTATAGGACAATTTTAACAACCGTCATCAATGTGAACATCGAACTTTCACTACAGCTGTTATACATTTTTGTGTACCATGCAGTAATAACATTCATGTATCTATATTGACAATCACTCTATGTTAATTAAAACTCCGTGTATTGGTATTGTAATAGTTCTAGATTCTTTTGGTTTTATAATATTTCCCCTTGATTGTCAATAAAGTGTTATTACAAAGATTGACTGTCTCGCTAAAACTTTATAAGAAAAAATCCAGTGGGATAAAAACCTTGACCAATGAAAAAGAGTACAGTCTCCCCCTGAATAAATCATCTCACATTTTAACACCTTGTTGTAGCAAATTTCTCAATTTCCGCTTACCAATATTATTTCGTAGCTTTTCAAATATTGATGTGGGTATTGACTTTATAAGTAAATCTGCCAGATTTTCACTTGAATGGATTTGTTGTATATCAATGTCACCATTTTCTTGGAGCTCATGACAATAGAAATTTTTTGGCAAGATGTGCTTTGTTCGCTCTCCTTTTATGTATCCTTCCTTGAGTTACTTAATGCAAGCTTAATTATCTTCAAACATAACTGTAGGACTGTTTGAGATGTTTGATAATCCACATGATTTTCAGATATGTTGAATAATAGATCGCAACCAAATACATTCCCTATTTGCTTCGTGAATTGTCAATAACTCTGCATGATTTGATGAAGTTGTCGCTATAGTCTGCTTTACAGATTTCCAAGAAATAGCAGTTTCATAATATGTGAATAAATAACTTGTCTGTGATCGTCCAAAATGAGGATCTGATCTGTACTCGGCATTTGCATATCCAATCAGCTGTGATTTTGAATTGTTTGGAAAGAATAGTCCAAGATCAATTGTCCCACGTAGATATCTCAATATATGTTTAACTTCATCCCAATGCCTTTTAGTTGGATTAGAACTGAACCTTGCGAGTAGATTTACAGCAAATGCAATATCAGGTCATGTGTTGTTTGCAAGATATATGAGAGCACCAATAGCACTGAGATATGGAAATCCAGGTCCAAGAACATCTTCATCTAGTTTTTTAGGGTAGAATGGATCTTTTTCAACTTCTAATGAATGGACAACCATTGGTGTGGTTAGTGGATGAGACTTGTCCATGTAGAATCGATCAAGAACCTTTTATGTATAAGTGGACTGATGAACAAATATTCCTGAAGATAAGTGCTCCATCTGTATACCTAAATAAAATTTTATCTTTCCAAGATCCTTCATTTCATACTCATTTTTCAAATAATTAGCAGCGTTAGTAATATCTTCAAAAGTATCACAAGATTCAAATCATCCACATATACAACAATAATATCAAAACTAGTTTGTGACCTTTTAATAAACACACATGGACACACTTGATTATTAATATACCCATCATTCAATAAATATTCACTAAGCCTGTTTTACCACATGCGACCATATTGTTTTAAGCCATATAATGATCGTTGTAATTTAACAGAATATAAATGACGAGACTTGGTATCTTCTAACTTTAAACCTTCAGGAATTTTCATATAAATATCACTATCAAGTGATCCATATAAGTAGGTTGTCACAACTTCCATGAGACGTGTTTCCAATTTTTCCATACAAGTCATACTCATCAGAAAATGAAGAGTAATTTCATCCATAACAGGAGAGTATGTTTCCTGGTAATCAAATCCAGGCCTTTGAGAGAATTCTTGGGCTACCAACCGAGCCTTATATCTCACGATTTCATTTCTCTCATTTCATTTTCGTACAAATACCTATCTATTCCCAACAGGAACTACACCAGCTAGCGTTTGGACTGCAGGTTCAAATACATTTCTCTTGCACAAGGAGTGCAATTCTTCCTGGATTGTAACTTTCCATTTTGGCCAATTATCATTTTATTGACATTCTTCCACTTTGTGGTTTAGGATCGGAGTTTTCAAGAATATCACATGCCACGGAAAAAGCATATACATCATTAATTTAAGTAGTCTCATGATCCAACAATTTCCCGTTATGTACATAACTTATTGAGATCTCATAATTTTCAGGTACCTTTGATTCTATAGAAACATGTGCCACTTGAGGGGCAATATCCTCTTTTGGAGGCAATACCACTCCTGGGGTTTTAGTTACAGCAACTTCAGGGGCTCGAACCTCTTCACGAGTTAATACCACCAGAGCTAAGCCCCCGCCTATTCGAGGCCGGGGGGCCTAGGAGACATATCTATTTCCCCCCGAGGAATCTTTAGAATTACCCAATTGGGAATTCTATCTATTACTTTGTGAGAAGATAATCGTTGGTTTTACTTCACGGACGAGGTCTCTAGTTCAATTACAGGCTTCTGGGGCATTTTCTGAAACATTTTCCACTTCAGGGACAAGTCCAATTAATTTTTGTTTTCGTGGTACAATATATTTTGCACTAATAGGTCTACCACGCTTTTGGTGTGGCTTTGAATCATCAACCAATTCTTCAGGATTTGATTTATATTTAGGGATTTCAACCCTCGTTGGAGCATTAACAGCAGGTATATGTGATTTTATTATGTGTCTAGAATCACTAAAAGCATCTGGTATTTGATTAGTAATGTTTTGCATATAAATATTTCTTTTAATCTCATTTTCACATTGATTAGTATGTGGGTCAATAGAATTCAATTCTGATGCATGACATGATATTTCAGAATTTAATTTATGCAAAACTTTATCTCCCCCTAATGAAGGGAACACACACTCATCAAAATGATAATCAGCATAACGAGCAGTAAAAACATCACCAGTCAATGGTTCAAGATATCTAATGATAGATGGAGAATCAAAACCAATATATATACCAATTCTTCTTTGAGGTCCTATTTTTATTCTTTGTGGTGGAGCAATAGGAACATTACTGTACTACCAAAAATCTTAAAATGAGAAATATCGGGTACTTGACCGAGAACTAATTGATGCGGAGATTCTTTATGATAAGAAGATGGTCTGACCCTGATTATATTACCGGGCGTGTAGTATAGCATTACCCCAAACAGATGTAGGTAATTTAGCTTTTATTAATAAAGGATGAGCAATAAGTTGAAGTCTTTTAATTAAAGACTCTGTTAGACCATTTTGTGTGTGTACATGAGGCACAGGGTGTTCGATTGAGATTCCTACTGACATACAGTAATCATTGAATATTGAGGATATAAATTTAGCAACATTATCTAATCGAATTGATTTAATGGGATGATCAGGGAATTGGGCTCATAATTTGATTATTTGGGCAAGTAATCTTGCAAATGCTATATTTCGGGTAGAAAGTAGGAAAACATAAGACCACCTAGTTGAGGCATCAACTAAAAACATAAAATATCTAAATGGACCAGAAGATGGGTGAATTGGACCACAAATATCACCTTAGATTCTTTCTAAGAATTTTGGAGATTCGTTTTGGAGTTTAACAGGGGATGGTTGAACAATTAGTTTTCTCAAGGAACATGCTGAACAAGGAAGTTCATCACGTGGTATGACCTTTTGATTTCTAAGAAGATTTCCTGTAGAATTCTCTATAATGCGATGCATCATAGGTATTTTTGGATGACCGAGTCTTTCATGCCAAAGAATAAATAATTTTGGGTCTACAGTTTTAGGAATGGTGATTGTGTGAGACTCAATGACTCTAATTTTTATAGTATATAATCCGGAGGAAATTGAGGGTAGTTTTCCTAAAATCTTCTTATGACCTGAAATAGTGAAAGTGATAAGTAGATATTCTTTTTCATCCTCACTAGTAGTTTCAACATGAAAACCATTAAGACGGATATCTTTAAAACTCAGAAGACTTCTAGTGGACTTACTAGAGTAGAGGGCATTTTATATATGAACTTGTGTCTCATTTGGTAGGATAAAACTAGTTTTCTAGAAACCTTTTATTATACTAGATGTACCCAAAATTGTCCAAACATGTGAGTTGGTTTTAGTCAACTGTGAGAAATATTTTAGACTTTGTAAAATAATGTGAGTGGTCGCATAGGCAACAATGCATATGTCTCCCATATTTATGTTGTATATATATATAAACAACGATTTTATTCAGATAAAATTAGTACATAAAGTAAACACAAAAAATAAGCACATAAAATAATCACATAAAAGCAAGTACATGAAAATAAAGAAAGTTCATATGAAACCTAGCCATCTAAATCATAATAAAGATTAGCACTAGTGTCAAGTTCATTTGAAGTCTCGTTGGTTGGTACATTTCCTATATTTTGATTATAGCCAGCTAAGTTTATGTCCACCTTTTTTCCATTAAGCCTTTTGGATGATTGGTAGAGTTCAATAAGATGTTTAGGAGTACGACAAGTACGTGCCCAATACCCCTCAGCCCCACACCTATGACAAATATCGCTAGTATCTCTTTCTTGTGGTGCCTTCCTTTTATTTGGCACTTCATGTTGCCACTTCTGTTGGCCAGAGTTGTTGTAACCATCACGTTCCCATTTCAGGTGACCAGAATGATACTGATTATGAAACTGTCCACAAAAATTTCTACGTCCGTAGTTTCGCCCATAACCTCGTCCTCCTCTATGCCCTTTTCCACGCTCATTCTTCTGAAATGACGTGTTATGTACTTCGGGTAACTGGGCAGAGCCTGTAGGACGAATCTAATGATTTTTCATCAACAACTCATTATTTTTTTCAGCTACAAGAAGAAGAGATATCAACTTTATGTACTTTATGAAATTACGCTGCCTATATTGTTGTGCTAGAATTATAGTGTTTGGGTGGAAGGTTGAAAGGGTCTTTCCAATCATTTCAGCATCAGTAATTTTCTCACTACACAAAATTAATTTTGAACTTGTTTTGAACAACACCGAATTATACTTAGAAACATATTTAAAATCTTGGAACCTTAGATTAATCCAATTATATCGGACTGAGGGCAAATAAACAAGTTTTTGATGATCAAATATGTCTCTACGATTATTCTAGAGGGTGAATGGGTTTTTGACAGTTAGGTATTCAGATTTTAAGTGTGCATGAATGTGGTGCCTAAGAAAGATAATAGATTTTTCATTTTGTTCAGCAGTTGGAGTTTTCCATGTTTCTATAGTGTCTTTTAACTCATTTGCACTCATATGTAATTCATCATCAAGCACCCAAGACAGATAATTATCCCCAGAAACATCCAAAACAACAAAACTCTAATTTTGCAAGATTCGTCATTCTGATTTACAAAATAAATATTTAAAACATGATATAATAATATGCACGTTAAAATATAAACAATTAATCATGTACATACAATAAAATTTATAACATAAAATTACGACGACATAGCCAACTATAAACTTGTAACTAATAATATTAAAAGTATAGCAATTGTAATATATATTTAAGAGTAATATAAATTCATAAATAATAACGAGAACAATTATAACGGTATTTATAAAATAAAATAAATAAAATTAAAGTGTACCTCCTTTATTAAATAGAATTTATTCGGGCAATACATCCTTCGTAAATAAAACTTATTCGAGCAATACATCCTTCGTGAATAGCGTTTACTCGGACAACACCTCCTTGATCAATAACTCTTTCGTGAATAAAAGTTGTTCGGATAGAGACTCGTACTGATAATGTATTATATAATTATAAATATTTTATAAAATTTCTAAGTTATAATATTGTTCTATAATAACCCGGAATGTATATAAGCAAGACAAACTAGAATACTCCTAGAGAGAAGATGCAAGTCCATTAACTAATGTAAGTGCCCCATTTATAGGACAATTTTAACAACTGTTATCAATGTGAACATCGAACTTTCACTACAGCTGCTATACAGTTTTGCGTGCCATGCGGTAATACTCCCTCTAGTCCATTACATAGGTTGTTTGACTTTTTACACGTAATTTTAGGAGATTTACCTACATAGTTAGAATTAATATTTTTCTAATTTTCTTTATTTTGAATAAAAATATATTATTTATATTTTTATTCAAAACAAAAAAATTAAAAAAAACATTAATTCTAACTATGTAATCAAAAATCATGAAATTACGTCTAAAAAGTCAAACGCGACCAGATGGAGTAACATTCATGTATCTATATTGACAACCACTCTAAATTAATTAAAACTCCGTGTATTGGTGTATTGGTACTGTAATAGTTCTAGTCTTCTAGATCCTTTTGACTTTATAATAGTTTAAAAATAATGTAAAATTTTGATCCTTTAACTTCTATTAATGTAAAATTCTTAAAACGCAATACTAATCGAACACTCTAAACTTATGTGAATCCACCCTACCTTCCATTTACTTATCCACAATTCTTTCTATGGGATTGAGTTTCCAACCAGTGTTTGTATGCGCACTCAACATTGTCTTTGTGTTCAAGTCCAGTTATTAATGCGAAAATCGTTTCCCCGAAATCTGTAACATCCATCTCTGAGCAATTTCCATCAATTGATGTCTCCAAACACCCTAATCCGTACTAAATAACTTTGGCTTACAGGGAATCGCCCAAAATCATAGATTCACAATTCAAATTTTCATGAAGTAGAGCATCTCCAAGCGGACAAAGTCCTTGTCAATATTTATGTCACCCGAAGTAAATACATATGGGGAATGTATTTGCTTTCTTATCTCTCTTATGTTCCTTTTTAAAACTTTTTTCTCTTTTTTTTTCTCTCTCTTTTTTTTCTTCTTCCATCGTCTCATCTCCTTAAAATATTATTTAAATAGTACTCCGTATTTTTAAATTATAGAGAATCAATATAGAGAATACCACTGCAGTGAAATAGTTTTTTTTATTGTGGGAACTCGTAGCCGTTACTTTTTTGGATACGCACCAGGTAAACTCACGAGCTTACACAGTAGCCTGCAAACCAAACCACGTGAACCATATAAACCGTACAAGTGCGACAGACTCTAAACTAGGATGACATAATCACACATTATCCTCCCGTGGGATTCGAAGTGTGACGAAGAGGATGATATTCCTTTCTTTAACCATTTGAGCAAACCCTTGCGAAATAATTTTTTAATTTCTTATATTTTAATTAACCATTAATTTAATATATTTTTGGAGCTCAAATTAGGGAACTCTTTTGGAATTGTTCTTACAAACTAGTAATTGTTCCTATTAGATAAGGAATGCAAAAATATTTGTGATTGTTCAAATTAGTAATCATTTTAGAAGAATTTTGGGGGGTTTGATGTTGAAATTTGTAGTTATTTTTTCTGCAAAAGCTGAAAAACATTTTTTTTTCAAAAATATGGGTGAACATATTTTTCCTAACATTAGCTTTAAGACCAAAAACAATTTTTCTAGCAATTTTTGAATTTACCAAATACCTTTTTGCCTTTTCAGTGAAAAGCTACGATTGGCATGTTGTAGTTACATGTTTGTAACAGCAATATCAAAACGAACCCAAAAATAATAGCAACTGCGATTCCCATACTAAAAAAAATCAAACCGAACCGACTCTTGCTTTAATTAAACATACCGACCAGCAAGTCGTAATCAATCGAGTAAATATAAAAATCAAAATTCAAAAGCGAGGTTCAACTCATATACGCTGCCTCCAACTCGGTGCAACTCATATTCACCACAAATGTTGCCGTTATTTTTAACTGTAGCTTTCTCCGCCGTGCCGTTAACGTTATATCTGCCGCCGATCAGAAATCTCTGCCTCTTTCTCGTCGCTGTCGACGATCTTTTCGGTCAAACCGGCGTTTATTCTCTTCACCGTCTCCGATTTGGTCACCGTTTGCGCCTCGCTTTGTCTAGATTCTTGGCTCGCTTCCCGAGGTAGATCATTTTCCATTGGAAATATACATACACACACAAATATATATATACATGTGTGTGTAATTGTAATTGTGAAATTGTTTTGTTTTTGTATATAGAGATATGAGTCCGATCTGAGCATGTCTCGTTTCAATTTGTGTTGTATGTGTAATATTCTTGTATAATGTAATTTGTTTTTTGATGATTAATAATCAGCTGAATTTCAAATTTTTCGAGATTTGGTAGTTAGGTTTTCTTGACCTAAATGAATTTAATTAGTATTGGGGATTATAAAAATGTTGAAATACTCGTGTGTTAAACAGATTTATGATCTGGTGAGTAATACATGCGATATGAATAATTTGTGTGTTTGATTCGCAAATCAATTTAATATGTTAATATGCATATAGAAGCACAATTCAATATGTTAAATTGTACTCCTATAAAAGCCTTGAATGTCAATCCGGTAGAGCTTACATACAAATCGTGGTTAATGTATCTTTTTATTTCTCCATGCTTACTAATATTATGTTTTTTGCTATATTCAGTAAGCTTGTTGTATGTACTGGTAGCTACTCGTTAGTTTTGGCAAATATTATGTGATAATCGTTGTCATGTTGCCTGAGGTAAGTAAATTCTGGATTGTTTTCAAAGAATTATGTTGGAGAGGATGATATTGTGCAGGAGTAAATAGCAGCTTCAAATTTGCTTATAAAGAGTCCTGCCGGGAATGTTCTTTTTGCTATATATGGGTTGGACAACTATATGGTCAAGTATTGTTACGTCCTCCTCTATCATATAACTCATAAAATTCTATTGGCACCAAATTTCGGGTCCAAAACATTTCACATTACTTGAAATGTAAGCTATTGTGTTTAGGTAAAACATTCACCCTTCGGTATGAGATTCTAATGTTGACTTTAAATGTGATGCTCTAATATACCGATGACCATTCTGTCGTAATTAAGATGTCAAAGAAATTTTAACCTTGAAATTTTGATTGCTGTAGGTAACAAAATTCATGGGAAGTTTTAGCATGTGTCATTTTCACCTAGGTTGAAATTATATAATTTTTATTATCATTTTGTTATTTTGTTGTCTAAATGTTTATAAGCTAGAGTATGTTATAGTCGTATACTGATTAGCTAGTTGGGGAGATGATAATCACTGTTTGATTAGCTAGTTGGGGAGATGGAAGTCACTGATATCATGCACATATCACTAGTAACCTCATGTGTGCTTTGCATTTTAATTTTTACCTATGATCTTGTAACAAAAGGACTTGTATATAATACAGAATACACTTTGTTATTTGTTTCATATTTTGAATCTATCAAGTAATTTGTGCATGGTGATGCATAATACTAATAAGAAAAATAAAAATGTTAGAGATCCCAAAAATTATCCCAAAATTTGTCCAAAATGTTGAGCTGTAATTTGTGTAATCGGTAACTTTCCTATAATATTATGAGACCCATCGTGCATGCATATGCGCTTACGAATTAAAACAAGACATATGTCAAGTCACATCATTGGGAGGGGGGGAAATTTGGTATAATTTTTGGGGTACGTAGCATTAAATCTACTAATAATTAAGCATCCTTTTAGAATTAGGTGTTATAATTCATAAATTATGAGCACGATTGGATAACACAAGTGGTAATGAGTTTATTCTCTGTCGTCTCAGGTCCTAGGTCCTGGGTTCGACTTTGTCACTTACCCCGAGATTATTTAGAATATATACTCATTTGTAAGGCTATAAGCCTAATTAGTCACAAAAAAAATTTATAAATTATAACAACCGGGGTGTACAAACTACAAATATATGGAATTAAGGACTCTATTAGATAACGGACCCAAAATCTAATAAATTGATTAGAAATCGAGTCCTGGACAGAAAAAAGGATTGTCAAAAAATCTGTCAGAGATTGGCTCTCCTTGATTGGAAAGGAATAGAAATTGGAGTGGCCTATGAAGTCGGAATAATCATCTATCTAATATGTGAGAACCTGATTACAAATGAAGGATGCCGAAGTGAGAACAAGTAAATTACTGGAATATAATTTCTTCACGAAAGAAATGTGAAAACAAGAGGATGATAATCGGATTTTGAATCTTTTTTCAAAAAGAATTGCTCGAAAATAACTTTATTTTTATATTTTGGACCTTTTATTAAGGAGCGTTTACTTTCTGCTCAAAAATATATTTATATTTTAATTTTCAACCTTTTATTATGGGGCAGGGGCACTTTCAAAAATATTTTTATGTTTTGCTAAAACCAAAGGTATATATTTGTTTTGAGAATAAGGATCCTAGACCTTAGGAAAATTTTCTAAGCTAAATATTTAACAAGGTATATTGGTTTATATGTATTAACTGTAACTTGACCTCATTTTTGAGGTTAGATTAATTTTTAATATCCTGGATTTATGTAAATATCCTTCTTTTTACTATTCTATTTATCTTAATCGAAAATTATATCGATCACCCTCGTAAACAGTAAGTCCATAAAAAAATTGTTTTAGTTTTATATTATTCTCCCGACATCCATGCGGCCCAGATGGATTTTATGACTCTATTTAAAGCAATCACAGTTGATCTATTCTTTAGTACTGTACTACGATTCCAGGAAACTCTGTGTCACTTTGAAAATGCATATGTTCACGCATTAACATTTAAGAGCACTCATATAGTCATATTATTTACATGCTTTGACGCGACTGCAATATCAGAGTTCAGAACTTAAGATATAAATGATCTTTAATATTTACTCATGCAAGCCATGACCAGGATGTTGAAGCTTAAAGTCAGATTATATTCTGGCTAAATATCTTATTACGAATTGGGATTAGATACAATTGGCGCGCTGTAAACTTGGTATTCGTAAGCCAAACTCATCCCAAATTGAATCTGTGGATTGCGCAAGTTGTGTATCTTATTGAACCTTGCTGTAAAAGTGACTAAAACCCATGTTAGAATGTATCAGAACAGAGAACAATGGTAAAGAAAGAAACGAAGTTTGAGTAATATCCATTCATTCTTTAATAAATTTCGGGGTGAGAGTGAATCAGAGCCCAAAATCTGGACGACAGAGGATATATAATAATCAAACTTTAAATACTCTTAATATTATATTAAGTAAATTCAGTAGGGGCAGACTACTACTTGGAATCACATGAAATTGTAAACTGGCTCCAAGCGTGACAGCATTTAACCCATATTACATTCACCTCACTACATAATCCCCTGCTCAACTGCACTACAACGTATCTACTTCACTCATTCTTATTCTCCCAAAGCTGGTATGGAAAATAGCAGGAAGTTTACACTAAAATCATGGAAGAAAGGCCCTGCAAGAGGCAAAGGTGGGCCTTTGAACTCTACGTGTGATTATCGAGGAGTTCGACAGAGAACATGGGGGAAGTGGGTTGCTGAAATAAGGGAGCCAACGAAACGAAACAGAATCTGGTTGGGTTCTTTTAGCACAGCTGAAGAGGCAGCTATGGCTTATGACGAAGCTGCAAGGAAGTTATACGGTCCAGATACTCACCTCAATTTACCTCATCTGAGAAGCAACTTTAATCCTTCAAACAAATCTCAGAAATTTAAATGTTTTCCTTCCAATAAGTCCATCTCGTTGTTACCTTCTAGTGGGTTGTTAAATCTGAGTGCTCAGCCAAGTGTTCATGTCATACATCAGAGGCTCGAAGAACTGAAGAAGACTGCCGTGTTCTCACAGCCATCTTCATCTAGTTCATCCTCTAATGACCCGAGATATGAAGCTTCTAGCATGAGTGACCAATCCTGTGTGGAATATGCTGGAGCCAAACATAGAGAGGTTAACTTCCCTGGAGAAATATTAGGAAACCATAAAGAGAAGCCTCAGCTTGACCTGAATGAGTTTCTTCAGCAATTGGGAATTATTAGAGAAGATGATCAACCAGATACAAGTGAGGTCTCCAGCAGCTTAACAGAACTCGAAAGTTCTTTACCTGACTATGATGGAGTTGCAGAAAATGCTGATGTCTGTTTCAACTGGGACATGTCAAGTGAAGTGCATCAGATACAGGATCACCAAAGAGCGGAGCGTAACGATTTCCATCCTTGTAACGATTTCTATCCTTACAATATCCATGAAGAACTGAGCTGCCCTTCCTTTATTTGGAACTTTTGAGGCTTGCAACTCATATAACCAGCAGCAATCCTAGAAGAGAGAATAATATAGTGTTGCATTGCTACAATAAAAGAAAATGAAAAATCAACATGCTGAACATAGAAGCAATGGTTCTTACTGAGAATGTGTTTTTGCCGATGTGATATATTCCATAATATTATTTATTATTTATATGAATAAAGTTCTCTTAGTAAAATACTACATCAGAGCACACAATAAAAAAGATTCATTGATGATAAATTGGTGCACCAAACATCTTTATACTACACCATATCATGATAGTAAATAGATTATAGCATCACCAGAATATAAATTGGAATAGCTGGTAAAATTCCTTTTAAGGAGAAATGGTAGGCAACTATGAATCCAAGGGGGTAGATAAAAACTATTAACCCAATGCTCAGATCATACCAAGCAGATAAAATTTTGTAAAAGCAACCCTGGTGCGACATAAACTTTATTTACTAGGACCATTTAACTTTGAAAGTGTAGGGCATTTGGAATAACTTATTCAATGTTAAGTTTCATCAACTCAAGTACAAAATCAGCAACTAGTACGGCTTTCCTCCAGCTGCTCATGAAATACAAATGAGCACAAATCTTGGAAGGTTGCTGCTGCTAATTAAAGCTTTCACACAGCATCTGTATGCAAGGGGCGAGCAACTCAGAAAATAACTGGCAACTAACAATAAATCTGTCAAAAGCTCGTGAAAGTTTACATAAATTAAATTACAAAAAACTCCAAAGCAGCTTCCGCATTTGAAGACTGTATTTCTTACATTAGTTTCATGTCATCAAATAGATATGTTTTGGTACTTCGGAAGAATAACTATATCAAAGATGGGAACTACCGCCACCTTAATCTCTTTACGACAATCATGGCAGAAGAAATTGGTCTCATTTGTATATAAGGGCATCCCGTCCAGGCCCTATACCTATGTAATGAATGGGTACACCAACAAGCTCTTCTATCCTTTCCACATAATTTCGTGCAGCCTTAGGCAGCTCAGAGTAGTTTCTGATGGAAGAAATATCGGATTGCCAGCCAGGCATCTTTTCATATTCAACCTGAACACAAATTATGAATCAATAACGTGTGCATAAATAGTTAACAAAAACTTGAGACTTTTAGCATATTGTTGCAGAACCTGCAGCTTCAGCTTGATTGACTAACTAAGTATGATTGAAGTAGTACAGCATAGCCAGGCAATTGTAGCCATATCAGGATTCACTATGAAAAGACCCCGTACCAAGATGACTAATCTATTGTAAGATAGATATAATTAATTTTAGTTTCATGCATGAAGTAGAACAATAGATCATTGTGGGTGCATCTGGCTCTAAAGCTCCTCAGAGCAGGATACTAGATTGTGTTAAGTTCTGGAAAAAAATTGACTCAAGCCATGAGTAAAATATACTGTTCGGCCATTTGGTTGAGATCTAGGATTATAGATATCGTGAAATCATTCCACCCAACGAAATTTGTTACAAATCAATTTTTCTCACATGTATTAGTTCCGCCATTCTACCTTGATGAATTTCATCATCTTATATTCTTATTCACCACTCTTATTTCTCTTATCTCCTCCCCCTTTCCCTTTCACCTAAGGTACTCCTTCCCAAAATCCACTCCAATCCTTCCAACTGAAGACAAAGAGTTAAGTATTACTATATATGGAATGAGAATGCCAGGAAGTACAATATGTGGTGGTGACAAAGGGCATATACAAGTTATCCCAAGATAATATATGAGGTGATAGGAAGGAAGCGGTAGATGCCCTTAATAATTTACATCAAGCCATTAATACACATTTAAAGAAATTAAGACTTGCATAAGTCCTTCTACATGACTAGGTTCATAAATAATTCTCTTTTGCAAAGGCAGAAAAGAAATAATTGTTATAACACAATTATTTGAATATTTTAATAAAGAGTACGGATAGATATATATTTTAATAAAGAGTATGGATAGATGAACTTTTTTATTACTAATATTAAGGCTCTTAATGCATTGTAATACCTAGTGTTAACATTTATATGAATGCAAACCCCAGTCTAAAAATATAAACACAGGAAAAGGGGAATCAACTTGCCTTTGATTGCTCAAGAACACGTAGATCTCCTGGGAATGATTCGATCGGTGTTCCATCAACATATTTGTATGAAACACCCAATTCAATTTCAGAGAGATCTGACAAAACATCAAGTTTGGTAAGATTCAGGGAAGAGAAGCCATTTATTTGACAGCAATATTTAAGAGCAACTATATCAAGCCATCCACAACGACGAGGACGGCCAGTTGTTGTGCCAAACTCCTGCCCAGCAAACCTAAGAAGATCCCCGCCTTTACCCAATATTTCTGTTGGGAAAGGACCAGATCCGACTCTTGTAGTGTAAGCTTTGACCTGCATTAAGACACCAGTTAGAAATTATAGCTAGGCAGGGGGCAAATAAGTGTTTGTATGTATCTATTGTAAGTTTAGCATAAAATGCATCCAAATATAGGGCTTCAGACTCCTTTTGCAATAGAAGAGAAGTATATCAATTAGTAGCAGTTGAAATACTTCAAGTACGTCAAACTGAAGCAAACAGCAAAGCATCTTTGAATGCAGCATACACCAGAAAAGAACTTTGCCTCTAAATCCACCTTTCCCATGAAGAGTCTATGAGAAGGGAGAGGCAGACAGACAAAAACGACCCAGAAACCTGGAAATAAATTGTCTGCCCCTTTCTTTCTTATGGTATATTATTACTTAAGAAAAAGATTAAAAGAGACATTACACTTGCTTTTTCCCTTGGAAATAGTAAACTGAAAATTTTAACATACAGATAACGGCAAAAATAATTCTTTCATTACTTACCACTCCAACAATATCACCAAGGACCCTAGGTGCAACACCGAGTCCCGTGCAGATTCCACCGGCTGATGGACTGGATGAAGTAACGAAAGGATAAGTCCCGAAGTCAATATCCAACATGGTTGCCTGACCACCTTCTACCAAAATCTTCTTCTTTTCTAAGATTGATTTGTTAATAAAATGTACTGTGTCAGTAATGTACGGCTCCAACCTTTCTGCATATCTCTTATACTGTTCAACTTCTTCCTTGAGCATGTCAGGGGTATACTTGAAACCTTCAAATCTTGCGGCTGCATCTGCAAATAATAAATCTAGTTTTTGAGGAAATGTGTCCATATGCCTCAAGTCACCTACTCTTATTCCATTACGGATAACCTTGCTTGAGTAACAAGGACCGATGCCTCTCTTGGTAGTACCAATAAAGGATTTAGCTAGTTCAGTTTCCCTAAGGCCATCAACCACTTGATGAAAATCGAATAACAGATGAGCTCGGTCAGATATTAGAATTCTTCCTTTGCAGGAAACTCCATTAGCTTCAAGACCATCAATTTCCTTGAAAATTCCTGGTAGATGAACTACTACCCCATTACCAACAACACACATAGTATCATCATTAAGAATTCCTGATGGAACAAGGTGAAGGGCAAACTTCTTGCCCTCGGCATTATAGATAGTGTGTCCAGCATTAGCTCCACCCTGCAACAGAATAGCAATGAAGTGACATAGGATTGCAATCACACATAACAAGCTCCTTATAACCATAAATATTGTCGTTGAGACCACTCTTGCTTGGTAGAAAGCTTCAAAGAATAACCATAACGGATGCATACAACACCCAAGGACCCAAAATACAAAAAATACGGCATAAAATTTCCAAATTCACGGGGAGAAACAAAAGAAGCACTATTATCTTATCCGAATTCCGAACAGAAGTTTGCCTAAGCAATTCTTTGTGAACTACATGCAAACTAGTTTTCTTTTCTTCTAAAAGAAATATAATTTACATTGGTCCTCTAAAAACTTGAGTAACCAGGAACTAAGAAACTCCAGAATTCACAAATTTATATATCTAATTCTACATGTAACCACACTAACACAAGTACATAGTAGGGTGGCCTTGATTTCATATTTATCACAAGGGGCTTAAATTAAGCCTAATTCATGGAGCACTCTCCAACATACTTATCACTTTCAAATTAATACATTACTCAAAAAAAGTTTGCATCTTTAATCTAAATTAGCCCCAAATATCAAGAACACTGCAAGCTATTCGATTGATGCAAATTAAAAACACACATTGCACAAATGAATATTAATTTGTCTTGAGGTTCGAAAAGGGGAGGTAAAGCATTATTAACCTGACAACGAGCCACGATGTCGAAATGATTGGCAAGAATATCAACAAGCTTGCCTTTGCCTTCATCACCCCATTGACAACCCAACACGCCCGAGACTTGACTCAGTGACCCTATTCGACTCACTTTCTCATTGTTTATTTGGTCAATCACAACTGGGGGCTTAGCAGAAGATGAGCAGAACACCATTCCTCTACTCCGGCGGTGGGACCCATTAGGCCTCACCCCACCTCCTGCTCTAGCAGCAACGAGGACGCTACTTTCGAGTCTCAAGCTGTTCATTGCAACACACAGATTTTAGAGAGAGAGAGAGAGAGAGCAGTTCAGTTCTAACTATGATTTAACTCCATTCCTTTTTGTTCCATACAAATAACTAGCTTTAACACACAATGCTACACAAATACGGTAGTAGAATATTTTATATTTATTATTTTCTTCTTCTTTTTTTGAAACATATTATTTTCTATTTTAGTAGTTAGTAAATATTTTTTTAATTTTGATCTTATCCGTGTTTTAAAAAGCGGAAATTTTGTAACAGTTAATCGATTAATTTGGAGATTGATTACAGGGAATCATGGCCTCATAACAAAAACTCATATAAATATAGAGGGTGTATTTATAAATTTAAAAATTATTTTTAATATTTACAAGTATACCATTAGATTTATACTAAAATACTTTATAACTTCACGTAAATTGTCTAAGATTGTCATCGGTCCCATTTTTCTCTTAATTAAAATGATTAATTGGAATATTAATTAGAGATATTTAATTTAATAAATAATTATATTTATATGCCAATTATAAGATCAACAAAAATATATATTATTATTTTATATGTAGTATTTAAGTAATTCATGATAAAATAATTAGTAACTATTATTTACAAATTTGTACATCCTATAAATTGAAATAAAATTTTCATTCGTTAAATTATTCCTTCAATAAAAGTAAGTCCTCAATAAACATGACAATCTAGTTAATATAAATACACATCATTGACAAAATTATCTTTAACAACAAATATTTTATATAAAAAATAGTAAATAATTTATTAAATTTTTAATAATCAAATGAGAAGTTTCACTTTTAAATATTAATAAATATTTTAAAATTAATTTACTTACAATAAATATAAAATTGAAATTGAAGGAGTATTAAATATTATAATTATTATAGCTAATTTTTAGGTTCAAACATTATACATATACCTAACTTTAATTATTAGTAAAATAACTTTTCTAATTAATTTATTACCACTTATCTCTTTATCAATTTATATAAAATAAAAAGTATATCATATGTATAAGAGACAATCAATTCTTACGTGCAAGTCATGGGTCATTTCTAAAATTTGAGGTATGTTTTATATTTTATTTAAATATATTATTCTTTAAAATTCATGAGGTATTGTGTGATGATTTTAAAATATGTATTCAATGGTCACACGAATTTTTAAAAACCCGCTAATTAAATGTGCATAATTATATAATAGTAGACTAATTAAATATATATAAGGGTATAATAGTAACGTAGAGTTCATAATTAATTATCTATTGACATGGCATGTTGAGGGTGTGATGGTAAATGATGTGGCAAGTGATGCGTAATAAAATCATTCTCCAAATGTGTATGTTGTAATATTATATAATAGATAAAATATATAGATGATAAAAGTACTTATAAAATTAATATTAAATGCCCAAAATACTTGTGGGCAGAAAAATAACCCAATATACTCGTCAGCCATGCATTATTTAAATGCGTATGTGTATTTAATATGAGCAATTGTTTTGTTAATACTACCAAGTTGCATACGTAGATAGCCCAAAACTTTTTTTTATTTAAGTCATTCACGGTGAATATATTGTTTAAATGTTATATTATAATTCATTTTAAAAATATTGGTTTAATTTGTAGACCCTATATATAATAAAGTACATAAAGATCATAACTCGCATGTATTGAAATTTGAAGAAGATATCTAAATTACCTACATGCATTTTTACCCTGCATGTACTAATGTATTATCCATGAAGACGCATTCACTAAACTGTTTATGGTATAAAAATAATTAAACAAAACCATTTTAACACTTAACGCTTGTCAAAGATGTGTAATCAAAACACACATTTTTAACATGCATGTTAGTGTTATATTTGACTTTATTTGTCAAATAAAATATGACATTATAAATATATTGATTGCACTATTAATGTAAATAGGAGTTACATATATATTAATATATGTATTTATTATATTGAATACTTGGACAGTTACATTTGAAGGGTGGAGGGTGTGTTTATTCGGCTCATATACAATGGTTATATCCAATTGAAAAGTAATCTGATTACTTGTTCCAAACACAATCGGAATCCCAAATATTTTTACTCTAAAAATATATTTATTCTCTAACTATTAGTCATGAATAAATGATATAATCCTTCATTGATAACAGAGCCTCTAAAGTATTTCAATCCGATCAGTTCTCCCAATCAGTTTACGTTCATCAGATTGCTCCTTGTTACTTTGTCATTTGTGTTGAAGCACTTTGTGTTACATATATACATGTTTGCATAATTCTCTTAATCTTTTTATTAACCTTGCATATGCTATCATGGGCCTACTCTACTTTTTGCCTTCCAATATTATATTTATCGATATTTTATTTGATATCATATTTATCTTATAATTGGTATTGTCTTGTTTTAATTAAAGCATGCGTAGTTTACACATAGCAACATGATTGGTGTTATGTATATTTTTTAGTAGTGCTTTTCTTTTAATATAACACATGGATGCTTATTTTTGCATATAGTTTAAATCATTGTCATTAGTACTTGTTTTGATTTTCTCTGTTGACTCGCTTTATTTGTTTTATCTTTATATTTGTGTTAATAATTTTTTTAATCGTGTTTTTTTTGTTGTCTATGTATTTGTTATAGTCCAATAAATGTATATGTCTCGTGCAATTTCTTTTAATATATTAATTAATTTTAATGAATTATCTCGTAAATGTTTGGTGAGTTTTTACATGTCAATTAAAGTTTTGTATGGATCGAATAATACATGTTTTCTATGTTGATTAAAGTTATCTAACTATTTTTTATATATGGGATTTGCTTCCGAGTTTAGCAAATTGGGGCATTATTAATATTGTTAATAATGACTATCAAATTGATTAGTTGCAACTGATACAAGTTAAAAGATTGACTGATACCACCGTCCATGTGGAGCTGGAAAATATAAATATATTATTTAAAAACAATTTTAAAAATTATCGTTCAAAAAGAATGAAATTACATTTGAATTTAAATGAGAAGAAATTTCTGATAATGCTTAGAAAAGGGAGCACCAAAAAAAATTAAACACTATTTTATTTGTGTTAAGATGGAGTATGAAATTATTATTTTTTATTTAAATCATGTTGATAGATTTAAATTTAAAAAATATATATATTGTTTGTTGTACCGATTTTTTTGATTTTGAAAAATTAAAGGACACCATTTTTGCTAAATGGAGCCGAAAAAATATATATTTTAAAGTGTCCTATATTGATAGAAGTGAAGAGTATAACTCTATCTATGGAGTTTTATTAAGAAGCACAAGCACAATAAGGGTTTTTTGTTATGGCAAATGTATTAGCGCGATTATGATCTATTTAAGTTTTGTAGTCTAAACAAGATTGAGAATGGAACAAGAAATTGTTATAGAGGATACACGGCCTCTAAATGTCACTGATAATAAATGTGATAGTAAATTTCTTCTTTAAATATTAAGAAAGTGTTTTGAATTAGATCTGATCATGAATCGGATTTGAATATTGATACTGAACCATTAGATATGGTTGAAAATAAGATATTGAGAGTTTTACCATAATATGTGAATGATTATTATCTATATAATAGGAAAATTTATTTAGATATGGATAAAAGCAAAATATAAGTGATCCCCAATTTTTTTGTAGGCGATGAGATTGCAAGAATCTATAAGTTATGGATGAAATTCATGAATGATGAGATTGTGAGTTCATAGAATAAAAATAAATGTGGGAGTTGTGTGATCTACTCAAAAAGAAAATTTATTGGTTGTAAATGAATTTTGGAAAGAAAAATAAATTGGCTGGTGTGTTTATAAATTTGAGGTCTGCCTAGTTGCAAAAGTTTTTATGAAAAAATTGAGTATGTTTTATCGGGAATGAATTAGACAACTATGTCTGTTTTTCAAAAGTGGGAGATTATTTACAATATTGGCAGTATATGTGGATGCTATATTTTTTTGGAAATAATAAATATATGTTGAACAAAACTAAGTTAAACTTAGTAGTAACTTTGAGATTGAAAATATGGTGAAATCTTATATATTCAGGAAATCCATATTAATAAATATAAATATTAAAATGTTGGGTTTGAACCTAGAAAAATATGTGAATAAAAAGTTCAATTGTTTTAGGATGCAGAATTGTTGTCCGATATAAACTCAACTGAGAATGATGAAAAAAAAAGAGATTAATGTGAAAAATGAACAAGGCTAGTCGGAACTTGAAATTTCAACGAGTTATTTGTTGATTTGATTTGACATATTCAGTTAGTCTTGTAAGTGAATGATAAGAATTTTAATAAAGCCTACTGAGAGGCTGTAAAGTACTTGAAAAATACATTGCACCACTAATTTCTACAATAGACAGACATATGTGAAGTTATTGGTTATTAGGGTGCAAGGGAATAAAAATAAAAGGAATTTAGCTTGGGTTACCTATTTAAGTTTGATGCAGTCAAAGTTGGAAAATTGAGAAACATGAATGCGTTGTAATAAATGAAAGTGATAATATGACATACATTTTAACTAGTGATATTATTGTGATTTTTTTTTGACATAGTAAATATTATTCTGACGAATAGTAGGAGTTAATATTTAAAATATATATTATCAGAAATGTGGGAGTTAGGAAAAGTATTTGACAAATATGTCAAGTGGGAGATGTTATATTTGACTTTATTTGTTAAATAAAATATAACATTATAAATATATTGATTGCATTATTAATATAAATAGGAGCTACATATATATTATTATATATTTATTATATTGAATACTTGGGCAATTACATTTGAAGGGTGGACGGTGTGTTTGTTCGGCCCATATACAGTGGTTCTATCCAATTGAAAAGTAATTTGATTACTTGTTCCAAACACAATCGGAACCCCAAATATTTTTACTCTAAAAATATATTTATTCTCTAATTATTAGTCATGAATAAATGATACAATCCTTCAGAGGGCCATACTTTTCGACACATGTATTTTGGTCAATCCTTTTTCAAAAATGGGTATTTTAGTATTTCACCCTATGTATTAGCATAATTTCTCAATCTTACAAAAATTTAATGTAAAAAAGTCATATCAAATATTAATAAAAACATATTCATATAAATATTAGTTAACTCGTGCATCACACATATTATAACCTTGTATATATTATTTGGTAGATCAAATAATGAAATAACATCATTTCGATATTTTATAGAATTTTTATTAAATAATATATATCAAATCATTTTGAATTTTAATTATTTAAAAAATTATTTGGTCAAATTTAATAAATAACCTTTACTGCATAATAATATATTCCTTTAAAATATGGATGCACAAATTTTCAATCACAATATATGCAACTCATAGGAATTTTTGGATGATATAATATATATCATGCAGGACATGGATAAGTAATATGTGATTGCAGAAAATAAGAATAAGAAAATTTATCTCATATTTTTACAAGATGGATATGATATGTAGATATTGCCTTCATGCTGATGCTTTTCTTTTCTTTCTCCGTCTCTTTTCTATTCTTTCTATTTACTTCGGGAGGTCCCAAGTCCTAACAACATGATTTGCATGTAGTAATTTTCTCATCTTTATTCACATGATATTTTACTCCTCTTTTCAATAGTATGTCAACAAGGCGTAATTCCATCATTTTGCTTCTTCATTGAAGTTGTTTAAAATCAATTATTAACTCATCATGTATATTGTGTTTACTTGATATATCGTTTGTCCTCCATAAACGAAAAATAAAGCCCTTTTTCTAGTGTCAATTGTTGTTGGTGGATTTTCATAACAATAGATTTTGGAGGTGTGCTAGAATAATAAAACAATTTTTTTTAATAATATGGTTGTTAATGAGATTAGGGTTTGTAAAAAATATTGGGTTGTACTTGAAATGTGTCTCGATTTGTGTTGTATATTGGATCTTTTTTATCAAAATGCGTGCGTATATAGTTATATATGATCAAACACACGCAATTCTGTTATAATTGCATATATACCCGAGAGACTTTAGGGATATATTTTGTTAAATTTGGGAATTCATGGATTTTATTTGCTATAATTTTCACGTTCTAATACCTTGGTGATTTGAATGGTATCGTTTAGAGATATTTTTTGTAATTATTCATTAAGATCGATTCTTTCCCCGTTTCGGAGAGATGATAACTTAAGAATTAAGCAAGTAATTATTACTGAAATTAATACTAAAAATTATCAATCAGTTCAATAGAAAAGAGGAGGTAACCTTAAACACTATAAATATCAAGGTAAAACATTCATATTGAAGAATATATATTCATTCACTCGCACTCACACACACTGCACACAATAAAAATATACTTTCAAACCCGGTGATAAGTTAGTATTTTCTGATATTTTCCTCTATTATTCCTGCACAAACCGTTATTTATTCTCATACCGGAGATCCGTGACGGTCCCGCATCTTTAATCAAGCATTATCTTTAAGGGTCACACATGCAATTACACCACACTTCCGCTCGAAAAGCTACCGACATAAAGTATTCTGACCATTAATAAAAGATCAGAGCATCATCGCATTTCTATCTATGATCAAATTAATGAATACACGGTCAAACAAACTCAGTTAATTCAAATTTTGATATAATTATAAGAAATTTGAAAAATATCTTTATAATTAAGATATTGTTGAGGAATATAAATATCATCATTTTCTTTTAGTTTCATATATTAAATCATTTTTAACAATTATTTTTTAATTTAATAAATATATGATTGAAGTTTGAGTTTGTTTTTAGAGAGAGCGTTGATTTATATTATGATGAAAAATAATATATTCAACATAATATATATGTAAAATTTATACAGAGTACATGCTAAAACATATCAAATAAAAAATTGATGAGACAAATACAACAAGAGAAAATATATAGTTACAATAAAGTGTAAGTAACATAAAAACAAAATAATTTAAACTAATAATTATACTATTGATCAGACCTCAATCGATATAAATCTAAACAAATGAATGTAAATTGAACATATATACCTGTGGAAATAGAGATAGAGATGGTGAGAAAGAGAGAAGAAAAAAGATAAACAAATCAAAAGCAAACTATTTTGTAGTTCACATTAGGATATTTAAAATCGTCTCACTAGAAATCCTAGACCAAATAATGATTTGTAAGAAATTATTTTATGCAATAGTCCACGTATTGGGTATAAAGAAACATAATAATTCACTTTCTATGACTTCGTAACCGATAAATGTCAATAGTTTCTGGTTTCAAAAAATCTAATGTTACTTGTATGGCTCCATAACCAGTAGATTTGTATAAAATATCATCATTTGTAGTTCATCACAACATTTGTCCTTGTATTATGTTATACACTAACATACATATTTAAAACATATTTTTCTTAGAAAAGGACAACTGGGAGATTAATATCTTTTTAAAATAAAAGTGGTTAAATTTTAGTTGATTTACTTGTAGATTCTATGAATTAGATTAAAATGAATATCTTCTTTCTTGACATCATTGACGTGATCCTCCAGGATTAGATTAAAATTAGATCTAGGAGGCTGCCATGAATTCTCAGGACCTCTACGCCGGTAAATCTCGTCCATGCTTTGGGCAACAGAAAGTTTAGGCTTTTTTCTCGTTGCAATTTTAATGTATTCAGGTTCAGACCCCTCTTCTTTTTTGATATTCTGAAAGTAATGAAACATTTTCACTTCTACTGAAGGTTTGTACCCACACGACCTGCGTGTTTTAACTCTCTGAGACTTTTATTATTTCCAGTTTATTTCCTCCGAGTTCTTGAAGTAACGGGAAACAACAAGCATATCTGTAGGTGATGTTTTTTTTTAATTTCAACTTCTCTCTTTCTTTTCACCAAAATCTGTCTCCCCTAAAAAAATGCACTCTCCTATTTTTTCTTGACATTCTGAAAGTAGAAAAACACCTTCACTTCTACCGAAGATTTATTCCCACAAGGTCCAGGCGTTTTACTTCTCGAGACTTATCGCCTTTCCAGTTTATTACCTCTGAGTTCTTGAAGTAGCGGAAAATAACACGCATGCGGGTGATGTTTTTTTGATTATTTTCAACTTCTCTCTTTCTTTTCCGCAAAATCTCATTAGGTTTATTCCCCTAAAAAAATACACTCTCCTCTTCTTTCTTGACATCCCAAAAGTAGATAGACACCTTCATTTCTACCGAAAATTTGTTTCAACATGGTCCGGGATTTTAATTCTCCAGACTTATCTTCTATCCAGTCTATTACCTCCAAATTCTTGAAGTAATGGGAAATAACACGCGTCTGTGCGGGTGCATTTTTTTATTTTTTTAACTTCTCTCTTTCTTTCCGTAAAATCTCTTCATGCTAAGTCCCCTAAAAAAATACACTCTCCTTTTCTTTCTTAACAAAAAACCGGGAACAAGTATGGGGTGTAAGAACACCATATCACATGTGATAAGGTGACAAGTGGATTATGCATGCAACTGATGCATAAATGAGAATAATCCATCCATTTAGTAGAAAAGACAAGGTAACCCTAAACACTATAAATATTAAGGTAAAACACTAATATTGAAGAAGATATATTCGCTTACTCATATTCACATACATTGCACACAATAAAAATATACTCTCAAACATAGTGATAAGTTAGTATTTTCTGATATTTGTCTCGGATATTACTGCACAAACCTTTAATTATTCTCACGCTGAAGGTGCATGACGGTGCCACATCCCTAATCAGACATTATTTTACAGGGTCACCCCTGCAGTTACACCACACTTTCTTAGTATAATCCATAGATAAATTGAGTAGAAGTTGCTAGCTTGAAATGGGTTAAATGTGATTGTCCCACATAGAGAATGTAATATGGGTGAGGGTACTTTATATGTATATATGTGCAAGAGTAGTGTCAACTACTAAGGCATGTGAGTGTGCATGGTGTAATTGTGTGCCCTCGCGCGCGCACACACGTACGCCGCCGCCTCGCTAGGTCTCGGATCGGGTCGAAGGGCGATTTGGGCGAATATCTCGGCGTCTCGCGTATGCGAGGCGACTTGGGTGAGGAGTTTTATTACATGATTAATTAAATTAATTATGACTTTAAATATTATTTTAATATGAATATTGAGTCAGTATGTAACTGTCAGAGTATATATATATTCTGTGACTGATCAGAGTTTATAAAGAGATGGGTCAGAGTATATTAATAAACTCTGATGTTAGATCAGAGTTTACCAGACTGTCAGAGTATATATATTATGTGACTGATCAGAGTTTACATAGAGCTGGGTCAGAGTTTATTAATAAACTCTGATGGACTAGGTTATCAAAGTTTAACAAACTCTGATGGTCATATCAGAGTTTACAGATAAACTCTGATGACATTGATGGTCAGAGTTTACGGATAAACTTTGATGGCACTGATGGTCAGAGTTTATAAACTCTGATGGGAATTCTGAAACTGGTGGTCAGAGTTTATAAACTCTGATGGAACTAATCAGACATTAGCTAAACTCTGATGGCTGTTACAATTTTACTGATTCTGAAATATATTCTATTAAAGTCAGAATAATTATTTTAATTAATATTTTAACTACTGTTACGTTTTATTGTATTATATATATAGAAAAACATTTTATTGTATTGGAGATAAAGAGATAACAGAGACAAGTGACAATTCTATGAAAATCCTAACAGCCATACTCTGTATCTCCTACACACATATTCATACAGATTATACATAGGTTTTCTGGGTGAACTGAGGTGCAAGTCACTTTTGAGTGCTACGTATCTGTAGATGAAGTACTCTGTGCTGTTTTATCCTGGAAGTGATATTGCTGCAACCCAACACAGTGTATTGGGACAATAATCTCTTCAAGAACAGTCAAGTCTTCTTGCAAGGCTTAGAGACTCAGCAGTTTGTTGGTTCTATCAGTGTATGCTTAAAGCTTCTGTTAGAGCTAAGTTTTCTATCTTTTCTCTTGTTTTTGTAGTTATTCATAAATATATCTTGTTTCTACCTTCGTTATTTTGTTAATTGGTTTAATCTGCATGTTCTTATTAAATTGTTTATATAACTGCCTCATTGTTGTGTTTAGTTTTCAATTCACCCAATAATCTTGAAGAGATTATCTGTGTTATATATTGAAATTAACAAGATGGTTAACGAAACTGAAACTCCTGTTGTTGGTGCTATTAGTTCTGAGTATGAGGTTACTGTTACTGCCATTGATTGGGCTACGTACCATTTCTCACAACCTATTGATCTGTCTGGTATGCCTGATAAGTTCAGCAGTGGAGCTAGCTTTTCTCATTGGCAGAAAAAGATGAAGTTGTGTTAACGGTTAAGGGTCTATGGCCGGTGGTGCAGTATGATCCTCCTGTTGTGAATCAAGAGCAAGCTGACTCTGTTAAGGTTTATGCTTTGTGGGCTGAAAAGGATGGAGTGACAAGGGCTTCTATTTTGGCAGCTTTAACGAACACTCTATTCGATGTTTATTCATCGGATGTCTTCACTGCTAAGCTCTTATGGGAGAAGCTAGACCAAACCCACAACACTGACTCTCAGGGTCTGGAAAAGTATAGTGTGACAAGGTTCCTTGATTTTAAACCGGTGGATATTAAATCCATGACGGAGCAAGTGCATGAGTTTGAGATGTTGGTACATGCTTTGAAGGATTCTAGAATGGACCTTCCTGAGAAGTTTCAGGTTATGTCGGTGATTGAAAAGCTCCCGAAGTCTTGGAAAGAGTTTGCTCTCTCCCTGAAAAGACAGAAAGGAGAGATCACCTGGACTAAC
Organism: Oenanthe sinensis; assembly: GCA_028671895.1. NCBI lineage: Eukaryota > Viridiplantae > Streptophyta > Magnoliopsida > Apiales > Apiaceae > Oenanthe > Oenanthe sinensis. The sequence goes on along the minus strand of CM053803.1, from coordinate 21,498,941 downwards.
TTGATGTTGGACATCTTTGTGCAGGAGCAACACAAGTCCAAATAGAGACATGTGATGTCTGCTGAACATGGGAGTTCGAAGGTGAATGTAGTGACTGTAGGACAGAAAAGAAAGTCTGTCACTAAGAAGGAAAACACGAAGCCTAAAAATGACAAGAACAAGGCTAAAAAACCAAAGGCAAACAAATCATGTTGGTCTTGTGGACAGGTTGGTCACTGGAGCAAGGACTGTCCTACAAAGAAAGCTAAGAAACCTAATGTGGTAGCACAAGCTAATACTGTGCTTGGAACCACTGGTGGGCCTGTGGTTAACATGGTTGTTGGTGAGGCTATTGCCTCTAAAAACAATGACAGGTATGTTACCTATAATCCTATATTACATTCCATTTATCTTTCAAATGAATGGTTGATTGATACGGAAGCTAATATACATATTTGTACTGATATTACTCTATTTGTATCTTATCAATAGATTAAAGGCATGACAGTGACGATGAGGAATGCTAGTACTGCTCAAGTACATGGAGTAGGAAATGTTGACCTGAAGTTTGCTTCTGGGCATGTTCTATCTCTTACTAGAGTGCATCATGTTCCTGACATTCATAGAAACATAATAAGTGGAAGCTGTTTAGTTAGAAATGATTTCGAATTTTCTTTGAAGTGTAATAAAGTAGTTATTACACATACTAGTGTATTTTTGGCAAAGGTTACTTGTCTGATTGATTATTTTTAATAAATGTGGAGCCTGTTTTGGGCAGTTTTATTAATGATAATGTTGTTCCTTCTGTAAATTGTGTTGAATTATCCGATTTATGGCACTCACATCTTGGTCATCTAAATTTTGGTGCTCTAAAGAATATGATGAATTTAGAGTTGATTCCAAAGCATGCCATTGAAAAGAAATCTAAATGTCAAGTATGTTGTTAGGAATATATTCATTTTGATGATGTACAAAATACTAGAACAGGGTCTAGCTCAGTTTATCTGTAATAAGTCTTTCTAGTCTCTGAAATGTATAATCAGAGTCTAGATGGTCAAAATTCATGTTACTTGTACTTAGAAGAATTTCTGTAGAAAGTGAAACCAGAGTCTGCATGAAGATCAGAGTCTGGAAGGTGATCAGAGTCTATAGACTATCAGAGTCTATGATCTATCAGAGTCTACATGTGATCAGAGTCTGAAGATCATCAGAGTCTGAAGATTTAAGAGTCTATACAGTTGATGTTAAATTTGGAAGAAGATCACAGGAATGGAAAGTCTTCGAAGATCAAGATAAATATATTACAGATATGCTATGGGAAAGTGTTTTCCCAGTCGTACAAGTAGAATGGGGGGTTGAGTACTTGTATGTCTTTTCTGCCCGATTTAAAATCAAATTAAGAACAAACTCAAACAAAAAAATATGAATAAGTACTATTTTGTATTATTGATTTGTGAATACAAAACTCTCCTAGGGTGTACACAAACCCTAGCAGCTTCTCTGTGTTTATCACAGCAACTCTCTCTATTTCTATGCTCTCACAAAATTTCACTCAGATGATTATGTTTCGACTTCCACACTTTTACAATTAGGTTACATAGAGTTTATATAGAGAGCTGCCTATCAACTAATAACAGAAAGATAAATTACAATAGGAATAGAATTCCTAATTATTAGTTGACAGTTTCCTTCTAGAATTCTCTTTCTTTCCCACAGCATATCTGCAATATATTTATCCTGATCTTCGAAGACTTTCCATTCCTGTGATCTTCTTCCAAATTTATCCTCAACTGTATAGACTCTGAAATCTTCAGACTCTGATGATCTTCAGACTCTGATCACATGTAGACTCTGATAGATCACAGACTCTGATAGTCTATAGACTCTGATCACCTTCCAGACTCTGATCTTCATGCAGACTCTGGTTTCACTTTCTATAGAAATTCTTCTAAGTACAAGTAACATGAATGTTGACTATCTAGACTCTCATTATTCATTTCAGAGACTAGAAAGACTTATTACAGATAAACTAATCTAGACCCTGTTCTAGTATTTTGTACATCATCAAATGAATATATCCCTAACAATCTCCCCCTATTTATGCTTTATAAAATGTAAGCATAAATCAAGGTTTGATGATGTCAAAACTAAAGAATAAAACTAATAATCTAGAACAGTATAAAAGAATTAAAAAAGAAAAAGAATTACTTCTCATTTAATCTTCTCAAAGGCTGGATTGTTCTTCAAAAATGAGTTTAACATATTTTCTTCCACAATTGCAAGAGCTTCACCAACAAACTTCTTTAATTTCTTCATTTCTTCATTTGAACATTTAATTTGACAGTAAGCTGCTCTCAGATCATTTGCACTGCTTTCTTGATCTTTTAAGTCCTTCAACATCAGAACACTAACTTTCCAACTCATAGGCTGAAACCCAAAGTAATGACCCACACCTTCTTGAAATTTAATCTGTTTTTCCTCCAATGGCATGACTTGATCATTTCCCTCAGTATCAACATATTTTAAAGAAAATTTGCCCATTTGTCGATTTGCCTGTCTGTGCAAAATTAGCTTCCTATCAATCTCCTTGAACCATTTGTGTGTGACAGCTTCTTTGCTCTTGTTAACTTCATAAGCAATTTGAAGTAGGAATCTAATATACTGTAGTTCCTCAGCCTGTTTGAAAAAGATAAAATTTGACTGACTAATCCATCTTACACTTCCACCTTCTAAGATGTAAACCAGCATCTCATTCTTCACCTTTTCTGTACCTCCCTGACCTCCTTGTATCTTCGTTTCAAAAACATTATACACAATTTGAGCAGACACCACTTTATTTAAGTGCTTCTGAGTGATCTTCTCAAACTGCCTATCTGTCAAGGATTGAGGATCCCTGGTTAGAGTAGATGTTCTGTCAATGTCAGATTCTTCAAATCCTCCAAGACCTATCTTCTTTTTAGCTCTAAGTTGCAGATTTGATTGACTGCACTTCCAGTATGAAGGTTCTTGAGTTTGATCAGAGTCTGACTTCTTTCTTTGCTTATTAGAGTCTGACTTAGACTCTGATTTCCCATGTCTAGTCCCTGACTGATGTGTTTGAGTTTTCGATACTCCAGATTGCTTTTGTTGCACACCATCAGGACCCTTAGAACCATGAGAACTATCTCCATCATCACCATCTCTCCTCCTTTTAACTCCCCTTGATTTATTCTTGCATCCCTCATCCTTATGTCTCCTGGAGGACTCACCTTGCTTCACCTTCTCCCCCTTTTTGACATCATCATTACTAGTGACAGCCAAAAGAATCTGTTCAAGAACAGTGGAGATATTTGCCTGGGCTGCAATAACTGAATCAACCTTAGTGGTCAAATCAGAAACTGTAGTTTGAAGAGAGGCTTGAGTGGTAGTGATAGCAGCTAGAGCATCTTTAAAAGCGACCTCTTTGGATAATTGAAGAGAGTGAATTCTGTCAAATCTTGTATTGAGCAGAGAAGTTGTATTATCAACACCAGTGAGCTTTGTTTGAATATGAGAAATGTCCTGAACCACACTGGATAACTGAGCAGCAACATCAGGCAGCTTAGCTTTAACAGCTCCATCTAAGACTTGATCTTCGTCACCAGGATAGTAACCATGTTCCTGTTGAAAAGATTTTTTCTGAAAAGCCTTAAGTCTCTCAGAAAGATGAATATCCAAAATACACTCAAAAGAATCTTTATCATTGATGCCTCTTTGCTGTGCAGACTCCCAAGACTGAGGAAACACCTGATCAAAATAGATAAAAGAAGGAGTAACAAGATCATCATCTGTAGAATGGCATTCCTCAGCAACAGGCTCTGGCTTTGTGAATGGAGGTGTAGACTCTGGTGGTGGTGTAGACTCCGAAACTGCAAACGGGACTACAGACCCTGACTCCTCCTGAGAGTGATCAGAGACTGTAGACTCTGGAAGTCTAGCCCTTATAGGCATTAATAAAAGAGGTTCTTCTGACTTCAATGTTGCAGCCTCAGTGAAAATGACAGGGTTATCCACCAAAGCCTCCATGACTCTATCTGCTCTCCTTGCTAGAGAATCCACCAGGTGAAGTTGGGGTCTCTGTGTAAATGATTTCTGAGCAGCAAGAGCCTCCTCCTGTTTGCCAATCTGCACAATCAAACATAGTGAATTGTCATCCATCCCCTGCTCCAACTCATTGGACCAACTCTTTGGAAAATCTTGATCCCAATAAGTAAAGCTAGGTTCAGGATACCCTATTCTCTCATGCTCACAGTGGGGTTGGACACCCACTTTCTCAATCTCACTCAGGCTCTCTACAGCCTTTTTTATCTCTCCTTTTGCCTGGTCCAGTGCCAGCCTCTCAGAAATTTTTTCACTCAATTTGGAGGGTGCACTCAATAAACCTACAGAAGAGGGGTTGAGAGATAAAAATGGTGCTTCAATACCTGAACCACCTTGATGGAGGGGAACCCCTTCAAATGTCTGAAGGCTAGGGGTTTCCACCAAGGGGTGAGCATCAACAGATTCTGAACCCTTACTAGCATCTTCTCTCTTTTCAGAGTCTGTTGGCTCCAGTATTCCAGTCTCAGGGTCTACTCTAGACTCTGACTGCTTCAGCATGACTTCATTAGAAGCCAGAGTCTGAGTGTCACCATCTTTGACTATTTGTGCATGAGACTCCCCCTCAAGGTGGATAGACTCTGATAGAATAGATTGGGAAATTTCTTCATGAGCATCCATCAGAGTCTGTCCTCCCATATCACTGGGGTTCTCATCAGCTTTTTGGTGAGTTGTCAAGGAGGGCTCAACAGCATACTCCCCTGCCCCACTATCACCCAACCTCTGACTAGGTGGTTCTTGTGTGGGTGAGGCAGACTGAGCATCTCTATCACTAGTCACCACTGGTGCACTAGTCCCATCCTCCAACTGCCTTGCACCACCTGCTACCTCCTGTTGTTCTTCAAGATTAAATGCATCCAACTTGTGATGAAAGGCCCTGAGATGGATTGCATTGATTGCCTGGGCATCTGTGAGATTGAAGAGGTCCTGCAGTTCCCTTCTTACTCTTTGAAAATATGTGCCCTTAAATTGATCCAGTCTACTTTGGTAGGTTGGATAGATGTATTTGTTGGCAATTGTACCTATATTATGGACAAGATAGTCAGCCACCTGTCTTGACAGAGGTTGAATTTGAGAGATCCATTGAATGGCTGTCCTGTAGGTAACTCCATTATCCCAAATTGCTTCATAGTTAAAAACTGGTTGCTCAATCTCAGTTTCCAACTCAACAACAGACTCTGAGGCTCTCCTTTTGTGGACCTTAAGCTTTTTAGGCTTCTTTGTAATTTGCTGTTCAGAGTCTGGCACACCTAGTGCTTTGAGAACTGCATTTGTTCTGCCTTCTATGAGCCCAGCTGCTTGTACTTGGAATGAAGAGTTGAATAGGTAGCTGTAGAGATTTTTGACCACATCCTGTGCAGACATTTGTAGCTCCTGTTCCATTCTCTTCCTTAGGGCTTCATAGGTTGAAAGAAAATCCAAGACTTGAGATTTAGTCTGATATTGTTCTGGACTTCAACTGATTCCACCAAAGGATATAAGAATAGCAGTGCCTCATCACTTGGAGTAATGATCTCATCAATTAGGCATGAGGCGGCATCCAATGGCATTCCTTCCCAAAATATGTCATGATCAGAGTCTAAAGGCAGTCTAGACTCTGACTCAACATTAGACTCTGGTTCAGGTGTTTTCTTGATTTCAGAGTCTGGCTCTGCAGGAGCCTTGGGAGCATCTGTTTCCTGCAAAACAGGGTTAGTACTAATAACAGGCTTGTGTGCTCATCACTGTGCTCATCTATAAGCCTAGATTGAATCAATTTTCTTCTCTTTACAACTGGTGCCTGTTGTGAGACACCAGAGGTTGGTTTCGTTTTGGATTTTGGTTTGGAAGATTGTATAATTGAAGGGGATTGGGTGACTTGGGTAGGTGCAGGGGGACTCTCCATTACTTGTTCCTGCACCATTTCACCACCAAAAAATGAAGCATTGTAGATAGAAGGTTTGTAGGATGAGAGTTTTACCTGCATTACCTGTGGATATGTCATTGCAGGTAGACTCTTCTTTTTATCATCAATTCTCTTAATGTCAGAGAATATCCTCCTTTGCTGTTTGTATGCCTGCACACAGCAATCATCTGCCAACTTGGTTGACATGTCAGGAATGAAGTGATTGAGGAGAATCATAAGAAATCTATGATAGTAGACTTTCTTTCTCCCCTCATGCACATTATTTAATTTTGCTCCCATTTGAGTGAGCAACATATCACCAATGTTGATTATTCTATCAAATAGGAGACTATGACCAATTTAATAAGTAATAGCAGTAATAGCATCAAATCCACTACACTTACCAGTAAAACACTTAGCAATTTGATCGAAGAAAAATGACCATTCTTTCCTTAAGTAAGGCCTAGTTATCTTGCTCATGTTATCTAAGCTAGCAGAATAACCTATTGCCTTAAACATGCTTTTAATGTCATCATCAGATACAATTTCATCAAAAGTAGACTTAACAGGCAGTTTAAACACAGAATTAAGCACATCTGCAGTGACATCAAATGTAGTCGAACCAAAGGTAAACATTATTTTACCTGGTTGATCCTGAGAAGGATCAACTACCTTTGCAGTGCTCCATGCTTGTGATACAACATCCATGTGAATGACTGGTGATGCCTTGAGAATGTAGTGTAGCTCGGATTGTTCCAAGAAATCCATCACAGGGTAGTAGTCAGCGTCTACCCCTTTCCTATCTCCAAGAGCAGCAACATGATTTGTGGTCATGAACTCGAAATCCCCAAATGTGAACGCAATCGCCTTGGGTCCTCTCATGACAGTAGAAACGGCAGCCATTAAAGTTGTTAAGTTGAAAGTGACGGAGAAGCTTGAAGAATTTAGCTAGGGTTCGTAAAAAGCTCTGTGAATATTTTTGCCTTAGAAATCAATTGCAATAAACAAGTGAGTAAATTGTATGAAAAATTCTATTTTGTTCAAGTTGCATACAATACACACGAGTCTACAGCCTGTATCCGGTCAAAAAAAATAACTGTTACCGCCTATTTCAAGTCATTTGAACATTTTAAATGCAATCAGAGTCTGCAAGCGCGAATTTTAACCGTTTCAGAGTCTAGGCGATAATTTTCTCAGAGTCTACTGACTTTCAGAGTCTACAGACTCGTCAGAGTCTAGACTCTGTCAAGGTAAAATACCAAACAAAATGTTGCACTAACAATTAATCACAGTGTGTTAAGACAGGGACTATAATTAAAGTACATACCTTGCTTCTTTAATTTTGATCACTTACATATTTAACATACCTAATTCACCTACCAGTTTGAGAAAGGTAGATTCATCAAGTGGTTTTGTCAAAATGTCTGCAATCTGTCTGTCAGTTGGAACATAGTGAAGTGTCACAGTACCATTTTCAACATGTTCTCTAATAAAGTGATACCTGACATCAATGTGCTTTGTTCTGGAGTGTTGGACTGGATTCTCTGCAATTTTAATAGCACTAGTATTATCACAATACATAGGAATATTTGAGAATGTTAGTCCATAATCAAGTAATTGATTTCTCATCCACAGGATTTGAGCACAGCAACTTCCAGCTGCAATGTATTCAGCCTCAGCTGTTGAGGTTGATACAGTCTGTTGTTTCTTGCTAAACCAAGAAATTAATCTGTTGCCAAGAAACTGGCATTGTCCTGTTGTGCTTTTCCTGTCTACTTTGCATCCTGCATAGTCAGAATCTGAATAACCAATTAGTGAAAAATCTGACTCTCTAGGATACCAAAGTCCAAGAGTTTGTGCCCCCTTGAGATATCTAAAAATTCTTTTCACAGCTATTAAATGTGATTCTCTAGGGTCAGCTTGAAATCTAGCACATAGACAAGTTGCAAACATTATGTCTAGTCTACTAGCAGTTAAATATAACAATGAGCCAATCATACCTCTGTAGCTAGTGTTGTTAACTTTCTTACCCTTTGGGTCAGAGTCTAGCTTTGTGGCAGTTGACATGGGAGTTTTAGCAGTTGCAGAGTCTTGCATATCAAACTTCTTCAACAGTTCTCTTACATACTTTGTTTGATTGATGAAAATTCCATCATCATTCTGTTTGACTTGAAGCCCCAAAAAGAAGTTTAATTCTCCCATCATACTCATTTCATAATTTGACTGCATTAGTTGACTAAACTTTTCACAGAGTTTATCATTAGTAGATCCAAATATAATATCATCAACATAAATTTGGACAAGCAAAATATCACCTTTACATTTTCTAATAAAGAGAGTTTTGTCAATGGTACCTCTTGTGAAATCATTTTCCAGAAGAAATTTTGAAAGAGTTTCATACCATGCTCTAGGTGCTTGCTTCAATCCATATAGTGCCTTGTCTAACCTGTAAACATGATCAGGAAACTTTGGATCAACAAATCCTGGTGGTTGCTCCACATAGACTTCTTCTTCCAATTCTCCATTTAAGAAGGCACTTTTCACATCCATCTGATACACCTTGAATTTTGAATGAGCTGCAAAGGCAAGAAACATTCTGATAGCTTCCAATCTTGCTACTGGTGCAAAAGTTTCATCATAGTCAATTCCTTCCTCCTGTGAATATCCTTTTGCAACTAGCCTTGCTTTATTTCTTACTACAGTTCCATTCTCATCAAGTTTATTTCTATACACCCATTTTGCACCAACCACTGATCTATTTCTAGGTCTTGGAACAAGTTTCCACACTTTATTTCTCTCAAATTCATTCAATTCTTCTTGCATTGCAATAATCCAATCAGGGTCTTGCAAGGCTTCCTCAATTTTCTTGGGTTCATTCTTTGAGAGAAAACAACTATAAAGACATTCATTTTGAGTGGTTGTTCTTGTTTGTACACCACTCTCAGGGTCACCAATTATTAAGTCAGGAGTGTGATCCCTTGTCCATTTTCTAGCTGGTGGAAGATTGGTTCTTGAACTTGAAGCTCCCCCTAAGTCATTTGCATCTTCTGTATTTGAGTGAAATTCAAATGAAGAGGCTCCCCCTAAATTGCTTGACTCTGACAAGGCTTCAGAGTTGCTTGACCCAGACCCTGATGAGTTAGACTCTGTCTGTCTAGACTCTGTCTGGGTAGACCCTGACCTGTTAGACTCTGAATTATTTGGAGTTGAATTTTCTGACTCCCCCTCAGAGTGTGCAGATTCCTGTGTTGGTTCAGGAGTTGTTTGAGGGTCTTCATCCTCTTCTTCTTCATTTATCTCAGAACTTTTTAGATTTTCAAATTCCAGTGTAGTAGACTCTGACTCATCCTGCAATCCTGTAAACTTTTTATCATCAAATGCAACATGAATAGATTCCATAACAATTTTGGTTCTGAGATTAAACACTCTGAATGCTTTTGTGTTTGATGCATATCCAAGAAAGATTGATTCATCTGCCTTGGCTTCGAATTTGCTTAGATTTTCAGGATGTACTTTCAGTACATAACACTTGCATCCAAATATGTGAAAGTGTTTTATACTTGGCTTCTTGTCCTTTATCATTTCATAGGGAGTCTTTCCATGCATGTTTATTAGAGTGCAGTTTTGAGTGAAACATGCTGTATTGACTGCCTCAGCCCAAAAATATACTGGCAGCTTAGACTCTGCCAACATTGTTCTGGCAGCTTCTATGAGTGTCCTATTCTTTCTTTCCACAACTCCATTTTGTTGAGGAGTTCCTGGCGCAGAAAATTGTTGAGTAATTCCCTTTGATGCACAGTGGTTCTCCATGATTGAATTCTTGAATTCAGTACCATTGTCACTCCTCAGAATTCTTACTATTTTCTTTGATTTTCTTTCCAGAAAAGTGATATGATCTATTATGTGTTGAGAAGCTTCATCCTTTGAATGTAGAAAGAAAACCCATGTGAATCTTGTAAAATCATCTACAATAACAAGAGTATATTTATTTTTGTTAATTGACATAACATTTACTGGACCAAATAAATCAAGATGTAGTAAATAAAAGGGTTCAGAAATGGTATTTATTGTCTTGCTCTTGAAGGATGATTTCCTTTGTTTTCCAAGTTGACATGCTTCACAAAGTCCATCTTGTACAAAATCAACATGTGGTAATCCTCTTACAAGATTCTGTTTAACCAACTTGTTGAGTGTTTTGAAGTTGATGTGTGACAGTTTCTTGTGCCATTTCCAGCTTTCTTCAGTTGAGGCCTTGCTGTATAGACATGTGACTTCATTGTTTATGCAATCCTCCAAGCTGGCTTTATAAATGTTACCATGTCTGTGTCCTTTGAAAACCACAATGCCTGTTTCTTTGTTAGTCACAAGACACTCTTTGTTGTCAAAGCCAGTATGGTAACCTTTGTCTCCAAGTTGACTTATGCTTATTAAATTATGCCTTAAGCCATCAACTAGAGCTACTTGTTCAATGATGACATTCCCAAGTACAATCTTGCCATATCCCAGTGTTTGTCCTTTGTTGCCATCTCCAAATGATACTTCTGGGCCAACCATTTCCTCAAAGTCTGTAAGCAGGGATTTCTTTCCAGTCATATGTCCTGAGCATCCACTGTCCAGGATTAGGGTTACTTTCTTTACCCTAGCTCCCTGCATACATAAAGCAACTAGTTAGATGTTTTGAGGACCCAAATAGTTTTGGATCCTTTTCTACTATTTTTAGGAGAAACATGCTTAATAATTTTCACCTTTGGCTTACCTGTCTCTTTTGTTGCTCTAGACTGTGGTGGAGTCTTATCAGTGTCATACCAACTCTTATCAATAGAAGATTTTAGCTCATAAAAATTGTAATACAAATCATGATAGTCCCTACACATATATATAGAATGAAATATGCTACCACAGTGATAACAAGGTTTCTGTGGTATGTAGTGACTTTTCAGAGTCTGAGAAGGACTAGACTCTGATTTCTTCTCAATCTTTGCTTTACAATCTATAGCCAAATGGTTGTGGTTGCCACATCTATAACACTTCTTTCTAGGAGCATTAGGATCCTTTTGGTAATTGTTTGCCTTATTAATTCCTTCCTTACCATTCCTATTTCTCCTAGTTTTGGTAGACTCTGATAAGTTCTCTAGCCTTTCTTTTAATTTTGACTTAGACAAGTACCCTATATTAATATTTTTCTTAGAGTTATTTGCTCCTGTTTCATCTGTCTTTTTGTTATCAACAGGGGGACTAATGACAGATGAGTTTGTGGTTTCAGATTTTTCTTTAGGTGTCACAAACTTAACAGGAACAAATGTACTTTTGTCTTTAGTCTTATTAACTTGGTTAGCTTCTTCACTGTTATCATTCTCAACAATAGGTCTTTTGTCTTGACTCTTGTCATAGCCTAGACCAGCAGTTTGACACACATTTTGATTATTGAGAATTTCTTGAACTTTTCTACCAGAGTCTGTCCAGACTCTAAACTTGAGTCTCTCTTCTTCTAGTTCTTTCTAAACATAGTCATAGGCCTTCAAGATTTCAGTGTAGTTATGACTATGTTTCTCAGAATCCTTTTTGTATTGTTCCATTAATATTAACTCAGACTCTAAATGATCATTCCTTTTAGTCAAGGTCAAATTTTCCTCTCTCAACCTTTCACTTTCACTAGTGAGAGACCTACATGTTATCATTATTTTATTGACCTCACTTTGCACAGTTTCTATACCATCAGAGTCTAAATTAATTAAGGATTCAGGAGTAAAGATTGATACCTGAGTTTTAGGAGATGAGGGTTCTTTGGGAGATTGTGATTTTCTTGAGGAGGATGCCATCAGTGCTAGATTTTCATAATCAATTTCATCCTCTGAGCTTGAATCTGCCCAATCCTTTCCAGTTGATAGAAGTGCTTTTCCTTTTCCTTGACTTTTTGACTTTCTGCATTCACTAGCAAAGTGCCCCAATATTCCACAGTTGAAACATTTGACCTTTGCTTTGTCAAGTTTGATAATTGTACTCTTGCTCTTCTCAACCTTTTCATCTTCCTTCTTGAATGATGGCCTTTTGCTAAATTTGCCAGTTCTTTTGTTGAATTTCATTCTTTTGAAATTTTTAGCAAACATAGCCATTATTTGACTAAGATCAACCTCTTCATCAGAATCAGAGTCTGTGTCAGTAGACTCTGACTCCACAACAGCTTTACCCTTCTTCCTTGAATCCTTGATTCTAGCTTCTGTGGGTTGTTCCTGTTGTTCTTTCTCAGACTCCAGTAAGAGTGCCACAGATTTTGTCTTCACAGACTTCTTATTCTTCCTCTGTTGCATCTCCAAATCATATGTCTTGAGTCTGCCATACAATTCTTCTAGAGTTAGTTCATCCAAATCTCTAGCTTCTCTTATGGCTGTAGTCTTATTGTCCCACTCTTCAGGAAGTGCTCTCAGAAACTTGGTATTCGTATCTTCAGAATCATAAACCTTACCAAGCATAGCCATCTCATTCAGGAGTTTTGTAAACCTATCATACATCTCAGTGATAGATTCTCCAGATTTTGCTTCAAAGTACTCATACTCTTGAATGAGCAAAGACCTAGCATTCTTCTTGACATCTTTAGTCCCTTGACAGTGCACCTCAAGTTTTGTCCACATCTCCTTAGCAGTCTTGCATGATATGACACAGTTAGTTAGAACAGAATCTAAATTGTTAAAGAGAATGTTCTTTACTTTTGCCTCCTTAAGGACATTTTCTTTGTCCTCTTTTGTCCATTCAGCCTTTGGTTTCTCAACGAGGTGTTCTTCAGTTATTTTGCCTTCCTCATTGATTTGAGGCACAATTTTTAAGGGCACAAAGGGTCCTTCATTAATCCTGTCAAGATAGTCAGGGTCTGTTGCTTCCAGATGGTGCAGCATCTTAACCTTCCAGTGGGTGAACTCGTTTCTCTTAAGCATAGGAATCTTAGAATTGCCATCTTTGTTTCCAGACATCTTTGATCGATTTTAAACGTTAGGCTCTGATACCAATTGTTTTCCCAGTCGTACAAGTAGAAGGGGGGGTTGAATACTTGTATGTCTTTTCTGCCCGATTTAAAATCAAATTAAGAACAAACTCAAACACAAAAATATGAATAAGTACTGTTTTGTATTATTGATTTGTGAATACAAAACTCTCCTAGGGTGTACACAAACCCTAGCAGCTTCTCTGTGTTTATCACAGCAACTCTCTCTATTTCTATGCTCTCACAAAATTTCACTCAGATGATTATGTTTCGACTTCCACACTTTTACAATTAGGTTACATAGAGTTTATATAGAGAGCTGCCTATCAACTAATAACAGAAAGATAAATTACAATAGGAATAGAATTCCTAATTATTAGTTGACAGTTTCCTTCTAGAATTCTCTTTCTTTCCCACAGCATATCTGCAATATATTTATCCTGATCTTCGAAGACTTTCCATTCCTGTGATCTTCTTCCAAATTTATCCTCAACTGTATAGACTCTGAAATCTTCAGACTCTGATGATCTTCAGACTCTGATCACATGTAGACTCTGATAGATCACAGACTCTGATAGTCTATAGACTCTGATCACCTTCCAGACTCTGATCTTCATGCAGACTCTGGTTTCACTTTCTATAGAAATTCTTCTAAGTACAAGTAACATGAATGTTGACTATCTAGACTCTGATTATTCATTTCAGAGACTAGAAAGACTTATTACAGATAAACTAATCTAGACCCTGTTCTAGTATTTTGTACATCATCAAATGAATATATCCCTAACAGAAAGAAAGAGAATTCTAGAAGGAAACTATCAACTAATAATTAGGAATTCTATTCCTATTATAATTTATCTTTCTGTTATTAGTTGATAGGCAGCTCTCTATATAAACTCTATGTAACCTAATTATAAATGAGTGAAGTCGAAGCATAATTATCTGAGTGAAATTCTGTGAGAGCATAGAAATAGAGAGAGTTGCTGTGATAAACACAGAGAAGCTGCTAGGGTTTGTGTACACCCTAGGAGAGTTTTGTATTCATAAATCAATAATACAAAACAGTACTTATTCATATTTTTGTGTTTGAGTTTGTTCTTAATTTGATTTTAAATCGGGCAGAAAAGACATACAAGTATTCAACCCCCCCTTCTACTTGTACGACTGGGAAAACATATGTGTGACTGCTAAACTAACTAGGAAACCCTTTCATAATATTGTTAGGAATTCAGAAGTTTTAGAATTAGTTCACACAGACATATGTGAATTCAGTGGTGTTTTGACTAAGGATAATAAAAGATATTTCATTACCTTTATTGATGATTGTAGTAGATATTGCAATGTTTATTTGATTAAACATAAAGATGAAGCATTTGATAAATTCATAATGTATAAAAATGAAGCTGAAACAGAAACTAGTAAATTACTTAAACGTTTGAGATCTGATAGAGGTGGAGAGTATATCGGTACGTCATTTAATAAATTTTGCAAAAGAAATGGTATAGTTCATGAGGTGACTCTGCCATACACTTCTGAGTCTAATGGGGTGGCAGAACGAAAGAACAGAACTCTTAAAGATATGATTAACAGTATGCTTATTAATTCTGGGTTTCCTAAGTACATGTGAGGAGAGGTTCTGAATATGGCTTGCCATATTTGTTGGGATCCGGGCATATATACGCAGCGGAATTTCGCTAAATAATAAAAAATAATGAATTCCAAACGCAGGATCCGTGTATAATTGGCGGATGATTATGGAGAATCAGATGTGTACCTTATTAATGCTTTTCTTATGATGATTACAGAGGTCTAGAAGCGATGAATCACAGCAGCCCTTCACAAAGATCTGCTCTCTATCGGTATCCACACGAACATCGTATCGTCTAACGATCACCGGAATTAGGTACTAGCATGTTTCTGCCTCTTTGTCTCTCTCTTTCTCTAGCCTCTAAAAAACGTAGAGCTGCTAGGGTTTTTCTCAAAATGAAATTTTTATAAAACTGTAACCCTAAACTATACATCTTTATGTATATATAGGGGAGAGAGGGACTTGGGCCAAAACTCTAATCTGATTGGACCTTTTAAAACCCATTCAGATTTCGGATTTATATTATTATTAAATTCGAATTCTAATATGTATATAATTAATTAAGTCTCACTTAATTAATTAAATAAATAAATTCGAATTAATAACAATAACAGTATTTAAATTCATAATTTAAATAACACTCCGTTTAAACGTTCTTTGTGTGTGACCCTTTAGGTTATTATTACGTTGGCAATAATTTTATTTTCTAATAATAAAATTATAAATAATGAGCGGCATCTAGTAATACATCATTGCTACATAAGTAATAATAATAATTGGTGATTCAATTAAACCTTTCGTGAATAATGTACAATGTAATATAATCCCTTTAACCTTATATTATAGATCAAACTTGAGGTATGTATTGTGTCATCCTCTTCAACGTTTAATCCGGGTTTCCTTGATCAATGAGTAGACTATTAATCAAATTAACATTTGAGCATGTCCATGCATTTTATAGTCTCACTCAATCAAGAGGCCAATAATATCACTCCTAAAATAGAAAGGTTAAATCATATATATATCATTCATATTTCTCATACGATTCATAGCATACCCAATGTCCACCTTTATCATTACCCGGTTAAAGGTAACTTTGAGTGTAATCAAAGTATATTAATTCTCGTATAGAAATATAATGATTTCAAGTCAAAGGATCATTATATCATTATTACAGTGAGAATTTATTATGACACTTATTAACATGTAGATTCTCACAGTGGGTCTGTCCAATGCCATGAATTGAGACATGCACTTATGTTCTCGACTTTAGTATCACCATAAATATGACCAATGAGATGTGGTCATCAGTCAACAAACATGCTAGTCTTATTGCATTATTATTGTCCTTAAATAATAATACTCGACTAGGAACTTTTAGGAATATAATACTGTTCATATAATCTCATTTTTAAGTCACATATTTAAAGATATATAATTCGCATTAATATTCCAAGGACATTTATTATGCTTTCAATTTATAACGCAGTTAATAAAGATATAATAAATATTAATTAAATAATCAAGTAAACATAATCATTAATTGTTTATCATAAAGTATTGTCTCTAGGACACCAACACTAATAATATTCTGAATAGAGTCCCTCTGAAATATATGGACAAGACACCTTATGAATTATGGAAAGGCAAAAAGGCTAGTTTAAAGTATCTTTGTGTGTGGGACTGTCTTGCAAAGGTACTTGTCCCTGAACACAAGAGAAAGAAATTGGGACCGAAAACTCTTGATTGCATCTTTCTGGGCTATATTGAAACCACTACAGCTATGAGATTTTTAGTGTTAAAATCTGACATAGATGGTATAGTGGCAAACACTATAGTTGAGTTTCGTGATACAACATTATTTGAGAATGTGTTTCCTATGAGGACTGATATACCTCAGGGTATTTCTGATGATGATCTCACTCGCACATCGAGTTCCATTCCTGATCATGTGAAAAGGATGACAAATGTGGGGGCGGATCCTACTAGTAGCTCTACTCCTAACGAAGTAGAGGAACCTAGATGGAGTAAGTGTGCAAAGGTGGTTAAGGACTTTGAAAGTGATTTTATCACTTACAATGTCGAGAACGAACCTTTAACTTTTCGGCAAGCCATGGACTCTTCAGAGTCAAGGCACTGGAAAGGCACTGTAAAGAGTGAGATCGACTCTATTGTTTCTAATGGAACATGGGAGTTAGTTGATCTCCCTCTTGGGTGTACTACTATAGGATGTAAATGGATCTTCAAAAGAAAAATGAACCTGAATGGCTCAATAGATAAGTATAAGGCTAGGCTGGTAGCTAAGGGTTTTAGGCAAATGGAAGGCATTGACTATTTTGATACATACTCTCCTGTTGCAAGAATGACAACAATTCGAATGCTTATAGCATTGGCTTCCGTACATGGTCTTATCATCCATCAAATGGATGTAAAGACAGCTTTTCTTCATGGTGATCTTGAAGAAGAGATTTATATGGATCAGCCTGAGGGATTTGTTGCTTTTGGCAATGACAGGAAAGTTTGTAAATTAGTCAAGTCTATCTATGGCTTGAAACAAGCTCCTAGAGACTTGCACAAAAAGTTTGATGAAACTGTTTTGATTTCGGATTTTTTGGTTAATGAAAGTGACAAGTGTGTCTACTACAAGGTTAAAAGAAATGAAAAAGTAATATTGTGCCTGTATGTGGATGACATACTGTTGTTTGGAACCAATATTGAGATTATTAACGAGACAAAAAGTTTCTTGAAAAGGCACTTTGAAATGAAGGATATGGGTGAGGCTAATGTGATTCTTGGTATCAAGTTAACTCAGTCAGCTGATAGAATAACCTTGTCATAATCTCATTATATAGAGAAATCTATACATGAGAAGTATGGTTATTCAAATTGTAGAATCGCAAGCACACCATATGATTCAAAAGTTGCTCTTGTCAAGAATAAGTCAGGAGTTCTTGTGTCTCAGTTAAGATATTCTCAGATTATTGGGAGTTTGCAATATCTTCCTAATTGTACTAGACCAGATATTTCATATTCTGTGTCTAAGTTAGCTAGATATACAAGCTGTCCAAACAAGACTCATTGGGATGCTCTTAATAGAGTGCTTAGATATCTAAAAGGCACCAACTACCTTGGTTTACATTACAGGAAGTTTCCTGGAATGCTAGAGGGATATAGTGATACAAGTTGGATAACTAAGAAATCTGGTTCCAATGAAGCGACTGGATATGTGTTTACCCTTGCGGGTGGAGCTATATCCTAGAAGTCTACTAGACAGACTATTGTAACTCGGTCTACCTTTGAGGCTGAGCTGTGTGCATTAGATGCCACATGGACGGAGGCTGAATGGTTACATAGACTTATGTCTGTAATTCCTATAGTAAGCCAACCACTTCCTGCTCTTACTGTTCATTGTGATAGTCTTACAACTATAATGTGAAACAGTAAGAAGTATAATGTGAAAACAAAGAGACACGTCCAAGTTAGACTAAAGTCTATAAGGGGTTTGGTGTCTGACATGATCATTGCTACTGAGTTTATTGGAACTCAAGACAACCTGGTTGATCATTTGACTAAGGGACTTGAGCATGCTATTGTCCTTAAGTCGAGGTTGGGGATGAGACTGACAACCCATTTTGAATCATCAACAGCGGGAACCAAATACACCTAAGAGGAGATCCCTTGAAGTGTATTCAATGTGGTAATAACAAGTTGTAAGGATGATTCAGTAGTACCTCTACTACATATATCTAGATACTCACGTATCTAAGTCTTTCCCCTGTAAACCACAAGAGGTACTGTAACTGCTAGTTAGCAAGAGTTTTAAGAACTCTGAATGGGGTCAAGTCATGAGACGAGATGTTGGCAGTACATCTTTGGAGATACCCAGCTAAGTGAATGTTATTGTGAGGTCACAATTAGAGGATAGGGTTATTCCTCGAAGCATTCGATGAACAGGATTGAGACATGACCATTAACGTCTCAAAGCCGTAGATCGACACCATAGCCTTTGACTTGTCGTCGTCTATGGAGTGTGGTTACACAAAAACGGATAAAGATTCAAGATGAAACATTCCATCTATATCCGGTAGGCATCGAAGTAGAGGACTTAGGAGGGTTCAAACCTTGACGGGTACCAACTCTGAAAAGCAAGTCATGAGTAGAACCTGATATGCATTTCTGTATGGATTTGTGGGGGATTGTTAGAAAATAGAAAGTTTAAGACATATTTTATATATGTTTTTGATGTAATTTCCGGAAACTAACTGATGAAAGTTGTTCTTTACTATGAGGACTTAAACTTTCATGTTTAGATCTAAGACATTTTCTTTGTGTAATCTATAGATAAATTGATTGGAAGTTGCTAGCTTGAAATGAGTTAAATGTGATTGTCCCACATAGAGAATCTAATATGGGTGAGGGTGCTTTATATGCATATATGTGCAAAAGTAGTGTCAACTACTAAGGCATGTGAGTGTGCATGGTGTAATTGTGTGCCCTCGTGAGCGCACACACACGCGCGCTGCCGCCGCCTCGCCACTCCTCGGGTCGGGTCGAAGGGCGATTTGGGCGAATGCCTCGGCATCTCGCGTACGCGAGGCGATCTGGGAGAGGAGTTTTATTACATGATTAATTAAATTAATTATGACTTTAAATATTATTTTAATATGAATATTGAGTCAGTATGTAACTGTTAGAGTATATATATATATATATATATATATATATATATATATATATATATATATATATATATATATATATATATATATATATATATATATATATATATTTGTGACTGATCAGAGTTTATTAATAAACTCTGATGTTAGATCAGAGTTTACCAGACTGTCAGAGTATATATATTATGTGACTGATCAGAGTTTACAAAGAGCTGGGTCAGAGTTTATTAATAAACTCTGATGGACTAGCTTATCAGAGTTTAACAAACTCTGATGGTTAGATCAGAGTTTACAGATAAACTCTTATGACACTGATGGTCAGAGTTTACGGATAAACTCTGATGGCACTGATGGTCAGAGTTTATAAACTCTGATGGGAATTCTGAAACTAGTGGTCAGAGTTTATAAACTCTGATGGAACTAATCAGACTTTAGCTAAACTCTGATGGCTGTTACAATTTTACTGATTCTGAAATATATTCTATTAAAGTCAAAATAATTATTTTAATTAATGTTTTATATGCTGTTATGTTTTATTGTATTATATATATACAGAAAAACGTTAGAGATAAAGAGATAACAAAGACAAGTGACGATTCTGTGAAAACCCTAGCAGCCATACTCTGTATCTCCTACACACGTATTCATACAGATTATACATAGGTTTTCTGGGTGAACTGAGATGCAGGTCGCTGTTGAGTGCTACGTATCTGTGGATGAAGTACTCTGTGCTGTTTTATCCTGGAAGTGATATTGCTACAACCAATACAACGTAGTGGGGCAATAATCTCTTCAAGAACAGTCAAGACTTCTTGCAAGGTTTGACGAGTCATCAGTTTGTTGGTTTTATCAGTGTATGCTTAAAGTTTATGTTAGATCTAAATTTTCTATTATTTCTCTTGTCTTTGCAGTTATTGATAAATGTATCTTGTTTCTACCGTCGTGCTTTATTTTGTTAATTGGTTTAATCTGTCTGTTCTTGTTAAATTATTTATATTATTTTCCCTTGTTGTGTTTAGTTTTCAATTACACCCAACAGAATGCATATCACTAACACCATCATTTTCTTTTAATTTCATATATCAGATCATTTTTAATGGTTAATATTTAATTTTAAAAAAATAAGATTGAAGTTTGAGTTTGTTTTGAGTGAGAGAGTTGATTTATATTATGATGAAAAATAATATATTCAACATAATGTTCCTGCATCATATTTTGTTAATAATATTTTATAAAAATATTACAGGATATATAAGTCTCAAATTAGTATTTTATTTAAATATATTATATTGAATTTAATATATATATATATATGAGAAAATTATTATATCATATATTTATTTTATAAAATAATAAATAATTATGAAATAACTTAACATTGAAACTCGAGGGAAGGTATTTATATGCTTAAAACAAATTTATCAAACCACCAATATATTCACTATTAATATGAAAATAGATCTCAGGAATATAAAAGAGATCTGTAATAAATGAAAACGGATCTAAATATTTAAAAGAGCTCAAAATTTAAAAAGTATAGATAATAACGATGTAAAGTAAAATACGAAAAAGATGTATTTCAAATTAGGATTTAGAGAAGAAAACAAAAAAAAAAGGGAGATGGAAGATACTCTGGGGCTCTGTTTTTTATTGCTTTTTAAAACTATTTTGTTGTTGAAAAAAATGCTGACAGAAAAAATGATGTTAGAAAAATAAGATGACTGTTTGATAATTTTTTTGATTTGTTTATATTTTAAGATATAATATAAAAAATAATATTTTTGGAATGGTTTGATAGCGAAAAATGTAGTTATTTCATGTAAAAGTTGAATACAACTTTTTTCAAAAGTATGAGGACCTGTTTTATCTAAAAACAGCTTTTAGACTAAAACCACTTTTTCAGAAAGCTGCTTTTAAAATTTAACAAATATTTTTTTACTTGCTTTCTAGAAATAAGTTGTTTCTACGATCTGCAACAGCAATCCCAAACACACCCTAACATTACTCTTAAATAAATAATACTCGTACTACATACATTTCTAATTATTGTAATAATATTAAATATAAACAAATATACACAAAATGTATAATTTTCTTTTAAAATTAGAGGTGTCAAAAAAATCTGATCCAATATCCGTCATCCGTATTCGAGATAAATCAGATATTATCTTTATTCGAGACAGAACAGATATTATGCGTATCTGAATCCGACAATTTCGGATACGAATACGGATATAGACATATTCGTATTCGAAAAAATATGAATCTGAAATTAAATATATATGATATTTAAATAATATATATATGTATATAATTTAAAATTTATTCTATTAGTTTTGTAGTGTGTGTATATATATTCATTTATACAAATTTTATATAATTGTAAAAATAATATAGACATGTATAAAAATATCATTTGAGTTTAATATTATAAAGATTACAAAATTAGATTGAAAAGATAAATAAAAATTAAATTTAAAAAAAATAAAATAGGCTTAAATTTCTTTAATTCTTAACTCAATTTTAAAAGATTAAATTAAAATTTTACTATTATTTTGCAATTTTTTTGAATTTTTAATATAAATTTAAAAAATTGATTAAAAATCGGATTCTAAAATACAGATTCGGATACGCAAGTCTGCAGATCCGTATCTGAATTATACTTCCTGTTTAAAATAGTTCCTCACTCTCAAAACCTCTCTCTGTGGTTGGGTTGGATATGGCGATTGCAGCAGCAGCTGTTATTGTCCCGGTGGGCTTTCTCTTCTTCATCTCTGGTTTAGTTGTCAATCTTCTCCAGGTACTTATACACACACATATATATATTCTTAGATTATATCACTGTGTTTAGTTTCTTTTTGTGATTTGTTTTGCTGATGGGAATCTAAGTTTTGCTCCTAACGTAAATCTAACCCCTTTTTTTAAATGTTTATTTCAGGCTTTCTTTTTTGTTGTTGTGCGCCCGTTTTCGAAGAATACTTACAGAAAGATTAATAGGATGGTTGCGGAATTGTTATGGTTGGAACTCATTTGGTTGATTGATTGGTGGGCTGCTGTTAAGGTCATTTCATTTTTCCATGTCATCGAAATTATGTGCTGTTGCATTTGCCTTTTTTTACCATTGAGTGTAGTTTGTAGCTGGAAATTAGTGTTTGTGGGATCGGAAAATTTAAAATGGTTGTTTAATTGACTTATTAGGGTTAAAGTTTAGATTTTTAGTATACTTAGTATAATGATATGTGTGTATGTAAGTGCAAGTTTGGCGGGGTTGATTGACTCGGAAAGATGTTTTATTGCATCAAATGTGGGTATTTGATCTAATATGTGGGAACCCTTTTAGCGTTGCGGGTTGGCATTTGAGTGTAGTGTTTATTATTTACAATGCTAGGGTTTGAGAGCAAACGTTATGAGTTATGTAGATCAAGCTGTGGTGTTTGTTTTTTTTTGTTACTTGGAGCCTTCTTATACATGACTTCATTATTTTTACATATCTCTGGGCTCTAGAGACTTTGGGGAATACTCACCTTTATAGGATGAAATAACATCTCATTAACAAAGAGATTATACCCTAGTCCGAAAGTTTTAGCCCATGTGGAAGTATTTAATAATTTTTCCTGATTTGGGGTGATAGCTCAATTGATCATCTTACAGACCTTTCTTTCACACACTTTGTGTTTATTGTTCAGCCAGTTTCTAAGCTATAGTGGCCAAAGCTGTAAGGGATAAATTTTTGTTGTAGGAGAGAGCGATAACCTCCTATAGATGCTTGGTTGATTTGAACTGCTAGTTGTTATTCCTAGTGCATAATATTCTCTCCTCAAATTATTTCTGATCTTACAAGACAGTTTATATTGACCAAGAGGGGAAGTGCCTTATCATTTTGTTCACTTAGGTGTTTGAAGAATTTAGCTTGACTAAATGCCCTCTCACATCTTTAGTACATTTACTTGGTACTTGTGCATCATGTTTACGTAATACTGTGAGCCCTAGTATTTTATGGCAAAATAATACTTGCCTGTATGGCAAATATATGTATTAAACACACTCTATTTGTATTTATCATTTTCAATAATATGTCAGATAATAATTGACAATCAAAGTTTGCTTCAGGCATAGCTCTATAAAGTCTTGGTCATATGATTTGTATGCTTTAAGCGCTTGCAGATTCTCATTTATTTGGTGTGTGTCATTAATGCGACAAAAATGAATCTTATGAAGCGGAAATTTTATAAGATATACTACGAGTAGTTGTAGTTCCCATAAATAGTTGTTTCTATGAGAATGACTATAGTCCTAAATAATAGCTTTTCTGACTTGTCTTTGTGCAATAAACATTATGTTGTGATAATGATTTTATATATATATAAAACGCCTACACAATTCAAGTTTATTTTACTCGTTCTTCCATTATAACAAAGAGTAAAACATTGAGTGATAATTACAATACCATTTAATCAGACAATTATTGATATGTGTGTAAAAAGGTAGAAAGCATACTATTGTTAATTAGGGGAGTATGCCCGATCTTCTGATTTTCCCCCCACAATATCGGCGGTTGCTTTCTTGCCTAGGCCACCTCTTAGAACACTGAGTGTCATTAAGAGGGTACAGAAGCCGTTTATTTGTTGTCTTAGTTAAATTCTCAATTAATGCAAAATCCGTCTTTCCGTGAAAATTCAACGTCTTTTTTTAAGTTTTAGGAATTATAGTGGCACACTCTAGTTGGCTTGAATGCTTGATACACATGGCCTTAGTGTATCGGAAAATATATTTTCATTATTTCCTTTTTTGAATCTTATATGTAAGTTCATCACCAAATTATTATTCGGGTAAACATTATGCAAATAAACTATTCTAGTAACATGAATGCATTTTAACCTCTTATGCAATGTTGAATCTATATAGATGGTAATTTAGCTCTGATTAATGTAATACTTCTGGCTGCAGATTCAACTCTATACAGATCCCGAAACATTTAAATTAATGGGTAAGGACGCAAGTTCTAAATTCAGAGTACATGTTATATTTTCCGCATTTCTTTGATAAAAAAAATGCTAAACTTGGATTTATGCTATGAAACTGTCCAGGAAAAGAACATGCCCTAGTCATATGCAACCACAAAAGTGACATTGATTGGCTAGTCGGCTGGATTTTGGCTCAGGTTCTTACACTCTATAATTCACTGTACTACATGTGAATTTTATTGATGTGTGAATGTATGCATATAATTCAGCGAAGTTTGATTATATAAATGAAAAATTAATATGTGCTATAGGAAAAAATTAACTGGGAAATTTTGCTAATATAGGACATTTTTAAATTTGTTTTTGCTATATCGTTGTCCTCTGCTAATTTTATCATTTTACACACCAGCGATCAGGTTGCCTTGGTAGTGCATTAGCTGTTATGAAGAAATCATCCAAATTCCTCCCTGTAAGTGCTTTAAATTCTATCGTTCTTTTCATCTTTCTTCTACATAGAAGGTTATATTTATGACTCTCATGGAGATTCGTTCATTTTAAAACGACTAAAATATATATTTTTACAATACCAAAATGCAGGACTACCGTGATTTTAAATATATATTATTATGATTTCTTATAACCTAAGGTTTACTTCCCTTTTCTTTTTTTCACTGTACCTGTGAAAGGTCTAGTTTCTCATGGATGCTAGTATGTCGTAAACTCTGTGCTGAATCGATCAGACTGCAAATTGTATATTCTAGATTATGGATATTCTGAGAACTAGTTTGAGATGTCAAAGCCACCACAATTCCCAGTAGCTTCTTCTGGATTGAGGGTTGTAAATGAAGTTTGACACATTCAAGTTTGACTTTAACTTGCTGAAACTGTGTTTCTGATTGGTTCTCAAATAACTTGTTAGAAAGAAAGAGGGGGTTTTCTGGAACCAACGGCTCACAACCTTTTTCTATGTATTTTGCCATGTCCAGCATCCACTCCCTTGTTGTGTCTGATGGATATTATTTTTACAGTATATGCACTTCTTCTTTTACAAGAATGAATCACTTGAATCATCAACCTACTACATCAATTTTAGAAAAAAGAAAGAAAGAGAAACACATGCTCCCTTGGAACTTTTCCCATTGGGGTCCTCTATTTAAAGATTGTGAATATTCTACGAAATTAATATTTTTTTTAAACCTATGTATTTGCTTTCTAGTGGTTTATAGGTTGGTATGTAGGTGATCCTCTGTTTGGTTTATGGGAACCTTTGACATGTACCCCAAAATATTACATTATTGTATCATGATTTATGGGTGGTACCCCAAAATGTTCTCCTAAAAACATATTTCGATAATTAAGGTTTCAGTCAAATATTTATAGTTTTTCTTTACATTTTTAATGTGTGATATAATTATTATTTTTATTCCGCCTAGCTAAACACTTGGTCTTTCAGAATAATGCCAATAAGTTTTAGTGCTCTATGTGCAGGTTATAGGTTGGTCAATGTGGTTTTCTGAGTATCTCTTTCTTGAAAGGAGCTGGGCCAAGGATGAAAATACGCTAAAGGTATGGGGTGCATATATGTGAAGTTGAACAAATTAGCACACTTTAGTCACTCTTCTATACCTTCTTCTGATCTTTTAATGATTTCTTACTGGAGTATTTAGATTGGTCTTCATAAATTTTATGGGATTTGTTCCTGCAGTTAGGTTTTCAACGCCTAAGGGATTTCCCACATGCTTTTTGGCTGGCACTTTTTGTTGAGGGTACTCGCTTTACACAGGCAAAACTTTTAGCTGCTCAGGAATATGCATCCTCAATGGGATTACCTGCTCCTAGAAATGTCTTGATTCCCCGAACTAAGGTCAGGATTTTGTTCCTCCCATAAACTTGAGCATTCGTTATATTACCTCTGTCAGTATGCGTCATGATAACAATGTTTCTAGAATATTATGATGTTTCTTTAAGATTTAAGGTGCAAGCTAATTTGGAATTAATGTTGTTATGGGCAGTTTCACACAAAGCTATGCCTAGAAAACTAGTTAATCACAATATTGTCATGTTTATTTGGACCTCTGACTACTGTACTATGTTTGCATTTGTTGGCGAGTTACTGTTTGTTGAAATATAAAGACTAGTTATCCCCCTTGTCTTGCGAGGTTTCCCCTTTTTTTAACTCAAATATTAAGAAAGTGGGTGAGTTCAGTAAAATCTATTGGGAGTTTTAAAGCTACTCACCCCAGTGACAAAGGGTAAATGTGCAAGAACAGGAAGCAACTAATGTTGGATGGAGTACCATTTAATTGTTTTTTGCATAGAAGTATTTGTAGCCCTTCATAATGATTAGGGAACCTTTTTGTGAGAATATGATTTTGTTTCTATGAATTCGAAATGTATCAAGCTGTTCATTCTGTCATGAGGAGGGAAGATGTGGAATTTGAGCTATTATTGAGTTCTATCAGGAACAAAATCATATTCTAACTTCACATGTAATATCCAGACATATGCAAGGAGACATGTGGAATTAGATCAACAGAATCTAATATATGTAATAGTTTTGCTTGCAATTGATATATTAGTTCGTTCTTCCCAGCGTATGGAGGAACCATATAAAGATTTGTAAGAGATTTGGCGATATATATTGGATCTCAAAAACTCCATACACGTTGTAATGTATTATATATAATGGCTCTGGCTTCTGGGTCATGATTTAATACTTATTGATATCTTTCATGAAATCTGTTTTGTAGGTCATTGCAAATGTCACTTTTTCCTTTTTCAAGATCTATTGAATAAGCATTAAATTGTATAAGCTGTTTAATTTTCAGGGCTTTGTTACAGCAGTAACTCACATGCGATCATTTGTTCCAGCTGTATATGATGTGACACTCGCCATCCCCAAAACCTCACCTCCGCCTACCATGCTTAGATTATTCAAGGGCCAATCTTCTGTGGTAAGTTACAAGTACCTAAATAGATAATTGTTACAATGAAAATTTTCTCATGTGGTATGTTAACCATTGGATATGATTTCTATTACCCTTTCATGATCATAGAAATAATCAAACTGTTTACTTGTGTGTGTGTGTGTGTTTTGGGGGGTGGGGGGTTGAACGGCCCCATGTGAAAAATAAATATAGAGTAAATAAAGAGGAGTATATGTTTTAATTGAGTGAGGAATAATAACATTTATTTGAGTATATTGGCACAAAAGAAATTTATTTTGGTGAAAAACAAACTTCTTTTAGTGCATACACTATTAAAATTGACATTCGACATAAGTGACAACTGACAAGTTTGTCATAAGCTCCATAAGAAAATAAGTAGCACACTTAAATGACAAGTTGGAGAATAAGGAGACACCTTCATTTCCTGTCATGCAGGTGCATATTCATATCAAGCGGCACTCGATGAAAGATCTACCTGAAACAGATGATTCTGTTGCACAATGGTGTAAAGATGCCTTTGTAGTCAAGGTGATAACTTTTCTTCTTATGCATTGGCTTCTTAAGTGGGTGCTTTCTGTAAAAACATATTTTATAATATTTTAAATATCTGCCTATAACTTAAAACTTAAAAGGTTTCCTGAATTTTTCTTTCTCATGCATTTACTTTTTGAGTATGATGCTTGACACATACTATGTACTTCAGACATTTTCTTTTTTATTGGATTTCTTCTGCTTGCTAATGAAGAAGCCACATGCAACTTTATTTTATTCGTCGGTTACTATGAAAGTTACATTAGGATATGTTCAAGCTTTTCCAAATGTACGTTATTTCAAAATATTTCCCAAATATATAAAAATTGGCAAATTATGCTTGAAATTTATGTATTCTTAAGAGATATTGAGAGCAATATTGTACAGGATTTTCACCTTTTTTCATTATTATATAGTGTTGAAATTAGAACCACAAACTTGATAGATTAGTTTCAACCGTTGTGTGAATGTGATGTGCCTGTCATTCTTGTCACGCGGTAGAAGTCGAGTTGAGTCGACATCAGTCTAGCCTGTTGACTAGTCGACAATTTAATATTGATAGATTAATATCTTATATGTGATTTTTCACAACAAAATTCCAACATTCCCATATATATTATTACAAAGTAAATATACTAATTAGGAACATTTCTGTTTTTTTTCATTCCATATTCATACATATATATACACAGACTATATATACATATATTAGTTTTAATTAATCTGTAGTTGTACACATATATAAAAAAATCCCCCCCCACCCACCCCACACACATAAGTGTATACTATTGTTAAAGCAGAAACATTAAAGTTTGGTAGTTGGTTGGTCGTGTTTGGGCCAATCTGCGGGTTTACTTATATTAAAAACCTATTTTAATGGGTTCACTTATTTCATAAACCTATTCTGATTAAAACACACAAATATTTGTCAAGAATTGAGGTTTTGTTGTGTTATATATTTGGATGTTTTATATTGGTAAATGCAGTAAACAAAAGATATAGAATTGAGAGATTAGAGAGAGAGCTCAGATAGAGAGAGAAACAAAAATGAGAGATATAAAGCTCAGATCCAATATATATAGAGTTCAACAACTAACACTGAAATGACTCTAATACCCTTACTAATATCACACAGCCTTTTCATTTACTTCTACTGTCTATTATTACTAATACTGTTATACTCAGCTGCAATCCTAATATTCCTCTCTACTTGCAATATACCCATGTCCGCATGGTTGATCTTGCACTCCCCTGCACCTTTTCAGCTGTATCTCCGTCTCCGTGCATCTTGGATAATGATTGAACTAATATGTTTCCTTCCCTGTAGTGTACAACTCTTCTCCATTAAGGACATTTTGCAACATGTGATGAACTTTTAGAATCTCAAGCATCAACGGGTGAATATTTGGAATTCCAGTCGAACCACCAAATTGAATATCATTGAAAATTTTAAATATCCTCCTGGATCAAAAATGGTTAATACAACACTTCTCTTTTGTATATCCGGAAACTCCTCTTTTCACTACACAACTGTGTGGGGTTAGTCTTTTCACTATCCTGTACTCCCGATCCTTACTCAAGTTCAGGCAAACTTAGCTTGAGATGAGGTAATGTTCACGAAAGTGCTCTTTTTAGCACAGTTTTGCCTGATGTAGAATTAGTCTTTGGACCAAACGGATTTACAATCACTTATTCTTGGTTTTTCCCCATTTTCTGAATTGAGCTCAGTTTATGTGCTGTTAACTCCACCAATCCTTCTAATTTTGCTAGTCTCGTGTTCTCCTTATGTCGTAAGAACTGTTGTTGCACTTGATGCATAAGTTCATTGAAGGCCCTATCTCCACTTCCTTCCTTGCTGGAGTCGTGATTGCAATTTCAACAGTTCAAACTAGGGTAAATAGGCTAATTCATCAGTATACTGCCTACCAACTTTCACTTGGGTCACCAAGTGAAAAAAGCTCTCTAACACATCATTATACTATGAATATATTCCATTCATAACACTTAATTGTTAAAAGATTACATGACCGTTAAGTTACTTTGACTTTAGACGGAGAGACGTTAACTCCTGCCAAATCAGCTACCAACTCGTCACCAAATCATCATCCAACTCACAGGTTCTAACCCAATCATACCCGACCCGATATACTCACAAAACCCATTAATTAAAACCCTAAACTAAGAAATAAACAACTTTCATTGTAGTTTCTCGATTCCTTTCTTTTTGCTTTTTTGCCTTAGCATTGGTGATGTGGGGAAAAAACCTTGTGAAACAGATTTAATTTCGTAAGAACATATCTCCAGAACTTGGTGGAGGACCTGGAGGTTGGAGTAGTATTGCTGGTGGGGATTTAAGCTTTTGTGGGGTACTTAAAAACGAAAAAGGGATGTGGGTGTTATAAGTTTGATCAACTTTTTGTTGATTTGATTCAATGGCGGTGATAGTTCTTGGTGACGGATCTTTGGAACATTGGGTCGAATCTCCCATATGAGTTGAATGGATCCTGGTGTAACAAATGAATCATCTCAGCCATAGTATCAACTGCCACCTGAGTACTTGAAACTATTATTATATGACAAACTAGAAGCAAGTGTAGTAGATTAGTAGTAGTGTAGATGTGTGTTATTCTCGATGATATTAAAGGAATATCATATGGGGGATTTGTGAGGTCAGGAAGAATGAGTTTTTCATTTGTCAATGGATAGGTTTGACTAAATTAGTTATATGCAAGAAGAAAATAATTAAAGGGGTAAATGAGCTGCTTTGTCACTGACATCTCATGTTCCAAGTCACCATCATTAACGGGAGTAACGACAACAATCAATTTGCAAGAAACAAGTAGTTCAAGTATTTGACTGTAAGCTTTTTTCACTTGGTGACCCAAGTGAAAGTTGGTAGTCAGTACAGTGATGAATTAGCCTATTTACCCGTTCTAACTACAGATCTACAAAGTTAAGAACATACCGAAGCACCTATATATAAATCATGATAACTTGAAGATTTCCGCTGCGATTTTGATAGGTATAACTTCGATAAGACTCGTTTTGACTCGCACAACAAGATTGAAGTAGTAGCTAATCGAATTTATGAGCTCTGATACCAATTTTTCAGGAACTCTAGGTTTTATATGTGAATTTGTATGTGTTTTTGGTGTTTTTTGGTTTATATGACAGAAACTCTAGGTTTAGTCGTAGCTCATATGTGATTTTGATAGGTATAACTTTGATAAGACTCGTTTTGACTCTCACAACAAGATTGAAGCAGTAGCTAATCGAATTTATGAGCTCTGATACCAATTTTTCACGAACTATAGGTTTTTTATGTGAATTTGTATGTGTTTTTGGTTTATATGACAGAAACTCTAGGTTTAGTTGTAGTATCTTTATAGACTTGGAACTGAGTGTGGACAATTTAATAGTATCATTGATATTAAAACTAAGAATGTTGGAATTTAGTTCCTTAAAAATATTGTTGAAATAAATAAAAAAAAATATAAATAAAAAAATAAAAACATTAAAGTATAATTAATAAGATAACAAATATTAGAAGCAAGACGTTCATCGCACATGATATAAGCTAGTGTGTGTGTGTCTATCAGTTTTAAAATTTAACATGAATAAAAGCGACAAGAAGAAAAGTTGAGATTAACATGTGCACATTGTTGCTGTTGATTAGTTTATTCATTTTGGACCCGATTTTGCACAATTCAACCGACTAGTCGACTGCTAAGTCGACCGATTTCTAAACAGTAGCGAGTCGACTTATCCAGTCGTCGACCCACTGAAACTGATTAGTTGTACTAGTCAAGTTCCATGACAAAAGTGGTGCCTGTACCTGTGCCAGTGCATAGTTTCATGTCAGTGCATCACATTCCACTGCAACGTGGTTGGTGTAAAGTCTAATACTTATCTGATTGTATTATTATGAGTAATCTACCATCGTCAATGCAAGTACTTTCCAAGTTTATTGAGGTTTTCTGATTTCCGGATTTCGTTTAACCAGGATAATCTATTGGATAAACATAAAGATAAGGATAACTTTGGGGACGGAGAACTGCAGGACACTGGCAGACCATTGAAGTCTCTTGTGGTAAACTATAAATATTATTTTACATTTAACTGCAGTCTTCTACCTGTGATGGTTAATTCAATTTTATGTTTAACACTTACTGCTACAACAGGTTGTCATCTCTTGGGCATGTCTTCTCATTTTCGGGGCCTTGAAATTCTTCCAGTGGTCCTCCATACTATCTTCTTGGAAGGGTCTCACATTCTCAGCAGTTAGCCTGGCCGTTGTTACAGTTCTTATGCAGATATTAATTCAATTTTCCCAATCAGAGCGCTCCAACCGTTCAATGCCCTCAAGACCTGCAAGGCCACCCCAATGAAGGCCAGTAATAGAAGAGAGCCTTCATATACTAAATGGGAGTAGACAGCAGTTACCTGATTATGTTTGTTCAATCTTTTATAGAATAGACCATGTCGTCTATAGTTATCATGTGGAAATATGATATATGTGCTATACAACTTTATGCTGATCTGTAGTTATCATGTGGAAATATGATGCAAGTGCTATGCAACTTTATGCTCTTCGGGGGATGGTCATTTTGGACCTTGTATTATCACATCATTAGAAGATTGGTTAGGAACTAATTCTCTAGCCAGGAAAAGCAGATTGTAGGCATATCATTAGTTGCTTGGGTTGGTGAGTGTTCAGTATTTGGATCCAGGAACACTGCCATGATATTGTTTGTTGTTTCGTTCCTTTAAAGTGTACTGAATTAACTGTTTTATCTTTCGAAACCTTTTTTAAGAATCAGCTGTACCTGTGAAAATTTCTCCCTCAGTTGCCTTCAGGTGTTGATGCTGCCTTTTCAGAGACTTTTTAAGGGGAAAGAGGATCCGGGCTTGAGGAAAGGAGACCCCTTTAGCCAGTGTTTAAAGTTGATATATTTTAATTATAAATAGCAACTATAACTTTAATGTTATTAAAATAATATTATAAACAACTGGAACTAGAATACAAGTCATTTAAGCTTTGGAAAGCAATCCTGATTATAAAAAAATAATGAAGTTTTGATGTTAATTTTTTTTAATTAATCTGTAGTATTATGACCACTATTGAAATCACAAGCATGAAACAGAAGTTGTAAGCTTTTGAAGTTGAAAGTAATTTAAGATGCAGATTAGGCGTCAAACAGCTATAAAGAGAAAAAGATGCATTTGAAAAGGACCTAGATAATAAAACTAGAAAAGCAGCATAAATATGTCACCGTACATATATACAATGTTTAAATCCCGTTTGTGAGTACAAACATTACGTTAACCATAACTATTGAACAGAAACAACTAGCAAAAAAAGAGAAGCTATTGAAGAACCATAGAGAAGCTTCTATTCAACTTGGGGTGTCCGCCCCATCATGGAGGGCACAGCAGACGGTTGCTTTGTGATGGCCTTGATATACTCTCATGTCTTCACCGGTAGAAACTGACCATAATCGAGCTGTTCCATCAGAGGAAGCTGCATGGTAGAACATATAAGAAAAGCAAAGAATTTTTCAAGATGTACCAAGTGTAACCAAACTAAGCATTGGACAAAATGTTTGGCTAGATGTCTCTAGACAACCACATAGTTCTAAGATAAATATTTCTTAGTTCTGCAACTAGTTAAGACATATCAGGTAAAGAATGTTATTGAACAAAATAATAAGTCTTAACGAAGGTGAGAAGGCAGAATAGAAAATTGGCACACATGCATATATATATAGCCACTACCACAGATATATCATAGTTCTAATGCAAATATCCATCAGCTTCGTTTCTCATTTGTAAATGAAGAAGGTGCTGCTTGTTTAGGGAACTACGTCAATCCCAGAATATACTGTAATAAATTAAGTTACCTGTGATAAGATAAGCACCATCCACAGAGAACACGCAGTCCCACACCCAACGCTGGTGCCCTGAAAAACACATAAATTTGAATAATCTCACACTTCAACTGGTAAACAAATAAAAAGAACAAACATATATTAATAAAAAAAAAGAACAAACATACGGTGCCTCATACCGATTAGAGTTCTCTCTAAAGTAAAACCGTCAACATTCCATATTTTAACAGTGTTGTCAGAAGATGCTGTGGCTAGATACCTGGAAACATTATTACATGTGAAAATCACAAGAAAAAAAAAGAAGCAATTATATTGACGATGGGTACTGGAAACAATTAAACTTTGAGTCTTTGATATATATATATATATATATATATATATATATATATATATAGTTATGGAAGAAGACCGGGAAAGGGTTAGTTTCAAGTCTAACCGTTGAGGCTCACAGAACTCTGGTGAAAGGAGACATTTAAGAATGTAACCTTCGTGAGCCTGTAGCTTATGTAGTGGCTCAAAATTGGTCATAGTCTGAAACAGAAAGAAAATTTTGTGTTATTATCGCATTTCCTACCATCTGTTTTGTAAAGGCAAACAGCTTGTAATGAAAATAAGTGTTATTGTATTTCCCACAATCTGTTTTGTAAGGGTAAATAACATCTTGTAATGAAAATAACCTGTGTTCCTTTAAGCAAACGCCAAACATAGCAAGTTCCACGGTTATTTGCAGCTACAACCAAGCTCCCATCCCACATCACAGTTAATGATCTCACAGCTGTATCTACCTCTGGTACCTAATTTATGACAGACGTAATTAATTATGTACAGCTCGATTATACTAGCATACAAGCAAAGAAACGAAGCGAGATGTTACTGGAACAGTAAAACACATATTTCCATGGTTGTATGCACCCACTTTACTGCAAATTCTTCACTGTTTGAATCTATAGTTAATGTATGCCAAATAACTTTCTCAGCAATATTAAATAAACAACTAGATGCTTGTATTAAATTCTGCAAACTCCAAAATACATTAAGAAAATATAATAACAAATATAGGACCATGCAACACAAACTCAGTTACCCTGTCTGTTATCTAAATATAAAGAAATACATACCAGTTCACAGCTGCACGAATTTGCTGTCAAATCCCATACACGAATATTACCATTCTGGTCCCCAGATATAAGCTCAGTCTGCAAAACCCAGGATAGTAGAGTTAAGTCGACATATCAGGACACTATAGCAGTCTGATTACTTGATTAGATCAAAGCCCAAGAAAGCAGAGATGGGAAATCTGTTTAAATTCAAATACACTACAAAGTAACATTAATGGAGAACAGGAATGATATTGATGTACGATAATATTTGACAGAGTCGCCCAACAAGTGGCTAAATTACAAAAAAACATGTAGAAAAATTAAAAAGATCATTCAAGTCGGGCTCTCCAATTAACAACAATGTCATTAATAGAAACTTCTACAACCCACACCATTGAGCATAGCCTGCGGCTCACAACTGATCAAAGTAAACTTAATCTGTCAATAGATGGAACTGGACTGAGTGATGACTAAAAAAATTTTATGATGAGCAATAGAGCACGGAATAACGGGCCCGTTTGGGATTTCTTACAAGTTACTTATAAGTTGAAAAATGTATGTATTTTTCAACTTATAAGTTCCTTATAAGAGGAAACAAACGGTGCCGTCATATTTTTCAATAAGGGGCTTCTAAGAGTAGAATGCTCAGGAAAACAAATAGGTCATATATAGGTCTCTACTTAGAAGCATGCAAGTCACCTCATGCAAATAAAATTTGGCATTACGATTGGTGATTATTTATATCCGCATCGGGGGATGACAATGGGTAGGGTTTAACAGTATCCGCAATTTTGATATTAGGTATTATCCGTTCCACATAGTTATTCAGTCAACTCAGTTAATTATCTACGTTGACTGGAGTGGATGCAGTTCGGTATCCATGGGCCAGATGGAAATTACAATCCCTTAACCAGGGTAGTCGAAATTTAGATAAGATTATCTCATAAAGCTTGTCAAAATCATAACTTATCACATCATAATTCGCTTTCCCTCCATCCTTTAATTAAAATAAAAGTTTATAATTTGAACAAAAATTGCAAAATCATTTGGCAATGGGAAAAGACAGACCTGATTAGGGTGCAAAACAACAGTATTAACAGCTGCACGGCTTTCATATTCTCTCTGACATCCTGGAGCTCTTTAAATTATTAAGAACATGTGAACATGTCAGAGTTTCTAACAAGGCAAACAAGTCACAATACAAACAAACAAAAATTAATATTGATTGTACCTTAAATCCCAAATCCTTACTGTACCGTCTTCAGAGCCTGAGTACATCCAGTTTCCATCACATTGAAAACCCACTGCCATAACGTTGTTGGTATGTGAATCATAGCTCATTACCTGCCATGGTGCAAAAATTTGATATTCTATCATAGATCAAAGCTGCAAGGAAGAAACACAAAAACGAGGTATACAAAGGTGATGGAGACATACAGGCTGAGGGCTGTTTGAATTAACATCGAATAATCGAATATGGGGGTTCCCAGCTGCTGCGAGGTATCGCTTATCTGGAGTTATCTCAAGCCGGTTAACTTGCTGGTAAAATAAGATCGCTACATCAGATTTAGTATACAGAAGACGAAGAACATTTTTATATTTCTACTGCAACCAACACAATAATAAAAATAATATAGCAGCAATTTCATTTTAACTAAAGGAGCATGATGTACATTGAACAGGGAAATTTCAATTCTAATAACATACACATTTTCTATATGCAAGTACCAAGATTATCTATTGACTGCATACAAACACAAGGCGAGGCATTGTGTTCTGGACGTGCTAACTCTTTGAGACCATTATAAGCAATAAACTTGAGGAATTAGATAGGTCTGTACTGATCAACTCCTCAAATATTAATGATTTCACCATCTCAAATAAACTCAAACACGAACCATTACCAAACAAATCAAGTCAATTTCAGACTAACTACCTCATAGACACCATAACGAGCAATAACGATTACTAATTAAATAAGTTTGTACTCCTCAAATACACATTAATTAACCATTTCACCAGATCAACAATATTTACAATCCAACTGACCGATTCAGGGTACTGAATAGTCCGATAACACCGCCCACTTTTCGCCTCCCAGAATCGAATAGTATGATCATAACTAGCTGTTGCTAAGATCACAGATGGTTGTTGGGTCATCTTTATTCACTTTCCCCTAATCATATTAAGAATAAAAAAGTGTTCTTTATATCAAACAAATAGGGATCTGGTGTAAATTACAGATTAGAGCAGTAAAAAAAGATCAAGAACTAGGGTTTAAGTTAAAAAAGAAAGAAAAAGAAGTTACCTTTAAGCCAATGAAATGTTGATACAAGTAGCTGGGGTTTCAAGAACAGTTATTAATTTGGTTTAGATGGATTTTATGAATTTGATTAGGGTTTTTTTTTATGCTTTTCCCTGATTGGTTTCTATACAGTGATACAAATGTGCTGTGTACTCTGTAGAGACCAGAGGAGCAGAGGGAAAATAAGATTAAAATAAGAAAATGAAAAAAAATTCACCCCAAAGTAACTATTTGCATTTTATAGGTCAATTAAAAAAAAATACTTGGTTTTTAAAAATTTATCTTTCAACTATAAAATAATTTATTTAAGTAATTAATATTTTTTTATTATAACCATTCCATTAATATTCCGTTAAGTTTGACTAAAAATATTGATAGATTCTAATTCTCAAGTTTAACAATATTAAGATAGAAAATAACTTCATCAACTATTTAATAGAAATTTTAAATTATATTTTTCTCAAAAAATAAATTTTTAAGACATATTGGGTGTAATAATTGTCAACTATATAACATTGTTCAATTTATTCAAAATCATTGATTTATTTTGGTGAATGTGCCATTTGTATTATATATTTACTTAATATATGAATTTAATTGATTTGTAAAAGGTTACTAAATGTTTGCCCATATAGATAGTCTATTATAGAAGGGAGGTTGAATATAATAAGACCAAATAATCGACACAAATATAAAAGATGAACAACTTTGTATTAATAATAAACTGTGTACAAAACTCTCTCAACAAATTCACTGTTCTCAAGAGCTGTTAAGTTATGAGAAAGATAAGAATTGAATGTTCATGTTACAATGTTAACATATTTCTGTATTTATATAAACACAATTACAAATCCAATTACAAAACAGATAATGATAAGAATAGTTTCTATAAGGTAATTAGACTTGTATTCGAATTCTTTCTTCACTATTCAAATCAAATTCTAATTTGTCTGTTTCTTTTCCAAACTCTGATGATAAACTCTGTCGGTTTGATAATCTCTGATAGAG
The DNA here is from genome assembly GCA_028671895.1 of Oenanthe sinensis. Taxonomy (NCBI): domain Eukaryota; kingdom Viridiplantae; phylum Streptophyta; class Magnoliopsida; order Apiales; family Apiaceae; genus Oenanthe; species Oenanthe sinensis. The sequence continues at coordinate 21,460,974 of CM053803.1, read as the reverse complement.
AATTCTCTGTTAGAGTAAACTCTGATTGAGTATTATCTGATAGAGTAAACTCTGACCGACAACTTCCTAAACTCTGATGACGTCAGCAACATAAACTCTGTTATTGATTATTCTCTGACAGCATCAGTGTTTATTTTTCTAACAATCTCCCCCAATTTATGCTTTATTAAGTAAAACATAAATTTCACTTATGATGTCAGAAATATTGAGACAAATGCATCAGAGTTTGAATCTTCCTTCTTGACTTAAATTTTTCTGTATGAGAAGTCTTCTTTCAGAAATTTGTCCATCAGCTTTTTCTCAGCATTCTTTAATAATTCACTTAGTTTCTCCTTCAGTTCTTTCATTTGATCAGAAGAATCATCAATTTGGAATATTGCAGCTCTCAAATTGTATATTGATGATCTCTTCATCCTTTCATCTAAAGGAATGCAACATGCCTTCTTTCCATCAGGGTTTAAAATAAGTGTAGGAATTCCTAACACCATCTTGACCTTTGCATCTCCTTTTGCCATTGCTTTCTAAGTATCATCTTCCAACAAATATCCTGGTTTATACTCCTCAGAGTTTATCATCAGCAGCCTCTCATTTTTCTTCTTTTCATTAATTACTCCTTCAAGAATTTTCACCCACCTGGAAGTAGCTTCATTCTCATCATTCAGGAGGTAAAGAACATATTCAAGTTCTTTAGATGATTTGTGAATCAAATCTTCTTCTGCAATCTTTAAAACTCTCCCATTTTCTAAGAAATATAGTAGTTTCTCCTTGGCTTGAGCACCATCAAAAATATCCTTCACTATGTTCATCAAAAATATCCTTCACTATGTTCACATATATTAATCTGTCCAGATGTTCTTGAGATAAATCTTCCTCATGCTTGTCTTTTAATGAGAAGGGATCTCTGAAAGTATTGGCTTCACCCATATAGACTTTGGCTTGAAAATCACCAATATCACCCTTGTTTTTACCAAGTCTGGCATTGAGAGTCAGAGTTTGAGTTTTTGTCCACAGAAGATTAGGCTTTCTCTTCCTGATCAGACTTTGTTGTTCATCTTCTTCATCTTCGAAACTTGATCCACCTGGGAGAAAAGTTGTTCCTGACATAGTAAGAGGAGCTGTAGTTATCTTCTGAATTGAATGAGTATGTTTTGATTTAATGATTGGCTTTGCTTGAACTTAAACAGGTTTAGGAGTTTCAACAGGTTTGGGTTGGACAGGCTTAGATACAATTTTCTTTTGTTGAGCAGGTGCCTTCCTTTCAACTGTAGTCCTTTTTACATATTTCCTTTTCTTCTGGACTTGAGTATTGTCAGTACCAGATTTCTTTAGTTCTTCTTCAACAGCAACTAGATCTATTCCTGGATTTTCTTCTTCAAATAACTTTCTTACCAGTTCTGCATCCTTTAAGTTTTGTTCTTCTATTTTCTCAGGCTTATCCTCTTCTTCAAGCCTTTTGGCTAACTCCATGTCATCATCCATCAGAGTTTGCTTTTTATCAGAGTTTATTCATGCAGTTGATGGAATCAGAGTTTGAGAAGCCATCAGAGTTTGTCCAGTCATCAGAGTTTGCTTTCCATCCTTATGACTCCCTTGATCATTATCATCATGTTTATCAGATTTTTGTACATCATCCTCCTTGCATTTGTCTTGTGAAACTTTCTCCCCCTTTCTGACATCATTCCCTTTTCTGATGGTCAAGATGTCAACAATTGTATGCAACATATTTTGCATAGAGGTGACTACAGTAGAAAGATTATCGACTTTGACTTCCAAAGCATCCTGTTTAGCAGAAACATTCTTGAGTTTTAATTCCAGAGCATGTTGAGATGTAGTAACAGCAGTCTAAACGGATGCAGTGGTTTTGTTGACAGATTCTTTTAAATCACAAATTTCATTGTGAAGACCTTTGGTCAACACAGTAATAGCTTTCAAAACAGTCTTTATTTCTGCAGAATTCAATTCAGAGTCAGCCTTGTTAATTAATTCATAAACATGAGGCCATGAAATCTCTTCATTGGGAAATTTCCAAGACATATCCCAGATGGATTGTCTGTGAGAGTTGAGAATATTTTCATTTGATTGTTCTTCCTTAGAAGTAAAATCCCTCTTAACACCTTCTGCATCCAAAGCAGCTTCAATTTCACCCTTGAGGGTTTCTACCACCATATAGTCAGGATATGCCATTCTCAATCTCTCATGTGCATCAAAAGCATCAACAGGCCACTTCTTGGAGTTGTACATTTGAGTGTATGGAATTGAAAGATCTGTCACTTCTTCATCTTCAAAGATTGGCTCATCAGAGAATGCATCATCACCATCAGAGTTTGTACCTTTGTTAGAGTTTGACAACTCAGAGTTTAATGATTGAGAAGCTGTCATACTCTGAGTACCTGTAGAAATAATAGAACACCCTAAATCACTCTTTTATTTTAAAGTAATCTCATTACTTCTCACATCACACATATCATAACTTTTAATAGTCAGAGTTTGCTCACTAGAAGTAACTAACTTCTTTCTCAATTCTACCTCTCCTTTTGCCAGATACAGTATCTGCCTCTCATTATTAATTCTGTTTTTCACACATTTTACCTCAATCTCACATGAAAGGTTCAAATCACAGTGTCCTATAGAAATAAGAGGTGGTTGAGAAAGGAGGTTTGTAGTCACATGAATAGGGGTACCCTTTTTATACTATCAGAGAATGTAAATTCTGAAGAAAAGTTAGAATTTATACTTGAGTTGTAGTTGAAGTGGATATAGTTTCCATAGGCTATGCAGAGAGTGGTTGCACTATGATCTTCAGAGTTTCCATAGGTTGTCAGTGGAACTTCATCAGAGTTTATCTGCTCAGCATCAGCAACAACAAGATCTTCCATAATTGAGTGAGTGTATGTATCTATACTTTGATTGAATGGTTCTTGTGTGGCAGGGGCCTTAATAACTTCTTCAACCCTTTGAGCTGAAGGTTCTTGTGGGTTATACCCCTGATCTCTGCTGGCTTCGTCTTCTTCCTTGATGGCTGCTTCAACCCTTTGAGTTGAAGGTTCTTATGTTCCTGGCCTTGTTGAGATTGCTACCTCACTTTGAGAGGCAGGTTCTTGTGGATCTTGGCCAAAAGAGACTGTCTTCTTTTTCTTCCTGGTGAAGAGCTTTGAACTTGGAGAGACTGAAGATGATTGAGATTTCTTTGCCTCAATTTCCTTTCTAACTTCTTCACGCAGCTCCCTTACCCTTTCATAAGATATCTCCTTGATAATTTGCTTATGTGAATGAGCTGGAGAATCAGATACTATCATTGGAGCAGCTTCACATGCAAGATTATCATCAATGGTTGTATCATCACCAACTAATTCAGGCTTCTTCAAATTATCAGAGTTTAATGCATCATCAGAGTTTATTTTTGCCTCAGAGTTTAACAGATTATCAGAGTTTATTGCTTCATCAGAGTTTATGGATAGAGATTGATCAAAGTTTACTTGATCAGAGATTATTATTGCAGTGTTTGCAGCCTTGACCAATCTTCTTATCTTCTTTTTGATTTCAGGCATTGGATTAACATTGAATGACTTCATGAATGGTGTTGGAGGAATCTCAGAAGCCTTTTTGACAATTTTCTTTACTGGAAAAACCAGACCATCAGCACTGTCATCAGAATCAGTGTTTTCATCTATCAACTTTCTTTTCTTTGGAGATGACTCCTTTATTGATTTTCCCTTTCTTTTGTTTGGCCCTTGTTGTGAGGTTTTTGTTACAACTACAGTCTTTTAGGAGACTGCAGAGGTTGGCAACAGTGTTTGGGTATCAGTGTTTGTATTTTGACTTGTGTTAGAATCAGAGGGTGCTAAACTCTGATTCACAGTCATTGACAGAAAATCCTTCTCATTCACAGTAGGCATTCTCTGATGTAAGAGAAGCCTGACCCATGTGGGATAAAAAAGTTTAGAAAGTTTACACTCAGCCTCTTTCTTGGCATCTTTTCGAGTAAAATCAGCAAAAATCCTCTTGTTCATACAGAAGCTAACTAAACTATGATCATGCTCAAAACTTACATCAGGCAATAAATAGCTAAAAATTAACTGTAAAAATCTAGCAAAATATACAGTGTGTGCATCATCACTAATCTTTGTAGCTAATTGCCTAATAATTAAACATGGAAAATTAAACTACAAGTTGTGGGTCAGAGAATACCCAATTTGTTGTGCCAGTTGAGGAATTGCATCAAAGTTGGTGCATTTGGCTGTGAATGCTCTTGTAATGCAATCGAAGAAGAAACTCCATTCTCTTCTTAAATGGGGCCTTGTCAAACTCCCCATCTTAGACAGACTACCTCCATAGCCTATTTCTTTGAAGAACTATTTGATCTGGTTATCACTAAGATACACATCCACTTCTGGAAGATGAAGGGCTTGTCAAACCATAGTAGGAGTAATCGAGTGTTTGCCATTATACCGGAATGTTATTACTGGCTCTTCATCATCACCAGCATTGTTGAACTTTGCAGAAAACCAGATTTTTATTAAAGACTGAGCAGAAACATTATTGGGTTCCTGAAGAGCGTACCCAATATAGCTGTTTTGTAAAAAATCTTGAATTACATGAAAGTCCTGTGGTGCTTCAGATTTGGTCAACAAGGAGATGTAGTTAGTAGCAACAAAGTTGAAGTTTTGGAAAGAGAGTACTTTAGATGCCATTGAAGAATAGAGATTTGCAGTTAGCAGAGATGCAGGTTACTAATTCAAAGTGAAAATAAGAATTAATTTATTCCCTCTCATTTGCATATACTCTGTAGTGGGACACGTGGCAGTTTCTGAGTGGTAGATTAATTAATAGTGCAGTTCTCAAAATACAATATGTATGTGTATATATGTGTCTAAAAATGAATCGATTTTCCTGAGAAACACACGCCCTTGTGATTAGTCCAATCAGAGAATAACAATTATGATGTCATAAAATGAAATAAGATGTCATAAATAATATCTCAGAGTTTAGTAGGTAGACTAGGATCAGAGTTTATATAAATCAGAGTTTAATATTCACTGTCAGAGTTTACCACATACTCTGAAAGAGTTTACCATAAACACTAATAGCTTGGAATCAGAGATTAGATGTTCCTTTGATCAGAGTTTACTGTATATTCTATCAGAGTTTATCACATACTCTAACAGAGTTTATCATAAACTATGATTGTCTGCTACTTGCTTTCTGGAGTTGAATCACTTGTTACCATTCCTAATTCAGAAACCAATCTTGTAAATGTTGCTTCACACAAAGGCTTGGTGAATATATCTGCTAACTGTTGATCTATGGGAACAAAATGCAATTCAATTGTTCCTTCCATGACATGTTCCCTTATGAAATAATATATGATACTGATGTGCTTTGTCAGAGAATGTTTAACTGGATTTCTTGTCATTGCAATAGCACTTTGATTATCACAATAAATAGAAATTTTTGAAAAGTTCAAACCATAGTCTAATAGTTGATTTCTCATCCATAAGATTTGTGCACAACAACTTCTTGCAGTTATATATTCATCCTATGTTGTTGATGTTGAGATAGATTTCTGTTTCTTACTGAACCAAGAGACAATTCTTCCACCTAAAAATTGACAACTGCCACTCGTACTTTTCCTATCAATTTTACATCCTGCAAAGTCAGCATCTAAATAGCCTATTAATTTAAAGTCAGACTCTCTAGGATACCATAAGCCAAGATTGATGGTGCCATTGAGATATCTAAAAATTCTCTTAACAACAATCAAATGAGATTCCCTTGGATTTTCCTGAAATCTAGCACATAGACAGGTGACAAACATGATGTCTGATCTACTTGCAGTCAAATAGAGAAGTTATCCAATCATGCTTCTATATGTTGTAATGTCCACAGGCTCTCCAGTGTCTTGATCAAGCTTGGTTGTAGTACCCTTTGGAAATGTAGCAGATGCAGAGTCTTGCATTTGAAACTTAGTGAGTAGATTCTTTGTATATTTGGACTGATTTATAAAAATTCCATCATCAGTCTGTTTCACTTGCATCCCTAGAAAATAACTGATTTATCCCATCATGCTCATTTGATACCTGGACTGCATTAGCTTTGAAATCTTTTACAGAGTTTCTCATTAGTAGAACCAAATATAATATCATCAATATATATTTGAACCAATAATAAATCCTTATTTTGAGTTCTATAAAATAAGGTTTTTATCAATTGTACCTCTTGTAAAACTACTTTCAAGTAGAAATTGAGCCAGAGTTTCATACCAGGCTCTTGTGCTTGTTTGAGTCCATATAAGGCTTTATCCAATCTGTAGACATGATTTGGATATTTTGGATTGACAAAATCAGGTGGTTGTTCAACATATACCTCTTTTTCAAGTTCTCCATTTAAAAATTCACTTTTAACATCCATTTGGTAGACCTTGAATTTCTTGTGTGCAGCATAAGCAAGAAAGATTCTAATTGCTTCAAGTCTAGCTACTGGTGCAAAAGTTTCATCATAATCAATACCTTCTTGTTGAGAGTAGCCTTTCGCAACTAGTCTTGCTTTATTCCTTGTAATGATTTCATCAAAGTCTGTCTTATTTCTAAACACCCACTTTGTGCCAACAATTAATCTGTTCTTTGGCCTTGAAACTAGGGTCCATACTTCATTTTTTCAAACTCATTTAATTCTTCTTGCATTGCAGTAACCCAATCTGCATCCTTCAAAGCATCTTCAATCTTCTTTGGTTCTGTTTGAGAAAGAAAACTATGAAATAGACATTCATTCTGAGTAGCTTTCATTGTCTGTACTCCACTGTCTAGATCTCCAATAATCAATTCAGGTGTGTGATCTTTGGTCCATTTTATTGGATGTGAAAAATTTCTTGAACTAGATGCTCCCCCATGATTTGTGCCTTCATAGAAAGACTCCTCTATAAATGCTGATCTCCCCATGAAGTTGTGCTTTCATCAGTGTTTGATGACTCAGAGTTTATGTACTCAGAGTTTGAATGATCAGAGGTTGAGTGATTAGTGTTTGTGGTTTCAGAGTTTGATTAATCAGAGTTTAGGGTTTCAGAGTTTGTATTTGTCAGAGTTTAGTCAGACTCTGATATTTCAATAATTGAGGTTGGTTCTCCAATTTCAGTAATTGATTGATGTTTCTCCCCCTCAACATGTGCAGAATCTTCAATTTATGTTTCAATTATGTCTTAATCAGAGTTTAAGGAATCAGTGTTTAACTCATCAGTATTTACTTCAACAGTGTTTATCTCATCAGAGTTTGTGTTCTGCAATTCATTTTCAAAACTCAGAGTTTCCTAAGCATCTTAATCATGTAACCCAACTATTTTTTATTCATCAAAAGAGACATTAATAGATTCCATGACTGCCTTGGTCCTTAGATTAAACACTTTGAATGCTCTTGAAAAAGTTTTAGAAGGTGTTGCATAATCAACAAAAATGCCTTCATCTGCTTTGAGTTCAAACTTCTTCAATTGTTCAAGATGTGTTTTGAGAATAAAACACTTGCTTCCAAAGATGTGAAAGTATTTCACATTTGGCTTCCACCCCTTCATTGTTTCATATGGAGTCATTCCATGTTTGTTTATCAAAGAACAATTCTGAGTAATGCATGCAGTATTCACAGCTTCTGTCCAAAAATAAGTAGGTAGATTTGATCATTCTAGCATTGTTTTGGAAGCTTCAATGAGAGTTCTATTCTTTCTTTCAACTACACCATTTTGTTGAGGTGTTCCAGGTGCTGAAAATTGTTGAATGATTCCTTTTGTTGAGCAGAATTCTTCCATTACAGAGTTTTTAAACTCTGTTACATTGTCACTCCTTAAATTCTTTACTTTGTGTGGTGATCCATTTTCAATCATAGTAATATAATAAAATATTATCTCAGTTGTTTCATTCTTTTTGTGAAAAAAGTACACCCAGGTAAATCTTGTGTAATCATCCACTATCACCAAAGTATATTTCTTCTTTCCAATGGACATAATATTGATAGGACCAAATAAATCAAGATGCAATAGATGAAAATGTTGGTCAATAGAATTTTCTATTTTGTTCTTGAAAGATGTCTTCTTTTGTTTGACCTTTTGACATGAATCACAGAGTCCATCAGGATGAAATTAAACTTTTGGAAGATCTCTTACTAGATCCTTTTTCACCAATTCATTTATGTTTCCAAAGTTTAAGTGACACGGCTTTTTGTGCCAATTCCGGCTTTCCAAAGATGATGTCTTTCTAAGTAGACAAATTAAGGGACCATCAGAGTTTACCTTCAAGCTAGCTTTAAATAAGTTATTATGTTTGTGACCGATGAGAACCACTTTGCCATCCTTTTTGCTTTTCACTTCACAATGAGTTTTATGAAATTTCACAGAGTAACCTATGTCTGTTATTTGACTCACACTTAACAGATTATGCTTGAGTTCTTCAACCAGAGCTACATTCTCAATGATGACATTACCAATAACAATATTGTCATATCCTAGTATTCTTCCTATGTTGTCATCTCCATAAGATACTGTTGGGCCAGCCTTCTCCTCAAACTCTGAAAGTAGAGATTTGTTTCTAGTCATATGTGCAGAACATCCACTATCAATCACTAGGATGTTTTTCCTGTCTCCCTACAATCAATTAATGCAAATTAATTTATAGATTTAGGGACCCAAACAAGTTTGGGTCCTTTCTTTTGAAACTTGTTAATTTTTGCAGCAGAAGTATTTTTATCAGAGTTTATGTTTACAGAATTTGCATTATTAGAGTTTGAATTTTCTGAGTTTATGCTTTCAGAGTTTACTTTTTTTTTATCAGCTTTTATCACATATTTTTGTTTGACAGCATGATTAGAAAAGACATGAGTTTTATTCAATTTAGGCAACAGTTCATAATAATTGAAATACAAACTATGATATTTTTTACATGTGTAAATTGAATGCCATAAACTATCACAGTGAAAACATGCATTTTGTGGTCTATATCTAATTTGTTTTCTAGCCTCTAAACTAGGTCTCTCAGGTTCCTTCTTTTTATTTTGTTTGCAGTCTATAACAAGGTGATTTGAATTACCACAAGTAAAACATATTTTTCTAGGAGCATCAGGGATATACTTATAGTTATTCTCCTTGGAAATTTCTACTTTACTATTTTTATTTCTTTTCACCTTTTTAGGTTTGTTTTTGTCTGTGACTGCCTTCAACTTTTCCTTAAGTTGCTTATGTGAGAGTAACCCTATATTTTCCTTTTTATTCTCTGACACACTATTTTCTTTAACTTTGTTATTATTAGAGCATTCACCATAGATATTCTTTTTGTCATTACTGGCTCTAACAAATTTCACAGGTTTACTCAATGTTCCTTTTGTGTGTGTTTTAGTTTGTGTTTCCTTGTCAGATTCATAACCTAAGTCAGAAGTCCAATTCTTGTTAGAAAGCATTTGTTGGACTTTCTTGCCAGAGTTTGTTCAAACTCTAAAAGTCTCTTTTTCTTTGGTTATCTCAGATTTTAAATATTCTACTTGTATTTCTAACTGAGTTTGCATGTGTATAGCATTCTCACAGTCTTTCTTAGTGTTAAGCATGTGTGAATTTTCAGATTCAAGAAAGTCATTCCTAGCTATTAGAGTTTGTATCTTAGATTTTAATCTTTCATTCTCAAGATACTGTGATTTAAAACTAATATACAAGGATCTAAAAAAGGACTTTAATTCACAAATATTTTCAGTATCAATGTTAAAGATAGAGTCCGGTACCTTATCAGAGTGTAAGATGAGAGCATCAGTGTTTGCCATGAGGGCATAATTGGTTTCCTCTTTAGAGTTTGAGGAATCAATCCAATCTTTCTTTGATGTGATTAGTGCTTTTCCAGATTCCTTGCTTCTACATTCAGTAGCAAAGTGCCTCATCTTGTTACACTTGTAACACCTGACCTTTGATTTGTCAAGGGTTTTTGATTTTCCATCTCTTTCTTCTCTTTTTCTGAATTTGTCTTTCTTGTCTCATTCTCCATGCTTCTTTTGGAAGTTCACTTGCTTTCTGTTCTTCCTATACTTCATCTTTTTGAAGCCTTTGACAATCATGGCAACCATCTTCATCATGTCAGAGTCTGTGGAGTCATCAGAGTTTGCATTAGAGTTTGTCTCAGACTCTGATTCTCTGTTTTCCTTGACTATTATAGTTTTTCCTTTTCTTGTTGAGGTTTTAAGGACTTTTTCTTTTTGTTCTTCAATCTTGGCCTCAACATTCAAAGCAATATATTTTTCCTTGCTACTCTTCCTATTTTTCCTTTACTGTAATTCCAGATCATGATTTTTCAATCTTCCATAGACTTCATATAGAGACATCTCATCTAAATCAGCTTGATCTCTTATTAAAGATGTTTGTAGATCCCATTCTTCCGGAAGAACCCTTAGAAATTTGGTGTTTGAATCCTCATTGTCATACACCTTATACACCAAAGCCAAATTATTCAACAGAGTAAGAAATTTATCATATATATTAGTAAGAGACTCATTCTGTTTAGCCTCAAAATATTCATATTCTTGAATTAACACAGATCTTATATTTTTCTTTATCTCTTTGGTTCCTTGGCATTGAACCTCTAGTGCACCCCAGATCTCTTTTGCATTTTTGCAGGCAATTACTCTATTTGACATTACAGAGTTTAGACTATTATGCAGTATGTTCCTTACCTTTGTATCTTTTAAGACCTCTTGCTTTTCTTCATTAGTTCACTCCTTCTTGTCCTCCGGAGTATAATATTCAGGGATTTGTCTTCCTTCCACAATTGTAGATGGTACTAGTTTGGTTGGGAGGTACTGACCTTCAATGATTCTGTCTATATAATCAGGATGAATTATTTCTAAGAACATCATCATCTTTACCCTCCATGTAGAGTATTCAGCCTTCTTCAAGATTGGAATTCTGATACTTTCATACTTGTTTCCATATATGTTTATATGATCTTTTAGTTGAAAATAGCAGCCTGCTCTGATACCAATTGTTTGCCCAGATAGATACTCTATTATAGAAGGGGGGTCGAATATAATAGAACCAAATAATCGACACAAGTATAAAAGATGAACAACTTTGTATTAATAATAAACTGTGTACAAAACTCTCTCAAGAAATTCACTGTTCTTAAGAGCTGCTAGGTTATGAGAAAGATAAGAATTGAATGTTCATGTTACAATGTTAACCTATTTTTGTATTTATATAGACACAGTTACAAATCCAATTACAAAACAGATAATGATAATAATAGTTTCTATAAGGTAATTAGACTTGTATTTGAATTCTTTCTTCACTATCCAAATCAAATTCTGATTTGTCTATTTCTTTTACAAACTCTGATGATAAACTCTGTTAGTTTGATAATCTTTGATAGAGTATTCTCTGTTAGAGTAAATTTTGATTGAGTATTCTCTGATAGAGTAAACTCTGACCGACAGCTTCCTCAACTCTGATGACGTCAGCAACATAAACTCTGTTCTTGATTATTCTCTGACAGCATCAGTGTTTGTTTTTCTAACACTAAAATTTTATTAATATGGTATACTTCATTTTCTGAATTTATTATATTAAATCATTATAATTATATATATATATATAATCAATTATTTAAAATTTTATTATTAAACATATAATAAATAATGGGTGCATTTGTAATGGATTTAAAATTATTAATTTAAAAGGTAAAAAGTATTATCATATAATTTATATTTAATGAACTATTCCCAAAATAAACATGAATGGTTCATATAGATAGAATATAAAATTGTCTTAAATACAATTTAGACCTCGCGTTTTCAAGAATATACAAATAAAACTTCCTTTTAATATATTTAGTAAATTTAACCCTATATTTTTTAATATAATACAATTGAAACTTTTTTTAAAATAATCAATAAATTAACCCCATATTTTTTAACTTTTTACAATTAAAACCCTTTTTTAAAAAACATTTAATAAATTTAACTTTGATTTTTTAATTTCAGAACAAAATGAACCCTACGACCAAATTTTGAATAATTATTCGTCAAATGTACTATTGTCAATTTTTTTATATAGATATTATTTAAGTATAATAGATATATACAATTATTAGGGTTTTTTCTTATAAAATACATATTTAAATGTTCTTTTCTATATTAATATATCTATATGTATAATATATTATATATGTTCAATAAAATTTTAATATGTGTTTATATTATTCCATCTTACCATCACACTTCCCGTTCAATATATTCATGAATGTTCATCACCAAATTTAATTTATTTTCAAAAATACTTTTCTATAATTGCCATAAATTGAACCAGATTTGGGTAAGGTTTATTTTATTTCAAAACTAAAAAGTCAAGGTTAAATTTACTAAATATTTTTAAAAAGGGTTTTAATTGTAAATAATTAAGAACATAGTGTTAAATTTACTAATTATTTTAAAAAAGGTTTCAATTGTTTATAGTTCAAAAACGTATGACTAAATTTACTAAATATATTAAAAGAAGATTTTAATTGTATATTATTAATAACACTGGGTTTAAATTGTATTTAAGGCTATAAAATTTGCACTTATATTTTTATTATGAAAAGTCAATTATTCTGGTATAATTTCAAAATAATTTATATATGATTAATTAATAAAATTAGTATACATCTAATTTGGAGTAATTTCATAATTCAATAGTGAGTTTCTAAAATTCTAAATAGTTAAGTGATATATAATAATTTATAAAAATATAAAAAATTCATTAATTTAATCAAATTTAACGGAATCTTAATGAAATGTTTATCAAATAAAAAGATCAAATAATTGAGTGATAAAAAGATTTATTTTCCCAAGGAAAAACAAGTTTGTGAAACTTTTAAAAGGATAAATAAAGTATAAAATAGATTTAAATGTGATTTTTAGGGGTGCATGATGCGGTTTGTGACGGTTTCGGGCATTAACAATAATTAAATCGTTGAATTTCTTTCGATTAATTATCATAAACCATAACCAAATCATTTAAAATGATTTTTTCGGTTTCGGTTAATCATAAGTCGATTACAATTTTTTTCCTTCATTTTATTTTATATTTTTATACCATTTCATGTTAGTATGCAAATATTTTTAATTAATTTACATTTTTTTATTCTAAAATTTATTACTAGTTTTTTTGGTATAAGGACTAAATTTATCAAAACAAGAAATATTTTTATTTCTTCCCTTCTTTATTACAATTTATTCAATTAAAATGATTTTATTGAAAAGATTGACATTTTTTTATAATCAATACTTGTACACTTTGTAATATAATTCTCACTAAATTATGCTAAAATTCCTATATCAAAAAGCTGAATATAAACGTTATTGATATTTTATTGTTATTAATTTTTAAATAACATATATTATATACTTAATATATAATATTCTGTTCAATTTTCAATGCGATTTTAACATAAAACCGAAACCACACCATTAATTTTAATTTTTGGTTTTTTTCAAGGTTTTTTTGTATGATTTTTTGGTTTTTTCAGATTTTTTTCGATTTCGATTTTTTTTACTCACCCCTAGTGATTTTTATCGGTTAATTATATTGACCGTGGAATTTGATAACAATGGAATTAGAGCATTTTTCTGAAAATAAGAGGTTTTTTAATTATAATTAAAATTTAATTAGAACTTGTGTTTGGAGTTGAGTATGAGATAATATATAATTTTGAACCAAAGATAAGGGATAGTCAAGATGGAAAAAAAAATCTCTTTATTCAGTTATAATAATATAGTATAAATATATAAGGGTGTTTTTTAGTTAAAATTTAATTAAAAATTGTGTTAGAGTTATAAGATTTTGGATATGAGTGTATTCTAACTAAAAATTATATTTAGAGTTTGAGTAGGTGACAAATATTATTACCAGTTTAATGAAAAATTATATTTAGAGTTTGAGTAAATGACACAAAAGTGGTTAGATTTTATTAAAAAGTGGATGACTAGAATTTTTTTTATAATTCACCTTGAGTAAGCAAAATGATAAAAAAAAAATCTCTTATTTAATTATAATAATGGATATCGAGCCTGCCTCATGAATATAGAGAGCTAATAGTCGCTGACCAGAACCAAGATCATACATTCATAAGATTCACATAGCTAGTTCAGCAGATAATTAATAAAATTCACGTAGTCCAGGAAATAAATTTTATCAACCGATACATTTTCTGTTTCCCTTCGAATATCTCAATCTTTCCGCTTCCGGACACCATTTTCTCATCAATCATTTCCTCCCTTGGAAAATCTCCAGTCATATTATAATACCGTCTCTTATATTGGTTAATGTTAATCACTTAATCGTATATTAGAGTCTAGAGACGCATACAATTTCATGAAAGTGGAGCCTCGTATGATTAACTTACAGCAGTTGAGAAATAGGAATTTATCAGCATATATAACAACAAGAATTTACTTGAGAAATTCTAATATTATAATCTTTCTTGTCTATATCTTTTAAAAATTTTAACTTTAAAATTTTCAGATCTATTTTTATATCTTTCGGTTCTATTTCATATCATTCAGATATGTTTTTAAATCTTTCAAATATGAGTTTTTTGAACAATTTTAGTATCATATGCGATCATGTATGGGGCAATGCCAATTTTTATGGCGTTTTGACCATATATAATGGTTATTATATGTCGTTGAACGACTATTTTGTGTCATATTAGATAACTTTTATTCATATATTGGGATTTATATATATGTATTATGATTTTATATTATATATATTTTAGTGACTTATTATTTTATTTTATTTGTAATTTCAGGGGTGTTTTGCAGTGTTTTATAGATTTGGATCGGATGACAGACATATTTGTTGATCGAAGACTGTAATATCCCATATTTTTTTAGAATAATAAAATAGATTAATAATAATAGAAAAATGATTAAAATTGGATAGAAATTAGGAATTAAAATTGGATTAGAATAACGAGTTTTCGAATATAGGTCGAATTTGAATCGTAGTAGGTTTCGTTATAGGGTTTAAAACTCTATATATAGATTGAGATCTCCTTAATTCTTTTGTATTCTCTTCGAGCCACAAAGACTAAACAGTTATAAATCTCTCTCGACACAAATCTTGATTCTTTTTGTTAGTCTTTGTTATTAAAATTCGTAGGATTTCTCATACGCAACTCAGCAATCTTGTAAAATTCGTAGTAAATTCATCGTAAGTCGGAATTTGTTGATTCTGGACTTTTTGGAAAGGTCTTTTCGTTCTCTACGGTTTTCGTGTTTTAAGTTTTTCCAGAAAACATCGTTTAGAGGGTCAAATAGGTTAAATACAGATCTGGACAGAATTAGAGTTACGAAGAAGTTCGACGTTTGAGATGTGATGCTTTCGCTTGGGTGTCGAGGATTGAATATATGTTCTAGAATGTTGTTGATTCTTGGTTTTCGAGGTTGAGGTAAGTTTTCGATCGATCTTTCTGGTATTTTCAAAATTATGTGTATATTTGATTATAAAATTTTGGGCTAAGTGATTATATTTTGAAGTGACGTGTATTACCATATATGTGTTGTGTGTCAACAATAATTTTGGATCTCTGATTTATGCCATGGTTTGTGAAAATAAGAATAAGAACTTAGGACCGAGTCACCGGGTTGTAGTGACAGTTTTCTAAAAATTTGGGACCGTTATCACCGGGTTGTAGTGGTCGTGGCATAGATCATGAGTTTTGAATTATTGTTGTTTATGTGGTTATCTGTATCGTATGTATCGAATAAGAATATGAAAGTATATCGAAAAGTTATGTGTATAGTTATCGTATTATCGAAAATTATTTTGTTATATGTATTACTTGTTACTTGGCCCGACTAGTTGGATCGATTGGTTACTTGCTGGGCTGTGTAGTTCATTACTTACAATTTTCAGGTTCGGTGTATGAGGAAGATGAAGTGTATCGGATTTCGAGGATCTTAGAATTGGAATAGATTGGTTGTTCACTCGTCATTGTTAGCTGCGCTTTTGTAATAGTTAGTTTTGTAATAGAGTTTTTGGATTAATAAATATAATTGTTTTAGATTTTGTAAGATTAATAGCCCGAAAAGGGCGGGCTGTTACAGTTGGTATCAGAGCTCTAGGTTATTTTCCTGTAGACTGGCTTTGGCCTTGACCTGTGGATAGTTTGGGTAATAATAAGTGACTTTTTGGATAGACGTGTTATGGTGTTTTTGGAGAATAGGATTTTTGAGAATTTGGGGGCCAAATTCTTTTTAAGGAGGGTAGTATGTAATATCCCATATTTTTTTAGAATAATAAAATAGATTAATAATAATAGAAAAATGATTAAAATTGGATAGAAATTAGGAATTAAAATTGGATTAGAATAACGAATTTTCGAATATAGGTCGAATTTGAATCGTAGTAGGTTTCGTTATAGGGTTTAAAACTCTATATATAGATGGAGATCTCCTTAATTCTTTTGTATTCTCTTCGAGCCACAAAGACTAAACAGTTATAAATCTCTCTCGACACAAATCTTGATTCTTTTTGTTAGTCTTTGTTATTAAAATTCGTAGGATTTTTCATAAGCAACTCAGCAATCTTGTAAAATTCGTAGTAAATTCATCGTAAGTCGGAATTTGTTGATTCTGGACTTTTTGGAAAGGTCTTTTCATTCTCTACGGTTTTCGTGTTTAAGTTTTTCCAGAAAACATCGTTTAGAGGGTCAAATAGGTGAAATACAGATCTGGACAGAATTAGAGTTACGAAGAAGTTCGACGTTTGAGATGTGATGCTTTCGCTTGGGTGTCGAGGATTGAATATATGTTCTAGAATGTTGTTGATTCTTGGTTTTCGAGGTTGAGGTAAGTTTTCGATCGATCTTTCTGGTATTTTCAAAATTATGTGTATATTTGATTATAAAATTTTGGGCTAAGTGATTATATTTTGAAGTGACGTGTATTACCATATATGTGTTGTGTGTCAACAATAATTTTGGATCTCTGATTTATGCCATGGTTTGTGAAAATAAGAATAAGAACTTAGGACCGAGTCACCGGGTTGTAGTGACAGTTTTCTAAAAATTTGGGACCGTTATCACCGGGTTGTAGTGGTCGTGGCATAGATCATGAGTTTTGAATTATTGTTGTTTATGTGGTTATCTGTATCGTATGTATCGAATAAGAATATGAAAGTATATCGAAAAGTTATGTGTATAGTTATCGTATTATCGAAAATTATTTTGTTATATGTATTACTTGTTACTTGGCCTGACTAGTTGGATCGATTGGTTACTTGCTGGGCTGTGTAGTTCATTACTTACAATTTTCAGGTTCGGTGTATGAGGAAGATGAAGTGTATCGGATTTCGAGGATCTTAGAATTGGAATAGATTGGTTGTTCACTCGTCATTCATGATGCGGTTTGTGACGGTTTCGGGCATTAACAATAATTAAATCGTTGAATTTCTTTCGATTAATTATCATAAACCATAACCAAATCATTTAAAATGATTTTTTCGGTTTCGGTTAATCATAAGTCGATTACAATTTTTTTCCTTCATTTTATTTTATATTTTTATACCATTTCATGTTAGTATGCAAATATTTTTAATTAATTTACATTTTTTTATTCTAAAATTTATTACTAGTTTTTTTGGTATAAGGACTAAATTTATCAAAACAAGAAATATTTTTATTTCTTCCCTTCTTTATTACAATTTATTCAATTAAAATGATTTTATTGAAAAGATTGACATTTTTTTATAATCAATACTTGTACACTTTGTAATATAATTCTCACTAAATTATGCTAAAATTCCTATATCAAAAAGCTGAATATAAACGTTATTGATATTTTATTGTTATTAATTTTTAAATAACATATATTATATACTTAATATATAATATTCTGTTCAATTTTCAATGCGATTTTAACATAAAACCGAAACCACACCATTAATTTTAATTTTTGGTTTTTTTCAAGGTTTTTTTGTATGATTTTTTGGTTTTTTCAGATTTTTTTCGATTTCGATTTTTTTTACTCACCCCTAGTGATTTTTATCGGTTAATTATATTGACCGTGGAATTTGATAACAATGGAATTAGAGCATTTTTCTGAAAATAAGAGGTTTTTTAATTATAATTAAAATTTAATTAGAACTTGTGTTTGGAGTTGAGTATGAGATAATATATAATTTTGAACCAAAGATAAGGGATAGTCAAGATGGAAAAAAAAATCTCTTTATTCAGTTATAATAATATAGTATAAATATATAAGGGTGTTTTTTAGTTAAAATTTAATTAAAAATTGTGTTAGAGTTATAAGATTTTGGATATGAGTGTATTCTAACTAAAAATTATATTTAGAGTTTGAGTAGGTGACAAATATTATTACCAGTTTAATGAAAAATTATATTTAGAGTTTGAGTAAATGACACAAAAGTGGTTAGATTTTATTAAAAAGTGGATGACTAGAATTTTTTTTATAATTCACCTTGAGTAAGCAAAATGATAAAAAAAAAATCTCTTATTTAATTATAATAATGGATATCGAGCCTGCCTCATGAATATAGAGAGCTAATAGTCGCTGACCAGAACCAAGATCATACATTCATAAGATTCACATAGCTAGTTCAGCAGATAATTAATAAAATTCACGTAGTCCAGGAAATAAATTTTATCAACCGATACATTTTCTGTTTCCCTTCGAATATCTCAATCTTTCCGCTTCCGGACACCATTTTCTCATCAATCATTTCCTCCCTTGGAAAATCTCCAGTCATATTATAATACCGTCTCTTATATTGGTTAATGTTAATCACTTAATCGTATATTAGAGTCTAGAGACGCATACAATTTCATGAAAGTGGAGCCTCGTATGATTAACTTACAGCAGTTGAGAAATAGGAATTTATCAGCATATATAACAACAAGAATTTACTTGAGAAATTCTAATATTATAATCTTTCTTGTCTATATCTTTTAAAAATTTTAACTTTAAAATTTTCAGATCTATTTTTATATCTTTCGGTTCTATTTCATATCATTCAGATATGTTTTTAAATCTTTCAAATATGAGTTTTTTGAACAATTTTAGTATCATATGCGATCATGTATGGGGCAATGCCAATTTTTATGGCGTTTTGACCATATATAATGGTTATTATATGTCGTTGAACGACTATTTTGTGTCATATTAGATAACTTTTATTCATATATTGGGATTTATATATATGTATTATGATTTTATATTATATATATTTTAGTGACTTATTATTTTATTTTATTTGTAATTTCAGGGGTGTTTTGCAGTGTTTTATAGATTTGGATCGGATGACAGACATATTTGTTGATCGAAGACTGTAATATCCCATATTTTTTTAGAATAATAAAATAGATTAATAATAATAGAAAAATGATTAAAATTGGATAGAAATTAGGAATTAAAATTGGATTAGAATAACGAGTTTTCGAATATAGGTCGAATTTGAATCGTAGTAGGTTTCGTTATAGGGTTTAAAACTCTATATATAGATTGAGATCTCCTTAATTCTTTTGTATTCTCTTCGAGCCACAAAGACTAAACAGTTATAAATCTCTCTCGACACAAATCTTGATTCTTTTTGTTAGTCTTTGTTATTAAAATTCGTAGGATTTCTCATACGCAACTCAGCAATCTTGTAAAATTCGTAGTAAATTCATCGTAAGTCGGAATTTGTTGATTCTGGACTTTTTGGAAAGGTCTTTTCGTTCTCTACGGTTTTCGTGTTTTAAGTTTTTCCAGAAAACATCGTTTAGAGGGTCAAATAGGTTAAATACAGATCTGGACAGAATTAGAGTTACGAAGAAGTTCGACGTTTGAGATGTGATGCTTTCGCTTGGGTGTCGAGGATTGAATATATGTTCTAGAATGTTGTTGATTCTTGGTTTTCGAGGTTGAGGTAAGTTTTCGATCGATCTTTCTGGTATTTTCAAAATTATGTGTATATTTGATTATAAAATTTTGGGCTAAGTGATTATATTTTGAAGTGACGTGTATTACCATATATGTGTTGTGTGTCAACAATAATTTTGGATCTCTGATTTATGCCATGGTTTGTGAAAATAAGAATAAGAACTTAGGACCGAGTCACCGGGTTGTAGTGACAGTTTTCTAAAAATTTGGGACCGTTATCACCGGGTTGTAGTGGTCGTGGCATAGATCATGAGTTTTGAATTATTGTTGTTTATGTGGTTATCTGTATCGTATGTATCGAATAAGAATATGAAAGTATATCGAAAAGTTATGTGTATAGTTATCGTATTATCGAAAATTATTTTGTTATATGTATTACTTGTTACTTGGCCCGACTAGTTGGATCGATTGGTTACTTGCTGGGCTGTGTAGTTCATTACTTACAATTTTCAGGTTCGGTGTATGAGGAAGATGAAGTGTATCGGATTTCGAGGATCTTAGAATTGGAATAGATTGGTTGTTCACTCGTCATTGTTAGCTGCGCTTTTGTAATAGTTAGTTTTGTAATAGAGTTTTTGGATTAATAAATATAATTGTTTTAGATTTTGTAAGATTAATAGCCCGAAAAGGGCGGGCTGTTACAGTTGGTATCAGAGCTCTAGGTTATTTTCCTGTAGACTGGCTTTGGCCTTGACCTGTGGATAGTTTGGGTAATAATAAGTGACTTTTTGGATAGACGTGTTATGGTGTTTTTGGAGAATAGGATTTTTGAGAATTTGGGGGCCAAATTCTTTTTAAGGAGGGTAGTATGTAATATCCCATATTTTTTTAGAATAATAAAATAGATTAATAATAATAGAAAAATGATTAAAATTGGATAGAAATTAGGAATTAAAATTGGATTAGAATAACGAATTTTCGAATATAGGTCGAATTTGAATCGTAGTAGGTTTCGTTATAGGGTTTAAAACTCTATATATAGATGGAGATCTCCTTAATTCTTTTGTATTCTCTTCGAGCCACAAAGACTAAACAGTTATAAATCTCTCTCGACACAAATCTTGATTCTTTTTGTTAGTCTTTGTTATTAAAATTCGTAGGATTTTTCATAAGCAACTCAGCAATCTTGTAAAATTCGTAGTAAATTCATCGTAAGTCGGAATTTGTTGATTCTGGACTTTTTGGAAAGGTCTTTTCATTCTCTACGGTTTTCGTGTTTAAGTTTTTCCAGAAAACATCGTTTAGAGGGTCAAATAGGTGAAATACAGATCTGGACAGAATTAGAGTTACGAAGAAGTTCGACGTTTGAGATGTGATGCTTTCGCTTGGGTGTCGAGGATTGAATATATGTTCTAGAATGTTGTTGATTCTTGGTTTTCGAGGTTGAGGTAAGTTTTCGATCGATCTTTCTGGTATTTTCAAAATTATGTGTATATTTGATTATAAAATTTTGGGCTAAGTGATTATATTTTGAAGTGACGTGTATTACCATATATGTGTTGTGTGTCAACAATAATTTTGGATCTCTGATTTATGCCATGGTTTGTGAAAATAAGAATAAGAACTTAGGACCGAGTCACCGGGTTGTAGTGACAGTTTTCTAAAAATTTGGGACCGTTATCACCGGGTTGTAGTGGTCGTGGCATAGATCATGAGTTTTGAATTATTGTTGTTTATGTGGTTATCTGTATCGTATGTATCGAATAAGAATATGAAAGTATATCGAAAAGTTATGTGTATAGTTATCGTATTATCGAAAATTATTTTGTTATATGTATTACTTGTTACTTGGCCTGACTAGTTGGATCGATTGGTTACTTGCTGGGCTGTGTAGTTCATTACTTACAATTTTCAGGTTCGGTGTATGAGGAAGATGAAGTGTATCGGATTTCGAGGATCTTAGAATTGGAATAGATTGGTTGTTCACTCGTCATTGTTAGCTGCGCTTTTGTAATAGTTAGTTTTGTAATAGAGTTTTTGTATTAATAAATATAATTGTTTTAGATTTTGTAAGATTAATAGCCCGAAAAGGGCGGGCTGTTACAAAGACGATGAGTGTTCTCTTCTCAGACATTAAGACCTTATTATAAAGGTTTAAATTTCCGGGGACATTTTCATGTCCTTTGATTACATGATAAATTTTTTGAATAAAAGAAACTTCTTCCAAATATTATATCGTGATACAATTTATCTACGAATAAGTATATTCTGTCAAAAAATGAAAAAGAATTTACTTGAGAAGTGATAACATTAATAAGAGGAAAACGGGGCAAAAGAGAATTTCCAGACCTTTGGTCTAAAACTATAGAGTAACACAAACGCCCTTATCCATGAGTCCAAATCCTCTCCACCATTTTAGGTGTGCTTTAGAGCTGAACAAAACCGAACCGCAATCAAAAAATCTAATTGAATTCTGTAAATTCGGTCTGATCCAGTCCAGTTCAATTTTTTTGAAAATTCCGGACTGAATAGACCGAAATAAAAATTGATTTGATCTGATTTTTTTTTAAAAAAAATGGTCCGAATCAAATAGATCAAATTATTTATATTATAATTTATATATACACATTTTATTTTTAATCAAATATACCTTACCCATATGACTATTAAAGGCTATCACATATCCACTATTATTCAGCCTCAGCTCCTAATAAAAACCCTAAAATCCAAGATTCGAAGAACTTCAATTGCTTATTCATAAAATTGAATCCGAGATTTCAAGAACTGAAGAGTAACAATCAGAAACAATGAGATTTTAAGGCTATCATTTTCCCTGGGTAATGGCCGTATCTCAAGGCTTTTTTTAATGTTATGGTTAACTTTGAAACCATTAATACACAAAGGCAAACCTTCAGGCTACAGACTTGCGTCGATGACTTGAAATCATGATTTTTGTAAAAAAAAATCAATTTTTTAGCAAAAAAACTGAATCGAGACCGAAATGTTCGGTTCTGGTTCGGTTCATAACAAAAATTCGGTCTGGTTCGGTTCCTGAAAAAATGAAATTTCGGTGGACCGAATGTTCAGCCGTCGGTGTGCCACACCCTCTTTCACTTTTTTGATTGGTTAATTGAAAAATGAAATATATTTTTAAAATATAATATATTTTATATATAAATTTTATTATTATGAAAAGATAAATTACAAATTATATAAGTTAATATTAATTATTTTTAAAAAATAACATATTAATGATTTTATTAATAAAACAATTTTATGTATATATATGTATTATTTAAAAATTATTGTAATATGATGTTAACAAAATATTTTGATAGAATAACTAACAAAATGTTTTAAATGGGTTTATAGAAATTAGTGTTAGTAGAATCCAACTCATTTCAATTAACCAATCAAAAAAGTGAGAGAGTGTGTGGCACACCTAAAATGGTGCAGATGATTTGGATTCCTTCTCTACTCATGAAAAGTTATAAATTACTTATAAGGTAAGTCAAACGGGTCATGCATTCATGGTTTTGTTTCTTCTTCTTTTTTCCCCTTACCTGGACTGCAACATCATTTCCCTTTTTGATTGGTGTTAACTTTTAAGGTACACACTCCGTGGTATGGTGCATCATGCTAATTCCGAAACGCATCCAATCAAGCTGGGTCTATTATTGATAATTATTTTGTTTTGTTTTGTTTTTTTATAACATGAATAGAATGACTTCCGAAAGTATATTTACGATTTTCTACTTGTCGCTCTTGGAGAGTTGGAGAGCAGAATGAGTGCAAGATCGAGCTAGCCTGAAACAGTTGAATTCATATCTCAAACAAGGCACTAAAATATATGTACGTTCTTGTTGATTTCATATCGACCCTGTATTATTTAGTCCATCTTTAAATAGCATTGAGAATATATAATTAATCATGCTCCAAGAAATTCATCTGTTGGGACTGATTCTAGAATGATATCATTGCCCAATATATTAAACTCGATCCGACTATTCATATATATATATATGGAAAATTAAACAAGCATGGCCCGAAGGTACTTGTGAACTGATTGTGACTTGTGTGAACTTGCATGCGCAACTGTTAGCTTCATCGCTGGAGGTGGAGCCCCATTTTTGTTTGCTTCGACTCTTTAGGTAAATGAGAGACTCATAATTAATTATGTGACTTAAGATTGTGTCTTTCATAATTTCATATACACTGTGCGGTTCTGTAAATGTTTAAATCTACAATTTGATGACATGAATTGCTTTATTAAGTTTAAGCATAGCACACAAGTGTGTATTAAAAAAATCATTTACAAAATTGAAGCTTCATTTAGCTAGACATGCAATCTGCCATGTCTCTGGTTTTTCGCATACCTACCATTTCACATGCCTCAAAATTAGGTTTTGATGGCTTTTAACTGATAAAAAAAGGCTTGAGCTAGCCAAGCAATATTATTAAATTCTTTCACATCAAATTTAATGCTTTACATACTAAAATTGTTTGAGGATGCTGCGAATGAATTGAAAGTGATCTCTCTCTCAAAGACAGACATTTAACTTTTTTTTTTGGTACTTGAAAATTGTTATAACCAGATTTTTGCAATTCGTATTGACGAGTGTCTGTGGACGAGTATATTGACAACACGACGGTTTTTTATCCTTTTACAAGGACTTTTCGCGTCACCAAAATTGTCTTGTCTCTATTTTGTTTTCTAGTCGTCAATTAGCTTTTTCATTCTTTTTTCTGCTAGTACTACCATCTAAATACATTTTATGTACGATTTTATAATAAAAAACTTAGTTATTAACCCTACAAAATTTGGACAAAACAAAAACTAGAGAAACGAGTTAAGTTGTAAACTTTTGTCTCCATTTCTATGTAATCTTTGTCATCGTTTGTGGTTATTTATATATTTAATTATATGTGGTTGGACCGCTGGCTTAATTATTTTCACCTCCTTATGTTCATCCTTGTGTAGTTGCTAATTAAGGTTGCATCTTAAAATCGAATATATATGTAAGTCGGGTAAAATTGTATACATCTTTAATTAATTTGGAGTCTAGGGCTTTGTGTGTAATTTAGGGGCTGATTTTGAATAAAATTTCAGAGCCTCATTTTAAAATATTATTTAGTTATATTACAAATCCTATTTACAATATTATTTTTATATAATATAATTATAGTAAATACAATTTAATTAGTACATCTCAATTTCAAATTATAATGCAAAAGATATATTTTTAAAATTTAACTAATCTATGCATAGCAGAAATTATAAATTATTATATAGTGAAATATGGTTGAGAAATAAAAATTCTTGTTAATTAGAAAAGGAATATGTCATATAATTATTTTTATTAGGGAATGAGTCAGTACTATCTAATCGATAACAGTGGATGGAGTAACAAGTCGTGTACTATACCCAGTTTGACAAAGGCACATACATACGAAGCCGACCAGGGTGCCCACTGATCCCACTGCCCAGCCCGAAAATATTGTTGTTATACATTAGCGCATACAAGAACACGATACAGGGATTCCATGACTCGTATCACAATTCACAAGTCACCACGCTTTGTCCCTTGGTTTGGATGAACAAATGTTGGTTTGTTCAATGCAATATAGCTACGTACGTAATCTTGAAATACCAATTAATTAACAAATACATATATTTTTCGGTTGAATGTACAACATAGCTTAAAATTTATGTGTACGCAGAATATATGATCGAATACATATCCTGTATATATGTGTGAGTTGCCAAGAAATTATCCTAGGCATGTACGCACTGATATATACTCGAGTTGTAGAGTATATACTACTTTCTTTGAAAGTTGAAGCCAGCTAGTCCCTAGTCCCTAGTCCCTTCCACACCTTGGTACCTGATCTCTTTCTATAAAAGCAAACCCCATCACTTGTAACTATTCTCCCCTAGCTAGCTAGCTCCTTCAATTCTTCTGTTCCACCTTTCTTATTTATCACCATGACTGATCCTTACACAAATCTCTACTCCCATTGGTTCAGATTCAACCCCCCTCCTCCTCAACATCATCACCACCACCACTATAACTACTTTTCTAATCCTCAACCCAACCCTCCTCCTCCTCCTCCTCCTCTTAACCCTAATTACAATCACTTAACACCACCACATAACTTCTTCTATCAGACAAATACTACTACTAGTAGTATTAATATTCCTTTTCTCAATCCTCCTCCTCCACCAGGTTCACCTCCTCTCAGAGAAGCCTTGCCTTTATTAAGATCGAGTCCGATCAGAAAATTAAACGATCACAACATCGATAAAGATCCACAAATCCCTAATTCATTACCCTCTTGCAGTACTACTAGTGGTTTTGACTTGAATACTACTAGCTACATGGATATGGACTACACTAATATTTCCTCACCATCTGAATCAAAAGATCCAATGAAGCTCCACCCATCATCCGTTTCACGAGAGTGCATCGATGAAGATGAAACAGAGAATGAAGATGAAGTTACAGTAGCACTGCATATAGGGCTTCCAAACCCTAGTGCTGCTGATATGGCTGCTTATAATATGCAGCATCTTTTGTCCTCTGCTTCTTGTTCTTCTTCTTCAAATTCTAATTCTACCACTGCTGGTCATGTTTCAACCATGAATACTTGTTATTCCTCCAATAATAGCAATAATAACAGTCCTGGTTCAGGTATGCATCAGCAGCATATTAGCAAGTATTGGATTCCTACCCCTTCACAGATTCTCATAGGTCCTACCCAATTCTCATGTCCAGTTTGCTACAAGACCTTCAACAGATACAACAATATGCAGGTTCTTCTTCTTTTTAATCTTTTCAGCTCTCTCTCTCTCTGATCTCTCTCTCTCTGAGTAAGTGTGTGTGTGCGCGCGCATCAGTTCATGTATCTTTACTTCCTTCTTCATGGTGATGAAACCCTCATCTTTATTGGTAGTTCTAATTTCTTGAAAAAAAATTCAGAAGATAGGCAAATTATGGTTTATTGGTAATTCTAATTTCTTGAAAAAAGAAGATAGGCAAATTATGGTTTATCGGTAGTTCTAATTTCTTGAAAAAAAAATCAGAAGATAGGCAAATTATGGGTAAATATAGTTAGATCAAATCAAGCTAATGATAGATCGACAATAAGGATGATGAGTAGTACTAGCTAGCTATTAAATTCATATTTATGGTGATTGAACAAGACATGTTGAACATATACTAACAGTCGCATATATACACACCTTTTTTCTCATACTCGACAATAAAGATTATATCACTGCTTTGTTTTTACCTTGTACATTTTCCCCAAAGTCTGTGCAGTCTTTTCACTCACACTATAAAGTGTACGTAATAGTGGTAGTAAAACTGAAAACTTTGCTCCAGTCCTTTTCAGACAGAAAAACTTGGTTCATCAGCCTCAAAATTTTCGAAGTACACAAAATAGGCAAATTTGTACACATCCAAGCTTATATTCTACTTCATTAATGTAAGATTGTGTTTGGAAACTTAGATTTCATTTCAAATTGTGGATTTCAAATAATAGGATTTGAGTTGTCATTTCGAATTCTCATATTCTACTAAGATTTGAATGTCTTGGAATTCAAATGAAATCAAAATCAAAATTCTTATTATTTCTCAAACATGTTATTTGATCAAATTTAGAATTTCAAATGAAACTCATGTTTCCAAACAGACCATAAATGTTACTAATTAATTAGTTCGGATTTTGGCTCTAGAAATTTAGGGTTCTTTCATTTTCTATGTACCTTTTTTTTTTTTGCCAAGTTCCTTCTATGTACTTACAGATCATGCATGTTATATCCTTAAAATTGTTTGAAAAATAATTATTTTTAATGTGTTATAATATGTTTTATGTACTAGTACGTTGGGTTTATTTGTTGATACAGATTAATTTACGAATGAATTCTCTATTGTGGTGTGTATATATGTAGATGCATATGTGGGGGCATGGATCACAATACAGAAAAGGCCCGGAGTCACTAAAAGGGACTCAACCAACAGGAATGTTGAAACTTCCCTGCTATTGTTGTGCACCGGGGTGCAGGAACAACATTGATCACCCGAGATCAAAACCCCTCAAAGATTTCCGAACCCTACAAACCCATTACAAGAGAAAGCACGGTATCAAGCCCTTCATGTGTAGGAAATGTGGCAAGGCTTTCGCCGTGAGGGGCGATTGGAGAACTCATGAGAAGAATTGTGGGAAGCTATGGTACTGCATCTGCGGTTCCGATTTCAAGCACAAGAGATCCCTCAAAGATCATATCAAGGCTTTTGGGCATGGCCATGCATCTTATGGCAGTGGTGGATTCGAAGAAGAAGAAGATGATGACCCCGCATCAGAAGTTGAACAAGATGATAATGATAATGATCAATCCTCTTTGCAGTAGATATTAATCATGCATCATTAATCAACTATATTATATAGTACTTTTTTCTTATATCTTAATGTGATCAACATGCAAGCTAGTGATATTATAAAATCTCTCGTTCTTTTTGTGTTTCAGCATTTTTTAGCAATGTAAGATTTAAAGTGAAAATTAATCGTGTTCGTCTAAATATTTATTTAATTATTTCAACCTATATATATAGATATACCAAAATGCTTTAGCTAATTATGATGATGGACTGGCTTTCTGTTAATAATGTATCTATATTATATCTGTCATCATTCGAGAATTTCAATATATATAAACACACACACTTCTTTTTTAAAGTTATGCATGTAGGGTTAGTTTATACATGGGAAACATAGCACCACAAAGCTCGGGAAAGCGAAGAAAGGCAAATAGTGGCACTTGCATGTATGCGACGTACATACCTATGCACACACACATATTTGCATATTTCTTTTTGTCAGTTGCAAACTTAACTATACAGAGGAATGCATAATAATTGATAAATTAAGATATGATCAATTTGGATCCTGGCGAGGAAGGGTAACTTTCTCGAAACAAATTCACGAAATGTCAGCTTGTCCTATGAATACACACAAATTAATCCATCTATCTAGCTACTATATGTTCATGATTTTCGATCATGAGAAGTCTAAAAAGTGCAAGACTTAGAAACTTAAAAATGGCGAAGCTTAAACAAGGTCATGGCAAACCAATGCAGTTACCTGTTTAATATATTCATTCTGGTCTATAATATAAGTCGTTTGATTTTTTTGCATATAAATTTAGATGGTTTGACTATGTCTTTTTTATTATCATTTTCGGTCGATGCCATGGTTTGACATGAAAGTATGGAACCCATTGTTGAATAATATGATCCTGGTGAGTCCGCTTCCTAACACTTTGAGATTTTAGGAGAACTGATAATTTAACATGGTATTAGAGCTCATGTTGGCAGGGGTCACATGTTCGACTCTCTGTCTCCCCCAATATTTTCACAATTTATGAGGGACACGAAGGCAGAAACTATGCCAAAAAATGGGTGCCTGTAATTCACTCTTCAACCCAAAAAATGAGATTTCGAATGAGGGAAAATGTTAAAGAATAATATAAGATCCATTTCGGCCTCTCTCTAACACCTTAAGGTTTTAGATGAACTGATTACTCAACATGGTATCAAAGCTTTGGTTGTAGAAGGTCTCGAGTTCGAGTCCCTCCTATCTCCGATATTCTCATTTATTGAAAATATTGATGTTGTACTATGATGGGCCCAAAAAGGGACGAGATTTCTCCCTAATAATTGAAATTTGACGGACACAAGGCCCAAAAAGGATGAACCACTTTGTGATCCACTCTTCGACTTGTAATGGGCTTTTGAGTGAGAGGGATGTTGAATAATATGATCTGGTAAACCCGTTTCCTAATACTTTGAGGTTTTAGGAGAATTCATAACTTAACGGTCATTAGCGGCAGGCAAAGATAAAATATTGAAGTGATTAATTGCATGTTTGGAGAAATTTAAGGGCATATATTAATAGTGAATGTTAGGTATACGTACTCATTATGAAAATAGATCGGAGCTAGCTAGCTAGGGCCTAGAAGTTAAATTAACAGTAGAGGAAATATAGATAGCTAAATATTGGGTAACAAGGAGACAATAACAAGATCTACTTTACCTTTACTTTTAAAAATGCTATATAATGATAGTACATGAATTGGCTGATCAATCCCAAGTGGCTTTTTCTTTTTCAGGACTGTATCTTTATTGATTCATTTAGTTTGTAATAATGAAAAAGATGATATGATATTATATGTATAGGGAGAGGGCGATGACCAGATAAACAAGACATGGGGAGAGAGAGAGAAGTAGTATATTTTTGTTCTAAGTCATGCTGTTTAGGAGTGTACACTCAGATAGGCTTTTTATCTGCAAATATATACACCAGCTTTTGGGGTGCATATGATGCCCTTTTGCTTTATTAGTGGAGGGAAGGATGTCTCTTCTTCTGTTGATGGATGGAACTTATACGTACCCTTTAATATTCACTTTTCAATCAATTAATAACTCAGAATATATTATATAATGTGTGTAAAGGAATATATGGATCATATGATCAATTAATAGGCTATGTGTTACCTGAACTCGGCCGGATCATAATTTTTTAAAATTTTTACATATTTTTAGCTTGAAATAAGTGTTTAATAGTCTATACCCACGACCAAACATCGATTGTCCAGATATTGGAATCAAAATAAAGAGTTGGGTTAATAGTAATGGAAATTAAAATGTGATATATGTAATTGCACTTTAGCCCACATACCATTTGTAATATTACATAATGCACTTGGGGCAAAATTGAAGATGGTAATTAAAAATATCGAAGTGTATATTAAAGCATGTAATAAATTTAGAAGCCCTAAATTGTACGTGTTGGTTGGGAAATATTACAACATACAGTATGACAGTGTACGTATATAATTAGTGCTACTACTAGTGATGATGGTCTAGTGGAGCTTTAGCTACAAGCTACAGTGCTTCCATGAACAATACACCAACATTTCTGACTTTAACTACTGTTGTTTGAAATGACGTTTCAATAATTCTCTATTTTTCTGTCTTTAATTCTCCAAATATTTCAATTTGTACAGGCATATCGGTCTGATTTTCATGTGTTACTCCCTCCTTCCCATATTTCTTGTATTCTTTTGGCTTTTTAAAATTAAATTAATCAATTTTGATTAATAAATTAAACATATTATATAATAATATACATTTTAAAAAAAATATTATAATAAAATTTAACTATTCTATTTTATAAATCAATTTGTAAAGTTGTAAAATTATAAATAAATATTTTTAAATTGTTAGTCAAAGTTAAAAAAATTAATTTTAAAAAATTAAAATGAGACAAGAATTATGGAACGGAGGGAACAGTATACAGCAACGAGGAGTATATGTTTGTATTTTTGCACACAAAGTCTGAGAACCATAATTATATAAGTCGTGTCTTATGGAAGACCGAGGAATAAAGGAATACTATGAAGAAGATAAGAAATGATCAGTAAACTATGCATACATGCATGTTGTATATATATCTAGGAATATAATCATTGTTCAGTTAAATCTATTTTTATTGCCCATTCGGGTTAATAGGTGAAATCCAATAATTTAGATATATATTGTTAACGACTCACACACGCGCGCATATACATAAAAAATGGTGCATGGATGTTCAAGATGGTGCCATGTGAAGTTTCTAATCCATTTTTTACTTCTTTTATTTAACTTATATTTTAAAATGAAGTGAACAAACACTATCTTTATTTTCTAATACAAAATGATTTATGTCTACGATCTGTTAACATGTTGAATTGCTGAACCCTAATATTTAATGCCCATGACATTGTTAGTGGGACACTAGCTCTTTGTCTAGAAGAACAATCACTTGTGATTTCATTGCTAAATTGTCCCATGTCTAGTAGAGTACTATATTTAATACAAGTATTTAAATACACGTAGACAAACTGCACCTCCTTCGACTTGTAGTTAAAGTACTGGTAGATCGATCTGTATGTACCAGCATTACTGTACGTCAAAATTAATCTTCTTTAAAATTTTAATTATTAACATATTATCCACACTTATTTATAATAGATTGAAAAAAGTTTTAAAATGTACTCTCTGTTCCATCCATTTCTTAACACTTTTTGTCCCTCCCAATTCTTTACGTTTCAAAATTTACCAAAAATAGTAAAATTTTATAATATAAAAATCAACTACATTCACTACTTTCCTCCGCTATACTCATTTTATACATTACATATTGATTGGTTTCATCACTTCATCCACTATCCTCACTTTTCACCATTATCATATATATTTTCTTAACCTCCGTGCCCAATCCTTATAAACAATTGGGTGGGACAGAGAGAGTATATTTTAAGTACATATAAAAATAATAAAATTGTTAAATTCACACAATTTTTTATTTAAAAGTGGACAAATCAAAGTGAACAAATACCCGAAGTATTACTAAAAGACTGACCCTGCTTTAAAGTGGACAAATACGTTAATCTATTACTTCCCGGGACGTACCCGAAGTATTTAACTAAAAGACTGACCCTGCTTTGCCTTTTGAACAGCAACACACAACACTGTTTGAATCCCATTGCCCTACTTTCTCTTCTCTCATTTCCCATGCACCAATCAAATGTAAACAACTTCTTTAAATTAATATTCCCTATGGTTTTTTATAGTTGACAGGTGACTTTTTTGCACACATCTCAAAGTATTTTGATCATATAGTTAAAATAATTATTTAAAAAAAAATTGAATAAAAATATATAACTTATACTAAAATTCATAAAAAAAAATTAAAAATAATTATTTTAACTATACGATTAACGTACTTTAAATTACCTGTAGAAAAGTCAAACGATAAAAAAAAAAAAAAAAAGAGGGAGTACTGCCTGATGGAAACAGGATACCTACATACTGTACTTAATTAAATATGAATGTAAATTACTTGCAGTACTAATTAATGTTGAAATGCGAACAAGGTAGTGTATGTTTTTATCATGGGGTTGACAAAGAGACCAAGCACGTACCACACCCATGCACGAGAATGTGGGTGTATATTGGTGCGAAATTACTTGTCTACTTTACTTTTTATGTGTAGTTTAAAGTGGATTGACTGTATAGTTATATGAATTATATTTAAAAAAAATCATGAATAAAAGTTTAATATTTGAAGTTTTTTTATAAAGAAAAAAATTTTAAAAAATTTTATATAAATACAATAAATACATTTTAAACATGGCATAAAAATCAAAATGAACAAATAATTTGACTCCAAGGAAGTATTGAGGTATGTATCATTCTTCCCAAGATGTGGTATTGAATACAAAAGGGGACAACTATGTCCCCTGGCCCGAATCACTAGTTTTCTTAATTTACCGTGTTCTTTCTTTCAAGAATGGCTCGTGTTTCTAATCCTAATGCATCCCAAGTTTGAGTATTTTAATCTACTATACATTTTTTAAAAGGAGATTAGGTTTTTCTACATAGTGATCACTAATCAATGATGCATTACATGTATATATAACTACTTTGGCTGCTAATAATTAACACCTGTCCTAGTTAGCTAATTAATTACTAGTACTATATTCCATTCGGTCCGTGTCTCAAGCTCACCTTTATACACATACTGTATATATATAAACGCAAAAGTTAGTATTTTTAAATAAAGTATTAATTTATATCTATATTTCTTGTACCAAATTCTTCTTTTAATATATTATATATTATTAAAAATATAATGCAGATTGTAATACATATAAGCTGTGTTCTAAAAATCTCACAATTTTTGAAAAATCCCGAAATTTTTTCCAATTAATCCTTATAAAATATTTTAGTGATGTGATTTATAAATTCCGATTAATCTTTATGAATTATTTTTAAATAACATGTTTTAAAGTAAATTAGATAAATATATTAAATTTTATTATAATAATATAATAAATCTAATTATTCTCCGATTCTATTAATCACCGATTAACCCGATTAATCATATCCATAAGTTCTAAATCCCAATTTTTACAACCATGCATATAAGTTCTGAGTATTTCATTTAATTAAACCTTATGTATACCCACACTGTCGATCTTTTCAATTTCTGTATAATAGTACAGATAGGACCTGAGGAGAACTTTAGAAGAGGTCCCATTGTGAAAGAGAAAAAGTGGAGAAAAGGCAAAAATAAAATTGCCCATGATCACCTTTGAAAAGAAGATGTAGATATTGTACTGGCAGTGGCAGTATATATTATATGAGTAAAGATCAAAGGAAACAAATTTTTGCTTTTGAAGAATTATAAGTAGAGAGATCTCTTTTCACCATGCATGACTATTATGTCTGCCACATCTAATTCTTGGTCCCCCTCTTGTGAACCATCTTCTTCTTCATTCTGCTAAAGTTATTTTTATGATAATTTATATTTAGATTCTTCAACTTGTACTCTTGTAGATTAGATCTTGCTGGCAGGAAGAATATACAAGAAACTTCTTGGTGAAGAAAGAAACTGTATATATCTAGCTAGCTATATCCGGAGGCAAATTAGAGACCAGACATGTTCTTATTAAACCAAATTCTACTAGCTAGTGGATCCTCCTAATAGTAATGACATATCAATAGCTATAGATCATATATGTGCGTGAATGTACAGCAACTTTTATGCTATACGAGCTAATCATATATGACCTATATTCTACTCGTTAGCTAGTGGATCCTTGTTAGAATATATAATCTGGTAAGTCGGTCTCTTAACATTTTAAGATTTTAGGAAAACCGATAACTAATTAACATGGTCCAGGCAGGGATGTCACATTCAACTCCCTGTTTTTGTTCCTCCCTTAATTAAGGTAAATAATTCCGATCTCCATATAAAATGAAGATTAAAGTTTGTTTATTTGAAAAACGGATATAATTATGTATAACTAGCTAATCATATAATTGTTCAATGGATCAGAGATAAAGAAATCCGTAATGCCGGGGAGATAAGGATACCAACTCTTCCGTCAAGGTAAAAAAGGTAGGTATCTAAAATTCTGTTTATATATGTCCTCAACTTGGCCCGCATGAGCAGGAATAAGGTACAAATTATGTCTACTGAATTATTGAGGAAATTTGGATTACTTTTGAGAAATTATATGGGAAGCCAGTATGCATTATTGATTTGGACCATGTATTCACTTTAACAAATAGTACAACTACATCTACTTAAATATTATTCAGTCTAGCTAATTAATCGATACAGATTCTGATCCCATTCTCTTTGTATAATAATTCACTACCCCTAGCATTCCAACTTTGACTGCCTTTCTGGTTTGTTCTTAATGCCATGCACACTGATCGTGGTATGTTTGATTGATCTAATAAGTAATTTATAAATTCCTAATTAAATAGTATCAAAGAATATATAATATTGCCGAGTTGATCATTTTGTGTGTCTTCAGTTTTCCTATTGGTTGATAAAAAGAAAGGCAGTTGAAATCAAATTTGAAACTGCAGAAAAAAATAAGAAGAAAAATTCCAATTATTTTTAGTATAGTTTTCAGGTTCTGAGAATAACAGAGATTCGTATTTGAACTAAACTCAAGTATAATTCAGTAGAGAACTTATTAGAATAAGTCTAAGAAGAAATGCAGAACCTCAATTCCGAATTATTTGATGATATAAAGAAAGGCAGTTTCAGGTCAAATTTGAAAATGCAAAAAAAATAATAATAAATTAAATTGAATTAAAAAAATTTACGCTCAACTCGCATGTTTTTCGGAGAACATATGCAGGCTTTTATTTAAAAAATATCCAAATATTCTGGACACGAATATCACATTGCACAAGGTCGCTAACTGGCAGAATAGCTTAATTTTTTGGGGTCTGAATGAAATAAAAATCAGCTAGATTCATCACAAATTTCTATTTGGACGATTTATTAATATAGTCTATCAGATGTATAGTTTTTGATATTCTTTAATTAATAACATCATTGTTGTACAATTAATTAGTGAATATAAATTTATTTATTTTGAAATTATATAATAAAGACGATTATCATTTATTTATAATTAATATCATTTTTACATGTTTAACGGGAAATAAAAAATTTATAATTAGCAAGAAGTATATATTAAAATCTTGAATTGTTATATTGGATCTCCATGAATTTGAGAAAAAGATGCTACCGATTTAGCTTGTGCTTAAGATAATTTAAGAAAGTTATTGTATTTTATTATTGGTCTCTTAGAAACGAGCTAAAAATTGATTAAAATTTGGTCGATGAGACAATTCCTAAGGATCAAACATTAGTAAATTAGAGCAATGAGCGAATATTAATATTAGTATATTAGTTAATTAATCTCATAAAACAATCATAACCCAAAGAAAATGAGTCAAACACAATGTTGTATTACGTGAACATGTTTCATGTGTTGGCCATAATTCCGGTGTACGTTTTTGAATGATAGAGTTGCAATTAACTAAAGTTAAACCTTTTTAAAGGAATACTCTTGGGACTCGGAAAAAATATTAATTTATCAAATTTATTATTTTATTGCTATAATAATATTTTATTACTTTATCGATAAAGTAATATTTTATTACTTTACCGAATTTTTATATTTACATATTACAA
This sequence comes from Oenanthe sinensis, assembly GCA_028671895.1. Classification (NCBI taxonomy): domain Eukaryota; kingdom Viridiplantae; phylum Streptophyta; class Magnoliopsida; order Apiales; family Apiaceae; genus Oenanthe; species Oenanthe sinensis. The sequence continues at coordinate 21,424,491 of CM053803.1, read as the reverse complement.
TACATTATGTTTAAAAATAAGAATCAATCACATGCAATGTATTTGATCTAAAATTACTTTTGTTATGATTAATTATATCTAAAAACTAGATTCATACATATAAAAAACTGCACCATACATTATACATGATGTGTTGTGTACATGTACAGAAACTCAATCATCTAAACTAAAGTTTATTGTAATTCTAAAATATAAATTCATGAACATACAACATAATATTAAATGATAATATTTTGTGATTAACTATATATAGTAAACGATAGAATGGTATACTAAAAACACATACATTATAAACTCTTTTTTTACGGTATACACCAATGTCTTCGCATCATCCGAAAAGAGTGAAAAAATCATCAATCACAGATAAGATAAGGAATGCTATTTGTAAATATATATATATATATATATATATATATATATATATATATATATATCTATGTGTGTGGGGGGATACTCAAAAGAAAACTATATTTTGGACCGCCATTGATTTGTAAAAAATATAATGGTTGATATTGACTGAATCAAATATTTATATACGATAATAAATGCAGATCATTTTTTAATACACTTAACATATATAACTTTTTTAAATAAGGCATGTACACATCTCATATCATCTCTCTCTTATCTTTATTAAGACTTCATTAATTATTTTCATTTAAATTTTATAAATTATTCGATCATATTCAGTTTTATAATAATTATTTTAATAATTATAAAAAGTAAAATTCTATTACAATATATTAAAAATATTGAGATTCCACTGACTCCCGCGCTAAATATACTTTATATATAATTTTATTATTAATATAAGAATTCTATTATTTAGTAAAATACTTAGGGAAATACTTAGTAGAATATTTTTTGGAATTTTAATATTTTAGTAGAAAACGTAGTAGAATCTTAATATTTTAGTAGAAAACATAGTATAATCTTAATATTATTATAATAATATTTTAGTATAATTAGAGAACGTAGAATCTTAATATTTTAGTAAAAAATATAGTAGAATCTTATTATAAGCAGAGTTGAATATTTAATGAAAACTTAATATCTTAATAGAAAACGTAGTAGAATCTTAATAATATTACAATAATATTTTAGTATAGTTAGAGAATATATAGTCTTAATATTTAGTAGAAAATGTAGTAAAATCTTAATATAACTGGAGTTGAATACTTAGTATAATATTAATATTTTAATAAAAAACATAGTAAAATCTAAATATTATTAGAATAATAAATATATCCTTCAGTAGAATCTTAAAATTGTTATTAAATAAAATAAACTATATTACATCGAAATTTAAAAATATTTGGCGTGGTGAAATTTAGTAGAAATACTTAGTAAAATGCTTAGTACAATGTTTAATGAAATCTTAATTTAAGATTATATTATGTAGTTTCAAAAAAAAGATTATATATATTATGTGTTCTAGTAAGTATTTATCATATATTTTAATTTGATAAAAATATATTATTTTATTTAATATATGAATATTCTACAAAATTTTAAATATATTAATATTTAAGATTATATGCGCTTCACAAAATCTCATTTTTATAAATTATTTTCATAATTAGAGAACGTAGAATCTTAATATTTTAGTAGAAAATATAGTAGAATCTTATTATAAATAGAATTGAATATTTAGTGGAAACTTAATATTTTAGTATAAAACGTAGTAGAATTTTAATAATATTACAATAATATTTTATTATAATTAGGGAACATAGAATCTTAATATTTAGTAGAAAACATAGTAGAATCTTAATATGAGTAGAGTTGAATACTTAGTATAATATTAATATTTTAGTAGAAAATATAGTAGAATCTAAATATTATTAGAATAATAAATATATCCTTTAGTAGAATCTTAAAATTATTATTAATAAAATAAACTATATTACATCGAAATTGAAAAATATTTGGCGATGTTAAATTTAGTAGAAATACTTAGTAAAATACTTAGTACAATATTTTATGGAATCTTAATTTAATATTATATTATGTAGTTTTAAAAAAAAGATTATAGTATGTATTCTACTAAGTATTTATCATATATTTTAATTTGATAAAAATATATTATTTTATTTAATATATGAATATTCTACAAAATTTGAAATATATTAATATTTAAGAGTATATGAGTTTCACAAAATCTCAATTTTTTAATTATTTCAATAATGGTCTGATGAATTAAATTTTAGTATCTTTCTAATTTTGGTATGCTATCTAGACATAATATATTTTCCAGTTTGTAATAGAATTAATAACAATATTAATTACATGAATCAATGGGTGAGATGAGTACTCTAAGTTTTCTATCAAAAAAATTTTCCCTAGATCCTTACTATATATATATATATATAATTCTGGAATTATTAATTTACATATTACTTGGGTCCTTAACGATTTTCTAATTTTTTATTATCTTATGTTTTTAGCCAGAATATTACTTTACGCCCAAAGTTGGGACCAATGAAATTTATTACTTAAGAGAGGTTATTACTTTATCGAATATTACTTAATTGAGGTTTAATTGTACTCAATATATCTGCAGTACTGTTGTATACTCGTATTATATATTAGTACGAACTTTGTTAGTTAATCGATGTAGCTTGAGCCACTCAGCAATGGATTCTAAGAATACGAGGAAGATGAAGTGAAATTAGAGAGAACATTGCAACTTGTATTACTTACTAGCAAATTGTATGTACAAAGATATGTTCATTGTTAAGCTAAAATGAACTAACACAGGGTTTATATAGACCCACCAGACTTGTATCAAACAATCTAACTAACTAACTGCTCATGTGGCAACCCAGCTGGCATGAGTTGGCACATGTGTGAGCTGACAACGAAATCTTCAATAAACTTCACTTTGTAATTTGATTTTGAAATGTATCTTGATTGTTTGGACGTGTAGAAAATGTGTCTTTCTCTGATTCTGGTGTAGGCTCCTTTTTCACCCTTGCACCTGTCCAAAAGAAAAAAGATTTCATATTGACTGCTTAGATGCATTTACCTAACAAGAAGGAAAGCAGAACAAATATAGAACACATGATCTAAATATCTAATGTATGTCAATAGTCACTGACTAAACATCTTTTGTTCTGTTCCTGCAGGCACTTCAAGGGAGAGATTTGATGGCATCAGAAGCAAAGGAGAAAGTCAGAGGGTAAGTTGGGACATCTAGTTGTTACGGTAAAAGTTCACAGGGTAGCCATCCTACTCTCTACAAGCAATGTACAAAATATTTTTTATGGTTCAAGAACGGGAACTAATTAAAGTTGACCACCAGTTTTTCAGAAATCGCATGCTACAAATTGGCATCTTATTTGTGTTTTTTTCTTTTTTGATAATTAACACACTCACACACACATCTCGCCTTTGACAAAATTTGAACCCTCAATTACCTGCAAGAGGAGCTTCATATACTGGAGGAAGGTGGGGATCACGTCAAGTCCGCACGGCCCTTAGAGCAAGTCCAATAGCTTCCTAGAGATTACTTATAAAATATCGTGTCTTAGTGATTTAGGATCTTACTTGTACACATACACTTCAACAACATTCCTTATCTTCCTTCTTTATTATTAAAATAATAATATATTTGAATCGTAAAAAAAAGAAAAAGGAAAAGAGTGGAGAAAAGGAGAGAGAAAGTAATTTTTTATTAATAAAAGTAAACTAAGGACTTGCTTGGACATTTTTAAAAATATGGAATGGAAGAGATGTTTTAGCATTTTAAGTAACCACTAAGGAGCTGTTAGAACAACTCTTTTCTTTATATTCCTTATATTTTAACTTAGGACATGATTTGAGGAAACTTTTGGACTTGCTCTTATGAGCTAGAGTGAGTTATCATTAGATATCGGTATACTCCCTCCGTCATATATTATTTTTCTTATAAAAAGCATAATTGGAAAAAAAAATTTGTGTGTTTTGTTTTGTATAATAAAACTAGGAACTTCCTATTTTTACATATTTTGAATTATTTTTTTTCTCCTTCCCATTTAAGAAACTTGATGTTTTTGGTTTACATATTCTTTGTAGTTATTCATTCTCTTCTTTGTAATTGTGAAACAGGTGAATGAAGGAAGTGCAAGTGAAATCGTTGCTGGTGCACTTCATTATAATGTCAGAACCTTCGGGAAAGGAAAAATCCATGTAAATGCTTCCCTGTCCGGAAAATTATATATATTGCATAAAATTTGTACATGTGGAAATGTTTGCACACAATTAAACAAGTTTTTGGCTACAAAACACTAATAATGTCTAAACTTTGACCCGAAAAATCATCAGAAAATTTTCCCTTGCACATGATTGAAAATTTTCATGTCTTTCTTAAACATACTTTCTCATTCAGGGCCAAATGTGTATCGTTAACATCAGAATGTAGAAAAGAAACCTTTAAGATAATTGGTGCGTGAATTAAGCACCGAATGGTATAGCAAAATATGTCTGAGAAAATTTAAAAACCTTTATGGGCTCTTAGGTAACATGTATTTCATTTAAAATTCGGGTAAAATGGTTAATTCATAACTGAACTGACCTTCAACTTGCAATTGGATAATTGAACTCAAAAAACTTGCAATTGAATCATTCAACTAATCTAAACTTGCAATAATATAATTACACTATTAAAAAACTTGCTCGTCCGTCAAGTTTCATTGACTTTAACAGAGCACGTTTACTTTAGTACAAATCAGCTAACATGCAGATATTTTACATTTGCTATTATAACACATATAATCTAATTAATCCAAAACAAACCATGAGGTGAATAATCGATCGGAGGTGAGTAACAACAGAACTAGCAAAACAATGTGAGTTGTATGAATACTTTTTTCCCATTTCATTTTCTTGCTTATATATAGGGTTTATCCCTTAAATCTTTTGGGGTTCCACTAACTTTATGTAATGTTTTCCTGTTATGGGTTTATGTAGGGTTTTTAAATCGAGAGTAGATAAATATAATAGTAGTGAAGAAAAATCCGATGATGAGATTTGTTATGCAATATTCCTAATTATTCAAAGGAAAAATGTGTAGATGAGTTGTTTAATGACAATACCCTTGCAAGAGATATATGCTTACATATTTGCACTTGAAATAGATATAAAACTTTGATGGATCAGCTAGAATATCTTATTTAAATTGGGTATGTCAGGTAGATTGGATTGGATAGTTTAATCTGGGTAGGGTAGGATTCAACACATCAGCAAGAGCTTTCTGTCAGTCTCGTTAAATGACTTAACGGCAATTATGTGATTGCAAGTTTTAATTAGTTGGATGAATTGACTGCAAATTTTTTGAGTACAGTTATTCGGTTGCAAGTTGATAGTCAGTTCAATTATGAATTAGTCATTTTACCCTTTAAAATTCTGGATTTGATCAAATGACATGTTTGGGTAATCATAACAATTTAGATTTGGATTTAATTTGAATTCCAATATATTCAAATATTAGTACATATATGAGAATTTGAAATGATAACTCAAATTCTGTCATTTGAAATCTATCATTTGAAATATAATTCAAGTTCCCAAACACAATTTTATGCAATTTAAATAACCCATGTGGAATGGCCAAATAAATATTGTCAAATGCCAGCATGAGCACAAGTGTTTTATAACTTTTTAAAAAAAAGTGACCATAAGTGTTCTGTAACCCATATCTTGCTGCTGGAAAAAAAAAATGGTATGGGTGATATACCGATATTCGTAGGTTTTGATGTGAGTCTAACTTATGATACCCACATACATAAATGCAGAGCATTACAGAACTGAAGTGAGATTGAGCTGCGAGTGTGCAAGGGTCAATTGAGACAGAAAGCCATTTTGCGTTGTTTTGTCATGGCAACATCGCGACATTTAATCGTTGCACCACCTGAGCAGAGCGGTGAAACGTCTAAAAGATAACAATGCCTCCGTGATTCAGCCGAAGATATCTTTTAGTAAATTATTTTGCAAATAATCTTGTACAAACATAGATTCAATAACAATAATCAATAGTATTAATGATTGTACAAAAAAAGGATCAGTTATTAAAACAATAATATAGTGAATGATGAATAATATCCTGAATTGCAAATCTCGAGCATAAATTGTATTCCGGGTGGTATCAGACTCTCAATGCCTCAAGAGAGCGGTGAGAGAGATGAGCAGAGAAGTTGCGATGAATACGGTTGAGACTGGAAGTGCAAATGATGCACCAACATCAGGTGAAGGAGCAGGAGCCAGCTGAGCCGAAACAGCGGTGGCGCCAGAGACAATGGCCAGGATTAAGATGCTGCTAAATTGAGCCATTAAAAATAATCAAATTATTGTGAAGAGAAGAAGATTTGTAAGAGGTTTTGTTTTCTTTAGAGTTGGGTGATGAGGTGATGGGATGAAGAATGAAAGACAGAGTGTATTTATAGCATGTTTGAGTGCATAACATTGTCACAATAAGACGTGTAACGTGTTCATGAGAGTGGCGTGTGGACCCCCTTTACAGCCTTGGCCAGCTGGACGACGGAGATGATTAGGTTAGCAGTCGACAGCTCAATGTTCTATCATCTCAAAATCTCAAAACAATAGTTGTGGTAAAGTGTACACTAAATTTTTCATGATTCACGATATTTTTGACATTGAACAAAAATTTTAATAAATTTGACATTAAAGATGGATCATGTCTTATTATTTGAGATAACTCATTCGATTTAATTTATACGTATAACGAAAATTATTTTTTCCATCTCAAATTGATAGTCTTGTTTATTTTTTTTATAATTATAAAATATTTTAATTTATTTTAACATATAATTTTCAGTTTTTAAAATTATAAAAAATAATTTAAAATTTTCATTCAGAATTTGGTCCAATAACCGTAAAAAAATCTAATGTGACAGTTAATTTAGTAAAATAAAATTATAATTCTATTTTCTGAAAAAGAATAATTATACTTTATAAAACAAAAGAATAATAATGTGAAAAGGCTAGGTGTCGAAGCAGCTGGATTTAGCTGTGGTTGGTGCTTGGTGGGTTGCCTTTGTTTTGCTTACAACGCATGGCCGGTAACGGCGCCTTTTATCTTACTACTACTCCCCTCCCTTTTGGTTTCTTTTTAATTCTTCAATTAAAAATTAGTTTTATAAATTAAATATTTTGGTGTCTTTTTATTTTACATGTATTTCACTCTTTGACAAAAATTTAGTTCTATAAATTATATTTTCAATCTTTTATTATATTATTTATAAAAGAAAGTTGAAAAATAATTTATGAAAAGTGTAAAATTTTTAGAAATATAATAATATTACATTAGAATCTTTGGATTGTCAAAAATTAAATAATGAAAATTGTAGGTATTATTGGAGAAAATGATTGAAGTTTGATTCTCGGGGAGTTGGTGATGATGTACGTGTGGACTACGCCCGATGTAGCTGGATGGGGCACTGGTTCTTTTTAATTTGGAAGAAATCTAAGTAAGACATTTGATTAAAAGAATGAGCTTAAATCCTAAAAAAGTCGTACTTCTGTGTATAAAGTGATCACTGAACTCAAGGTCATGTATCGATTTACTCACTCGAGTTATCGGGGACTCAGTCTCATCACTATAGTGGCCAGTAATGACAGTTCCGTTAGGCGGTGACTTTGACTTAACAGAACCGTTAGATTTTAACGGAAATTAGTGACGTGACCTGACGTGTACATCACGCGGTATGTACGTGAAAAAAGGCAGTTTTGTTTAATAATATAATTTCAAATCTCCATTTATGTATGTATGTACTACAACTTATTTATTTTTTATTTTAAAATCTTAATTTCTTTTTTTATTTTATAAAAATATTAAATTTTCTTATAAATTAAAATTTAAGTTTTTATTTTTAAAATCCCAATATATTTTTTAATTTATATACGAGAAATTTAAATTGATAAAATATTATCAAAAATGTTATTAAAATTAAAAAATCTTGATTTATACATAAATTGAAAACCAAAATTTGAGATATTTTAAAAAATTTACATTTTCCTTATTATTTTAAAATATAATTTACATATATAAATCAAATAAAGATTGATATTTTAAAATAAAAAACTAAAATTTGAATTTTTAAGAAAATTCAAATTTTTCTTTGAAAATTTTGTTTTATAATTTTTCATATATAAATTTAAAAATTAAGATTTTGAAATAAAAAACTGAATTTGAATTTGTAAAAAAATTTAAATTTTTCTATAAATAAAATAAAAGATTAAGATTTGAAATTTTTGTTTTATAATTTTCATATATAACTTAAAAAATTAAGATTTTCAAATAAAAACTGAATTTGAATTTGTAAAAAATATTAAATTTTTCTATAGATAAAATAAAAGATTAAGATTTGAATTTTTTTTATTTATATTTTTCATATATAAATTAAAAAATTAAAATTTTCAAATAAAAAACTGAATTTGAATTTTTTTTAAAAATTGAATTTTTCTATAAATAAAATAAAAGATTAAGATTTGAAAATTTTGTTTTATATTTTTCATATATAAATTAAAAAATTAATATTTTCAAATAAAAAACTGAATTTCAATTTTTTTAAAAATTGAATTTTTCTATAAATAAAATAAAAGATTAAGATTTGAAAATTTTGTTTTATATTTTTCATATATAAATTAAAAAATTAAAATGTTCAAATAAAGAACTGAATTTAAACTTTTAAAAAAATTGAATTTTTCTGTAAATAAAAAAATTAAGAATTGAAAATTTGATTTTATAATTTTTCATATTTAAATTAAAAAAATGATTAAGATTTTTTTGTTAATTTTTTCGAAATACATTATACTGAAGTCTCCGTGAGTCTCCGTGTGTGTCGAGCATGTGTCAGTCACGTGTATTTCTATTCCGTTAAGTCAAAGTCACCGCCTAACGGAACTGTCATTACTGGCCACTATAGTGATGAGACTGAGTCCCCGATAACTCGAGTGATTAAATTGATACATGACCTTGAGTTCAGTGATCACTTTGAGATTTAACCCTTCTTGTATCAGGGTGGTTAGGGCTGTTGGAGAACAAGTTAGAGTTCAGCTCATTAAAGACTCATTCGGCTCGATTTATTTAAAACTCGAGCTCGAGCAGAAAAATGTGTTCGTTAAAAGAATGAGCTTGAGCCAAGTTTTTAGTATGTTCGGCTCGACTCGGCTCAAGTTCGGCTCGTTAAATCTCGAAAAAAATAGAATATATCTTGAATTTTTTTTATAATATTTCTAACATTTTAAGTTTAAAATTACAATTCAAATATTTAATATGTGAATCATTTTGGTTAATAGATTAAAATTTAATATTGAGTTGAGTTAAAAATCGATAATTAGTTAGGTCAACTGGGTTTGAACATTTTTTTCATGTAAAACTTAACTGTTCGCGAGCTGCTTGTTAAGGACTCGAGTTCGGCTCGGCTCATTTTTGTGCGATAAAAGCTCAAAGTGCGGCTCGATTTGTTAACGAACTCGAGCTCAAACACATTTTATGTGCGATAAGAAAGTTCAGCTCGATTCGTCAGGAAAAAAAAAGTTAAACTCGCTCATTCAGTACAAAACTCGGCTCAGTTGTATTGTGAACCACCCCAACGGTGGCTAAGCGCCTCAGCACGAACTACAAGTTTAAGAATCAAAAGCTTTCATATACACAATATAGGAGTAATTGTCGACAATCTTTAAATAATTAGTTTTCCGAAGCTAATAATTTGTTTTGCAAGTAATGTACCTCGGTTTTAAAATTTTACATTTTAACGTGTAAAAAAGAGTTACTTGTGTTTCTCATTTTTTAAATTTCCTTTTTCTTAATAAAAATATATATATTGAAATTTTTATTCAAAAGAATAAAAATAAACTATGAAAGTAACTTTTTTTCATAACTTAAAATACGCGAGTATAAACTTTGACAACGAATATATACATAGATTCAAAATGGCAGTAGATTTAGCGCAAAAAAAAGGGGACAAGCTGTAGTAATAACAATACATATCGGAAGGAAAAGCATCTCACCAACCCGAATAGTAACGTAGATTTAATACTAACAATAAAATATCAATACTATAATTTTTATTGATTGTTTACAGAAATAATTAATTATCGAAAAAATAGTTGTGACTCATGAATATGTGGGGAATAATTAAAATTAAACACAATAATGAGACAGTTATATAAACAATTTAACAAGAACAGGAAGATTAAACTAATTAACAAAACAAAGCATGAAAGTAGAAACAAGATATATCAATCAGTAACGGTAAGGACAAGAGAAAAGATAGAATGTTTAGCTCGATTTATGCATATACTGATAGAACTAAAAAAAAGTGCTGAGTCGTCAAGTCTTACTAGAAGTCTTGACTGATGAATACATTAGCAGTTAAGAAAGTAATCTTTATACATGTGTCGTGTGTGTGTATGTGTGTGTGTGAGAGAGAGAGTGAGAGAGAGAGAGCATTAAGGCATATAACAAACAAACATAAAAAAGATAAAGCATCAACCCCCAAGCATAAAAAGATACAAACCCATAAAAAAAACATCAATTTAAAAATGAGGGTTTCAGAAATTAGAAAATTTTTAAGCTTACCCAATTCAATTACGAGTTTGAGGGGAGTTGCAGGTGAGCTTTATGAGCTATAGTTGAGCTTTCGGAGATGATTCTTGCAAATTGATTTCGAGTACCATTAGTCTTTTTGCAAATCGAAGCTTTCGGATATGATTTATTGTTATACGAAGCTTGTTGAGAAGGTTCAAATCGAAGCTTGTTCAAATCGAAGTTGTAGCAGGTTCAAATCGAAGTGCAGAAGGTCGAAGAGAGTGGGAGTGGGAGTGGGAGTGGGAGAGAGAGTGAGTAGGTCGAAGAGTGAGAGAGAGAGAGAGTTGAATTTGATTTTATGTTTATGTTTTTTATTTTTGTTTATATGTTTTTTGATTTCATGTTTATGTTTATGTTTTTTATTTTATGTTTCAATAGCTGAAATGAGTAATGCGGGAGTGAAAAAATGGCTAGGGGAAATTTTATTTGGGGGGAATGAAATTGGGTTCATGTATTTTTTTTATAAAAACATCCAGTCGAGGCAACGGTATTTGGACACACTGATGTCCTGATTAGCAATAGACATCATTTTTGAAAAAAGAGATGTCAGAAGTACTTTTAACATCAGTGGCATTTCTAACCGATGTCTACAGTGTGATGTCTATTGCAGTTTTTCTAGTAGTGAAGATGCGGGTGAAGTCAGTATTAAAGTAAAATGAAGTTCAGATTAAGATAGCAGATACATCATAGTGGAGAAACATTTTATACCAGGCGTTCATACAAAGGACATTATTTACCTTTGCCTCTCAGGGTGACTACTACTTGACCTTTTAGCTTTTTTGTTCTTATTTTCTTGTTGAACTTAACCACTGGGATTTCCATGGCCTCTATTGTAGAAACCGTTAAGGTATAGTGATTTCGGAGTAACTAAAGCATCTAAGTCATTCTCTGTTTTGGTAAGGGCGAGGATAATATGTGATCGTTCTAGAGCCTCGCCTTGAAGAGAAGATTGTGGATGTTTATCTAATAAGAGGTATGACGATAAGAGGCTTAAAAACATACAAATAAAATTAAATGTGTGTGTGGGCGAGGTAGATAAAAGGGTGAGGCTTACTTGGTTCCAAATTGAATTTTGTCCGCACTCTTGGGACGTCGTACAAATAAAAATAATTATTTTTCCATTACTTCATAATACTTGGGTTGGCCATGGAAAACCCACTTTTGTCATGACTTCCCTAGATAGCGAAGTAGTAAAAGCCTAGATCGTTCCCACTTCGCCTCAAACTCACGAAAAAGCTTAATTCTTCCATTGTTAGTGGGTCGAAGCTTTTATTCATGTACATCTAATCTATAGATGTTAGGCGACAACTGGATGGGGCGATGCCATAGTATTCGAAGATCTCCTAAAGATAAAGGTGTAAAAGACATCCAAATCCCAATTCTGCTAGTTTGTTTGTGATGACCATTCGAGGACAGGGAAGGCCAGGGACATCAAACTAGTGCATTCGCATGTGGCGGCGAGGCCTATAATATTTGCCATCCATATTATAGTATGCCATGATCCATTTAATTTCTAGAGAAGTGATGTCAGAGGCGAGGTCTACACAAGAAACGACCCCTGTAGCTTTTTGCATAACAATTTTATCACCCTCTATTGTTCTCTCCTCGAATGCAAGGTCGAGTTCATAATCATCTATTGGTTGGAAGTACGATTCGTCATCAGACGGATATTCATATTCGTATTCGGAAAGGGTGGCTTCAGGATCTCCGTCGGTGTCGCCTTTGTTTTCACTATCAGCATTACTAGAGGCCTCGCCTTCGTTATGATCTTCTCCAATATTCTCAGTCTCTAAGTTGTCTTTTTCTCTTTCAAGGAGGTTGGCCTCGCCTAGAAACTTCTTTTTATGCCTTTTTAAATATTTTTTGAAATGCCTAATTTGTTTACCAAGGCGAGGGTTGGAAGTCCCTGGTGCGTTCATTCTCTCTTCTTCCCCGTCTAGTTCTTTCATAAATTCATCGAAATCTTTTCCTGCAACTATTTCGCTTCTATCATAATAAGTGTTGCCTAAGTCCTCTAAGTCAGAGAGACTGTCTGATGAAATAACTTCTTATGGAATGGAAGTTTGTTCAGGTAGGCGAGGTTGGTGAAGTGGTGACCTAGACCCAGATAAAGAGGTGACATTGTCGTCCATTTAAGAGAAGGGATATATTGTAGTGTGTGCACCTATAAGAAAGAGAAATAAAAGTAGAAGTTAGAAGAAATATGTTACATGTTTTAGAAGGCGAGTCTAAAACAAGTCATGCTCGGTTCCAAATAAGTATAATCTATGAACGTTTAAGCGAGTGTGTTAGTAGATTCATCTCCTAGTTCTAATGAGACGAGGTTGTTGTATTTAAAAGAAAAAAGGGAGAATATTAAGCGACTAGTACGATGTGATATATATGGTTGTATCTATACCTACCGACAGGACTATATTTTTCGGCCAGACTGTTATTAACATATCATAGTCTAAAATTATCACAACATCAACAATGTATGTGTACAGATGCATATGGTAATCAAATACGATGACATGATGCATAGATAACAAAATAAGAAAGGTTCTTACTTGGAGATTTGTTGATTAACGACTGAGAAAGAAGGCCTGAATTGCTCTAGGGTGATTTTGGCAGAGTTTGAGGAGGAATGAAGATATAAGGTGAGGAAGTGAAAGAGATGAGTGGGTTTATATAGATGGAGGAGAGAGAAAGGATGAGGCAAGGGTCATGATTACCTCGATAACGGTTATCGAGACCAGGTAAAAAAAATTACAATATATATATATGTTATATATATATATATATTACCTCGGGAACATGCAACTACAATGATAAGATGTGTCCTATTGATATACATATATATATGTATATGGTTTCAACGGTAACATTAGGAAAATGAATAGTCGGGGTCGGTTCTAAAAGGTGAGGTTGGTTTCTCGAACTTATATGTATTATGATGATGCGAGAGATGTGTGTGGTATCAACCTCGCATGCATGGGCTGAATGGTAATGACTTATTCGGAGACTGGAATAACGCAGATTTTATGAAATAAAGAGCAGTATCTTGTAACTCAATAGAATTACAAGACACTGGGGGTAGTTGTTATAGGCAAAATCTGCCTTCTTATCTGTCCAATCAACCTCGCATGAATTGACGGGCTTTGCCCGATATCGTGGTATGTTAGCCTTGGATAATGCATTTTGAGCTGTTGGGCCTAGGATGGTGTACATGAGCCCAGATATTATTGTAAAACAACCTCGCCTCGTTCATAAGTTGACCATAATTGTTTTCTTTGAAGGAGCTATTTATTAAAGGATTGATGAATTTGGGCCTCGCCCGTATCAACCTCGCCTAATGTGGGCCCAAATTATGTTATTTTCTGAAGACTCGCTGATTATAACTTTTATGAAGGCTAGGTTCCATCCAGGCTAATTGGGCTTCAACCCAATTAGGGGATCTAGTTCCTCCATCTTGGATAACATTAAGGTTACGATATGGGGATGATGGATTAGGCCTAGGCCGGTTTACGACGATGTTAGACCGATCACCTAACTGCCACATTCTTTGTACGTAATTGGGTTTCGATGACCCGAGCCCATGTGTATTCTAGGCGGTGGACCAAATCGTATTTGGAGAATGAAATCTAACCCTATTAGGTTTTGTCCTCCTCAAGAACTACGTTGGGCTTGATCCCTATATAAAGGGTACGTAGGCACATTGTAGAGGTTATCGAACAGTTTGTGGCATTCAAGAACTCTGAAACTCTTGTGTGCTATTGTCTCTTCAAGCTAAGCAATCTCAGCCCCAAAATCATCATCAATCATCACCGTAATTCCAGCAACCCTCCGAAATTTGTTATCACCAAAATCCTCCGTTAACAATTTCAAATACTTAAATATGCGTTGGAAAGCTATCCAGAGGAGAACGTACTCCAACCATAACTTGTTGCGTGCACGCATTTAAGGAGCACTCAAACTTACGCTCAAAATGACTTGACATGTGGGGCTTATACCCACATTTTCCAACAATAAGTAAAGGAACGGAATTTATCAACTGAGAAAACTATTAACCTCAAAAATAGAACTCCTTTCTTTTTGTTTTCTAGAAGTTGAGCTGGAAATAGTCCAGTAAAGTTATTTCCTTTTAAGTTCCTGCGTGTATAATAAGAATATTAAGTTAGCATTAATAATTCCCTAAATTTAATCGTAATGTCTCATGGAAAAGCTGTTTCAAGGTGTAAAATAACTCACAGGACACTTAGAGGCAATTGAGATAAAAAGGCCGGCACTTGCCCGCTTAAGTTATTGTTAGATAGATCCCTACATAAAGAAGAAACCAAAAAAAAAAAAATCAATAACGAAGTTGATTACCCCTGAACTTAATTAGAGCCACTAAATTGGCATCGAAATTATCGAATAGGTGGACACCCCCAAAATGTTCTATGCACGGTATTAAGATGGCGGAAAAGTGATGTTAGTTATCTACGGTTACAAAGTTTTCAGTTCTGTGAGATTGGCTATAGAAGGAACTATTTCATCATTAAATCCACTTGTGGACAAGTCCCTGATACAAAATGATACATGTGTATATATTATAGATTAGTTTAGAAATGAAAATGAGATTTTTGTGAGGTCTTAATCAGTTGAACCAATTATATACAAAGATCAAAAGTTCTTACAATGATATTATCCTGGCAGAGTGATCAGAACTATGGTAGCGCATTGAAGACCAGCCCATGAGAAGTCTTCTGGTTCACATGGATCTCCTTGCCAGTCTCTTATCACTCCGTATGTTGATTTGATGTTACGGATGGCAGCAACTGTGCATACAGATGAATATATATTACATGTATGTGTGTGGTGTGTTAGCGAAATTTTGGTGATGATCATCTAACAGTTACATTTATTGACTAAATTGCACAAATAGGCCACAACTATAAAGAAATAACAGGAAATTGCTAGTACATACCATCTGTTTCATTTGTTCCACGATTTGAAAATTTCTTAATTGTGTAAATCTCATAGCCGCTGATAATTGGTGTAAGGGTTGAACGTTCTGTTTTGTTGATTGCGACGCTGTAGCTGTCATTGCCTGTGTTTGGTCCTTGGGAATAAAGGGTCGTCACAGATAGATATATTGGAACAACCAATTGCTCATTCCACTGTCTTCCGTTTATGTTAATGTTGAATTCTCGGGATTGATTGGCCTGGAGTTTTTCAACTTCAGCAAAGTGCATGTATATATAGAATTGTTCACTGCTGTTGGTTGAGTACCAAAAGAACTCAAAGGGATCATTGGCATTGTCCGGGCTGCCTGCAGTCCTCAATACATCCTCTGGTACTAGGTAAACATTTCTGTTACTAATGTTCAATGAAGTGCTTACTCTTGTATCGGTCCAGTTAAAGGATACCCATCTTCGATCATAAACGTCATTTGGGTACCTATTCAAATAGACAAGTCAAGTATCTGCAGTTTAGCAAGAAAACTGTTTCATGCTTGCAGGAAAGTAGATGAACATGCTATGTATGATAGAATTAGAATGTTTCTAGCATTATAGATACCTGATAATTTATTAGTAGTTGTAGAGTCACAGTTTATGCATCTAAAAGTTTACAATGATCCAGAATCAATTGGATACATGGAACTATTGAGAGGCCTCAACTCTAGTGCGGAGATGAAGGGTGTCGTGGTACCTGTCTTTATAAGACAAATATTTATATAATCTGAAGACAGAATATGTATTATCTCTTTTCTCACAACTTTCAAACTATCTTCAAATACGATTTCTCTCCAGGTCTCTGTTCCCAGATTGAGATCAAATGTTGGCAATTGGTCTAAAGAATTATAGTTACCGTACAAAAAACTTGCTCTTATCAGATATTTGGTACCTTTCCCGGGGAAAGCTTGAATGGTGTAACAGTTTTTTTTCCCTTGAGGAAAGCTTCTGACCGTTTCCAAGTGTTTCAATACGTTGCTGCCTATGATGGTAGGTGATAAACTGATACTCTCACCACTGTCAATCAAGTTTGCGTCGGATTTGTTGTATAGTCCAGTAGCATTTTCCTTGTAGTCAGAACCTTCGGACAATCCACAATCTATGCTTACAAAGCCTGCATTAATTGGAAAACAGGAGTGCTTAACTACATATACGTTTGCATGTGTTTACAGTTAACCAAGAGCGAGCATAAGCTTCCGTCAAAAAAAAAAAAGAGCGAGCATAAGCACAATAATATATGCATGATTAAAACTAACCTTGCGAATTATCATCCTGTGCATAAACAACATGTAATGGATTTAGAGAACATGTGAAAACAAGTATCAATAATAAACAGTATTTTGTTAACATCTTTTCCTTAATTACCAAACAAATCTTACAACAGTTGATAGAAGAGAGTGCACATGTGTTTCCAATAGCATGTGTTTCTACTTCTTTTTCTTTTTAAGTAGTATTCTCTCCGTAATTGTTTACATAGGTTGAGAATTTTTAAGTGAAGAATGTAGATTAAGAATGCAGCGTTGGATAGCCCAGGTGTTGATGGTTTATCCCTCTGTTGTCCGAGATCCTGGCTTCAGTCAAATTAATCTGCATCATATATATTCTGTTTATAATATATTATAAAATTATTGCAGAACATAATGCTAACATATAATAAGTCTTGAGTTTATATTTCATTTTAAAAATACGAACAAAGTCTTATTATTTAAGAAAATATTAATATAAATGTGAAGGGTTAAGAAATGGATACTACGAAATTGCGAATTATGTGGTTTAATAAAAAAAAAGTAGAAACGGGGGAATTAAATGTTTTCGGAACTAACGAAGAAGAAGTGATCCATTTTCAATGTATGAGTAATCTATTTGTTTGATAGTTAATTGTTTGTTTTTTATTAACAAGGAACTCTGACTCTTTTTTTAGAGACTTGGTGTTCAAGATGAAATTTTTTTTTTTGACAAAATGCAAGTTTATTACTCCTTCAAATCATGCAAAATACAGTTCTGAACATTGACTGGAACAGACCTCCAATCAAAAATGCGATCAGGATACATATGAGAGACATGAGCAAGTTCATGAGCCGACATATTCGCAGACCGCCTAATAAAATACAACGTAATGTTGTTAAACTCTTGGATTAAATCTCTACAATCTTCAATGACCTTACCAAGTCTGGAGCGCATAGATGTGGCACTTCGAATCAACTGAACCACGACCAAGCAATCTGACTCGATAATACTAGTGTTCCACGACATCTCCTTTATCCAACTTAAGGCTTCTCTGACTGCAATTGCTTCAGCCAACAGCGGATCCATTACCTCATTAAAACATCTGGTTTTTGCTAAAATTAGGTGACCATCATGGTTTCGAACAATAGCCCCTAAACCTGAAACTCCCTGGTCTTCAAAAATCGCAGCATCAACTGTGATCTTTACTGCATTATGTTGTGGCTTTGCCCAGTAAATAGCACCATCTCCTATAGAAGGAGGTTGAAGAGGTACCCCAAAATTCCTATCCTGAGCAACTGTCCACTGTGAAAGATACTCCCAAGCTTTTGCGACAATTTTCATTGAAGTCCATGTTTTTTGACTCCACACCAGATCATTTCTTGCTCTCCATATAGACCAACACAAAGTGATGATTTTTGCACTGGTTTGCTTCGACTGCTCCTTCAGCACGGTAATGAGCCACTCTGTAAACTCCATTTCAGATTCCGTGTTGATGTTAGGGTTATGAATCTTCCAACACAAGGCTGCTGTCTTACATTGTACTAGTCCATGGAAAATTGTTTCAGCTCCTTCATTGCACACCGGACACATATTATCCACTGGAACATGTTTTGTTTGCAGCATGGTCTTCGTAGGTAAACAGTAAGAACTAGCTCGCCAGACCAAATTTAACGCCTTTGGAGGGGCTTTAATATTCCACAAATTCTTCCAGAATTCATTAGTAGCAGTGATATTCCAAGCTCCTTTCTGTTCCTGTAACAGCTTGTATGTGCTTTTCTTGGTGTCAAGTTGCTATCTTTGACGTCGTTCTTGTGATTTTTTATTAAAATTAAATTTTATTACATTTAAGTATTTTAAATTAAATTAGACAAATCATGATGCAATGCATTTTACAAATATAGAGGCTGAAGCTCCATTTGTTCCAGGGATAATAATTCCAAGTAAGTTTTAAATTTTTCTGCATTGATTGTTAGATATATTTGAAATTTTTAAGTTTCAAATTCTCCTAAAATATTTATTTCAGACTTCCCATAATAAAATCTTTATAACATGTTAAATTATTAATTCTTCTAAAATATTAAAGAGTTATTAAGCGAGTTTAGTAAGATAATATTATATCAACATTTTTTTAAATGCTGAAAAATATATTTTTTAATTATCTATTTCTATTTAATTTTAAGATAATAAAGTATTTTTTAAAGGAGTAAAATTCCTTTGAACTCGAATCGACACTAAATAAATTTAATTAATCTCATATGGTATACCATATAAATTTTTACAGTATTTTAATTTAAACACAAATTTTATGATTTTATAATTTCATACAAATATCAGTTATAGTAATAAAATTTACTTTTATAAGCACCTCTATTATATTAGTTTCACTTTAAAGTTTCAATATCTATTATTTTTAGTATAATAAAATTTTAACTCTATAAAATATAATATTACTAATATATAATATATTGAAAAATTATTAATTCAATAATTTTGTATACATTTTATATCATGTAGTGTCGCCTATAATACTAAATTTTCTATATGACTGACAAAAAAAATTTCTATATGGATTCGTGTATTTGTACTGAAAATTGAAAACCAAAAATTAAATTAAGTTAAAATTTTGGGCATAACAAATCTCATTTTTTTAATTGAATATTTTGAGGAAAAAAGTGTATTGCGTTTTTCTTCATTTTTTTCTAGAAAAAAAATCCAAAAGTACGAATACATATATAAATTTTATAATTTTATTTTATTTATATCTATTTTCCTCCCAATATAAAATTTATTCCGAAGAATAAAGTGTTAGTTCTTAGTTCGTAGTTCGTAATCACACATGTCCAAGCTGACCAAGACCTTGAACGTGTGGATTGTATAAACCTAGATGAATTGATGAATTGTTTGATGTGGAAGATGCACTCTTGCATAGAGAGCAGTCAGCAGCCTTTCATATAGTTGACTTGTGAAATAATATATAAATTTTTTATTAAAAAAATTAAAATTTGAGGTATCCCCGCTTCACGACCCCAAAAAAGTTTAATATGAAAATTTAACTACTAATTATAAAAAAATATATATATATAATTTGAACATAAATAACTGAGTTTTATATATTAAAGTAAATATTTATAATCAATGTATTATGTACATGTTAGTATTTCAAAGCGTCAAGTTCAATTATACTGCATGGCACAAGGGGTGTACAAGGTTAGAAAACCCGACTAAACCGACCCTACCTGATTCTAATATTGACCGATCCAATTTGATTTAATTCAACCCGATATATGATTGGATTAAAAATATTCTTACCCGTCTTTTATGTGTTGGGTATGGGTTTGACTTTTTTAACCTAATTCAACCAGATTACATTTAGGGCATGCTGCTAGGTATATGTTTCCACTTGTTTCACTTCAAGTGAAATTTTATTTGTGTATTTGTTTATTTTGTAGAGAAGGTAAACAAGATTAAAGAGCATGCTAGTGATGCCACTACAAGTGACAAGATAACAACCAAGAATATCAATGTCATTGATGTTGATATGTGATTCATCAGTATTGTATTAGTATTCAGTTTAAACTTTAAAACATGTTTAATTAGTTTCTTTTGGTGTGTTGGAATTTATATTATCAAATATCAATTTGAGATGGATAATTGCAATATTTTGAATGAATTATGTTGAATTTGATTCGGTTTAATTGGTTCTTGAGTTCCTTTCCGTGTAGGTTTTTTTTCAAAAAATATGTATTGAACAACCCGTTCAAACCAACCCGAATCCATGTACATTAAATAGGGGTTGGGTTATAATTTTTTTATGGGTCGGGTTGAAAATTTTCAAACCGATTTAATTGGATTGAGTTACAAAAATGCTCTCAACCCGGCTAATCCGACCCGCGTACACCCGTAGCACAAATAGCATACGTAGTACACTCAATGGTCATTTGATTTTTTTTATGATTATATTAATTAAAATTTGATTGAAAATTAAAAATTATTTATTTATAATTTAAAAAGATTGATAATTATATTTTAATAAAGTAATAATATTTTTCAATTATATTTATTTTTTAATTTTTTAATTATATAACATATATAATTATTAATTACATTTTAATAAATTAATAAAATAGAATGAGTAATACTACGTATCCCAAAATTAATCTCAAATCTTTTTTCCAAATCATGTGGATGATATATAGCATATTTTTATTCATGGGCGACATCTATACTATATTATTATAATCAAATTATAGAACTTTTTTTTGAAACACTGAGATGGACTATAGAAAATATTCTAACGGTTCAATTTTAGGTGAACCATAAAAACAATCATAATCATTCAATTTTAATAAAATCTAAAATATTAATCTTCTAACTAAAATATATCTCAGATTAATCTCTAAATTAAAATATCTCATATTAATCTCCTAACTAAAATAAATCTCTATACAAAAGACACAAACATTATTTTATTAAAATATAAATACAAATAAATTATATAAAAATATATACATATAATATTAAATAAAGTTTAAATTATTATTATACAAATAAAAATAAATTTAAATTATAAAATAAATATTAAAATAAAAGTAATAAAAAACTAAACAATTTCATCCGTGATTGCACAGAACATAAACTAGTATATGAATAAGAATTAAACAGGTCGTAATCATCTGTCAAAAAGAAAAAGATTGTAATCACATGATCATCTTGGCACTTATATGAATAGTAAATATTTAAGTTTGACTCATATTTCCAACACGAACCAATTATTTAATTTTAATATTTTGGTTTTTAATGCATCCCTAATAAATTCCCTTACAGACAGCTCTGGGGAACAGCATCGCAATATTGCTCATGAACATCCTTTTTGTACCCCTTGCTTAAAATTCAGACTGAATCATCCGGTGATTTCAGTGACTAATTCAACTATTTGGCACTAATCAAGTCACTATAAGACACACCTATGTTTGTGAATTCAAACTTGGACTGCTTACGTGGAATTCCCTCAAAGATTTATCTTCAAATATTTGAAGCACCTCTTTATAATATACTTAAAAATTTTGATTTGAATAACAAAAAAATGGATTACTAAAAACAAAGATCTCGATGATATTTATGAATATGATAATGATGATGAACATTTTCTTGACTTATAAATCGATAGATGATTTATAACATAAAAACAATTGAAATGGTATTCAAGTTATATTTAGTATACAGAGGCCTATAGATAATTTATAACATAGAAATAACTACATCGTTACTTGAGTTCATATTTAGTATTAACAGAATCTTAAATGTATTATCCCGTTTATACATATCATTTACAATTTCAAGAATATTACAAATGAGAGACATAATGAAAGTAATTTTGTAGCAAAGATAGTATAATAACCATTATAATTAGACCGGCAATCTCGTACACGACATGAAAATTTAGTATTAATCATATCTCATGAATATTAAAATAAAAAATTAATATATCATAATAACATATAAATAACATATAAAAAATTAATAATAAAATAAGTTACTATATTAAATTAAATAATCATATAAAGTAATTAATATATAATTTTTTAATGTAGGCACGGGCTATAGTATAGACTGTTTGTGTCTCACTCAACTTCAAACACACTATTTTAAATAGATTTTAATTAAAATATAAAATTGTACTCATTTATACTATATTATTATAACCAAACAAAAGAACTTTTTTTCATCTTACTTAGGTGAATCATAGGAAAAATCTTAACCATCCAATTTTAGATTAACCATAGAAACAATCCTAAACATCCAATCTATACTATATTATTATAGCCGAAAAAATTAAAAGTTTTGGTCGATCGATACTGGGTCACTGGCCTAAAATGTATAATATAATATATTACTTATTATAATACGGACCCTAACTATATACATATCTATATTACCTAAAATTTTACTTTTTAGGTCAATTATATATTTATTATAACACAGGTCCAAATTATAATATATTTATATTAAATAGAATTAAATTTATATAAAATAAAAGAACATATAACATTAACATAAATTCATTATCTTTCTTTGAAAGTAAAACTAAAATTCATTATAGTAAAACTAAAATAAAAGTAGTTAAATAAGTTTATCGAAATAATACCTTGTTTATTATCTTTCTTTTTCTGTTTTTTAATTTGTGAGACTTTACAAGATTATCTTATTATTAGATATATTAGTTGTAATATAAAATAATATAAGTTTTTAAAACTTTGATTATATAACCATTTCAATTATTTGATGTAAAATTATTTTAAATGTGAAATTTACTTAAGAATAAATTTATTTAGTGTATAAAATGTAGATTAATATATAGACTATGATCCATTAAAGTATAAACATTAGATTAATATTCAATTCATCTCTTTTCTAATTCGATATAATTCGTATTTGTATCATCTCATATTTCGAGTTATATTTAGTTCACATAATTGTGTATTCAATTTTAATCGGTTTGAAGTCATTATCAGATCTATCATTTCAAATTATTTTCGATTCGGATCAAATCAGTTTTTGGATAATTATCAAATTATATAATTCAGATATAAAATTAAATTCAATTTATATATTTCAGTTCGGTTCGTCCAATTCAGATTCATTTTACCTATTCTAATTGTAATAACTTTGTTAGTATATTTATATCATTTTCAATTTTTAAAATAATAGTCGTTTTGAATTTTAACGATAGCAAAAATATATAATTAGACTTGTGATATAGTATAGGGATTTCAAGCCAGAGTGCAGCTGACTTAAACATGACCCTAAACCTCTAAAAAAGTTCTCAAAGTCATTCTTTTGAAGATATAAAAGCAAAGTTTTAAACACATGCATAAAACACCAAAATTTACAATCAGGGGAAGGCAAATTATGAGGCCGTCACAAATTCTTGAAATCAGTTATGGTTCCTTGTTCAATTTCTGTGCAGTCATTAGGCTTTTTGTCAACCAGATTGCTGTTTCTCTGGATGACATGGCTTCCTCCCCAAATGGGTTGAGCACGCCTGCAAGTTCGTCAAGTTTGTTCTGTTTTAGTAACCGTGCACATAGCTCAAGTAAAGATTCTAAAGCATCAGCTCTTTGTTGTGTAGGATTAGCCCATCCATTTTTGACATTACCACCATTCATAGAAACCGTACTCGGCACGGAAATATCACTTGGTAGCTGCTCTAAAATGGCCTGAGTGTCAGCTCTTGGTGTTTGCATTGAGTCACAACTAGTATCTGCTTCCACTCCATTTGTACTCCCGTTGCCTTCAGGTAACAAGTTATCCAAGGGAACCTCTACTGAATTGTCCACACAGGGTCTTGGTTCCACATCAGCTCCAAAATTGTGTGCTGTTAACAAGTTCTCTTCCTCAACTGAAGGACCCTTATCACTACAGCCTGCATTAGACACTGTCATCCTACTGTGGTTTTCTAAAATATAACTCTCCCTCGTAGTGTCCCATTCCACTTTTAGACGTTGACTAAGTAATGCTTCAATCTCTGTTTCTGTTTCTCTCTCTGAACCACTTTCCTGATATTGTGGATGGTTTCCGTTGATAGATTCTTCATGTTCACCATGCTGTGATGATGTACCGGCTTTAGAACTCTGGGTCTCAGTGCTTTCTTTTGGTGTTAGAAAACGTGAACTTTCCTGTTCATCTCCATTGCATATAGTTGTTGCAAAACTTGTTTCCCCACTCCTTGAGTCTTCACTGTTGACAAAAATCTTTGCTGAATAGCTTGTCGGATCAACGCGTTTTGTCTCTAGATTGTTGTTGTTAGCTGAATTTACTAACAGCACATCAGCATTTTCCTCATATAGTGGAAGTGGTTCCATATCATTCAGCACTCTTACCTCTCTCTCAATGATTTCTTTGCTACAATTGGGTTTACGAGTTGGTGATCTTTTCATCACCTTCTCCTTTGTGCTGTTAGGAGACTTAACTGGGAGAAAGACAGCAGACGTGTTGTGACACCGAAGGAGGTATGACTGCAAATGGGGATGGCGCAAAAGTTCTGCAGCCTAAAATTTTGACAAATAATGATTCAGGGAATTTTGGTATTAAAATCCATCAATATTGACTAGATTCTATCATTCGCTTTAAAACTCACTGTTGGCCTGTGTTCTGGACTCTTCCTTAGCATGCTCTTGATGATCTGCTTCCTGCAACATTTAAGTTATCACTTGGAAATTCATGGCAGTAAGCTAAGAGAAATATCAAGGATAGTGTGTATAAAAGATGACATGAATGGTATGAGCTGAATGCTGAGATTTATATATACTAGACCTGATTATACACAGGGGAGGGTGCAAGAGCTCGAAATTAGTGACAAGGCGGGAACTATCCCAGGCATCTCAATGACATTAAAATGGATGCCTTAACTTTAATTTAAATGAGAAGCAGATAATATTGATGCATGTTATCAAAACAGTTCTTTGGGCCTTCATTAACTCCTCCCCTTCCAAAGAACTAAACTTTTACAAGATACATTAAAAGCACTGATTTTGTGTTGGGTAAGAGAAGAAAACACATACAATGTTGAGGAATATACAATTGGCAGTGGAGAGAAAGACGATCTGTTGATCTTGTTAATAAGTCCAGTCATATCCTGTTCAATAGAGTTAGGAATAGGAATATCTTAAAACTTGTTTTAAGTTTGGCTGGAAAAAATTCATTTTATTTAGTAGTCAGAAGTTACCGAAGCTCTAAATGGAGGTTGGTGTGCAGCAATCTCAAACATACAGCAGCCTAATCATAAAACATGTTATTTTAAAAAAAATCTTACAGTAATTGTGCAAACATATGAAGTTTGTATTTCCTACCGAGGGACCATATGTCAGATTTGTATCCGTATGGAATATCTGCAAGGAGCTCAGGACACATGTAGTTGGAAGTCCCAACAACCTAGAAACGAGTCGAAGTCGCATTTTAAGGCTGTTATGAGAAGTTAAAATTGGTCTAAAAAGGGTCAATTAAAGTAAATACCGAAGAAGCAAGTTCTTCCGAGTGAAGCAGCTTTGCTAGCCCAAAGTCACCTGTTAATCCAAGAAGCCAAGAAGGCGCAGGGTAAATAGAGTTGTGAATTAATAGACACAATTTAGTATTTTAGAGTTCCATTTGCTTTCTTACCAAGACGGATATCACCATTCTTTGTGAGGAATATATTGGAACACTGTGACCAGATAAACTCGTGTTAAATTTGTTGCAAGGAAGAGGCATATTCATGTAAAGGAGGGGTAGATATACACCTTAAGATCCCTGTGAAGAACTCGATTTGAATGCAAGTAGTCCAATGCTAATAACACCTGAGCTAGCCATTTGCAGAGTTTCTACAGAGAAAAAAAGACAGGACATTCACAGGTGGAATTAGCCATTGCAAGTAAAATAGTCAAGGTTGAACTTTTAATATTTTTCAACTCCTACCTCCTCCGGGAAATATGCTCCCCTAGCCTTTCTAACAAACTTGACCCTGATCAAAGAGAGACAATGTTATTACCTCATCCAAAAATATGTAGGCTTATCAGCAAGCTGATCGAAAAATATTTACTTGTTCAGATACGGATGTTTCCCTTGGGAAATTTACCAAAGACGAAAAATATTTATATGATTAGTTTCCTCCTAGATTACAATTTTATTAATATAAGAAACTATGCATATCATAACTTTTTTAAAGTCTCACCAAAACCATAAATCTTAAACAAAAAGATAAAACTTGGGGCTAGTTATTACATGTCTCCTCCTTCACAGCATCCGGTTACGATGCATACACTTGACTCCTACAGAATATAACAAATTCAGGTATGCTAGAATCAAGTTAGTTAGCAACAAATTCAGTATTATGTTGCTTACTGGCTATACACTCAGCACTTTGATTACCTTTTCCACCCAAGCATCTTTGTATTCCACAACATACGGGTGGTTCAATCTTGAAATTAAATTTATCTGCAACAAATAAAATACATTTTGGAAACTCAATATGTTTCTTAACAAGGAATTGTCACTTTTTACACATGAATATTTAGACCAGTAATGGAGTAGATGACAGCTAACATGTATTATGTGCTGGTACAAACTGGATGAGATATGGACGTCTACATGCATATATGCTGATAACAAATTAACTAGGAACTCTGTTGACAGTCCAAATTAGGCAAAAACAAAGAAAAATCCAGAGATAATAAATGTAAATTTCCATGACTCTGATGATATTTAAGGTATCAGATTTTGTCCAAATATATGTGTTACACATTTCTGATAAGATAATAGATATTGTCTAAATAAATGCATTACATACTGAGATAAGATAACGAATTTTGCTCATTTTCCCTAACAAAGCTCAGCAGATTTAAAAAAATTAAAGTCAACCCCTCATTTCTGTGCTATTTTCGGCATTTTTCCTAAAAAGAATTGGTACGTATATTTAAAAAATGAAAATAACCTCCTGCTGTGCCGTATCCATGAATTTTTCTGTTTGATTCCCTAAGCGAATCTTCTTCAAAACATACCTATTACAATACAGAAGATAGATGATCAAGTTGCAATCTATCAAAGTGAATCTAGAAATTGCATGTCACATGTTAAATACAAGTGAATACATCATGACACACTTTTCTCATTGACATATTAGCAAATATGCGAAATACAAAGTGAGAGAATTACAACAGCATGGAACAAAAGAAGTAGAACACCATGTTTTGTAACTGCATCATTTCAGAGTTAGCTAAGCATGTTAAAACTGAAAAACATAAACCCCAAGACACAGACAAGTATACACACACATGTACAAGACCAATAAGCAAGATTCATAAATAATTTTAAAGAAATGAAAAAATTGGCCTATAAGATTACACATATATACACAAGCAGATAAACAAATAATAACACATATAACTTAAAGAGTTAAAAGTTTATACTTTTTGTTTTCATTTTTATGGAGTACAAGAAAAGTAGCTCCAAAAGCTCCTCTCCCAATCTGCTCAATCACTTCATAATCTTCCATCTTGGACTTATCAGTATCACCATTGTCACCCTCCATTGAAAGATGAAACCTTCAAAAGATTAAATTTTGACACATGGGTTCATCAAGATTTACTAAAATCTATAGATTGTATGAATTTTATATGAAAAAATTGAGCAAGAAACAATTAATTGGATTTAAGACCTACCTGCAAAACTATAATAAAAGAAGAAAATTTGGTTTGAATATTGAGCAGAAATGCAGGGAAATAAATGGCTCCACTTACGAATTTGGTTGTTGAATTAAATATTGAAATGTCTAACACGAAGAATAGATTGAGAGAGAGAGGTGGTGAAACACACTAAAGACGTGGAAAGAGTAACTGCTCTGCTTGGCCTACACTGTTTTTTTTTTAATTTAAATTACTTGTTAATATACTTTTATATTTATAAATCTTTTAAGTCATTGGCTATGGTTCTTATAATTTTTTATTTTTTTTAATAATTAAGCTTACAAGTTCGGCGTGTTTGAGGGTGTGCGAGCTGTTCGACGGCACAGAACCCTCAAATATAGTAGGACACATTTTTTTTTATCTATGTATATACGCATATATATATACTGAAATGAAAAAAATTAGCAAAAAATAAATTTAATTTTTTTTTTGAATTTTAAAAATTGTAAATAAAAGAAAGATTGGAAAATAATGTATATTTAAATAATTTTTAATTGTTTAAATACAAAGTAGTTGAATTGGGCTATTCAAATGTCATTTCATTTTCAAGCTCTATATTATATGCATAAGAGGCCTGATTCATTGAAAATTTTGAATTTAAATTTTCATTGTTAATTTCCTGATCCAACGACTTATAAAGTGTATACTGGAAAAGGTTATTCAGCATAGACTTGCTCTGGTTCATGAACCTTCGATCCTTACCAATCTTATATTGTTATTTGACAAATAATTTACATACGTGAAATTGAAGAAGTTGGTTTTATTTGAGAAAATTCCCTAAATAACTAATATTAAAGTATTAGAACCCAAAATATCACTTATCGGTTCGAGTGTCCTTTTTACCCAACTAAACCCACATTCTATAAATGCGTGCATGGGCTCTTCACAAAAAACCCATTTCTCTATCATTTTTTTTGTTCACAAAACATCTCTCTGTCATTATATACACTACAACATATAAACACACTTTCTTTCTCATCAATCATCTTAAAAACTCCAAGATCCATATCATCATATCTCTAGAATTATAAAAATATATCACGCGTAGTTTTCTCTCAAAAGAGTAGTATCTTAGTTTTTTGGAAAAAAATTGTTTGACATGTGTTTTTCAAGGGGGTAAGAATTAAGATTGTTTGTAATTGTTATTTTGTATATGTATGTAATTATAGTATAATATATTGATATTTTTTTATATAGTGTAAGATTATGGTTTGGAATTGAGATTTTAATTAAATACTTTTAATTGGGATTTTGGAGCTTATGCATGAGAAAAGATAGAGAAGGTGTGCTACGAGATTGATGTTAACCAGAATTGAGAGTTATGATGATGCCAAAGGTGAATCGTCGGGAAATTTTATACATAGGCCAACAACGATTTTAAATTAAAATCAGTGTAAAATATGCGTGATATACACATCCAGACAATGTGCATCTCACAATCAAAAGCCGCATCTCACATTTGTTATATGCGTAGATTAATAATTTCTTTTTTACTTTAAGAAAGTAAAAAAAAAAGTGAAAACTCTGCTTCTAATTCATGTGGCACACGTATTTGAGTTATGCGAAGCGGGGGTACTCATGCATAGTATGCGTATTTGCCCAGACAATTTGGACACAAAATCCGTCAATGGTTATTTTGGGTATTATAATTTAAATTTTTGTTATTAAGGGTTTTCACCCGTTTTATTTGAGGTTATTTATAACGGATATATGAATATAAATTGTGAGTTTGAAGTATGGATAGAGATGGTGACATCTGAATTTAAATTTATAATCCCTCCGTCTCACCCATTTGTTTACATTTGGTTTGGGCACGGAGGTTAAGAAAATTGTATAACATAGTATGAAAAAGAAATAAAAGTGGATGCAAGAGAAGTAAAAATGAGTAAAGTGGTGGGGTCAATTGATATTTAATTGATAAATTTGAAAAGGTGGAGGTAAGTAATGGGTGAAAGTAAATTTTATAATATAAAAATTTCCTATTTTTGGAAAGTTTTGAAATATAAAGAATTGGGTGGGACATCCAAAAAAGGAAAGTATAAAGAATTAGATGGGACAGAAGGAGTATAAAATGTCTCATATTCACATGGACAGAATATTATAACAATAATTTGTGAGGAACCAGACCTCTCCTTGAGTTAAATGTTGAGTATTGAACAACGAAAACAAACACAAAGCGAATAAACAAGAACAAGAAAATAAACGACAATCACACAAGACAAGATTTAACGTGGTTCGGAAATTCCTACTCCACAAGCCGCACTAGTTTTGTATTGATATTGTATTGTGTTGAGATTTCACAATTACATGAGACTATTTATAGGAGAGAAACGGAGTCTAATTCTAATCATAGTACTAATCTGAAAAAGAAGACTAAATCATATTCTAGTCTAAATCTGAATATTAGACTAACTCATATCCTAGTACAAATCTGAAAAGATAGACTCCACAAAACCCAACAATCTCTCACTTGGAGTTTGACCACATCTTCATTTCACTCTTGTAAATCTAGTAAAACTCAATACTTCAATCAATAGCTCTAGTTAGTGCATCGCCTTCTAATCAATCAATTCTGAAGGCCAGTTGAAACTACGCAAAACTTCAACTTTTCATTGGTAACCACTTTAGGATGTGTTTGGGATTGTTGTTGCAGACAGTAGAAGCAACTTATTTATGAAAAACAAGTAAAAAACTGTTTGGTAAATTTTAAAAGCAGCTTTCTAAAAAAGTGTTTTTGGACTAAAAGCTGTTTTTAGATAAAACAAGTCCCCCATGCTTTTGAAAAAAAACTACTTTTCAACTTTTGCAGGAAATAACTACATTTTTCACTATCAAACCATCGCAAAAACATTATCTTTTTATATTATATCTCAAAATATAAACAAATCAAAAAAATTACCAAACAGTAATCTGATTATTCTTACAGCACTTTTTCTGCCAACACTTTTTTTAACAGCACAGTAGTTTTAAACATCAATCCCAAACGGAGCCTTAGTCAATTATCTGCAGGATTCTTTGAACCAAGGATTTTCTTCAAGGACAAGGTACCATTGCTAATCAACTCTTTTCTAAAGTGATATTTAAGCTGTATATGCTTTGTCCTGGCATGAAACACATAATTCTTCGCAACATGAATGGCACTTTGAATGTCGCTATATAAAGCACTATCCGCCTGCTTCTTGCCAACTCCTCAAGAAAATTCTTCAACCAAATCATCTATTTGCCAGCTTCAGAGATAGCCATATATTCTACTTCTATGGTTGAAAGAGCAACACTCTTTTGAAGTCTAGACATCCAACTAATTGTTGTGGCACCCAAAGTTAAAATATATCTCGTATTACTCTTTCTTGTATCCAAACATCCACCCAAATCTGCATCAGAGAACCCTTCCAAGATAACATCTTTCTTACTGAAACATAATACAAGCTCGGATGTACCCTTCAAGTAGCGTAACAACCACTTGACTGCTTCTCAATGCTCCCTTCCCGGATTAGACATGAACCTGTTAACAACTCCCATTACATGAGCAATGTATGATCTTTTACATACCATAGCATACATCAAACTGCCAACTGCAGATGCATACGGAACTTTAGCCATATATTTCTTGTCTTCATCTTTTTTAGGTGATTGTTTCTTCATGAGATTGAAGTGAGTAGTCAACGGTGTACTTCTGGTCTTTGCATCTTGGACACTGAACTTCTCCAACAATTTCTCAATATACTTCTCTTGAGATAATTTCAAAGTACTTTCAGATATATCTCTCACGATGCTCATACCAAGTATTTGTTTTGCTGCACCCATATCCTTCATCTCAAATTTCTCAGACATCTGTCTCTTTAGCATCTCTTTAGCATGTTGATTTCTCTCATGTTTAATCCTGCTATCAACATATCATCAGCATACAGCAACAATATGATGTAAGACGAATCAAACTGTTTAAAGTAACAACAATGATCCATGGCACTCCTCGTATACCCATTCTTTATCATAAAACTGTCAAACTTCAAGTATCATCGTCGTGGAGCTTGCTTCAAACCATACAAGTTTTTGAACTCGTGTAAGCTTTCAAATCATATAAGCTTCTCCTATAAATACTCTCATGTAATAAAGAATATATTTTAATTTATAAATCCAAACAAAGAGAGCAAAGAGGTTTTTTATTTAAGTTCCATGCCTACACTAGTAAGTTCTCATCTTGCTTACACCTCTGTCCTCTGTATAGACTTCGTATAATTTTATATAATATAAAATTCTAAGCAAATAAAAAAATTGAAATCTTAGGCTTCTCGCCAACCTTCACCTATGAAACCCCATTCACGATAAATGTTTAGGTTCAAAGCCCTCACCTATTTTTCGATGATCAAGTCAACATTATTTCCAGCTACAATAGACTGTCGGTTGAATATGGTGTACTTGGTACCTATCTGGCTATCTCCTCTTTTCCTCAATAAAAGAGGCCTAATGTAACTTTTGGCAACTATTGATTGACCCCTTTGCATTATCAACAAGTTGAAAATAGGCCATATGGTTTCTATTCTGTCAAATCATAAACAACTTTCTAACTTGTAGGGTATATAAGTATGTTTTTATCCATGTATATCAACAAATAAGTCGATTTTGTCGGTTGAGTTCGTCGTTTCTTTATCAACCCCTAAACAGCAGCTTTGTATCAGCAGTTTCTCTGTTAGTGATCCTACTCATCCTCCACTTTTGATGGTTCAATTTCCAAACGTGGATGGTGACTCGTTCTATCTGGATAGAATGTTTATGCAACTTACTACTGTAATGAGTAATAAAACATGATCCAAAATCCAACGGGAAAAAAATACTCCCTCGTTATACATGTTATTTTTGAAAAAATTATTCATATTAAGGATTTCTAACATAAAAGTTATTTTCCATTTGTATCCATATTAATTACATTGGTTGAGATAGTTTCAATGCATAATTTGAATTATAGTTTCATTTCATTAATTATTGTACATGTACAAGTACCAATACTCTAGTTAAGAATTATTTTAAAAATTTATCTATAAAATTACATTGGAAGTAGGATAGTAGACATGTATTATGGGACAATTTTTTTTATGAAAATTGACTACTAATTTTGGACGGGGAAGTACTCCCTCTTATCCTTTTTACAGGTCGTTGGAATTTTTTGCACACAACTCAAGATGCTTTGACTTAAATATATTATTTTTTTAATGTTTTTTTCTAAATTAAAATATTAAATATATTTTTTTATTCAAAAAAGAAAATTTCAAAAATAACAATTTTAAATATGTAGTCAAAAGACTTTGAAGTGTGTGCAAAAAGTAAAACAACCTAAAATAAGGACTAGAGGGAATATGAATTTGAGTTTGGGGATGAATAAGAATTCATCCGAAAAATTAATATCCGAACTTTGACCCGAAATTTAATAATACACTACATTTTATATAATATATATTTATACTACACAACTATATATATTTGTGATAACATATGATTTAAAAATAATTCACATATCATTATAAAAAAATTGCTACAGTATTATATACCCTGCCCATGTCCTTTTAGTTGTTCATTTGACTTATTACACTTATTTTAACGTGTATAAAAAACATGGTTCGAAAAATAATTTGTCAAACCATGTCTTTTATACACGTAAAAAGTTAAAGGAAAAGATTAAAAGGTGACAGAGGAAGTATTATATATACATTATTTATATAATTAAAACACTTAACTTCTTTTTTTTTGAAAATAAAATACTTAACTTTTAATCATTTTTGGGTCAAAACGGGCTGCTCAAATGTATAACAGGTCAAGCTTGAAACTTTCATCCCATTTCGGATTCAGGTCGACCCAAAAACGAAAACCAGATTAGGTACAGCAAATCCGAATCTGACCCATTATCCAAAATTGTCACCCCTACTTACTAAGCAAATCAAATTAAGGTTCGAAGTAGCACTTGCAAATACAAAGTTAATTGAATTTATTCCAAAGAAATTTGAAATCTTTACACATTCTTAGTTGAGCTTCTTTTTTTTCTTGGAACTTTTGGATGCTTTCCTACTTTCAACTTTTGCCTGAATTGCTTGAAATTCTTCTTCACTGGGCTCTGCAATAGGGGTACCGCCATATTTGCTAATCAAAGATGAAAACATAGAATCTAGTCGGCCTTTCCTTTCACTCTCTCGTTGACTGATGACGGCATATAGATTGTCAGACTCTTTCTTTGATCTATAATCCAATGAATGCATGGTTAGTCTGTGTTCTGTAATAATGTAATATAATGTAATATTTCACTATCGAGAAATCAATTTTATTTTAAGTATAACATATTGACTTACTTTCCCTTGCGTTTCGGAGGTGTTGTAGGTGGTTTAGTCGCAGACACTTGAGTAGCCCATTTCTGATATGCTTTAGTTGACTTTATTTCTCCTAAAAAGCATAAAGTAACAACACGGATTAATATGATCGCACACTTTGCTACTACTGATACATGTCATTACAAGCCACCAGTAAAATGCAAAACAGCAAATATGTCTCTTCACCTGCAGCTATGGTTTCATCCAGAATATCCTTGAATCTATGTGAATCCAGCTTAGAATCTGAACATATCATAGAGCAGAAGAGCCTGAAAGCAGTGAATTATGTTAGGACTAATAAACTTAAATTTATAGAATGCATATGACTAAAAAGTATGATTATACCTCTTCATGTTACCCTTATATTTCTTGTACAGGTCGATTAAATCTTTCTTCTCGGAGTCTGACCCCCTATAGTTTGCTTCAAACTCGTCAATATCCTCTTCAGTGACCTGCAATTTAAATGAACATGTCTTTTCTCAGTGACCACGCCAGGACTGTTTTTGTCTCAGAGCATAGCATATTTATAATAGAAACAAATATGTTCATAATGCTTAAATAATATTATACAGTGCAAATTTTAGAATTAAAGTGTATTAGTTAATATATTTTAAAATTGGATTAATCTTAATAGAAGTACAATATTTTATTTTGAGATTATTAGGAATTTTGATCAGGCCACTAATATTGCAATCCATCTATATTTAAAATGAGATGCAACACTTAACAATAAAATTTACAAATAAATAAGATATAATGGGGAAATTATATGTAAACAAATCAAAGTTAAGATTAACTTAGAAAACAAACCTCATGCAAGAAAGAAGTTCAAGTAATTTTATTAAAATTAACTTAATTTGTTATTGTGCATCAGGTTCAAGAAGAAAGGAAATGGATATATGTTCCATGTTCTAGAGATGCATTAAACTTCACATTTACATTTATTGAAAAAAAGGTAAAAGATTCGATTAGTAAAGGTTGGATCAGTGGGTTCATGTGTACTTTGCCTTCGTCCCTTAGTCGCTTATACAAGAAACTCTCACAAAAAGATTAGCTAAGAAAATATATATGCAAACCTTTTTGTACATAGTTCGGAAAAACTCTTTCAAATCTCGAACAGCATCTCCTGCAAGTTCCTTCAAATAGAAACAACAAAATGATTAATGCTGTGCAAGCTACACGAGAGAGCTTTAGGGAGATGCAAATTTTGTCTGCAGTTTACAAAAAGTAACAAAACCACTAAATGGTAATCAAGACTAAGAGTCTATCACATTAATATTTTGTAAGAAGGTTCTTTAGGTTAACTTATTCTTAACAAATGGGAAATTGACTATAAAGAAAAAGAAAATCCTCTGAGGTATGCTTTGGTATGATAAACAACTCATTAATTGGTGTATTCCGTATTGCAGATAAGCTAATGTGTGCCAAAAATCTGAAAGAAATAAAATTGTCCACAAAATGTTGTCACAGTAGATCTATATAAACTCACAGCATCGTCAATGCAGCCAGTCTGATCATAGAGTGACCGTTTTTCTTCATCACCAAGAATTGATATCACCTTTTGCAGATGCTGAAATTTTTCCTTGGCCTCCTGCAGATACAAATTTGATGAATAGACAAATAAGTGTAAGGACAAAATACTGCTGTAGAGAAATTCAGTTCCAATTCCATAACGGGATAGTTTTTACCTCGTCACCCGGGTTTTTATCAGGATGTAGTCGCAATGCCAACTTATGATATGCTCTCTTTATCTCCTGCTGAGTTGCTGTCCTTTCAACTCCAAGAACCTGCAAGGTATAAAACTTATTCAGCATATGTTTCCACTTTGATGAGCATGAAAATTTCCAAACCAAAATTCGTTTGGTTCATGACATGTAGGTATGGGTTTTGTCCATTCCAAACTCATACATGGTGTTTGGTTTAAGATTTTAAATAGTATAATTAAAATGTATTATTTTCATCTTTATTCATAAAATTACATGTTAATTCTTATAAAAAATTTATAATGATGTTGTTTAATGTTTGAGAAATAATAATGATTTATTTTTTTATAATAATTTTGTATTCATTAAAAAATATATTAAATTAACAAATTCATTCCACCTGAGGACAGGTCCAGGGAAAGGGTTAGAAATGGGTGAAACAAGGGGATACAGGCCTATCTCCGCAGAGAATCAGCAAGAAACACATGAAATCCCACAGATTTAATTCATAATATTCAACTCTAATCAATAATAAAGATTACCTAGTTTTATAGCTGATTGTATTTGGGATGGGGGGAATATCTACCCAGAATTATCTCTTGTAATTTCGAATGATTTGAAGTTTTAATGCAATATTTTCTTTATGGCAAAATAATAATAATAATAATAATAATAAAGATTACAATTGTTTATATCAATATCCTAAAACTTGGTGAACAAGTTCCTAAAAAATAGCAAACTAATCCTAATTGATATCTATATCTTTAATTAAGGGAAACAGATCTTTTTATTATTATACTACTATAATCTAAAATATTCCTACTATATATAATATAACTTTATAACAAAATATAATTATGTCTATTCCTAACTAATAATATAAAATAAATACAAACTAATATCATTATTCTTTGTTCTGCATCACCACCACTTAACCAATGATATCAGGAATGATACTTCATACTCATACCACCTTAACCCTATTCTTGATTCCAACCCGTTACCATTCTGTGAATCAAACGACCCCTAAATTCTCTACAATCTGAGCCAGTATAAGATTGGCAGCAAAAAGTCAACAATTATTTTTCAGAAAATTGTTGGGCTGTGCAAAACTATTTTAACTCCACATTAGTAGTTTAGTGCGATATTATGGACTTTGGTCCATGATCAAACCCACACAGATTTGTTCTTGGCTACTCCCAAGGCCTCGTACTCTAAGAAGCACGGACTCGGATACGGCGACACGGGACACGTGTACGGGGACACGGGGACTCGCCAATTCTCAAAGAGTCCTGGATACGCGACTCGGCAAATAAAAATATAATTAAAAAAATATTTATATATAGAATTTGTATGCATCAAACACTTAATAGTTTCATTTCACTTAAACTATAATACACACACAAGAAACCTAGCAAGATGTATGTATATATATACACACAGAGGAACACATATGGTAATATATATATATATACACACACACACACACTATATGGATGTATGTATATATAGGAGAAGAAGATAATAGATAATATATATGTAAATGGATGTAAGTATATATATGTTGAGGAGGAGAACGAGGGTATATAGTTTATCTTTTCAAATTAGGTTAAATATGTGGGGTTGGGCCTTTTTTTGTATGGGGGCGAGTCGGGACGAGTTGGGGGCGAGTCGGGGCCGAGTCGGGAAGAGTCGGGGCCGAGTCGACAGACGTTTTTGCATTGACTCGCCACTTGGCGAGTCAGACACGTACTCAGCCGAGTCGGTGCCGAGTCGCCGAGTCGGCCGAGTCCGACTCGTATACGGCAGGGTTTTAGAAGAGTCCGTGCTTCCCAGCTCGTACTAAAAGTTATTTGACTACTTATATTCAAGATAATTCTTTTTTATCTCCTCGAAGTGTGACTTGAGTTCAACAGCCCTCAACAAAAATATGATTATTCAAGGTACTTTTCTGTTTGAAAGCTAAAATACCAGGGTAGTTAATTTTTTGTTGAGAGAGGCGAAAAGATATTTATAATATGGGGTTAAGGGGCGAAAACACCCCTGCTTTGTTTTATATGTAGGAGCAAATAAGCCCCCGTATTTCAGTATGGTTCAAATAAACCCTTTATTTATAAAATGTAGGTTCAAATTAGCCCTTATGGTTAAATTTGATTAACTATGGTTGAATATATTTTTGAAATTTGAAAAAATATGATATTTTATTATAAAAATTATTTTAAAATATTATAAAATCAAAATAAATTATATTATATCATCAGTATGGGGGTAAATATAACTCTATAATTTGAGTACAGCAGCAAATAAGTTTTCATGGTTTTATATGCTCACATAAATTTTTAATTTGTAAGGTGATAGTTAAAAATAGAAAATATTGTTAAATCGTGTTAAACATGATCAAGATATAAGTTTAAATTATAAAAAAAATTAATAACACTAAATATTTATAATAAAATATTTTTAAAATATCAAGATATTGTTTAAAAAATTATAATAAGTAAAAAAAGAAATATTTGTGTATACAATAATGTTACAATTCTATATTGATTTCTCTGATTAATTTTATTCCAAATTAATTAATAAAAAATAATGTTAACACATATTTGAATTTCAAAATAATTATATAATAAAATCGAATTAATTTAATTATATTTTAAAATCAAATAAATAATTAAATATCATTTCGCAAAATTTCAATTCAATATTTAACCCTAGTTATTGAATTATTTTTATCCTCAAATTCATTATATAATATAACCTTTATGGTCTTATAATATTTTAAAATAAAATTTATAAATAAATATCATTTTTTTCAAATTTTAAACATATATTTAAACATAGTTAATCAAATCTAACCATAAGGGCTATTTTGAACCTATATTTTAAAAATGAAAGGCTTATTTGGACTATATAAAATACGAGGGTGTTTTCGCTCTTAAGCCTCTAATATGACTTCTTAAACCTAAAATTAATTAGAATTCGCCAAATCATCTTATTTGTAAGAATTAAATATGACTCATATAATTTCCATTCCTTACTCCATTCAATTCATCTCAATTATAAGTTAAAGCCAATCCCAAAAATACGAGAAAAATGTTCAATTCTACCTAATCAGAGAAAACCGGAGAAAAAAGTAACTGCAAACACTAAATTTAGGACAGAACATATATATACCTCGTACAAGCTCTTATTGTTTGATGAATTGTCATGATCTTGGTAATGATGGTCTTGTTCATCTTCAGTGTTGTCTTCTGAAACCCTGCTCTTCTTTCTCTTACCCATCTCCTTCTCTCTCTCTCTCTCTCTCTCACACCAATTAGGTATTTATTTTATATGTAAATCGAGACATGTATGTACATGTACATACATGCAGGATTATAATTTCCCGCGTTAATTTCCAAAAGTTCTCGCTGGGTGATAATTTCGGCTTCCTTGTGAGGGGTTTCAATTTTGATCATTTCAATTTGGGTTTCTCCGCTTTGCTATTTGTTTGGACTCTTTTTCTAAGGCCTTCCAAAGACCTTTTCTTCACAATGCTGCAAGGCCCAATTTTGTGATATTGTTTTTTAGGAAATACTGTAGTACTAAGCATTCTATTTCAATTTTTTATATATTATTATTACTCGCTTATAACCCGTGCGAAACACGAGATAACTAATATTTAAGTAAATTGATCTTTTATTTATACTATATTGATACTGCATTTTTTCCGTAAATATATTGATATTTATAATATTAAGAATTTATGGTAATATAATATGTTCTATTATTTTATATAAGTTTATTTTATTTAATATAAATATGTTATAATTTAGATTCGTGTTATAATAAATATATAATTGGGTCTAAAAGATAAAATTTTAGATAATATATATATGTATATAATTATGGCTCGTATTATAATAAATAAAATTATATGTAATACATGTATATTTTTTAGGTCTGTGTCCAGTACCGACCAACCAAAACTTTTAATATTTGAGCAATAATAATATAGTATAGATTAGACCTGGCAAAATAGTTCTCATCTGAAAAATCAAATTGAAATACATAAAATTAGGCGTTTTCTATTTGAATGTAATAAATTAAAATTTAATCAAATTCAAAATAATTTGATTCGAACTGATATCAATTTAATGTAGTCAAATTGATAATGATCTGAAACTCATTTTATTTGATTAGAAAATTATCTGAAATCGAATATTTAACCAAAACAATATATACGATAATGACCCCTAAACCAACTAAATTTGAATAAAAAATTCAATTCATAATTAATAAATAAAAAAATAATATATATATATATATATGCATGTAAAATTTATTTTATTTTATTTTATAATTTCATTTGCCCTTAATTTTTTTTAATAAAATTATTATATCATGCGTTTAGAAAAAAATATTATTTTATCATAATAGCACAAGTCTATACTAGAAAAATATATTATTTAAATCGATATTATTACTTTATCAGATACTATTTACTTGATTTTAATTGTAATTTGAAAAAATTATATAATATGCTTTATTTCAATTCCAAAATAATTTAAATTAATCTGACATTATTTCGAACCGAATTTTTCAAATTCAAACAAAATTTGATTCGATATAAGAAAAGATCTGAATCAAATTTAATTCGACATTCATCCGATTTTAATCCGAATTTAACCCAAAGTGAAATCAACTCGATCTGAAACCGATTGAAATTATATAAAATCGAAATCGCATCTAAATTGAATATGATCCGAACTGTATGTAAATGTATTATAACCTAACATTAATCCAATCAGAAATTGATCTATTCAAAAACGGAACTATTTGTCTGAATTATCAAATCTAATTACTACTAAATTATTATGAGTTA
The DNA here is from genome assembly GCA_028671895.1 of Oenanthe sinensis. NCBI lineage: Eukaryota > Viridiplantae > Streptophyta > Magnoliopsida > Apiales > Apiaceae > Oenanthe > Oenanthe sinensis. The sequence continues at coordinate 21,383,561 of CM053803.1, read as the reverse complement.
ATGACCAAACAAAAAACCTCAAAATTCAATGGATTGGCCGCCTTTAATAACACAACTTTACGTGATTGTGCCCAGAACAACCACAGACAAGAAAAGTGTTCAAAATAAAAATAATTAGAGATATACGCATTTTGTGAATGCGTACCCTAGATGCGCATACTATATGTGTGTGTGCGTGTATGATGTACTTCATCAAATAAATGTCCCGGAAAAAGTTCATTCAAGCGGCAAGATGAATAAGGTCAAAAAAAATAAGGAGTTGCAGAAGTGAAGAAATTGACTAAGACATATATAGTGAAATCCAAAATAAGCTATGTAGTGAAATCCATAAATGATGATGTCGTGAAGAGTTCATATCAAGAAGTTCGCAAATAATGATATCGAGATGCGTTCAGTGTCGTGAAGTCTTATGTCGACAAATCATGAGTATTGAAGATGGTGTCGAGAAGTCTGGGTTATGATCTATACCGAGAAGTCATTCTGTCGAGAAGTCTAGCACATGACAGTTTGAAAAGTCACCATACCGAGAAATTTAAAAGCACATCATATCGAGAAGTTAAAGACATGTGTTATCGAGAAGTCATGAATGAACACAATGTCGAGAAATCTACATAAAATTATATCGAATGACTGTATAACAAAGTCTATGTTGAGAAGTCACAAATTATGTAGTGAAGTAGAGTTATCGACATGAAGATCCATTTATAGAGAAGTCTTAATAGTGAAGAAAATAGAGATGTCGACAAGTGCAGAGTTTGAATTGATAAAGAGCTCATGACACATGGGCTGAACAAAATTCAAGGAATTTGCAGAAGTAACAGACAAATATTGAAGCACTGTCAATTTCAAAGTGTGGTCAAACTTTGAATGAGACAAATGTCAAATTTACAATGGAAGTTTAAAGAGAAAAATAAAGAAGGAAGAACAAACAATATGCTAACATGGGCATAATGCTAGTATATATCCAATTACTCAAATAACCCACCCTATCAAATTACCAACCATATTCCTAGATTAAGCATGGATTAAGTTAGTTATAATTATGAGAAAGGTTATTTTGGTCTTTTACACAATTATTTTTCAATTTTATTATATTTCTTTTTTCCTCCACTAATTCTCTCTTCTTTATTCTCCCTTCACTGATTCTCTCTTTTTCCCATTTATTATTCACTCTCTTTTTTACCAATAATTTTATTTACTACTTTTATCATCTTATACTAATTCCTAATATTTCACATCTCCTATTTTTTTTTAAAATTATTTGTAAAAATATTTATCAATTTATGTTGTATTTTCATAGTTAATAAATATTTATTAGTATTTTTAAGATCTATGTAATATAACTACATACTAAAATTGTATGTTGATTACAAAATTTGTTTAAATAATTAGATTAAAAGACAAAATTAATATAGATTTTCGGGGGACGGCGGAACATACCACCACCTATTATTGGATCAGAATTTCAAACTTGAATACCCTTGTTCCTCTATTATATCATTCATTCATATGTTAATTACAATCTAAATTTATTATTAAATAAATAAACAAATATGATAAATATTTTTTTATTAAATTAAATGTGTTTACTTTTATATACAATATAGTTACATTACATTTAAATTGAAATATACTTATATTTTATTAATTATTAAATTTAAAATTAAAATTTATATTAGTGAATATGAAACACTCACATATATATTCTCATTTTTTTTTATAAATATAAGAATCCAAGAAATTATGAATATTTGATGTTAATATTATAGTTATGAGTAAATATGTATTATTTTCATGATAGTTTAAATTTCATTTTTTGTTAACATGAGTTTTCACTTATAGAATTAACCATACATGTTATTTTTATTATTAATAGTACATATATATTTATATATGTGTGTGTGTGTGTTTTAATTCACATATAAAAATTATAAAAATAATAATCTAATAATAATATTTTAAATCAAGTGTAGTTTAAAATTTTGCTAGTTATTTAGTCGATATTTTGACCACTCCACGAGCATTTTTATTTTAAAAATCTATTTAACATATCTAATTATTTAAAAAAATTATTTTAATTAAACTTATATAATTATTTTAGTTAAAACATATCTCGAGCCTATTTATTTTTAAATAGTGTTTTTTAAATTAAATTAAAATAATCAATATGATTCCAATAATTTCTTTAAATTTAACATTAGTTTTTGTATCATTTTTAGATTTAGAATTGAGGGTGCATTTGATATTGTTATTGCTAACAGCCACAATAGTTTTCTTTGGAAAAACGGGTAAAACATTGTTTGATAATATCTAAAAGTAGTTTTTTAGAAAATTATTTTTGGTCTAAAGCTGTTTTTAAAGAAATTAGATTCCCATACTTTTGAAGAAAAAAAAATTCCAGTTTTTATGAGAAGTAATTACAAGTTATAATATCAAACGTCTTTAAAAAAAATTATTTTTTAAATTATATCTCAAAATATGAATAAATCAAAAAATATTATCAAACAATTTTTTTAACAACACACTTCTCACAACAATTTTATACGGAGATTTCAAGCGCACATCTGAGATAATATTTATTATCTTATTATTCATAAATTAAAGTTAAAAATTAGTTCTTTAAAAATATTGTTAAAATAAATAAATATTAAATATTAAAATGAATAATAAGATAATAAATATTATCGATAACTATGCATGGTCCGTTATATATTCAATGTATATTTAAATTTATTGATAGCTAGGTCAAATTAAAATAACATAATAACATTAGTATAAAATACATAAAAATAGTTGTAAATATACTTTTTAATTACTAAAGTACAATTACCTATCCTATAATTTTTGTACCTTCAATGTAGATAATTTTATATCAATTATTTCATGTTATCCCAATGCTTATTTCTTATAAATAAATGTATAACATGATTATAAAAATATAAAATATAGATTTTTTATAATAAAAAAATCTCAAAACCTTTTGAAAATCAATAAAATTTGAAACTTATAAGATTTATGTTATATTTAATAATTCAAAATAAACTTAAAAATAACTATATTTTATATTATAAATTTTAATTCAATATTAAATAAAGAAATAGGTCCTTGACAAGCGATTATTCATAACCATCTATTGGTTATATTTTTTCATAAGAACAAAATCCTAAAACTTATTCTTAAAAATTCATGAATTTTTTTTGTGTTAAACCTATACACAAAAAAATTATAATAAATTGATTGTTATAATAATTGTTTTTCAAGGACCCGAAGTCCCGAACCCATTAAATAAACATATAATATACCTCACTTGTATCATCTATTTTTCTTTTTGAAAAAGACTCAAACCTTTCCTGTGATGCTTCGGATAAGCATGTAAAATACACAAACTGTCAATCTATGTCATATATTTGTATCAATTGAAAAACAATCAGTTATACATCGTCATACCGTCGGAAAAAACAAAAACACTATCGGCAAACCGACTTAAACCAAGCTATATCATAAAGTTTCATATTACAGTATTATATAAATACTTTTAATATAAAAAAATAAAATAAGTCATGTAATGTTAATAACACTATGATAATGTATAAAAGAATGTGAATGGTTTTTTAGTGAATAATTACATTTATATAATTTGGATTTATTACATTTATGTTTTCGGTTTTTCTAATGTGTGCACATGAACACACATTAGAAGCTTAGTTGTCAAAATTTTATTGATTATCAATCATTAATAATGATGGATCCTACATGCATAAAACACCATCAATCAAAATAAGTCAAACTCATAAAATTTAGTGTTTAGTGTGTGCCCAGAAAAAACCGTTTTCGGTTTTTTAAAATGTTAATAATCTTTCCTTTTAAATTAATGCAATTACAAGAGTTCTGAACAAAAAATTTAAAAATTTATTTTTTTATTTGGGAAAATCAAAGAAAAATATTTATAATTTTTATCCATTCCTTCTTTTTTCTTAATTATAATTTAAATTAAAACTCTAACCCACGACAACAAATGTTTGATTGTAAGGGACTCACGTCCGATTTGGCTAAATTTATTTTCCAGAATAAAAATAGAAAATAATTTTGTAAAAATATAATTTTTTTATAAGATATAAAAGGTATTATTGAAATTAAAATTAAAATTATTAAAAATTATATTATTTAATATTTTTAAAAAGCACACTAATAAGACGTTGGAGTTACTCTTAGTATTGCAATAGTAAACTATAATATATACTATCTTATAACCCGTGTGATGCACAGGCTATCTATTATATTTAATTCACATTTTTTTAATCTTATTTATATGATTATTATCGATTTATATTTTATTTATAATTGAACATTAATTTATTTGATATTTGTTGTAAAAATTTTAAATTGAGCTAAAAAGTTTACTTAAAATTGGCCTAAAAAGTTTGCTTATAATTTATATATTTTGAGTTTATGTATTTTAATTTTTTTGTTTCATTTTATAACAAATAATAATTTATAAATTTATAATTTAAATAGTTTTTAAAGAGGTTGAGTGGGAATAAAACTCATGTAGTTTTTTTAGATATATAATATTATACTAAATTATAAATAATATTTAAAGAGATTGTGTAAATGAAATTGATTTAGTTGTGTTAGATATATAATACTAATATACTATACTGTATTTAGATTATTTTTAGAAGATATTTGATTTTTTAGAAGACGTTGAACCATATATATATATATATATATATATATATATATATATATATATATATATATATATATGCAATTTGATCAACAGCCCCAGTTGAATAACCTTTAATATTTAGCCCACACATTTTTTACCGTTCATTTATTCGGTCTAATGGCTGAGATTATTCTTTTTAAAAAATCATACCCTATATAATATAGCGTATACGCTACATAATATATAGCGTATATGCTACATAATATAGTGCATGTCTAATATTTTTTTAATCCAAAAATACCTTTTTAAAATTTACGCTATATTATATCTTCTAGTTGATAACATTCCTTATTTCAGTTCGTTTCAAGTTGAGTTAGTATGTTATATTTTGAATGGTTTGATCCACAAAAGCACAAACTCAACCCCATGGTCTAGTCATGGGTTACTCATCACCACGAGCAACAAGTCATTGTCGTTGTTATTCAAACCAACCACCACAAGTTTTTGTTGTTTCAATAATCCCCCCATATTCATCTCTCAGTAATATTGGTTTTGATTTCAAAAGTTATTCAAAACCACCACAAAGAAATGTTGTTTTTGATTTCATTTTGATGTTCCTGATATGGTTTAAAATGTGGATTTCGACGCAAAATATTGGTTTTGATTTGATTTTAGAGAGAGCAAAAAAACACTCAAATTAAAATAAAACTCCATTGTACTTACGCTATATAATATAACGTAAGTAATGTATTAAAAAATTATAATTTACACTATATTATATTGGGTATACACTGTTTAATATAACGTATATTTTTTTTGTATTTCTAATCTCAACCCAATAGTAACAGATGAGTTGGTCTGGTCTGTTAATGCACTGTATATAAATATGACCTTAGAACCGGCCTCTATATATATAATTCATAAAAATGTATTACCTATATATTATTGCATTTTAATACTTTCTTTAACATTGTAATATAATAATTAAATTGAAATTGAAATTGATCATTTTCATCATCTAAAATAGGATATATATCACAAAAAGAAAATATCACCGAATGACGCAAAAATTTAATAACCATGATACATATCTCCAAGTGTGCATATATACACACACAAACACCCCCCTGTCGACACCTATTACTTCAACGGGCCAGGGAACTACCACCACCGCTTCTCGATCTTTTCCGATTATCACAACCATTCTACTTGAGGTAGTCATAATTCATCACATATTATTCTTGTTTTTATCTACTTTCTATATTTTGATTCTTTTTTATTGATTTATATTTGTATGTTTCATTTAAATTCTTTGTGCATATATGTGAATCATTTATATCTCTTTTGATTCGATTTTATGAATCAAGATCGGTGATAAAGCTGTTACTTTTAAGTGGGGTGAGCTTTGTTTGTTTCGATTTGGGTTGTTTTTGTCACAATTTTACATTTTTGCTTGTGTAATTGGGCTTAAATGATTGTGATTGTGTAAAGATTGAATTTTTATTGTTTGTACCTTATGTGCTCTATATTGGGTTTTGTATATGAGGTTTCTTGTTTGTAAAAATTGGGTTTTGTGGGAAAAGAATTATGGGTTTTGTAAAAGTTGTGTTTTTTTCCGAAGGAATTTTTGAAATGATGGGAAGGATTTGAAGAAGTTTTTAAAAGTCTGTTTTTTACGCGGGATTGGTGTTTGTAAAATTTATTTGTATGAGTTGTGTATATGATTGGTGATTCGAGTCATGCTATCTGAGAGACTTGTTGGTTTTGTTTTATAGTTGGATATTGAATCGGATTGTGGCTTTGTTTTTGTGTCTTATTTTTGCACTAACACGTGGATGTCAACAATAGCGGAGTTGTTATGTTATGACTCTATGTTTCGAGTATGCTATCGGATAGCAGCTATCCGCCGCTTTGTACAACTTTTAAGATATTGGAAATCTTAAACTTTGTCGGGTTTTTTCCAAACAATCCCTTTTTAAAGCTGATTCTTAAATATTTTGTCATCTACGATTGCTGATGTGGATTAATTTATGGCAATTATGACATTGTTGTTTTACATTGAAATTTATGATTGTATGCAGTTTAGGAACACAAATATAAACTTAATTGTCTTTACTACTACTCAATCTTTTTTGGTGTACTACTGTGATGTTAAACAATTATGAATCTCATGGTCTGTATTTTCTGAGCTACCATTGAATCTTATATATGAGCTGCTTTTGAATATAACAATAAAAGAAGTTAATTTTCATTTTATGGAAATTATTCGTCTCTATCCGTATTTATGCAATGCTTTTGAACAGATTATCTGTGTGACTCACTAAGGTATTCAACAGGGGGTTTCCATGCCAAGAGTGGCTACGGAAGCATATCTTCCTCGTTATCTTAGCGAGTACTATCTTGAGACTGAAATTTAAAGTAATAGATCGCAGTTTGATTATATTTGTTCTTACTTTAATTATTTGAGCTGATATTGTTTCATATGTTATGCACTCGCTATGTTGATTTTTTCCTATATATTAACTACATGTTTTATGTAATGAGAAGGTTTTGGTCAGAGCATGCACTCACTATGTATGTAATGAGGACTAGTATTTGTAATGACTGCATTCTAAGTATTGGTTTGATAGTATTTTGAATACATTTGCATACATACAAGGCTCTAGGTGGCTGTGAGATTGTGCATATCATTTTCTATAGATTTTGAGATGAATTCATGCAGGGTATTTGAATAGATGGAGGCTCCCAAAGAGTCAGGCTGCCAAGCTCCAGAAGGACCCATTCTTTGTGTCAACAACTGTGGCTTCTTTGGTAGTTCAGCGACTATGAACATGTGCTCCAAGTGCCACAAAGACATGATACTGAAACAGGAGCAGGCTAAACTCGCAGCAACATCCATTGAAAATATCGTGAACGGTGGCTCTGGAAGTACTACTAAGGAGCCTGCAGTTGCTGATGCCATTAATTTGCAAGCTGGAGCAGTGGAGTCAAAGATTTCCCCGAGTTTAGCACTGTGTGATTCATCATCCTCAAACCAGAATTCCGAGGTGAAAGTTAAAGTGGGCCCAAATAGGTGCACCACTTGTCGCAAACGTGTGGGTTTAACAGGTTTCAGTTGCAGGTGTGGAAACTTGTACTGTGCCGATCATCGCTACTCTGACAAGCATGAGTGCTCATTTGATTATCGGACTGCTGCAAAGGATGCTATCACCAAAGCCAACCCCGTTGTCAAGGCTGAGAAGCTTGACAAGATCTAGGAGCCATGGTTGTCTCAAAAGTTCAGTAAAAAAGTATGATCCGTTTGTTCTATATCAATGAACCTTTGTTTTCGTATAAGTTAGCACAGTTCTCTTGCTAGGTGCTGCTAGTGAAATGATTAGTATGATGGCATGAGAGATGGGGACACCTTTGCACTAAAATGAACAAATAGCATGTAGGATTTAGTATGGTTTGCTTCAATGTTTATTTCCTGTGGATTGATGGACGTCTTTGTGGTTTTACCATAATGTGTATTGTGTTTTTAATTTATAATAGTTTAGCATTATATTGGTGGTATTATAATTTACTTATTTGTGTTTGCCTTGCGTGGGAATAGAACATGTTATACGTGTGGTTTACCGGTTAATGCTATATTAAAATTTACAGATAAAACTGAATTAATTTTACTGTTATACTGTGTCTTGTGGTCATCCCTGTTTGTTTCTTGTTTTGTCTTTCTTCACAGGATTTATAAATGTGTATTTTGCGGTTGTATGTACTCTAACTCATCAGTGTGATTTTTTCATTTTGATTTTCCATCATTAGTAATGTTGGAAACTGGAAAGTAACATTTTTACCTCCTACCGAAAGAAAAGCTTATGCGTTTTCAATCTGCCAAGTTTTACATGATTTAAGTGGCTCAAGATCCATTTTATATAAAATGGCTTGTAAGTAAAAAATTTTCCGGAAGATAAGCTTTATAGGATGTTAGTAATTCATTTTGCCAACTTGTGTTCAATGAAACTTTGCTACTCCGTTGTCCCAATTTATTTGTCATGATTTGATTATTTATTTCAAATTGTCCGAAATATGACTTACAAAAAATCATTCTTAGAAGTTTTATAGATTTGAAACTTACATAAATTTAATATTTTGGATTTGAGAAGGAATCTTTAGTTTCAATGTTGTTTTAGAGGTTAGTTAAAACATAGAACGGTTGAAGTTTGAAACTTAGGACAAAACAAATTGTAAGATGGTTGGAAATCCAGAACAATATATGATCAGAAATGCTAGGTGTACAGGATCAGAAATGCTAGGTGTATCACTTAAATCCCGTGTGTGAGATGTACGTAGTATTAATATTTTATCGACCACTTATGCATATTATGTTTAATTTAATCTAAACCAAACCAAACATACCTGGTTACTGCAAATCTATCTTAACCCTTGTTTTCTCTCTTTCAAGGGTCAAGCACCCTCTTATGAGGAAAAGTATATCACATCAATTTGTTTGAATAAGTCCTGTGACAATGATGTTAGAATGGGCAGTTTTTTATTACACCGCCGTGTCAAAACCATAATCATTCCTCTCAATGATCACCAATATCCGTCATGTTACATGACGCCGCTAATGGATTTACTCAAATTGGTTCAATTTTAAACCGTCCAACTTCAGCATTTGCCTCTTTTGTTCACATATATAATATATCAAACGTACGTGCGTTTTTTTTTTTAATTTAATCTCTTTTTCATAAATTGTTTTGGTTAAATTAAACTTCATTGACAATCTTAAAGTTTGCAGGGCTCGATAACTATACTACTACTGAGTAGAAGATGCTCACGATCCGTGACGGAGCCGGACATAAAATTGAGGGGGGTCCAAAATAAATGGAACAAATGTAGTTTAATTTTTATAATTTGAAATTATTTATATGCCATTAAATGTTGCTGCTAGAAAGATAAAGAACGTAATTTTTGACAAAAATATGCATAAGCAAGGGTTCAAAGAGAAAGAATGAGAAATCTTGAAAAAAAAATGTATATGAAAGAGTTGAAATGAGAAGAAACGAGGAATTTTGGGAGAACATAACAAAAAAATGACCAAGCAAAGGATCGAACCTCGGCCTCAGGGACCAAAACTAAGTATCTGACCATCTCTGTTACATAATGCTAATATTTGAGGCACTAATATTTGATTAGTAGTTGAAAATCCAGGGGTCCGTGGACCCTGCTGGACCCCTTGGATCCGTCTCTGAACCCAACCGGCATGGCTGCAGCAGCCACCACTGGCATGGCTGGGTGGAAAAGCTGATTCCTGCCCATACGCTTTTAGTTGCGCACAGTTTATTTTAACCAACCTTGTATATAGATTTTATATACATCATGAATCTTTGTACAGAATACCTTTATCTTTCTGTTGAGAATCGAAATGGTTAGACTTGCTTGTTTTCAAAAGATAGGTGTATGAATGCTGGTGATTAATCGCTGTAGGACTCACAAGAAATCCTGTAGATATTATACGAGCAGTTATCAATAACAATTCAGAGTAAGAGTATAAATTGTATACTCTAGTTTAGTGTTTAAGATAACCAAATACTTGGGGTTGACCATACCAAATAGAAAAGATCTCAAGTTCGGTTATTAAGATATGCAAATAATGATAATCATATTAAAAAAAATAATGATATCATATGATTTAAGAAGGCTGAATTAAATTGTATTAAAAAAACCAATTGTCCACACAAAGACATGGAGATATGCATGCAGATTGCAGACATATTACACATTTTTGTACCCAATTCTATCAACATAAAATTACCACGCTTTCCATCAATTTAAAGTTCTTAATCTGGTTATTTTATATGCCGGACTTGCCAGTTTTGGTACTACAACAGAGCGGGTGTAATGTGTTTCATATGCTTCCTCTTGGACGTTTAGCTCCAAGGGAAAAGGATACTTGCTGAGAAGTATTCGGAGGCACCTGTGTCTTTGGTTCCTGGGTTGGTTTGGGGTTCGGGTCAGTCATCTCTTCATCCTCAGTTTCTTCAACAAATTGTCCAGCTTGTTTAATTGGAATCGCGAGTTGGTAGTTTGGACTAATCAAAGTATCCTCTTCTGGTGGAAGAGGGATCCCTGGCCCTGATATGGACTTTGGCAGTGGGATCTTGTTCCTGTTCTTAGCCAACTCCAGGAGGACCTGTGAATTTGCAAGTCATCTTTTTAGAACAGCTAAAATCATAAGGGCTCATAAGAGTATAACAGAAATTTGTCTACAGGTAGAAGCCACTAGAATTTCATGCCAAAGGAGAAGAAAAGAGGAAGTATGCCTAAAAATGCCTCATTTTGTAGAGTACTTGGGCACTAGGAAGAATAGAACAAATGCATCTAAGCAATGCCTTGGAAATTTGAAACCTTTTAAAATATGGTCACAATGAAAAACAGAACAAATGCTCTACTTGTACGCAAAAATAAGAAAACAGATGCATATTCTGAGCATTTATAAATTTAATCAGTGTGATGTAGAAGACCATAAAATATCTAACAGGCTAGATCATTCTAGAAATGGAATCAAGATGGGTGTTTCCGAAGAGGTGAATCTAGGTTACCTCTCGTGGTGGAGGCTGAGAGAAGCTAAAATTGACTCTTGACTGAATGGCCAATTTTACATCATCTGAGTCAATTGCAGCCTTCCCAGCATGCTCTGCATAAACCTGTGAATCAGTCAAAACATCGACAACATAGCGATACCATAATTCCAAGAATTGGTGGACAACACGGGGTTCATAATCATCAACACCCATAGACTTGAGAAGAGTTTTGACAATCTTTGCATCTCTAGGCAAGTTCTCCTCTCCATCTGCCATGTCTGAAATGGACCTTTATCTTGACTCCTGTAGGCACAAGAAGATATTTGTAACAGTTCTTGAGGAAACTAGCCAAATCAATACTCCCCGTCTCACTGTCTGAAATACGGAACTTCATGAAATAACAAAATTTAACTCTCTAACCCATTGTTAAATCGATACAACATTCTTTTAAGAAAAACAATGTAAACCTTCTGTCCCAAAAGTCATATCATATAAATGGGTGCTAATCAATAACTATAGTCAAAAGATTGGACACATGAATCTTATTACTGGAAAAATACATAAAAATACCAAAAAGATGATATTACGTCAGACAATAGAGAGACGAGATATCCTTGTTTGCACGATTAGAGCATCCTTACAAGTGAAAGTATAAAACACCATAGTTATAAATTGAAATTCAACAATGTGTGAAAACAACAGAAACTATTGTAAGAATTAATAATTTGATAGTATCTATTTTAAAATCAGCAGTCTATCCATCTAGCAAAAGGGGGAAAGTGAGTTGAATAATTCAAGAGATTATATACAAAGTAAATGACACTAAAAGTAAAGTAAAGAAAACAAGAAGATCATGGCAGGCTTACTCACCGTTATCAAACCAACAACACCTATCGAATAAGTTCCCTCGCGATGAAAAGTAATGAATTAACCACCGTCAGTCCCAGAAGTATTGCAATTTCAATAAAAATTTGAGGGTAAGGGTCAAAAATACTATTTTTTTTTTAAAAAGAGTTGATAAAAATATTTATTTTCAAAATTGTGATTTAAAATATTGATGAAATATATATTTATTATTTGAATATTACTTGTATGTAGGTCCTTATTCTAAAGAGTGTATACGAGATTTAGAGAATCATTTGATTCTAATTTAGAACCTCATAAATAATTTTGAAATTAACCATATTTATATTTCATGTGATTGAAAATTTTGATTTTAATATAAAATACTAATCATATATAATCTTTACAAAAAAATTAATACTTCAAAACTATGCAAAAAATATGATTTTAAATTTGATTCTACTATATAATCGTTCTGAACAATTTAAGAGTAAATTTCAAGGTGGTAGCTAAAGTTTGACAATTTTAGAAAAATGTTGGTCAATATTCCATAATAGCAATTTTTGGCCACCGTTTTCCTCCGCATTTTAGAAGAGTGGAGCCCGTCAACTCCCGTTAACATAGCGCCGTTACATGTTAAAAAGTGATCAAATTGAAGGGTATTTCTGGAAAATGCACTCGACTAAAAGCAGAAAAATAAAGTAAACACACTAACATACGAGCCACCATCTCTAAACTCCTAAAAATCCTAAACTCCTCTTAAATTGTTACTAAATCAAATACCTAAACGAACTAAAGAATGAAGTGGTATATGCGACCATGAAAAGAGATGCATATATATGAATCCGCAGAGTGCCATAATTATAAAGGTAATGTGTTTGATGCCCTAAATCTTTCTTATTTATTTAATTGTATATAATGTGTGCTTATTATAGTATAATATTGATCATGTGGTCCCGAATCTAACTTTTTGTCCTCCATTTGCATGTTATTTTGTCCTAATTGAAAACCCTATTTGTTTGTTATTTGTTACAGAATACTCTGGTTTCTTTACTTTAAAGATGTACCATGAACGACACTTTGAGAATCATAACATCAAGTTTGTTGGTTACAAGGTTGATTACTTTGATTTCTGTAATGTTGATCAGATGTTTATATTTGAAGTCGTGTCAATGGTGTTTGAAGCAATAGGTTGTAAGTCAACAGAATTGGATATATATTTCAAATCATTAAATGAGGGAGTGAACCTAGTTGGTAAGTTGGAAACTGATGATGATATAATGATCATGACTAGCTTAATTTCTGAAAAACTGCCGTACGTGGAATTGCTTGTAGTTTTTTTAGAGCCCATAACTGGTGATGGTGGTATGAATCAGGGAGATATTGAGGATAATATGGTGAGTGATAGTAATGAGACAGATGGTGATGAGTTGAATGAGGGAGGTGGAGGACAAAACTTGAATGCGGGATATGTTGAGGATAATATGCATGAGGGAGAAGGTGAGGGTAATTTTGACAGCTTTTGGATGAATGAGGATGAAAGAGACGGTGATGATGAAGAATGACACCCAGATAGCTCTAATGATGGGAATCCTACCCAAAATGAAGAATTTGGTGATGTTAGCAGTGACTACAGAGGTAACTTGAATGAAAAATGGCATGAATCACATATTGAATTAAATGATGAAGTCATTGGTGGCAGTGAAGATGAAAAAATGGCTGTTAGTAGTGAGGATGAAGCTGATGATATCTTCCCTGAGTTCAATGAGGAGTTTGACATGAAGGATCCGAAATTTGAACTTGAGATGCTTTTTAGCAGTGCAAATGTGCTAAGGAGAGTAGTGAGGAGCCATGCCATTGCTCAGAGAATGCCTATTACAAGACAACCAAACATGGGAAGCAAGGTCCAATACATATATAAGACACCCTGTTCTTAGAAAATTTATGTAGCTAAATGTCAGAAGACTGACACTAACCAAATCAGGGCATTCAGAGGGAATCATACTTGCCAGTTGACTTGGTAACAAAAACAGATTTCTGCAGACTGGATAACTAGGAGGTATATGGATGAAATAAGAATGAACCCTAAATGGGAAGGTGAAACTTTCTAGAAGAAGGTGGTTAATGATTTAGGTTGTCAAGTGAACAATTTAATGTGTTACATGGCTAAGAATATTGCTTTGATGGTCATAAATGGGACTCATGAAGAGTCATATGCTCAGTTATGGGATTATGGTCGTGAAGTGAGAAGGGTAATGCCAGATAATAGTTTGTCACTAGAACTAGAGAAGATTGAACCTAGTCAGGATATGGGTAGATTTAAAAGAATTTACATATGTCTAGGACCAATAAAAGAGGGTTTTATGACAGGTTGTAAGCCAATTATTGGGTTGGATGCGTGTCATTTTAAAGGCCCATATAGAGGCCATTTATTGACAGATGTGGGTATAGATCCAGATGATGGTATGTTTCTTGTGGCTTGGTCTGTTGTGGATGCAGAGAATACTAAAAATTGGCTTTGGTTTATTGGCAAGCTAAAAGAAGTCCTCAATATGTCCAATGATGGTGCTTGGACTTATATTTCTAATAAAGAGAATGTGACATTTACTTGTACTTTCAATATTTTTTAAGCATAATTGTATAAGCATATTTGTTAAGCATAATTAATTAATCACATATTTACTAAGCATAATTAGTTAATCATATATTTGTTAAGCATATTTAGTTAATCACATATTTGTTAAGCATATTTTCTTAATCACATATTTATTAAGCATATTTTTTTAATCACATTTTATAGGGACTAATTAATGCTCTTGAAGAGTTGTGTCCAAATGCAGAACACAGATTCTATGTTATGCATTTGTACAACAACATGCACAAAGAACACAATGAGGCAGGCTTAAGAAGTCTACTTTGGAGTCCTGCAAAGTCAACAACTGACTACCACTTTAACAGGAACATGGAAGCATTGAAAAAGGTAATAGTTTCTTGTCACTTTCTTGAATTTTTTTTATATTTGTATATTAAATGAAGCTCTGCTTTAACAAAATTCTTTATTCTTTCTAGCTGAATAAAAAATGTTATGATTGGCTAAATGCCAAACCAAAGGAACATTGAAGTAGATCTGGCTTTATATCAAACTGTAAGAGTGACTTATTTGTGAACAACCACTGTGAGGTGTTCAATGCCTCAATAAAAAAAATTAGGTACATTCCCATTGTGGCAATGTTAAGAAGTATACACATAATTGTTATGTGTAGAATCCAAAGAAGGAAAACAGAGGCTCATGGTTGGACTGAAGAATTTTGTCTTAATGCATTAAAGAAACTAACCGAGTAAGTTATGTCCTATTTACCACAACAATATTGCATAATTTAACTGCAATAATATTGTGCAACATTTCACTAATCTACTATTAAAATCAGGGCCAATAAAAAATCTGTTGGATGCTATGTAATATGGTCTAGAGGTGCCAGGTTTCTTGTGCAAACATCTACAAGAGGCTATGAACTAGTAGTGGATCTCACTGCCAAAACTTGTGCCTGCAAGAAATGGCAACTCTGTGGAGTTCCTTGTTTCCATGTTGTGGCTTGCATGAACTCTAAAAGCTTTGATCTTCAATTTGGATTACATAGGTGTTATTCTTCAAGCATGTTTAAAAATATATGCACATTTGAATATGTTACATGAATGTAATTTCACTAACTATTAGGACTTATATTTTAATTTTTTTGGCAGGTTTATAATCATATTGTAGAACCAAAAAATGGAAATGAAGAGTGGATAAAAATAGGGTACACAGAACCACTTCTTCCAAATGTCAAACCATCAACTAGAAGACCTAAGTTAAAAGAAACAAGAAAAATGACATTAAAGCACCACCACCTGATGCTACCAAACTTAAAAGGCAAAGGATGACTAGTTTAAGGTGTGGCAACTGCAAAAAATGGGTACATAATAAAAGGACATGTGGAACAAGGAAGGACAAATCATGATGGAAGGACAAATGGAGGAAATGGAGTAAATCACCAATGAGCCTCACATGGAAGAAATGATGATGGCCATTTCATTCCCATAGAATTTAGTCCAGATGCTTCTCAACCACCTACTGGAAAAAATGACACTCAAAGTGATGTTTTTGGTTCTCAACCTCCACCTCCACCACACAATCAAGGAGCAAGTTCAAGTGGTGTGGCTCCTAAAGGATGACAAAAGCAGAAGAAAACTGTCACTATAAGAGCAGAAATTCTAATAACAAGGAGTACAAGGGAGAAGAGAGTTAACAAGAAATATGTGGAATGAGTTGTTATGGTTCATCCAATTATTAATTTTTAACTATTCTGCAAACTTTTAATGACTACATATTGTAAGACTTTTGATGAAGTCTTTTGTTAACAACTATTGTTATGTTTGATTTGTAAGCCTTTTTGCAAAGTATGTTCATGACTATGTGCAAGTCTTTTTGTATGTTAAGATGTGACACTGGTAAAACAATGGCAAGGCTAATGAAATTATCACTTTTTCTTTCAGTTATAGTTGTCAATTATTTAAGTACTTCATTTCAATTTTTACTGCAATATTTCATGATTGTTTGCAATATTTCATATTAAAAATGCATTTCAATAAAACCATATTTAACAAGCCTCTAACAAACATCAATATTTTTAGTACAAACTTTACCATCTACCTCAATTAAAACCCACTTCTACCCATGTCTCCGTTACTTCCATTAGTGACTACTTGTCACGTGGATCGATACAAGAATGATACCTGCCAATCATAAACAAGAAATAGGGAAAGAACGTCAGGCCCGAGGGACACCGGGGTGGTGGTGCTCGAAGGGACTCTGACGCTCAAGACAGTGGAATATCCGAACAAATATAAATTAAAGAAAAATAAAATTGAAAAGAAATAAGGTAGATTGAATTCGGCCGTCAGATGATAGGGTATGACCCATTATGAATGGAGTACTGATATTGATGGGACCGTACGACTGATGGCTTAAAAATATGTAGGCTAATAGGTATCTATATCATAGAATAGTAGAGTAATCACACACACACACACACACACACACACACACATATATATATATATATATATATATAGTCCTATTCTACTAGAAACCAATTTATACTAGAAACTAGAAACTAAGGATATATTTATAAATATTATAAAATTTAAGGTTAAATAAATAATTTAATTAATAATATGTTAATATTGATTTTCTCTCTCCGATTATTCCCCTGCAACAGTCTCAATCACTATTTTATACGGTGACAATCACTAATATACAATCACTATTTCATAGTGTTATAATCACTATTTTAGAGATTCATATAATTACATTTAATTATTTTTCATTCAAAAAAATATATCTAATAGTCAACACCTTCACCGTTGGTTTCGGACTTCTAGCCACCACTATTAATTCCAACCACCATCAAACTCCGATAATTTATTACAAACAGGGAACATTAATTAATTTATTAAAAAAATAATAATAAGTGCATACAACCACCCCAGCACCATCATCTCGCTCACCACCACCATTAATTCCAGTTGCAACTGCTCCTTTTCCGGAACTTCCGCCGCAACCACCTTCATCCTCGACTCCATCTCCCGATATAGCCTCCATCTTCCTCCCACTTTCTCCCCATCTCAGCCTTTCTACTCGCCGTTGAACATCGCCAATCGTCATCATAGCATTACCCATCTACTCCGATGACCACCATCGCTACAATAATTCATAGCACTTATGACCTCCCTTCATCTCTTTCCTAAAAAGATAAGAGATTGTTAGGGATTATGAGAATTAATGATAACAAATTATTTAGAATTTCAATATAGATTCTAGTTTTAAATATAACTGGTCAATGAATATATGACCTATAAATATCCATTGACTAGGAAACCAATTATCAGTTGAAAATGTTAATCAACTGATATATTGAGTTGTAACAATTGAGTCATGTTTCATTATCAATTGATTGTAATATGTTGATGGATGCTGTGTACTAGTCAACTGATGTTTGTTGACTTCAATTGATAGCTCTTCAATGGATGAGAAGAATGGATGATTAATTGTAAATATTCTAAGTTAGAATTTTCTCAAATGAAGTGATCAACAGATGTTGAAGTTGATAGATATAGAAACTGTTCGATGGATAAAGGTCAACCAAAGTCAAATCAATGGATCTCCATCAACGGATAAAAGCACCAAGACAATCAATGGATAAGAGATCGATGGATAACCAAGATATCCATTGATACATTAATTGATCAATGAATAACCTATCCATCGATGGATAAGCAAAGAAGGATCGATTGCTAAGGTAACAACAATGATCAATTGATCAATGTTTCCTAAATTGGTTAAGGACAAAAGGAATGAGAACTTTGTAGAAACTGAATCAATGGAAGACAGTTCTGTTAGGATTGTGAAGACTTTCAAGGCAACACAGTCTTCAAGGAAAAAATCAAGACAACGATTTTTCCAGAATAAGACAAATGTAAAGGAGACTGTGAAAAGAAACTACAATATATTTTAGTGAATACATTGTAAAATGTAATTTTAATTTGCATTTTATTTGTCGATAGAAAAATAGATGTATGATGTGAACTGCTATATATAGTCTTAGCAGTTCATTGTAACAAGTGTGAGATATAGAACAAAAACAAGAAAAACATAGAAAAGTTAGAAATCATTGTATTGTTTTTCTTTGTTCAATTTCTTATTTGTAAGCAACTTGATTCTTTAGACCAAGAGTTATTGAAAGCAAAATTCTTACTAGTGGAAAACCAATCCACTAGTAATTTTTAAATTGCTTTGTTTTGTTCTCTTAATTATCAGTTTTCAATTCATAGTTTTAATAGTTTGTTTACTATATATTTCCAAACACTAAAACTATCAAAGTACATATATAGCGAGTTGAGTTATTTTGAGAAGAAGGTAATGTAATATATCTTCAATAAGTTGGCCCCTCTCCCGTTGGCTCAACCATGTATATATATGTAGATCCTTGAAATACATTGCAACAGTCTCTACCCTTATCTCATGATAAGAGTTATCATGCAGTTGATGCAGTTCTGTGATCTTCGAATATTTGAGTTTCTGTATTTATCATTAATTTAACTGAACGTTCTAGTCAGTTAGGTTGTGGTCAATGGGCCTATTGACTTTCCATCCAAACGAGTTGGGTCATATACAGTTGACTGGATTAAGCAGTTCGATAGTTACATGGGTTGGTCAAATATTATTTGGGTGTTACACTTTGCAAGACTTTTTAATATTCTATCTCCAAACATGTAAAATACTTATTAAAGTTATGATTACATAATTTTTTAACATAATTAAACAAGTGTTGTTAAAAAAATTAAATAAATATTTAATAATATTTTTGGTTTATATAATTTTTAAAATATAATATAAAAATAATAATTTTATGAAAGTTTGATAATAAAATTTATAATTATTTTTCATAAAAATTGAAATACAACCTTTTTTAAAAAACGACATTTTTTAGATTAAAATTTTTAGAGTAAAGTGCATTTGGTGTACTCGTACTTTAGTTAAAACACCACTTGCAATACTATAATTCAAAATCGAACATTTGAAATATCAATATTTATATTTCATTACATTTTGTTACATTCCGTTAATTTAGGTTAACTCCGTGAGTAATTTAGGAAGTAAAATACACTTTGTGTACTCGCACTTTAATCAAAAACACAACTTGTAATACTCTAACTCAAAATTTGGAGTAAAGTGTGAGTACATAAAATGCACATTAAGTAAAATGTGAGTACACAAAATGTATTTTACTCTCTAAATAATTAATGGAGTTAATCCAAATTAATGGAATGCAACAAAGTGTAATGAAATATAAATATTGATATTTCAAGTGCTCGATTTTGAATTATAATATTGTATGTGGTGTCTTGAGCAGAGTGCGAGTAAACAAAATTCACTTTATTCAAAATATATTTTCAAACATTAATTTTAAATCTAAACACTAAATACGAAGTTGGTTTTTTTTTTTTGCAATCCAAAGTTGGTTTAACAAAGCCAAAAGGACCATGGGAAAGTTCCATTTATGACGCAGGCAAACAATCACTCTATTTTAGATTTTACTCCGTAGAAAATTGCGATAAGGATTAAGGACCAACCCCCAACAGACCCTGTTTGAATGTATACATTACGAATAAACGGAGGTGCTAAAATCTTCAGTTGAGAAGTGCCTAGACTTGATAACAGAGTCTCATCTGATTCCATCCATCTTCATACATATGTTCTTCTTGTTTTAACGAAGGTAAATTCTTTACTTGAATTGCACCACACCCTTTTCATGTTGTATTCTTTTATTTCTTTCTCTCCTTACAATTTATGCATCCCCATTTCACACAAACACAATTTCTTGATTTTCACACGCAGGCAATTGAAACCCATCAAAGGTCTTTTTAAATAACAGTAAAGATTAGATTTTTTACTTAATTGGATTCTTATGTTGTGATGTATATGCTAATTTGGGGGAATTGGGGAATGCTGTGGCCTCAGGTTTGATTTAAAACATATAGGCCCTGTTTTGCAATTAGCGGTTAGTTAGAAGTGGATTGAATTAGCTGTTTTGACTAACTAATTGAATTAGCTGTTTTTAATTAGCTTTTTCAAAATTAGGGGATTGAGTTCAAACCGCTATCTACCAAACACCAATATTAGAGGATTCATCTAGTGAAACCTCTAATTTACTTTAATCCTCTAATTTTTTCTCAAACCTCTACCAAGATTAATATTCGGCACATATATTTAGTAGTTATTATAATCTAATATTGTAGCTCTTTATGTTCATGTTAGTATTATTATATTACTGATAAGAAGAGTTATGTATAATTGGCAGATTCTATCAAGGTAAGCTGTGGTGTTTTGGGATTGTTGCGAGGCAATGGAAAAGTCATTGCTTGTTTTCGTGTAGCCGATTTTTTAAAAGCATGAGTAGCTGGATATTAGGTGCTAGGTGTCACGCATCAGCTAGAACTTCATGTTTTTCTCTCTTGTCTGAGAATCTAAAACCTAGATATTCGGAGATGTCTATCTTGAGGACAAGGCATTGCTTAAATGTGGCTGGCCTTCAGATGTTTCAGAAAAGGTGTTTTCGACCTAGCTTTTTCAAACAGAGAGTCGACATGGATATGGCAATCGGTAAGATTAAAATCACTTCTACATGCCCCCTGAAGACACACCTATATAGATCACCCTGTTGTGAATATACGTCATTGAGGAATTTAGTTTCTAGACAAGGGTTAACTCCTAAGAGTACATGTAGAGTCCATCCCTCTTCCTGGATGCAAGGGTCTGTTCCTGCTAGTTTAATTATTGGAATTTTGGTTTATTCTACTTCTGAACCAGTAAATGCCGAAGCACTTCATGCTATGGGAAACGCGGACAAGGATTGTGGTTCCTCTTCTGTCAGCCATTCACATGGGAAAAATGTCTATACTGACTATTCTATCATTGGTGAGTAAATAATTTCAATTTCTTGTAAATTTTTTTATAAGGTTGACAAATTTCCTACCACTTTTAGATTGTATCAACATCGCTTGTAAACAATACAATTTGAATTATAAGTAAGTGATCTAGTGTTAATACCTTCTCCATTCTCAGGCATACCTGGAGATGGAAGATGTATGTTCCGTTCTGTTGCTCATGGCGCTTGTGTACGATCAGGGAAACCTGCTCCCAGTGAGAAGCTTCAAAAAGAATTAGCAGATGAATTACGGGCCAAT
Organism: Oenanthe sinensis; assembly: GCA_028671895.1. Lineage (NCBI taxonomy): Eukaryota > Viridiplantae > Streptophyta > Magnoliopsida > Apiales > Apiaceae > Oenanthe > Oenanthe sinensis. Next base: position 21,361,697 of record CM053803.1, on the reverse strand, counting down.
GTAAGTTCTCCTGGTCCTTCATTTTTACATACAATGAGGAAATTCTCTTTATTTCCACAGTTGGTATTTTTAAAAAACAACAATATGAAACTTGATGTTCGCAGTTGTCCACTCAAATTATCGTTAAGAAAGATATTAACAGTTGAATGACATGGGAAGCTGTTGCACTCTTGCAACTCTGTCTAGCTTTAATACAAGACCTTGTTTCGTGTGCACTCTATTATAAACTTATTCATAAGATTACTTTATTAATGAAGTTTATTTATTCATCATCTGCTAAATTTACCAGGTGGCTGATGAATTTATCAAAAGAAGAGAAGAGACGGAATGGTGAGTTAGAACAACCATCTTTACTTATTGCATTTGGCCATATATTCCATGAAATTACAATGTTAAAGTAAATTTTACCTTTTTATACAAGGTCTTGTATTATATTATATCGAAGACTTGGAAGTGAGTCCAAATTAATGTGGCGATCAGTTTTTTAATCAATCTGAATATAAAAATTGCCTCTTGAACTGCTCTCAAAAGGTTTATGGCCTTCAACTGTTTATTATGGAACAACTAAAACTGCCAAAAGGAAGCCTAAACCAAATGTAGCCATTTAAGGACCTTCTTCATGCAGGCGCATATCCAGTCAAGACAGAAGTGAAAAGGATATTATTGATGGTTATAATTTATGCAATTAATTGATGAACATTTAACCCATAGTCCCATTTCCATGTACATTTTTGTTGATTTGGATAACCGTGAATTGGTCATGCTGATGGGTTCCCAATCTGTCTTTAGGTTTATAGAAGGTGACTTCGATACTTATGTCTCCCATACAAGGAAGCCCCATGTATGGGGAGGTGAGCCTGAATTACTTATGGCTTCTCATGTTCTTCAGTAAGTTCTCTCTCTCTCTCTCTCACTCTCTCTCTCTCTCTCTCTCTCTCTCTCTCCTTCCCCCTCGCCCTTCCCTTGTATTTTATTAGTGAAAGTGAGTATATGGAACTCTATTTGGCTTTGCTTCTCCAGTTGTGACATTAGTCAAACTTTAGGATTTTTTTTTCAGAATTAATTAACATTCTCAACTTGCCAATCCTAAAGAGTTTCATACTGCAGGATGCCAATTACAGTCTTCATGCATGACAAGGATTCTGGTGGCCTAATATCTATAGCCGAATATGGGCAAGAATATGGCAAGGAAAATCCTATCAATGTTCTATATCACGGTTTTGGCCACTATGATGCATTACAGTTTCCTGGTAAGAGTGGCGCGAGGTCAAAACTTTAGCATTTGGACAAACTTGTTACGTGGCTGGCTGCCACAAAAAAGAGGAAGGACAAGGAATGAATCTATATAGTCAGATCAAAAAGGTTGATGCGACTTTTCTGATTGTAATGGACCAAATAAAAGTGCATGCACATGTGCAAGAGTAAAAGTGATTTTGATTTTGGAAACCTTTGTTTTGTTTTGTCAAGACTGGTTATAAATGAGGTTAAAGGTTTAATCGATGTTTAGACAATACTTTTTGATTTAAGATTAGCTTCAAATGGATTGGAGTAAAAGCCGTATCATTCTTAAAGCCATCACTAGATTGATTTTTTTTATTTTTTATAATTGATATATTTACAAGTATTAGGGGGAGGAGGAGGTGTCAGGTGACAATAGAAGTTTAGACCTTTGTAGCACTAGGAGCACCTTTGCCACCTCTGGGACACTCCTTGATTCTCGCTTTGGATTGATTTAATTATTGGAAGTATGGAGTTTTAAATTAGTAACCTTTCCTGTTATCATGTTCAAGGCTTTGAGTTCAATAAGCTATTGATGGTACAGTGTCCGGCAAAGGAGCTTTGTATTGTATTTCAGTCTCTTTTCATATTTAATACCAAATTGGGTAGATGGTCATACGAACTTGGTCACACTTGATTGGGGTACTGCAAATTGCAATGAGTTTGATCGCTGATGTGTACTGCCAACTGGTGTCGTTGGCTTGTTGGGATTTTGGGCACTTTTTTCTATTTTTGTTGTTTTAATTGTGGTTCACGGAGTTAAGAGAAAACTCACACAGTGGTAAAATATTTTAATATCTAATTTACTATTTTAGATATATACTTTATAAATTGTGATATAAATGATAATACAGTGATCCTGATATTATCAGTCACTGTTCAAGGCGGCTTCTGCATCCTCCTGTTTCAAGGAGAATCTGAATTAAAGGTAACTCTTTTCCTCACTTTCCATTTTCTCTTACCTTTCTACTGTTTTATTATTTGTTGTCTATACTTCTTAACATTACCAGTTTTTCAATCTCAGTAAAAAAATTGGCAATGTAGATGCAGTTTCACTATGTCCTAAAACTTAGGGCGGGTGCATCTTCCTATATATATAGGTATATATATCATTTACTGCTATATAAACTACTGGCGATTCTTTTGAGGATGAAAAGTTATATATGATGCAGAAAATTTGGGTTAACTTGCTACACTAGCTAATTTTATATATTCATATCAGCCAATGTAAAGTTTTGGTGATTCTTTAGAGGAGAAACATTATAAAATTGTTGTGTCCAAGAATTGTGTTTATTGGGACTTCCACTTGATCAATGAAATCGACGGGGTTGAGTTATAGCTTAAATATGTAGAAATATAAATTATGAATATTTACTTGTACAATAGTGCAAATTTCATTTCTTCTTACCAAGAAGAGCGTAAAAGAGCTTGACAATCTCACCTTCATGCTTGTGACCTATTGCCAATTTGTCATATAAAGAAACTTTGTTCTTAATTATCAAAAATAGTAATAATTTGGGGTGAAGGACAAAATTACGGAATTTTTATATCGGTAGTAACAAAAATACTGGATATCAGAGAGGGGACCAATTATACCGAGCGAGATACGCATTTGACATTAGGGTGATGATGATACGCATGTGATATTTGAGTATTTTGTATATTTTGCACTGAATGCGCATTTGGTACTAGGGAGTTTAATTATTATTATTAATTATTTTTATTTGGATTGAAAGACACACATCTTTCAGTGGTGTATATTCAAGTAACTTTTTTGCTATTGAGCTTGATGCGTATGTCACATAGGGGTTTCAACTTACTTTTTTTTTAATTTTCAAAAACTAGACAAACATGTTATATTAGGGTCTCAAGGCATTAGTGTTTATATTTGAAGTCTATACACGCATTTGCCACTAGGGTTTTTGAGCTTTCAGACACGCATTTAGAAAATGGGAATTAGAACGGGTAATAATGGCCACCCTTCCTGCATTTGTTAATTTTGTTATTCTGTCCAAAAATATGGTTAATTTTGGCATTATTTCAATAATTTGTTGGGTGGGATTCAAACTGCGGCATAAGACTACATTAGATCTTTATATCATTAAAAATAAATGGTACTGAGAAATCAGGCATTATTTGTGTAAGGCCTTTTATATCCTTACAACAATTGTTATTTATGGATTGTAGAAGGTAATTGGTCCAATTCCCTTCCCTTGAGTAGTTATTGGGCTATTAGGAAATCTTTAGACGAGGTAATTAATACTCTTCTGCTCTGATTTCTTTCTAGAATAATAAAATCAACTACGAGGAACTATTACATCGAGTCAAAATTTCCCAGTTCTAACGGCTGCCATTCTCTTTCCAAGAATAACATTTGTTGGTCGCTTGAAACTCAAATATATAATATTTTTCTGAGGAGCTACGAGGCGTCTCTTCCCGTCTTTCTCTGACTTATTGACTTATTGTCATTTTCTGAGCTTAGGCATTGCAATGAGAAAAATGAATTCTGGACCAAGCACTGGATTTTATATGTTTGCATCTTTGATGTGAATATATGTGATACTATATTTGTGCTGATGTACAAGATAGAAAGAAGTAATTTTTTTAAACCTAGGTTTCTCAATGGGGCGGGTTCGGGTCGGGGATTTTATTTCCCATACCTGCCCCGTATAAATTTCATTTATCCCATATCCATCGGGGTTCCCCGCGGGGAATTATTTTAGTCCCCATCCCAGCCCCACGGGTACCCCATCCCCGTCAAGTTCCCCGCGGAGAATTATTTTAGTCCTCTTGTCCGCCCCATAAGAATATTTTATTTTTCTGACCTACCCGTGTCATCCCCCGCCCCATTTTATAATATATGTTTTTAGTAACTTTAGAAATATGTAAATTCAATAAATAACAAGTATCATACAAAATATGTATGCAAAATATACTCTTATTTAATCATTATTATTCAATACATTTTTTTTCATAAGTAGCATTAATTAAACATAAATGTATTACATTTAAATTTCATAAAAAAAATTCATTTAATATATATTATTCGGGGCTGGGAATCCCCATGGGAATTTGATAAATACCAAACCCGTCCCATATATTAATGTGGCAAAAAATTAATACCCGTCACGCCCCATTCCCCATATAATCGGGGCGGGGTTGCCCCATTCGGAACGGATTAGGGGCGGGTTACCCATTTACCCCGCTCCATTGAGAATCCTAAATTTAAACTTTGCATCTTAGATCAGCACAAATTACTTCTTTCTATGTTTTCATGTTTTTTTAACCTTCAGTTCTATGCTATCATATTTGTGTATGTTGTGGAATAAAGACCGAGGCGTTTGCATGTGTTGTTGATTATATGTTAATAGCTAATTATACTCCCGGATACAATTCTTCATTAGTACTTTCCGGTTCACTATTACTAAAATATTTATTTTCTGATTTGTTTCTATACTTAAACACATTCTAAAGTTTCTTCTCATATTTCCCCTTATTTATACTTTCCCAAAACAAATGATGCTATTTGTTTTGTCTGCCTGATGGAGTGAGTTAGTGGTTTAGTCTTTTTTAATATGCTCTGTGGCAATAGGGTCTAAACGTTAAGTAGAAAATAGAGGAAATAATAACCACTATTCCTCGAAAACTCAGCCCCTCTATAACATCATGTATATATATACATGTACATGATCTCTCTACAAGAGATTACCACCGCGTCTTCACATCTACCCCCTGATTTGGAGTACCTCCCGGATTCTTGCCTCAGTAATTCTGATTATCTTGATTTATCTATTTTTCTTTGGTTCCTGCCTTGTTATTGACCTTTTTGTGAAATCTAATCTCTAGATCTTGATAATCCTTCAATATAATTTGCTCTTTAATTCACCCTTTTTCAACTCTCTTTCTCGAAGGAAAATTCATAACCAATTTTCCCTTATGTGTTCACGAAATTACAAGATCTAGAGAATTCCATCAATGAAGTCTGTATGTCTTGTTTCCGATTTACGGTCGAAATGGATTCAACCCGATCTACCAACTATTGGCCAACACTATGTGATTAAAATGTTTCAATTCCGCAACTTCACTGGTATAGATATGTATGTAAAAAGGGTAATTATGTCCTTTTAGCTTTTCACTCTTATATTGATATATAATATATTGATGATCCCCTTTCAGTAAACAATGAAGTAAACAATGAAGAAGATGCTCCATAAATATCTCTCTGTTGTTGGGTGCCGGCAATGATCTTCATAGATGGTAAGAATTCAGTTTTTGTTCATAGATGGTAAATTATTGATTATAACACTTCAACTTTCGTTATATACATCTTTTAATCAATCCATCTGATTGTATATATCTATACTATACTTTACAAAGCCAAACTATTATATCTTTGGTACACACTGTTAGGGCATATAGTTGGGCAATTGTTTTCAAGATGGAAAGAATTTTATTACCTCATACATGTGGTACTGAGTCAAGCTTTTATATGATAAATTAGGCACATATAGGGCTGTAATTCGAACCGAGTCGAGATGAGTTTTTGGCCACCAAGTACAAGTTCGAGTTTTTTTTGTCAATTCGAGCTTAAAATTTACTGAGCCTAGAAATTGTGTTATACACGAGTCGAGTTCGTGCTTGTTAATGAGTTTTTGAGCTCAAGTCGAGTTTGAACTACTCGAAATATTGAAGTATTCTTATGAACCCAACCCAATTTTATCAGGTCCAATCTATTTAACTCCTATTACATTCAATATTACATTAAAATATATTATCGAGTTCGAGCCGAACGAGTTGAGTTCGAGCCGAACGAGTTGAGTTCGAGTCGATCTCAGTAAAAACTCAGATCGACTCGAAACTCAAAATCATGTTCAAGCCAAGTCGAGTTTGAGCCAGCTCCTGTAATGCATGTGTCCCTGCACTGACATCACTAAAATTGATAAAAAAAAATGAGATCATTAGCATATACATGGAATAAAGTATATATGTCTTGGTTGGTATATGATATCAGATCTAGGAAGTACACTTGGTTGTATATGATATGCTCTATGTTAGTTTAACTTCGTCATCTGTTATGTTCTATGTCGGTTTTTTTTTTTTTTTGCTAAGTTCTATGTCTGTTCTGATATGATAGTCTGTGTGCCAGATGCTTTGTTTTACCAACAGACATGAGATTAGTATTCCCATTGATGGTCATTAATGTTCACAGCATCATGGGTGTTGGAGGTTAAGACCCAGAGGTGGCACCACATTAGTCAGTTGCAGTTGGAGGTCATAGACCTGAGAATCCTCTACATCTGGATGCCAGTGCCCAGGAGTACATTGTTTGTGGAAGGTTTACCTCCAAATTGCTCCCGCAGGGAAGTAGCTTGTATCCTTTGGGGCTTGTAAAAGAACATGTTCTGTTTCTTTACTATATATATATATATTTCTGTTTGTATTCCTTCACTTGGGATTGCAGATATATTTCGACCTTTTCTAGGTTACAAAGTAGTTATTGTGACCAAGGCGCAGAGATAAGTGCATATAAAATTTTGCAGTCCAATGGCGACCCGTTGGTGGACTGTTACATCGATTTTATGAGACCAGAGTGGCAGATGACTTGAGAGACAAATGCAATATTCTGAATGCTGGAAAAAAGAGAAGAAGAAGAGTAATGAAACTGTCAGTAGAAGCTCTCAAGCAAATGTACTAGGAGGCAATCGTCTTGTCTTGCTAAACTTTTCAGGATAATCAAGCAGTAAAAATCTTGACGAATGGTTTGCAGATTTCAAAATTATGAAGCATCGTGGATTGGTGCTGTTATGCGTAAGTTATATCTATTAGCAGCTGCAGCTTCGGTGGTTAACAAGAACGCAACTATTGCAGACTTGCAGCCCAGTGGTTGCACAAGAAAGGCAGGCTACTAGATAAGCTCAAAAACCTCAAAACAAAACACGGAGTGAAACCACTACTGCCCTGATCTTTGATATTGGTTGCAACTTTATCCTTCCACCATTAGTATTGTATCTAAACTTCAGACATATTTCTATTTATTAATGTATTTGGAATTTTTAGTTTTATGTTTGAAGACACATTATGTATTGGTCGTCTAAATTTCACATATATATATTTTTGGCATTTCGGTTTAATCTCCTTATTTTATTACTCTATTTATTAATGCTTGAACATATGATACAAGGGTGTAGATAAATTTTGTATATGAATTGTTCTCCTCTTCACAGTACCAATATGCATTACTAATATGTTGATAGCATTTTCATCATGCCCCAAAACTGTTTGACAAAATGCTCGATCTAGTTTCACTACAATTTCTTTAACTTAAATATGTAGTATGTAACACTATACATTGTCCATGCTAGACTGCTAGGAAACTCTAATCTATACTATGTAAGAAGTTGTAGCTGAATTTTTGATTTGGTTCCCTGTGTGAAGATTATATCCGACATGAGACTACAAAAGGACTATTATAGTGCTAGTCATCGCAATGTGGAAAGCTTTAGCTGATATAATTATCGTAGAATGATACGATCCAGATACCAACAGCGAAATATAATCTTCATACAGGGAACCAAATCAAAAATTGGTTTAATTTATGCAATATTAGTTACGTCTTTAGGGCTTATTTTTAATGTTTTTGAATAAATATTCAAAATATTTAATTTAAGCGTAAACATTTTTCTAATTTTCAGGAACTTGGCCAATCGAATTGGTTCCGGTCCCCAATTGTGAAGGACTAGCCCAGTCGACAGGGACAGACTTGCCACCTAGTCAAACTGGTTCTAGTCGACGAGGTGTTATGCTCAACTCCTGTCCCGACTGTCCAGGCCAATCCTCAAAGATTCTGAAGGAGGGGACTCATAGTCGGCCCCTTGGGTCTCCGGTTGGAGTGTCCAGAATCAGGACACTATAGTCAGGAGTATCTTACTTTCAAAGTAATGGTCGAAGCATGTCATCCCCCCTGTCGGCCAAGCAACTATAGTAGAAGGGACAGGGATCGATAAGATCGAGTCTTTAGGCTCGAACGCTATATATATGGTAAGTCCTTTTACTTGTCTTTTTCCATGATTCTTATTTTTCTGCTACATTTTGAGCTATATTTATCTATGACCCATGAAAGATCCTGAAGGTTCTAGAATTACTTTATCCTAAATGAGGTGTCTTTCTATTTTAACATGTTTTTTCATGCTAAAATGGGTCTTTTGCACTGTTCATTACAGCTGTGGTTACAGTTTATAGGGCTCTACACACACACCCACAAGTTAATTCCTTCATCAACCTTGTGACCAACATGCCTTCGCAAGTACCCAAGGCCAAAGCTCAATATTCTTCCTTTGAACTACTCTTTGTGATGGCATATTCATTTTCGCATCACCAAGTGACTTAATTATTCGATACATAGGTGCAATAGCAAATGCTGATCGTGTGTCAGTCCACTCTCTACCCAAACTAAAATCGGTGTAGACTTCCAAGTCTCGTTGTTATCTTTTTTATTGTATAATTCGAGACTTGGTACACCTTAAATTATGATAAATTTCTTCCAAGTGTTCCTCCTAAGGACTGTGCATATGTTGACTCACTGTAATAACTAAGAAGGCAATATCAGGTCTAATATCAGAGTGATATAGTAGTTTTTCACTTCGATAACTTCCCTCTATACATAAGTTGAATGCTGACATCGGTTTACTTTATATATTTGATCCATTGCAGAAACAGCTAGTTTGCTCCATATCATCATTCCAGTTTATTTTAGAAGTTCTATGGTGTACTTTCTTCCGATTGTTAGCTTCCAAGTGCTCCTCACAAGGACTGTGCAAATGTTGACTTACCATACCAACTTAGAAGGCGATGTACAACATAAATTCATGATGTACTTTTTCTAAAATATATCAACCCTATCTTTCGATCGAGCTACTTCCTTAAATATAATATTTGAGGAAACCTAGATCTTTGGCTTCAACCAGTCGAGCCTTGTATTTGTTGATTCTCCTATCTTTTTTTTATATAGGTAAAGTAATTCATTAATTAAAGGCCACAAGGCATCTACAAAAAATCAAAATTTAATGAATACATGATATAAATCAAATCAATATTTCCTTGTTAAAACTACCATTGTTGAGTAGATCATGCATTGTGGAACACGAACATCGTTCGCTCGTATCGCTGAAACATGCAGCCTTTTTGAAGAGACAATATAACGATTTGTTGTTGATTCTCCTATCTAATCTATACTTGACAGTTGACAGAGAAAATCCACTTACTACCAACTATCCGCTTTTCAGTGAGGAATCTCAGCGAGAACCCGAGTTTCATTTTTCTCAAGAGCATTTCTTTTTTTCCTCTACTTCAATCTTCCATTTACGATATTTTAAGCCTTCATAAGAATCTAACAAGATCAAGAGGAGACAAAAACTTGATATGTAGGTATTAATTTCCTAATAGTATTCAAGTTAATTGGTACAAGTTTTAACACCTTTTTCCCTGAAAAATATGTGAGTCGAGATAATCAATAGCAGGATAAACCAAGTCATGAGTCATAGAATCCTACCTTCAGGATTTTCAAGGTCGAGAAGGCTTTGATTTGAAAATTTTATGTCTTTCATTTCGACCTCTATATTCTCAGCTTTTCTCCTATTATAACCTCGCAGATCTTTGTTACCTATAGACCTTTCCGTAACTGGGGAGTAACAATTGTATCCTTTTTTAGTGCAAAAAAGACTAACAAAGGGGCACTTTTTAGACTTTGGATCAAGTTTTGCTCTTTTATGACCATAAACTTGATTAAATCTTGTACACCCAAACATTTTGAATGGACGATCTAAGGAGAAGGTGGAGATATGAGGAAACGTGACTAGGAACAGATTTCTTGGGATTTTGAATTGTAATACTCGACTAGACATACAATTTATGAGATATGTTAATGCAAGTAAAACACCCCCCCCCCCCCAAAAAAAAAAAAAAAAGTTTAGGAACATGATTTGTAAACAATTAAACATCATAGATTTCAGAAACTTCAAGAAGATGACTCTTTTTAGGCACTCCATTTTGCTGCAGAGTATCAATACATAAACTAATATGAACAAATGAACAATCCCCTTATTTAATAGCCACTCCCTTTTAAATTATTGGCTTCCATTGTCACTTTTTAGAATTTAGGTCTTTTATTTGAATTTTGACTCATCAAATGAAATTACTTAGAGATGGAAGTAGGATCAGAATTTTTCTTCGTAAGAGATGTCCACGTCGTCGTAGAGTGATCATATATTAAGGATACAAAGCATGTAGATCTATTAATATTTGTTACACGTGAGGCCGTGAGGGTCCCCAGATATCACTATTCACTGTGTATCATTGAGAAAGGCTGACAAGGCTTGTCAGGAAGAATAGCTTTTCAAGAATGTTTTTATCTTAGTAGACACATTCTTTTCGGATAAGTAGTGATCTTTTCTGTTATTGAAATTTTTTGGCTCTAAGTTGCTCAAAAAAAATTATATTTTCTGCTAAAGTAATATGCGTTTATATCTTTGTTTCCTCGAATAATATTGTGTTATTTCTGCAGATCCTTCTTACAGTTGTGTATGCTAAAAATATGTGAAGTTACCGTTGAACATGCCAGGAGACGTGCACTTGATCAAAGAGTGAACGTGAATTGCCCAAGATCACACAAAAAGAATGGCGTTGTCTTCTATATTGTGGGACAAGTGACGGGGTTGCTTCAAGGTGGCCAGTATATTCTTGTCGACATTTTATCTGAATCTGAAAAGGTAATTATGCTCCTACCAGAATTTTGTTTTCTCAAAACTGGTTTTTTATATTAATCTTATTTTTAACTGTGTATCTACTATTCCATATGTCTGGATATACATTATATGAGTAACACTGCAATGTACTCTGTCTTTAGGCTGATGAGCGCAACTTGGTGACATTAGCTTTCATACACTGGGAGGAAGTAGTAATTTTTCTCAATGAGACCTCCCTTTGTGTAAAATCTTCTTTTTTGTCCAATGTACATCTTCGCAGCTGCAGCTCCGTCTGCTTATGAGAAGACAACTGGTGCAGCCAGCCGGCAGAACCTGTGGTAGTACAAGAAATGCAGACTGTTAGAGGGGCTCACAACCTCAACAATAGATAAACTTCCCATGAAAATATTTACAACACTAAACTACAGTAGGACAAAAAATGTGATGACCTATAACATGGGTAAATGCACCTTTGTATTATATCAAAACGTTGGACATATTTTTATTCTTTCATGTATTTGGGATTATTCGTATGATATTTGAAGACATGTTTGTGTATGGTTATTGAGATTTTGGAAGTCACAATAATTCTCCTTTCTAGTCGACTGGAAGTCACAAAATGCGAGTGATACTGGTATGGCCCCAGAAAGAATAAGAGAATGCATCATCTGCACCCATCAAATTTGGGGATGTTTTTCCGTTGCCAAGTTTCCACGAAAGTTGATATGAGACTAGCATTATCATCAACTTTTTTAATCATATTTTAGGCTGTGTTTTTTCCCTTATTTGAACTACTATGCTGTAATAAGTTGTGTTATTTTTTGTAAAACATGCAGGCGTTATAAATTTGGTTTGAATACTAAAAAAATTTCAATGCAATTCTCCAGCTTCGTTATCAAACTATAGCCTAGCAGTTCTCTTCATTTCCCCTTGAGAGAAATGAAAACAATAATTCTGTCTCCCCCTCCTGAACTCTTTTTTCTCCATGTATGTATCCATGCTAGTTGCTTCATTAAGATATAATGACATAGTGCTAGACTAGTTGCTCCGGTTCGCTCTAGGGCTCGATTATAGTGCTAGACTAATTGATTGGTTTCAAGGAAGAGCACTATTTATGAAGCATTAGCTGATCTAGTTCCTGCAGGAGGATGTCATATCCAGGTACCAACTGAGAATGTAATCTTCTGCTGTTTTAAGCCTATGTTAACTTGGCTAAAGAGTACAATCCAGAAAGGATACGATTACGGTCCAGCTTCTGACAACCAATTGTACACTTTTGTGCTGCTAGATAAACATATACATATACTGCACTACTCCCTCCGTCTCTTATTACTTTTCCTGTTAATCATGTGCGCGTTTGCCAACACACACTTTTTGATCGTTAATATCTTTAATTTCGTATTAGTATTAAATATAAAAAATTTACTGTATTAAAGTACTCACAAATACGAATCATACAAAATCACTCATGACTATATTTTGTCTTATAAATTATGCGTAAATTAGTAGTCAATCGCTTACAAAGAACAGTACAAAAAGTCAAAACAAGAAATGTTTTCGGAGACGGAGGGAGTAGCTTTTATGAACAGTATGATCCAGGAAGTTGTAGTCGCGAGTGTTCGGATAGGAGGATCCAACAGTACAATGTCATCTTCTGTAGCCAGATTAAAAGTTTTATACATACCGTAGAACCTGATAATGGTAAATAAATGTTTGATAAATGAATAACTTCGATAAATAAATAAAAAAATTCGGTCGGGGAAATGGGCTTAATGAATAATTTCGCTAAATGTATAAATGAATAAATAAAAATGTAGTCTTTTATAGGGCCTATGTAAATATGAATGAAAAAAAATACTATATTTCAAATACTATATTTTTCTTTATATAATATATGAATACATTACATCCAATAATAATTTTCAAAAACATTAATAAGACATATTTTTTTGAAAAATGCCTTTAAAATTGATTATTTTTTCCTCTATCAAAATGCATCTTATCATTAATTTTGTGTAATGCATGCGCTACTTATGGAACATTTTGATTAGCAAGTAATTTTGTATGGTAACAACAACTTGAAAGACTTTTCTAAAGACACGTGTGGTGTGTGGTGTGTGGTGTGTGGTGTGACGATAAATAAACAATATATATATAATAATATAATTGAGAAAAATGTCTAAAAATATAATATAAATGAATTAATATTCATTTATCGATAAATAAATATTATATTCATTTATTAATAAATAAATAATCTCAATAAATGAATATATATTTTTTATTTCAAGCGTATTCATTTATTGAGGTTATCCTGTAATTCCAAGTTTATTAACTAATGGAAATTTAATTACATTCGTGAAGTCTATTAATTATAATGGCGACAATGCTAAACAATAGAATAGAAGTATAATCTAACTTCAAATTGTGGACAAACCTCGAATAGAAGTCCATGCACATGTATAATGCGGAACAAAGGAATCGAAGAGGAATCCAGTTCCTTAAAGCATTGAAGTGTATAACCGGCCGATTGTAAATAAGTTGAACCGAATTAAATTTTAAAATATTTATATTCAGTTTAGCCAACTCGAACTATAATTGAATAAGAAATTTTGTTTGAATTTGATTTGTTAAGAGAATAGATTACTCACGATTCACGAACATGTTTTAATAGTTTGCTCATGAACTCGTCCTTATAAATAACTCATGAATATGGTTCATAGATTCATGTTTATAAACATTGCTCGCGAATATATAACTTATAAATATTATTAAAAAAATAATTAATGAACACTTTTTAAATAGTTTAGTTTTCTTTTTCATATTTTTCGTTCATGAATGTAAAAAAAAATTAAATTTGATTAGTTACCCGGTAGATACCCGATTATATTATATTTATTTAAATTTAATATAAATAATTTTAAATATATATCAATGTATATCATATTTTTATAAAATATATGAGTTATTATACACTTACATTAAATATTTTAAAGTGAAAACTATAAAAATTTTGATTAAAATCTGCAGAACCATAATAAAAAAATGAAAACTAATGTTTAAATAAATTTTTATTATGTTTCTGTAAATAAAATACGGTTCTGCATCATTTATTTTCAGTTTTATTATGTTACTATATAATTTAATGAATTTTTTTATGGTTTTCACAATAAAAAAGTTTGCATTTGAAGGATAGTATTAGAATATATTTAACATATAATTTTAATTATTTATTATATTAAAGTAACATTATTTTAATTTTATGTAATCAATTGAAATATTTTAAGTGATATATTTCATAGATATTCAATAGGTTAAATTAATTTTTAACCAATACATAATTATAATACATAAAATAAAACAGTATTACAAAAAATTTAGATAATAATAAAAAGTTATTAATTATAAAAATATAAATAAATTGATGATCATTTTTATAAATGATATTTAAGAAAGATAAGACCATGAGAAATGGAGGGGGAAATTTGTGGGATGTAAGGAAAAAAATTGAGGAGTGAGAATTAGTTAAAGTGAGATAGAATAAGTAGTTGGTGAAAAATGCCACGTAAGTAATAATTTTAGAGGTGAGATAGATATGTGTACATTTAGAATGAAGAGAATATCATCGATTTAAATTGAATAAGAAAGCAACGCATGTTCAATTTATTTTTTATAAATTTAAAATTTATTTCTGGCGAATATATTGATTATGAACCTAACACCCTCAAGAGTCAGCCAAGCCTAGTGGCAATCTCTAACAAAAAATACTGAGAATTTGGTCCACATTTTATGCTCATCCAATGCGAGGAATATATTTACGAATTCAAGAAATTATTGGATAAAAAAGGCATTTTTCGTCGGCAAGAATCTCGAATATTATGTGTGTATATGTGGACGTGGTACACAGTTACATCTTAACTGACACATAAACAAGTAGAAAACACGATCGTTAATCGAAGTTTAATATATCAACTAAAAACTATGTTAGTTAAAAATGAAGAATGGTACATGAGAGCCTAACGTGATAATACTAACTTTTACCAAGTAGATAAATTAAAGTGTTTTGTGCTAGAAATAACGTGATTTAGAGTTGGAAATCTCGTGTGTGAAGGAAAAAATTAGTTATAAACAAAGTTTAATATTTATGTGCATGTATAATGTATTGAGTAGGTTGATCTTGATAGAGCCGGGTGCATGAATATATACGTATCATTAATAGAGTAGATACATATGTATATCATCTTATGTAGAAACAGACATTGACAATGGAGACTCCGTGAATCTGATACCTCCCTGCCAATTAGCTAATTAAATGTTGACGTTATTCTTCTCCTCATAAAAGTTAAATTTAGAATTACAACTTTTTAGACAAGAGCTTTCTTCTTCTTCTTTTTGGATAAGAATTATTTATTACAGTATATATTGTAATTAAAATATTATCTATAAATTTTATTTTTAAATATTTTCGTAAATTCTACCATTTTTTGTGTATTCATGTTGATAAATTCTGAATATTTGTATAGTTTGTATGTTAAAAAATTTATAATAAAATATGGTTATCTATACTATGATACTGTACTATTAATACTCTGTTATTATAAACCAACTTGATATCTAGTCGATTTGGTTAACTAAATTTTAGTTAAATATATTTTTTTTGTTATTTTAATTTTAGGTAACTTAGTATTTAATTAATATTATATTCTAAATTTTATATATTTATATTAAAAATCCTATTTAGAATATAATTTTTATGTAATACAATTATATATTGACTAAATTGCAGTTTGATGGCCCGAACTATTTTTGTTTTGCAGAAAAATGGCCAAAATATAAAACTTGCCAGAACAGTGTCCAAACTATTTATTTTTAAACAATTGATTGCATTCCGTTTAATCCATCTAACGCCGTCAGTTAATCATACATAATGTAATGACTAAATTGCAGTTTGATGGCTTGAGCTATTTTATTTTTGCATAAAAATGACCAAATTATAATAGTTGTCAGTATAGTGTCCAAACTATTTATTTTTTAACAGTTGATTGCATTCCGTTTATTACATTTAACTGCCGTTAATATTAAAGGGTAAACTTGTCAGCATTGTTTTTTATAAAGGCCAGATTTGTTTTAAACGGATATTTTAAATACCAATCCTTATATTTATTGTGTAATATTAATCAGATTTTTTTTTAATTTTTTTTAAAATCAGACTAATATTTTTTTTTAAAATTTTAAAATTTTAAAATCAGATTTTTTTTTAATTTTAAAATCAGAATTTTTTTAAAAATTTTAAAATCAGATTAAGATTTGAAAAGAATTTTTTTTTCAAATCAGATTTTAAAAGACTAATGTCTGATTTTAAAATTTAAAAAAAAAAATTCAAAGACAATTTTTTTTAACATTTTTTTAAAATCAGATTTTTTTTTAAATTTTTTAAAAAATTTAAAAATTTTAAAATCAGATTTTAAAATTTTTAAAAAAATATTAGTCTGATTTTAAAATTTTGAAAAAAATATTTTTCAAATCTTAATCTGATTTTAAAATTTAAAAAATAATTCCGATTTTAAAATTTAAAATTTTAAAAAAAAATCCTAGTATATGATTTTATTTATTTTTTAATCTACAAATAAATTAAATTTTCTTACAAATTGAGATAAACTCTCAATTTTTTAATCTACATATACATATAAAAGTAGAAGTATGTACTTCTACTTCCTTTAAAAGTAGAGGTCTGTACTTCTACTTTCTTCAAAACGTAGAGGTACAGACCTCTACTTTTATATGTACGTGTAGATGGTAAAGTAGAGGTACAGACCTCTACTTTTATATGTATGTGTAGATGAAATAATATACTGAATATATTACATTATGTAATATATTAAAAAAATCATACATAATGTAATATATTAGTCTGATTTTAAAATCATACATAATTTTAAAATCAGACATTAGTCTTTTAAAATCTGATTTAAAA
The DNA here is from genome assembly GCA_028671895.1 of Oenanthe sinensis. NCBI lineage: Eukaryota > Viridiplantae > Streptophyta > Magnoliopsida > Apiales > Apiaceae > Oenanthe > Oenanthe sinensis. The sequence goes on along the minus strand of CM053803.1, from coordinate 21,344,705 downwards.
AAAAAATTCTTTTCAAATCTTAATTTGATTTTAAAATTTAAAAAAAAATCTAATTTTAAAATTTTAAAAAAATCTGATTTTAAAATTTTTAAAAAAAATATTAGTCTGATTTTAATTTTTTTTTAAAAATCTGATTAATATTACCCAATAAATATAAGGATTTGTATTTAAAATATCCGTTTAAAACAAATCTGGCCTTTATAAAAAACAATGTTGACAAGTTTACCCTTTAATATTAACGGCAGTTAAATGTAATAAACGGAATGCAATCAACTGTTAAAAAATAAATAGTTTGGACACTATACTGACAACTATTATAATTTGGCCATTTTTATGCAAAAATAAAATAGCTCAAGCCATCAAACTGCAATTTAGTCATTACATTATGTATGATTAACTGACGGCGTTAGATGGATTAAACAGAATGCAATCAATTGTTTAAAAATAAATAGTTTGGACACTGTTCTGACAAGTTTTATATTTTGGCCATTTTTCTGCAAAACAAAAATAGTTCGGGCCATCAAACTGCAATTTAGTCTTATATATTATATACAATCTACTTTTTATTTCAAAAAAAAGGAATCGATTCAATAATGAAAAGGCATACGACATCTACAAATACAATAGAAATTGAACAAACGCTTAAATATATCGTTGTTGAATCCTTCTTTCTTGAAGAATCAACCAAACGATTTTTTGAAGATATATGTACTATATGTACTTGCTGTGACCCAACTGTTTTGAGCAATCAATCGTAGATGTAGATGCGATCCCATAAAAACTTTTATCATATTATATTATATTATATTCTAAATTTTATATATTTATATTAAAAATCCTATTTAGAATATAATTTTTTATGTAACACAATTATATATTATATACAATCTACATTTTTTTTACAAAAAAAAAAAAGGGAATCAATTTAAATGAAAAGTGATACAGCATTACAAATGCAATCGAAATTGAACAAACGTTTAACGTTGAATCCTTCTTTTTTGAAAAAGCAACCAAACGATTTTTTGAAAATATGAATATATGTACTTGCTTTGATCCAATTATTTTGAACAATTAACCGTACATGTGATTCCATAAAAAACCTTTATCACGGAATCAAACTCATGAAAATCCTGCTGATACATAATTTCGGATATGAAGAATACCAAAATAAAACCAAACTCTCACACGAAAAGACTAACAAAACCCAAAAGAATTGAGAGTTTATAATTGAAGGAAAACAAGAGATTAATCAAGAAAAATTAAAAATGGAAAACATACTTTTATATTTTTAATTTTAATGAATATATATGTATGTATAATATAATGCGTAAATATTTGACGGAGAGTGGACAATACAAGTGTAGCGTGATAAAGAAATAGAGCCGTCAATAATTAATTTCTATATAATTTTTTTAAATAAAAGTCTAACATACATGGAGGAAAAAGAGCACAAAAATAAAAATAAAAATACACACTTGTTTGTCCTCTTCTGTCTGTATCCGCCGGCGAGACTGAAGTGAAAGTAACAACATGCATATCTTTTCAATAATACACTGTACATGTCCATCTTTCTTACACACATTATACACAGTGGCGGACCTACCCTATGGCGAGGGTAGGTCTTGGCCCTCCCTGAGATTTTTAAATTAATGTAGTAACTTCAATTTTTCGGTATATATTTTAAGTAGGTCCGGTGGTTTTGCAAGATTTTTCATACATATACAGATATCTGGGTGAAATGCAAGTTTCCAAACACACAGTCAAAATATTATAATTGAATTTTCCTCCCGGATTAAAGACTAGCTATGACTTTTTTTTATTCAGAAGTTATGCTTGACCCCCCCTGAAATTTGAGTCTGGGTCCGCCACTGATTATACACACGATCGTACTTTCTAAATGCGGCCATGTTCCAAGTTGGTTGTGATTCTGATATGTTTATAACGGTATTTCTTTTTGTAGTAGTTTTAATGTGTGGTTAACAATTTTTTTGACAAAGTTATAAATGTAATTATGGTGATTAGTGATTACAAATTTAACTTGTAATTTTAAAATTACAAAATAGAGGTGTTTGATATATGTTTATTTATTTGAAAATTAATGTTTTCAGAAATTAATATTTTATGTAAGAAAATTACTTTATAAGTTTAAATACCCATATTCAGCCAACCCTCCTTAATTATTCATTCTTCCCATTTTAATTTTCTATAAAATCTGAAAATTGAAGTAAATACATCTAATAAAAAATAGTATTTTCATCTAAAAAATAATAATACATGTATATATATACACGCATATGTGTATATATTATATATTTTCTAACCTAAAACTTTCTCGATTATACCGAACAATAAATGAGAAGTTTATATCCAATAATTACAATATCTGAAATGTTAAATAAACAAAATAAGGAGTATATAAAATTTATCCGAAAATTGTTTATATATTAATATGCAATATTTAGGCACACCGATAAACTATTCTCATTTGTGTATTGTGATCCTGATTAGCGTCTCGTTTTATTTATCTCGTAAATAATTATAAATTAAAAAATATTTATACATAAAATTTTAACCTATAAATTATTTATTAAAGTTTTTAATCCGTCACATATTTAAAGGGACCATAGTATTGTGTTTTATTCACTAAATTTTTGTTGTCTAAATTTCCTCGGTCATCTTTAGAGATGATTAGATAATAATTTTTTTGAATGAAAAGAACTCTTTATTTCAAAATATTGTATTTCGATACAATTTATATACGAATTTCGTATCTCTGTCAAAATAAAAAAAGGGACCACAATATATTTTGACTTTTTACTGACTAGAGAAGTAGAGGACGAATAATCGATGGACCATAAACCATGTTCACGGTTGTAGCCATAAATTAAAAATATAATATTTTCGACATTATTCATATAAATCATTATATACATTCCCAAGATATAAATGTAACAAATATGTCACTTTTGGAATCAATCAAAATTGTTCGTCTATATGTATATGAATGTTTAATAAAGACATAAAACTACTGTATTCTTCCCATCTCTTCCTTATCTCTCTCTCTGTGCTCCAAAGTTTTTAATGCTTTGATAGCAAGCATTATACAAATTTCACATTTTAGTTGCTTCTACTACAAGATTTTCACTCTCCTAGCTAACTGCTTGAAAAACAAGCAGTGTTCTCTAAAAGATTGTCCACTTTTTTTTGTAACAAAAAGTGAGGAAGAATGTTTGATGATTCTCGAGCATTATTCACTGATTCTAATGCTATATTTTCTTCGAATTTTAGCCCGAAAGGAGGAGAAGACAGTTTGTTTCCTAAGAGCAGAATGAACTTCGACATGAACAACATTATTCAGAATAATTACCACCACAACATTTCCAATGAGAATTCAAACGGGGATGGTCCGAATTCTCTGTTGGTATCGAATTATCCGAGGCACAGTTCGAGTTCAGCAACGACACGAATTGGAAGTTTGGATAATTCCAGTTTGTATAGAATGGGGAGTTCAGTGGGAATGGATAATGAAGTTAAACTGTCTTCAGGTCTTATGAGGCAGAATAGTTCCCCTGCTGGATTTTTCTCCCACCTTACTACTCAATCTGGTACTGTTCAAGTTCTTGATTTTAAATAAAGATTAATTTTTATAATATTTTTGCTGTTGGCACAGTCTTCTAACCGTTTAATTCTGTATTTCCTATATTTTTATCTCCCACTTGATGAAGTAGATTTATAAGAGAATCATATATCTGTTGTAGTCTGTAAGGGTCAAAACTAATATCAGAACACAATAGATGTACGTACACCTTATCTCTACTTTAAGCAGAGAGGTTGTTTCTGTGAATACTGGTTTTGTCGGTACAATAAGAACCAAAAATCATGTAAATTCTTTGGGTTTTCTTTTGTTCAAAATTGAACTATAAAAAGATACATAAATTTAAACCTGATTTATTTCTTCATTCTTCTACGAATCTGAGTAGCTAAAGTTTTTGAATTGTAGATGAAGGCAGATTGAATTCATCTGCAGCGTCCTTACTGGAAACTTGTACTGATATATGAGGTTTAGAGAGTTTGTTTTGTTCGGTCGTGACGTTGTGGCCTTTATTGCTGCAGTAACTGGGAGAATAAATTGCTTCTAAACCTGTTTCAGTGGCTATCTGCTAAAGACCAGCCAAACAGTAAATGAAATTTGATAGTAACTTTTCTCTTAATAAGGGTCGAATCTACTCTACTTGATTATGTCGAGACCTAGCTTTTCAGACAGAAAATATAACATACGTTTTTATGTTTTTTTAAAAAAAATAATAATAATAACTTGCTGGTCATGGTTTAAATACAGTAACACATTTTTTCTCAGTAACTAGTTGCTATATATGAAATACTGAAAATCTCTTGGTGACTACTTGCAGGCTATGGAGGAATAAGAGGAGGTGTTGGAAATTACAGACTGGGGCACGGTAGTAATGGAGACTTGGGTTCAACTGCAAGCAGATTGAAGAGCCAGATGAGCTTATCATCTGGGATACCAATACCATCATCCTTAGGGATGCTGTCTCGAATATCTGAAACCAACGGCGGAAGCATTGGACCAATTAGTAATGATGATACAAAAAGCAGAAGTGTTAATGGGGACACTCAATATTACAACTCTGAGTACCCCCTAAGGTCCTGGAATGATACTTTGCATTTTGCCGAAAACTACACTTTAAAGAGGGAACTTGATGATGATGATAGATTATTCTCTAGTGTTCAGGTAGTCCTTTGTAAACATGTCATCTTTGTGCAGTTTAGCAAGTGATTTGATTATAAGAACATTAACCTGTTTCTCATTTGTATATCAGAATGGGGAAATTCAAAATCGTCCATCTCTCTTTTCGCATCATTTAAGTTTGCCAAAGACCTTAAGTGATATATCTTGCATGGACAAATTACTGCAGTTTCATGATTCTGTTCCCTGTAAGATCCGTGCCAAGCGAGGTTGTGCTACCCATCCACGTAGCATTGCAGAGAGGGTATATTTGTTTCACGTCGAACTCTTGATATGAAACTGTTCAAGCTAAATGATTTATACACTAGATTAAAATTTCCAATATTTCTAGTTTGGTTACCAGCATATTCTTTCAAAAGTTCAGCATGCTAATATAAATAGGTGCTGTAATTTTAGGTGAGAAGGACGCGAATTAGTGAACGTATGAGAAAACTGCAAGAGCTTGTCCCTCACATGGATAAGGTAAACTTAAGTGGCCTTGTAAAATTTTAGCCTTCACCTTTTTTTTTTGTAACAATTACAATCAGAAGGTAACCCTTTACCTTCTGTGCAGCAAACAAACACTTCAGACATGTTAGATTTGGCTGTTGAGTACATTAAAGACCTCCAAAAACAGTACAAGGTTTGACATTTTAATCGAAAAAGAAGTACAATTCTTGCATCTAATATGCTTCGCTCAGTTCTCAAATGTTTATTTCTTTTGCAGACACTTAGCGATCATCGTGCGAACTGCAAATGTTCAGCCATGCAGAAGCAAGGACTCCATTAAACGTTTTGCTAGTGTACAGGAAATAATATTATGGAACATAGAGTCCTCAAAAAAAGAAGTTAATTTCATTAATTTTGACATGTTTCTATCAAAGTTTAGTGAAGAAAGGCCAATCGACCCTGTGGTCCAGGTCCTGTAAGTTGGTGAAAGCGCAATTACCCAAAATAGAGGGAAGAAAACATATCAAATTGTATGGGGCTTGTAATAATACATTCTTGTTATTTGTAACAATTATGAATTTTTATCAGTTTATTTATAGCCAAAATACTATAGCCTGTTCTTAGCTTTTTGTTTCTTTGATTACAGTTTTATAGCAAAAATACTATAGCATGTTCTTAATTTCTATCATTGCAACCGGAATTATTACCTAACGTTACGACACTACTAAGAAAAATAGGGACTTGCGGAAAAAGAGGCTGCTAGTGTTAAAGTATAATATAATTTGTGACCTTCCTCTGAAACATTAAGTTTTTAGATGAAGACCTCAAATAAATCTTATATTCAAATGAATCTTATATTGTTATAAAATTGATATAAGGTTAAAATTGATATATGGGTAATAGATCGAGAGATAATGACTCATTAGAGGCACACGTACAATTAACAGAATGATATCATGAGTAACCAGTTCATTAAAATCTTACGGTGTTAGAGAAAAATCTCAAATAAATCTTATATTATACTTTAACAAGTAAGCACTTTGAAGCCAATGCTAAAAATGGTGTCTCCATGAAGCCCAAAGCTTTCATTGTTATAATCGCCAACAAGATGAGTGATGACCCGGAACCGTTTGGATTAACTTAAAAATAAGGCCATCTCCAATCACAATTTTATAAATAAAGCAAATTTATCTTCATTTTCCACCTTTTTCATAGTAAATCTTGATTCCATCTTCAATCATTACTTCAAATATTATTTTATGTATTACTTCTAACATTCAAATTTTGATTACATTCTTAACAAATTTCAAAACAATACACTAATTTTCTAAATTAGTATAATTCTTCCCACAAATGATTAATAATTGCATTGCGAAGTGCAATGTGAGCCTCTTTATCCTTGATTTGTTTGTGACAATTAGGAAAATCTTGAAATCTTACGCTCTCATCTTCTACCATCTCAACACTTGGAATCGACAGTTGTATTGAATCACTAAATGTTGCAATAACATCACGTTCGTCTTCGATTATCATGTTATGCATATTAATACACGTAGTCATTATATCATGTTGTACATGTTTGTTCCAAAAATGAGATGGTCTACATGTAATAGCAAAGCTCGACTATCATCATTTTCTCCGAATATAAATGATACAAGTGTTGATGGTTGTTATAATCAGTGACCTATTGGAGTGAAAAAGACAAAAGGAAAAAGGAAAGTCGAAGACCAAACTTCTGTTATTGTCGACATGATTAAAGAAGAACAACGTCAAGTCATTGAGATTCTTAAAAAAATAGTGTGGATTAACAACAAAATTATGAAATTCAAATGCTACGAGCTCAAAATGAGAAAATAAAATTGGATATGGCTTTATATCTTGTTGAAAATAAAATCTTGAATAAAGATTTGAATTCGATAAGTGATCTGATTCTACGCGAGTATTTTCAAAATGAATAACTTAAAATATTGCAGAGGAGATCTCAACATGACCAAACATCTCAACATAGATTTAATGATGATCTTCCAGAGTATTAAGAATGCATGTGTATAATAAGTTACTAGCGTATAAGATCTGTATGTATTAATGTAAGTTTCTCGATGGTGTTTTGGTGAAAAAAGTTTTACTTTATATGCACTGTTGGGTTTTTGGCTTTATGCCAAATAATTTATAATATAAAATGAATAAATAAATAATGTATTTATTGATATCAAATATATGCATTGATTTTGAATATAATGCATATGAGTTACATATATGTTATTTATATTGTGTAAGTTACATGTTATATATATTGATTAGAATTAATGTGTGATAAATTATATTAAGAATATGTGAAGTTACAATTTGGAGTTGAGGTGATATAAGTTTTTGCATAAAAGAAACACTAAACAATAGTGAGAAGCTTGTTTAATATATTATCGAAACTTCTTAATATTTTTACCAAAAATATTTCTCCAACATATATATATATATATATATATATATATATATATACACACACACACACACACACTACATGCATAGTGCATCTTCACATAGAGAGCTGCATATTATTTTACTTTATATATATATATATATAAAGCAATGTATGATTGAAGATGGATTATTTCATTTAAAAGTTAAGAATGAGGTAAAATAGAGTTTAGAGGAGGAGTTGGAGATGCCTTAAGTACTTATATTTAAAAATACTTATATTCACTTTAAGTTAAAAGTAAAAATTTTATTTTATTTTAAATTGAATGAGTCTGTTTGAATAATTTTACTTAAAATCAATTCATTTGGTAATATATTATTTGAACATAAATTAGAAATATAAAATAAAAATACATATATAACAAATAAAACATGAGGTAAAGAGCATCTCAAATATATGTGTTTATATTAGAGTTTACTACTACTAGTACAGAAAGCTTATTTATCTCTCACCTCTCTCTAGTAGCAACAAGAAAACAACTAAGAATGTCGATAGTAGTTCCATGAACAATCCTTTGCAGGATTAAATTTTTTTATAGTGGAAATGCCATAAAGCGCGAACTGAGATCCGTGATACAAAAACCAAAATGTCATATAAAACTGGGAGATTATTTATTTTTCAAAGATGTTGGATCAAATAAAACTTGCCATAGTTAATTGTTTGTCTTAATGTAACACACATAAAACTTCTATATTAGGATGTGTACTTAGTATGTATTAATGTACTTATAGATAAAATCACGTTTCTACTGTGAATTTAATGAGTCAAGAATAAAGGTTGATAGAAGATTCAAGTCTAAGGTCATGCTTCAAAAATAAAGACTTTATCAAATAAGATTTATAGTGGAAAATGCTCCAAATCAAGTATGTGATAGAGAAGTCTCATGTGAAGCTAGTCGAGAAATCTCATAATACTCAAGTAACTCAGTAGTCGATCGAGAAGTTAGAAGTGATTGAGAAGTCAAAGAAACCGTAGTTATTTGAGAAGTGTGAAATGTGATTTATTCGAGAAGTCCAGTTGAACGATTCGAGAAGTTAGCTATTGAAGCAATCAAGAAGTTGAGGAAATGGGTCAATCGAGAAGTGTGTGTAATCAAGACATTCGAGAAGTCTAGTCTAATTGAGAAGTCATCAAAAGAAGTGTGCAATCGAGAAGTCTAGATATTCGAGAAGTAATCAGTTAAAATGTCAATCGAGAAGTCTCAAAAGTACTCAATCGAGAAGTCTCAAAAGTACTCAATTGAGAAGTCTATCTCATGACTTCTCGAAGCAACATCAGTTGAGTACTCGAATGTTTCAAGAAGCTAGTTTCAAGGAAAATTACAGAAGAACAAGACAAGTAATTTAAAGCATTGTCTTGATCAGGTCAGTCAAACCTGTGAAGATAGTGACAAGTCTACAATGAAGCTTGAAGGAAGAATAAGACAAGGACAGAAGATAGAATGCAGATGATACAGACTGTCAAAGAGAAAGACTTAGCTAGAAATAGAATTGAGTAAAATATAAAGTTTCATATGTCTGTTTCTAGTTATAGTATAACTGACTGTGAAAGCATGTGCACCAAGACATGTTGTCTATTTAGTAGAGTGCACAACTTCATAGTTTACGGTGTGTTGAATAGTTTTTTATACCTTGTTTTCTTTCAAGAACAAGAAGTTGATATTCAAATCAGAATCTCAGATTTGTAGCAATTTTATTCTAATACAATTAGTTTGAAATTTAATCTGTGTGTTTGTTCTATTATGTATATTTATGATAAACACTATATAGATTAACCAACCTACAAACAAGTTAGCATATCAGTCTATCAATTCAAATCCAACAAAAAACAAAAGAAGTTTGAAAATTTTGAAACCATACATTCACCCCCCTCTGCATAATTTCTGTAGTTCTCATTCCTAACAAAAGAGATCCAGATATTGGTAAGGAAGAAGGGGGGAACAAGCACACTTGAAGAAAAAATAAGAAAAATCGCATCCCTATCTTTTATGCTGATCTCAGCAAATAGTACCAGAAAAAAGGAGTGAATGTTAGCAGACTTAGTTGTCTGCTGCGAGGCCCCTTAATTTCCTTTGAAACCAACTAAATCAAGCTCAATTACACAAAGTTAAAGGAAAAGTTCTCAAAATAATAAAGATAAAGTTTGTGTTCAATAAGAGAATTGATTCATTCTGACCGTGTATGGGTTAGGGGTGCACATGGGTTGTTCAACACGAACAAACTGACCCAACCCAACCCATATTTCGGCTGATCAAACCGACCCAATAAAAACTGAAATTTAAATGTCAATACATGAGTATGAGTGCATTGTAATATAATATATATAACAAACATAATAATTTCTAATTATAATTTAATTATTCATAATTGTGATAACAAAGTTAATGCATTATCAATGTCCAATGAATCATTTTATAACAATAAGTTTCCTTATTTATTTAGAAGTTTAGTTTTACCATCAATGTTAGGAATCTACATGTAACTTGATGATAACCTTAATCTTAGAATCTTAGAAATTTTAATTGATATAACTGATCAATTGATATGAAAGTTATAAATATCGATTGATCAAGAAACCATTTATCAGTAGAAATGTTTTTGTAGATCAACTGATAATATGAAGTGTAGCATATGTGTATTTAGTCTATTTCAATTGATAATGTGTAAGTCAATTGATATTATTCTCATCAATTGATACTAGAGTCGATTGATATAGGTCATCAATTGATGTGTAACTTAGACTGCTAAATTATTATTATCTGAAGACATGAAAATTATATAAGTGAAGGATGATCAATTGATATGGAAGCATCAATGGATAGAAGGTCAAATGATAAGAAGTCAAGTCAAAGATTGAAGACCATCAGTTGATATGAAGACCCATCAATTGATATATCGATTGATAACATCTATCAATCGATAAATCATCATTTATCAATCGATGGATATAAAGATCAATCGAAGAAGAATATTAGTTGATGGATAAAAGGAAGAATTAATTGATATCATAACAATAAATTATCAATTGATTGAGACATCACAAGTTAACAGACAAAAGCACACCTATGGAAGATAGTCTATGATGATTGTAGAGACTCAAGTTGAAGCTGTCTTTCCAAGTCTGAAGTACTTTTAGAAAAAGGCAAAAGGAAAGATAGATTAGAAATAATCCTAGTTTAGATTAATTATTTTATACTCTTTCTAGGTATTGCAAACACACTTGTAGTATATAAACAAGTTTGGTAGCATTGTTAGAAAAAAAATAGAAGTTAGACAATATCTTAGAATCAACCGTTCAAGCCTTAAAGCACTTTGTAAGATCATTTGATTCATTTTTCTAACTTTGTAAAAAGCAGCTAGGTTTTATTAACCTAGATAATTTGAGCAAAATATACACTGATGGAAAAACCAATCCATCAGTAATTTTAAACATTGTTGTTCAAATACTTTTCAATTCTTATTGTTCATCAAATTTTCTCTAAACACTCATAACTACAAGAAAAATTATAAAAACAGAAAAAGTTTTGATAATTTGTATTCAACCCCCTTCTATAAATTATATTGGCATTGTTCTGGAAAATAACAATTGGTATCAAAGCACAGGCTTTCAACATATAGAAAGTTTAAGATCAAGAACAAGTCAATATCGGTCAAAAAGATCCAGGTGTGAAAATTCCAGTATTGGAGAAAGATGAATACTTTGCATGGAAGGTTAAAATGCACATGCATCTACTTTCTCTTGACCCTTCCTATGTTAACTGTCTAGAGAAAGGTCCTCATGTTCCTATGAAATTAGTCACATGTGTGAACCTAGATGGAACTCTTGCTTTTAATAAACATATTCCAAAACTCATCACTAAGTTAACTGAAGAAGATGAAAAGGAGATGCTCAAGGATAAAAAGGCCATGAATATATTGTTCAATGGTCTAGACAAAGACATGTTTGACAATGTAATCAATTGTACTATTTCAAAAGAAGTATGAGATACACTCCAAACTCTTTGTGAAGGAACTGAGCAGGTCAGAAAGAACAAGATACAACTCCTGATTCAAAAGTATGAATCTTTTTATTTCAAAAGTGGTGAATCCATCAATGATACCTATAAAAGATTTTAAAAGTTATTAAATGGATTAAAGCTATATGGTAGGATTTATGCAACAGAGGATACAAACTTGAAATTTTTTAGATCTCTTTCAAAAGAATGAAAATCAATGGTTGTTTCCATTAGACAATCTCAGGACTTTAAAGATTATACTCTTGATAAACTCTATGATATTCTCAAAACATATGAGTTAGAAATACAACAAGATGAAGAGATTGAGAAGAATCAAAGAAAAGATAAGACTGTGGCTTTGATGGTCAAGGGAAATGAAGACAAGAAAGGGAATAATGAAAGTGGCTCTGTAGATGGTTTTGTCATGGTGGACAATGATGCTGTTGAAGAATCATCCAAGGGAAAGTATGAAGAAAGTGAAGCATGCTCCCAGGATAATGTAGATGAAATTGATGAACACCTTGCATTTCTGTCAATGAAGTTTTCAAAGCTAAAATTCAAGAGGAATCCAAATGCTTAAAGGTCTGGATCTCAGTTCAGGAATGACAATCAAATCAAAAATTTGGTTGATAGATCCAAATTCAAGTGCTACAAAGCCATGTATTTTGTTTTTCAGTTTTAGTGACTGGCTATCATGATTTGTCTGTACTATGTAACATGTTAACATATACCTAATATAAATATGCCTTATTGCCTATATGTATAGGCTACCTTATATGTCTATCTGAATTTGCCATATTATGTAACACGTTAATATCCACCAATATATAATGAAGCCTTACTATTTGTATGACTGTATCTATAGGCTAACTTTTATCGTTCTTTGTGAGGTTGTAGGCAGCATGTAGGTTGCTAGGTTTTTAGTTGTTTCTTGTTGAGGTTCGTTTTTTAGCCACCTTTTCTAGTATTTCTCGAGTTTGAGGTTGTTCCCCTCATTGTGCCCTATGTTTCTTTATTGAGCTAATAGAATTATTACTTAACAAAAAAAATATATTACACTTCTTGCACGTTTTCTCTTGTATATATCACTGGAACATAACGGAATATAAATATGAAGACAGCTGCTAACACCAGTGATACATACAAGAGAAAACTTACATGAAGTGTAATATGTTTTTTTTGTTAAGTAATAATTGTATTAGCTCAACAAAGAAACATAGGGCACAATGAGGTGAACAACCTCAAACTCGAGAAAAACTAGAAAAGGTGGCTAAAAAACTAACCTCAATAAGAAATAACTAAAAACCTAGCAACCTACATGCTGACCACAACCTCACAAAGAAGAACAACTTTAGCACCCCTATCAAGTTTGTTAAGAAAACCAAGAATCAAGTTGAGACTAAGGTTGAAAAGATCAATATTGGTAGCTTATCTAAGAAATAATTAAAAGATAAATTAGAAGGGATAGCACATGTTGAAATCATTCACCCTAAGTCTGAGAAAAAGAAGAAGAACATGAATGAAAAGGTAGGAATAAACAAGCACAACAATTATACTCCTGATATGTATGCACCTAGAAAGGTTTGTGCTAAATGTGGTAGTGTAAATTATTTGTCTATGCATTGCAAGAAAGAAAAGAACTTCATACCTGTAAATGACTTAAGTGCACATACCATGTCTACAAATGCTATGCTTACCAATCCTATACTCATGAATGCCATGTCTTCTAATTTGGTTGCACCCAATGTTCATATGCCTTATGCACAGGTTCCATACATGTATAATCTCTTCTTTGCATATGCCAATATAAACTTGTCTGGAATGCCATAGAACATGCATATACCTGATATCAATCATGTTAGTCATAATGTCAAGTCTGAAAACATGCATGATATATCTGCCATGAGTTCCAAGATGTTTGAACCTCAAAAGTCAACTCCAAAAGTTAAAGTGGATCTAAACCCATTAAAACATAAGGAACCAAAGTTGGCAACCAAGGCTCAGGCTGAAACTAATAAAAGAGGACCCAATACAACTTGGGTACCAAAAACAACTTCATTATTTTGATTGAGTGCAGGGAAATAGGAAGAAAAGTCTCTGGTATCTAGATAGTGGATATTCTAGGCACATGACTGGAGATATGTCCTTGCTCATAAAGTTTGTGGAAAAGGATGGCCCAGGAGTTACTTTTGGAGACAACAATAAAGGTTTTACTCTGGGATATGGCTCAATTGTAAGTGAAAATGTTGTTATTGAACCTGTAGCACTAGTTGATGGATTGAGGCATAATTTTCTCAGTATTAGTCAACTGTGTGATAATGGAAATGGTGTGTGGTTTTCAACTGGATCATGCATCATAGCCAACAAAGAATTTGGTGAAATTCTCTTAACTTGTAGAAGAAAAGGAAATGTCTATGTGACTGATTTCAACTCTGTAAAGGCAAACTCGATAACATGCCTACTTAGCAAAGCCAATATAGATGAAAGTTAGATTTGGCACAAGAAGCTAGCCCATTTGAATTTCAAAGTCATGAATCAATTGATTAGAAAGAATCTAGTTAGAGGCATTCCACAAATAGAATTCACCAAGGATGGACTATGTGATGCTTATCAAAAAGGAAATAAAAGCATCATTCAAGTCAAAGTCAGAATCATCAATTGATAAACCTTTGGAACTATTGCATATGGATTTGTTTGGCCCTATCAACACCATGTCAATTGCCAAAAAGAAGTATGTCTTAGTCATTGTGGATGACTTCACAAGATACACTTGGGTACATTTCTTATACTCCAAGGATGAGGCAAACAAATTCATTATTAATCATATGAAGAATGTTGATAATGGTACTGAATAGAAGGTCAAGAAAATAAAAAGTGATAATGGTACTGAATTTAATAATGTAACAATGAAAGAATTTTGTGGAAAAAAAAAGTATCACTCATCATTTCTCTGGACCAAGAACTCCACAACAAAATGAAGTTGTTGAAAGGAAAAATAGGACCTTAATTGAAGCTGCTAGAACTATTTTAGAAGAAGAAAAACTTCCTACATATTTCTGGGCAGAAGCAATCAACACTACATGTTACATTCAGAATATTTCCATGGTCAATCAACTGCAAGGCAAAACTCTATATCAATTGATGAAAAAAGACAAGAAGTCAACAGTTAATTTTCTTCATGTCTTTGGCTGTAAGTGTTTTGTCATAAGGAATCAAGGTGAAAATTTGGGAAAATTTGAAGCCAAAGCTGACGAGGCTATATTTGTTGGATATGGAATAACAACCAAAGCTTACAGGGTCTACAATCTTAGATTACACATTGTTATGGAATCTATGCATGTAGTCTTTGATGATAAGAAGATTCAAGGGTTTTTTGATGATAGATACCATAATCTATTGCATTTTGAAAATGAATCAACTGGCAATAGTGAAGAAAGTGATGATGATGTGGAGATTCTAAGAAATCAAATACCAGAATTTCCCCATCAATTGATGTCAATACATCAACAAATAACTTATCAGTTGATAACCATCAATTAACTGATAATATATCAATTGATAACCATTCAATGAATAACAACTCTGCTCAACACTCTTCAAGTAGAGTATCCATCTCAGGGGGGTTATCAAATAATCAATCACATCACAATGATCATGACAATTCCAATTATCATGAAGCATCATCTCCAAGGACAAATTTACCACTATAAAGAAAATGAACCAAAAGTCATCCCTTTGAGTTGATTATTGGAGATGCAAATGATGGTGTCAAAACTAGAAGTGCATCTCAAAATGAATGCTTGTATAGTAGCTTCCTATCTCAAGAACCAAAAAGGATTGAAGAAGCCTTGAATGATCCTGATTGGATAATTGTTATGCAAGAAGAGTTGAATCAGTATGAAAGAAATAAGGTATGGAAGCTGGTGCCCGAACCAAAGAACAAGTCTGTTATTGGTACAAATGGGTATTCAGAAATAAAATGGATGAATCTGGTATAGTGACAAGGAATAAAGCAAGATTGGTAGCAAAAAGCTTATTCACAAGAAGAAGGCATAGATTTTGATGAAACATTTGCACCAGTTGCAAGGTTGGAAGCAATCAGGATCTTTCTAGTATATGGTGCTCATGTTAATTTCAAAGTGTATCAGATGGATGTGAAAAGTGTTTTTCTCAATGGAGAACTAGAGGAAGAAGTATATGTAGAACAACCTCCTAGTTTTATTGATCATATTCATCCTGGATTTATATACTATCTTCTCAAAGCACTTTATGGATTGAAACAAGCACCTAGATCCTGGTATGACACACTATCTAAATTCTTGATTGAAAATCACTTTACAAGAGGTACTGTTGATAAAACTCTCTTTCATAGAAATGTTAGTGGCTCTATGATTCTTGTTCAAATCTATGTAGATGACATTATTTTTGGCTCAACTGATGATAAACTTTGTCAAAAGTTTGCTAAGTTGATGCAGAGTAAATATGAAATTAGCATGATGGGGGAAATTACCTATTTTTTTGGTTTTCCAGTCAAACAAGTTAAATATGGTATTTTCATAAATCAAACCAAATATATTTCTGACATATTAAGGAAATTTGATTTAAGTGAATGTTCTTCTGTAAAAACTCACATGGCCACTGCAACTAAACTTGAATTGAATACTAAGGAAGCTAAAGTGGACATTTCAAGTTATAGAGGCATGGTTGGTTCATTATTATATTTAACTGCAAGTAGGCCAGATATAATGTTTGTTACATGTCTTTGTGCTAGGTTTCAGGTTGATCATAGAGAGTCTCATTTTATTGCAATAAAAAGAATATTCAAATATCTCAAAGGAATACCAAATCTTGGAATTTGGTACCCTATAGAATCTAGATTTGATCTGATTGGTTATTCAAATGCAGACTATGCAAGTTGCAGAATTGACAGAAAAAGAATTACAGGCACCTGTCAATTTCTAGGAAATAAGCTTGTTTCATGGTTTAACAAAAATCAAAATTCAGTATATATTTCTACAACAGAGGCTGAATATATTGCTGCTGGAAGTTGTTGTGCACAAGTGTTATGAATGAGGAATACAAATTGATGGATAAAAGGAAGAATCAATTGATATGTATAACAGCAAATTATCAATTGATTGAGACATCACAAATTGATAAACAAAATCAAACTTATGGAAGATAGTCTATGATGACTATGGAGACTTAAGTTGAAGCTGTCTTTCCAAGTCTGAAGTACTTTTCCAGAAATAGAAAAAGGCAAAAAGAAAGATAGATTAAAAACAATCATAGTTTAGATTAATTATTTTATACTCTTTCTAGGTATTGTAAACACACTTGTAGTATATAAACAAGTGTGGTAGCATTGTTAGAAAAAAAACAGAAGTTAGACAATATTTTAGAATCAACTCTTCAAGCCTTAGAGCACTTTGTAAGATCAGTTGATTCATTTTTCTAACTTTATAAAAAGCAGCCATGTTTTATTAACCTAGATAATTTGAGCAAAAATATACACTGATGGAAAAACTAATCCATCAGTAATTTTAAACATTGTTGTTCAAATACTTTTCAGTTCTTATTGTTCATCATATTTTCTCTAAACACTCATAACTACAAGAAAAATTATTAAAACAGAAAAGGTTTTGATAATTTGTATTCAACCCCCCTTCTACAAATTATATTGGTATTTTTCTGAGAAATAACAATCAAGAATTTTCACAGTTAATTCTAATATTTTGAACAAGTATTCGTACAATTTCTTCAACTATCTCTTCACTAATGTTAAGACTAAAATTTAAGATCAAAATAATATAATTTCTTATAAATGTAAGTAATATTAAAAAAATAACATTTTAAAAAGATGATCATTACTTTAATTCAACCCAAACCAAACCAACCCGATCCAACATGTAATTAGTAGGGTTGGGTTGCAACTTAAATTTTTACAATAGGTTAAAAGTTTTTCAAACCAAATTAATTGGGTTGGGTTAATTTTATACTCCAACCCGGCCAAACTGACCCGTGTACACTCCTAGTCTCGGTAGTCTAAAAAGACAATTGACTTCTTCTCAAATGTGTGAAAAAAATAAACTGAGAAAAAGTACATAAAAGATATTTAAATATTATTAACCACAACTACTCAAATATTTTAATGTGCACTAACAAACATATGTCACGTTAATTTAAAATGGATCAAGACAATTTTAAGTTATGTCAAACACCCTCCTAATAATAATTATATATTATAGTAAAGTGTACTTCGTGTACTTGTACGTTGTGTGTCAGACCACTTGGGATACTGACCTTCTAAAACCACCACTTAGGATACTAGCATTTCATTATTTTTATAATTTGTGTATCCCGTCAAGTATGGCCAACTCTGTTACCTTAATTGAGGGTACTTCCGTCTTTTCCATATAGCCACAATCTTACTTTATCTGTATATTTCATTTGTCTGATTGTATACCTTCCATTCTATACTTTTCTTTCTCCTGCTTATTTTCTTGATGTGGTTCGAAGGGAAGAAGACAATGGTGTCAAGATATTCATTGTTAATAATTTCTAAGCTCAAAACACATAACATATAAACAAGTCACTACATTTTTATTCCATCCAAACATCCATTACATCAAACATAAACAAGGCCATTACATTAAACATAAAAAAGACCATTATATAGGATAACAAAATCAGCATTGTCATTTACTCTGTTATTTATATTGTTGATGTTTTTGTTGTTGTTTGACTAATGTGATTCCTTCTTTATTTCGTGTAGATGGATGCCACAACCCCAAAATACTCCAAGGCGAAGTATGATGAAATTGTGAAGGAAGTTTCTTCACACTTGAAGAAGGTTAGGTACAATCCCGATAAAATTATTTTTTCCCCATTTCTGGATTTGAGGGTGATAACATGATTGAGAGGTCCACAAACTTGGACTGGTACAAGGGTCCAAATCTTCTTGAGGCTCTTGACGAGATTAATGAGCCCAAAAGACCCTCAGATAAGCCCATTCGTCTCCCACTTCAAGATTGTCACTTTTGGCCCTTCTGGTCTGATTACCGAAGTTAAGTCTGTTGAGATGCATCATGAGTCTCTGCAAGAGGCACTTCTTGGTGACAATGTTGGCTTTAATGTTAAGAATGTTGCTATTTACGGATCTCAAGCCTAGGTATATGGCCTCGAACACCAAGGATGATCCTGCCAAAAGAGCTGCCAGTTTCACAACTAGGTCATCATCATGAACCACCCTGGACAGATTGGTAACATATATTCTCTAGTTCTGGATTGTCATATCTCTCACATTGCTGTCAAATTTGTTGAGCTCTTAACCAAGATGGACAGGCGATCTGGAAAGGAGCTCGAGAAGGAGCCCAAGCAAGGTCCAAAATTGCATCAATTTCATCATCACAAGAGCCATTTGTGTTTAGAATGAAATGAATTTAGGAATTAGGGTTCATTAGTCATTTTAATGAAGTGAGATTAATCCACAATATATAAAGACTAAAATACCCTGTCAAATTGTAACAGAGTTAGACAGACTTGACAGTGATACACAAATTATAAAAACAATGAAATGCTAGTATCCTAAGTAGTGATTTTAGAAGGTCAATATCCCAAGTGGTCTGACACACAAAGTACAAGTACACGAAGTGCACTTTACTCTATATATTATCCACCCTACATAACGTATTAATCACACAAACGAATGCATACTACACAAACTAATACTCCATCCGTCCCTTTTTAGTTGTCTCTTTTGAAAAAAACACATATCTTAAGAAAATATTAATTAGATAATCTATTTCCATGACTACCCCTCACAATTACATTAAATTAGTTGAATTGTTTATATATTTGAATTAGTCAAATATTGGAAATAATAATATAAGAGTATTTTTGGAAAAATCTTTATAATTTTTTTTGAAAAAAAGGAAGGACAAATAATTAGGGACAAAAAAATATTTTAAAAGAGACAACTAAAAGGGGATAGTGAATGCCACATTTTTTATTCTAGTTGATTGTAAAAATAATAGACGAGATGAACCCTACATTCACATCAATTACACTAATTAAAACTCGTGATGTTACCATATCATCACTCACACATCATTTTGAAAGAATTTTTTGGGATATTAATTTGGTTTCCTAACAACACTCATCCGTTATTAGTTGGTCTCTCATGTAATATTAAAAAAAAAACATAGAATGAGACTATAAAATTAAATTATCAAAATTTTGAAATTGAAAAGGAAGCGCCCAAATGAAAAACATCGCACGTGCGGTACATTGAGAAGCAAAAGTGGAGTGGGGTGTATTGTGTATTGTGTATAAGAGAAGCGCCCAAATTACATATTGAAATTGCCAATCTCGCCCTCTCTCTCACTGCGACCTTTCTCTCTCTACAACCATACATACACAGACGCGTAGCCACTCCGATACCGGTCGCCGGAACCCCTAAGGTCTCTCTCTCTCCCTCTCTCTATCTCTGTCTCCCTCCTTTGTTACTCTGTATCTATACATATATCGGATATAGTAATGTGTGTTCTTATTTTCTTCTTCTTCTTGTGTGTGTGTGTGTGTAATTGGCTGATTTGATTAGTTTGTGTTGTAATTTGCGGTAGCTGTTATTGTACATTTCTGGATATTGCTTATATTGTTTTGTGTTTTTACTCTTGTTTTAGTTTGTGTGTGTATATGTGTATGTGTCTGATTGTGGTGAATTGATTACTATGTGGTGATTTATGTTACAACTTCAGATCTTCTTTATTGATTTTGTGTGTGTGCTTAATTGTGGTGAACTGATAAGTTTGTGTGTAATTGTGATGAATTGAAATCTTGTATTTAATTGAAACACCTCAACAACTTCTTTATTAGTTTGTGTGTGTGTGTGTGTGTGTTTAATTGTTGTAGTTTGTGTGTGTGATTGTGGTAAATTGATTTTTTGTGTTTGATTGAAACAGCTGAAGAAGATGCCGGAAGCAAGAGACAGATTATCGAGGAGGCAGGACGATCCTAGTACACTCTTCTTTCGTCAAAGAAGCCAAATCGGTAGTCTACAGATTTTACCTGATGAATCGGCTGTGAGTACATTTCGATGGGGAGCGACGGCACTCAATGGAGAAACAACCGGAGTGGCGTCAACACCTGGCCATGGTGGTGTTAGGAGGGGTACTTTTGGGACTCCAAGAGTCGAGAATGTGCGTGGCAGGGGTTTTTCTGGCAGTGAGAATACTCCGGCCAGGAGTATATGGAGAGCACGTGGTGGTGGAAGCCGGAGTATTTTACCATCTTGGTACCCTAGAAAGCCTCTCCAAGACATCACTCCTATTGTCATGGTATAAATTTCTTGCTCTTGAATGTTGTGATTTCTGTTCTGGGATTATGTTCTATTAATATGATAGTAACAACTTAAATGTAATTAGGTTTCCTAGTTTGTTAGTTGTTATGGTCATAAGGATTGGTATTTGGATAATTCCCTTGTAAGTAATCATAATGCACTTATCATATATATAAATTAAATGATTCTTGTACTACCTTGCATTTATTTCATTTAAGTAATCATAATGCACTTATCATATATATAATTAACAGCTCAAAGCTATATAGAGTGTTGGATAAATTAATTGAACATGGGATCATAATGCACTTATCTTGAATTAGATATAACTTTGCATATTGGTTTGCTATAAATTGTGGATACAGTGGATTTTGTTTTGTGTTGTTAAATATGTGTGTGTGTGTGTGAGTGAGAGAGAGAGAGAGGGAGGAATACTGACTAGGATATGTTGTAAAAGTTAAGTTGGTCTCTACTTGATGGATTGTATGTGTTTAAGTTTCAAATTCACTAGAATTGCAATAGGTTGCTCATTATAGTCAAATTTTGGTACTATCCTATCCTGTAGATTGAAGCTTTAGCATTATATGACTTGCTATAGCTAATGGTTGTTGCTGATTTTGCTGTGTCTTTTATTGGTGTATTCTGCATTTTTTGTGCACATATCTGAAGATTCATGATTAGAATTTATTTTGTTTGAACTTGATCACTGTATGTGTTTGCAGTTCCTAATTCCTATACATAACTTTATGGTTACAATTAAAAGACATGTTAATTTAGTTCTCTAGTTTGTTAAAGGTGTGAGAATGGTATTTGGGGGAGATCCCTTTCAACATCATTATGCACTTATCTTTTATTTAAACCGATTCTCCCATTTCTGTGCAAATTACTCGTCTTCGCTTGTATTCATTTTATGTTTAATTTGTCATTGATGATTCAAAACCATGTAGGCATATAGGATATTTTTTGAATTAGTAGGGTATTGGAATATTGGATTACTGGACTTGATATAAATATTTTCAGTTTTACAGAATATTGTATAACAATGTTTTTGCTCTTTATGCCCATGGCTGAGTTGTGTTCCCATATACATATAAATATTCCTGGGATCTTTTTTTTAATTAGATTCTGATACTCTTAAGTTTTTGTGGAAGAGTTGCCCTGGTCCTGTCAGCTATGGAACAACCATTAAGCTGACTCCATATATGGGGGACTCCATATATGCATGTTGAAATGGTATATTTTGTTTGAACATGAATGTTTAATTGGAAACATTGCAATTTGATGCCAACAAGAAGCTAATGCATTCTGCCTCCTGCATTTGCAAGCATGTCATTTATACAAGCTACTGTTGGATGAAAGTTGTGCAATTTGTTGGCACTGTAGTGAAGTTGTAGAGTAGATAATATAATGATGTGATCCCTCATGTGTTTTATTAGGATTTATTGTTGTAATACTTTATTGGTTTACATTTTAGACACATGATTTGATGCTTATATGTACAATGTATTAATTAGGTTTCCTACTTTGGTTCTGTCTTCCTCAGCAGTAAAACATCCTTCCAGTTGGTTGTCTTCGGTTGATTTGATATCTGTTGTGGAGTTATGGTTGAGTAAATATTGTAATGCCTTGATCCTTGGTATGTTTTACAGATGCTTTACACTTTCTTATGTCAATTTGAATATAAATATACTCTTTCAACAGGCCATTGAAAGAAGAAGAGCTCGCATGAGAGAAGTCGAAGGCCTACAACTATCGAGTCCCCTACCTCAGGGGCAAAGGGTTCATTCTCCTTCGGTGCCTGTATCTGGTGCTCCTCTCGAGCATGAATTTTCTATGATCTCTCCAAGTCCAGCAATAAAATTTAGGCACTGTCCACCTACTGTTGGGAAAGTGCCAAAGATATTACTTGATATCACCAAACAGAGTGATGGACCATCAGACTTTCTTACACCAGAGAAGAAGCTCCTAAACTCCATTGACAAAGTTGAGAAAGTTGTGATGCAAGAATTGAACAGATTGAAGAGGACCCCCGCTGCCAAGAGGGCAGAGAGGGAGAAAAAGGTCCGCACTCTGATGTCTATGCGTTGAATGCAATCGAAAGAAGACCTGATGTTGGTGTATCAACTATCGTTGAGAGCAAACGGATCAAGGAATTGGAGAGAAAGGAGATGAACAAGAGACCCATGGGGTAAGTTTTGATCATCTTCTGATGATTTTTGGGCACTCGAAGTTGATGTAACAGATAGCTACTCTTTAGTAGGTGATAATGCTTGTTATTCAACCTTTAATAAAGGACAGCACATTGTGTGTTCTGGTAGTGTGGTTGTTTACATGTGTTTGGTACTTTGGTTTAGTATCAGAAGTTACTGGGACTGGTTGTATACCTCATCATGTTAGTACTTTGTAGTTAAGCAAGGTTAGTACTTGTAGTGTTTCTTCGGCAAGTCGTGAACTAAACTTTGAAAGTATTCTTTCGAGTTGTGGCATTGCATTTTACAGAGATATTCAGTTCGGTACATAGTAGGTTTGAAGGTTCTGGTTGAGATATTCAGTAATGTACTTCAACCTTCAACTTAACAATACAGGAGATTGATAAAGAAAACAATCAACACATAAGTGATGATAATAATGCTGATAGGTGGAGCCAGACATTTTCATAAAGAGATGAATTTCAAAGTGTTAATAAATTAGGGCGGCTGATGTTTTGGAAGGACTTGAGTCTCAGCATGACTACTAATACGTCAAACATGGACTTGAGCCCCCTATTGAACATCACGTTGTGGTTCTGATGACCCAACCGTTTTTAAATTTATATATAATCTGTCTTAAAATGTAATTTTTAATTTTTTTATAATTATAAAAATTTGGTCAATTTAATTAAAAATATTAGAGGCGATTAATTTGTGAAGGAGTGAGTATTACTTTGTTTTTTTTGAATAATTTGACTTATAGTCTTACAAATGAGTATTACTTTTGAGTAAACTCTAAACATCGAAGAGCCCGGATACTTCATTTTACAAGTCAAAGCATGGAGTATGGGGCACGACGAAGTTGTCGAGCCCAGATACTTCATTTTACAAGTCAAAGCATGGAGTATGGGGCACGAGGAAGTTGTCTTTGTCTGCCTATTTTAATCCCAGATCTAGTAATATCCCGGATCATATTCAAGACTTGAAGTAAGTTTATATAACTAAACTTGCAACTAATTGTAACACTTATTCACAAGTCATAAAAAAATGGGCACCACTTACATGGACAAGTACTTTATATACTTCCTCATCACATATTTAGTTACAGCTCTTCTTTTTCAGTTATTCACCAAGAATCGTCGTCCGAAAGTGCAACTTCAACCTCCTCCAACCCCACCAACTCTGTCTATACTTGGTCATATCCCTCTGTTGTATAGCTCTACTGAACCATTTCATAAGTCCTTGAAAACGCTTGCTTTTCGAGATGCTGCACTTTCATGAGGATCTTTGTTATCCCGTTTTCCAAGTTCATGGTTGTTTCTGAGGCTAGCATAGCTAAACAAGTTCTTGGAAGTCATGATATGAGTTTTATATCCACTAGGCTTAAAATTTTTGAATATGGAATGTTGCATGGTTCATTGAACTTGGTTTTCTTGAGGAATTTACTTGCTTCTGATTCGCAGGTTAAGCTTTTTACGGATGTGCAGGAACGTGAGGTTTTGAGGCTGGTGGAAGTTCTTGTTAAGAGTTCGGAACAAGGGGAGGCTTGTGATTTAAGTGCAGAGTTGGAGAAGGTTGTTAATAATGTTTTGTTTAGTGTGATTATGAGTGTTGGAAGTGATAGTTCTGAAAGTGTGAAGATTAGGGAGCTTGTTAATGAACTTAGTGCTGAGGTAGGGGTAAATCAGTGGTTTTTAGTGAATTGATTGGTTCATTTGGGTATGGAAGAAAAAAGGTGGAGGGCTTGTTATTGAAGTTTAATGAGTTTTTCGAAGAGATCACGGTGGGACATGAAGAGAAGAGAGGATCAGTAGGAGATCAAGATATAGTTGATGGTCTTCTGGATAATTATGAAGAACAGGCTGGAGAGGTGAAGCTAACTAGGAACAACATCAAGGGGGTTCTATTGGTAATAATAATATTTTCTCTTATATCTAACCCATAATCATCTGCTAGCAGTAATGATATTGAAATGTATAGCTTTTTAAATTTCCTTTTTCTGTCGTTAAGAGTATTTATGCGTCCGAGTATGCTGTCGTGTTCTTATTAGGTTAGTTAATTCAATTAATATATTAGGTTAGTTAATTCAATTAATAAAATCAAACTTGATTCAGGAAAATTTGATGGCTGGTTCAGAGACAATGAGTGTGTCATTGAAGTGGACACTAGCAGAAATTATCAATCATCCAAATGTGTTGAAGAAACTGAGAGAAGAGATGATTGGGGCGGTAGGATTGCATAAACTTGTACATGATTCGGATATCCCAAAATTGCCTTACCTGCAAGCAGTAGTGAAAGAAAGTCTTCGATTACACCCTCCTACCCCATTGATATTGCGAAAGTGCACACGAGGCTGCCAAATTGGTGGGTACGATGTGATACCAGATTCAAGAATAATCATTAACGTGTATGCCATTATGCGAGATCCTGGCACACGGAAATTCCCAACAGAGTTTATTCCAGATAGGTTTCTTCAGAGCCCTAGTACAAATAATGAGCTTCGGGTGGACATGAAGGGTGAACATCTGCATTACTTGCCGTTTGGAAGTGGAAGCAGTGCATGCCCTGGTGCAAATCTTGCAATAAGTATGATTCAAATGGTGATTGGAACTTTAGTGCATTGCTTTGTGTTCGAGGCTAAAGGTGGGGTTAATATGGAAGAAGGGTGTTCGGGAGTAAGTGCAGGGATGGCTAAGCCACTTGTTTGTCATATCATCTGACAATGCCCTTTACTCACTTGTGATCCAACATTGGAACCTTAGACAAATCTCAGTAGTTTCCTTGCTCTTGTTGAACTATGCACTACATAGTAGGATTAGGACTACTACTGTTTTTATTTCTCCGAGCATGTTATGTTTTGGTTTGGCCAACACGTGTAATTTGTTAGACTACGTACGTAATGTGTGCATACATCAAGTAAGAATTTGAACCATGCTACAAATGATGCCTTTCTTTTTTATATGACATAAGGAGGTCGGCTTGTTCAATAGTCAGAGTAGGTAGCAGAGTATAGTATTCCAGAGTTCATTCTTGATTTGGTTCTTGCTGTCATGTGGTCGTTAGCAGTACTTAAAATTCTAATATTCGTTTGTAGCTACCTTTTTGCCAATTGAGAACTATTATAAATGTTTTCTGTTAATTGTTTGCATATGTGCTTTAAAGAGCTCCAGTTTGACGAGTTAGTTATATTTTGAATTGTTAGCTTCTGCCTCTACTCAGTATACCAATTAAGGGATTTTAATTTTTTTTATAAATATGTATAAGTTGCGGGATTGACTCAGAAATAAATCAGTCTCATTTGGGGCAGTCTGACATGTTCCTGAGTCGAGTAGTGTCTAATATACTAAAAGCATTTGTCATTCCTCCGGAAGTTTGACACAATTTCATGAAGTTTCTATAGACTAGAACTTATTCGATATCAGTTTAAAAGGTCCCAATCAAGTTCTTTCTTTCAACCATATATAAGTTATCGTTTCAACAAAACGAGCAAATATCAGGTCGGATGCTACATCATCACATACTATGCCTTGCTTGGAACGAGATGCTTTTGAGCAGAGGCTACGTCGCAGTGGATCATTATTGAAGGAAAAAACAGTGCTTGGGATGTGCGAGTTGAGGCTTTTATCAAATATTTCATGCGTGTCATGGTTTTTGATGCAACTGGTAAGTTTGTGTTCCAGCCCATTTGATGGCCGAATACAATTACTTTTGCAGCTTGGTGCAAGATTTTCCTGCTCAATTGACTTGCGTTGTAAGGAAGAGTTATCATTGAGAAGCAGGCAGTCTGTGTTATATTAGTCACACACTGAGGCAGGGTACCAAACTATACGTGTTTATAATTTTGTTAGCCTCTAAATTACACGTAACAATAAAATTATCTAAACAATAAACTATATTTCTTTTTATTCAGATCTCTCAAGTTTTAATTATTTTCTCGCAAGTCAGTGATTCCTGTGCCGACCTATTGTCATTTTACATAGGATCTACAGAATTTCTAACCTTACACTGCATTGTAGACCATCGTAAGTGCTTTTGGTAAGATTTTATTGTATTAATGTGTATATAATTTTATTCTCGTAGTTAATACCTAATTCAGATGGTTTTTAGGCTCAGAATTTCCAAAGGAACATGACTCTTCTGTGCAGAGATGGCATCATTTCTTCCCTTCCAACTCAGATGCAATTTCGAAATTCCTTTAGCAAAATGACCTGAGATCTTAATTTTTTTTTGAATACGGAGCGAAAATTGAGAGTTGGGGTGGGGAGTGTAGTGAATAATGAGGTAGAAATGAATGTGGAAGCTTAACAAGAAAGAGACGAGTTGATTTCTTCAAAGAATGAAGTGGAGAATGAAAATGAAAATAAAGCTACTGAGTTGGAAGATATGCTGCTAACATTAGACAAACTAAGAAAGTCGAGGAGGAATGTCAAAGAGCATGGATGAATGACTTTATCAAGAGCAAGAATGGAAAATGAAAAACTAGATAATTGCTTAAGTAAATTATATAATTTATTAGTTTTTATCGTAATGATATTTAACTGCCATACATACTGGTGTATGGCTGAGATATGTTCTCATTTGTAGAGTACAACCCTAGTTAAATGAAGGCTGGAAACTGAGAATAACAAGCAAATTGATAAACTTGTTTTCTTACCTAAATTCTTCTCTCTTCCTCTTACTATTCTCTATAAGTCTAGCTGAGGACTTTAAATTCAGCTTCAGGGAGAGTGTCTCTTATCATTATTTGTGAAAAAAATGTCTGGGGTGAATTTAAAGATTGATTATATATTCTGCAAACGAGAAACTCATTAATCTCATGTTCCAAATTGATCTGATAACCATACACGTACACACCTATTGTACCCAAAAAGAAGAGAGGCAGAAGCATACCCTGCTGTGAACTAGAGTTTGGAGTTTCTTTATTGGGGGGCTACTTTCATGCAAGGTCGACTACCCAACAAAGGTGAATATTTGTACCCAGACAGTTTTATCTTACAAAAACGTTTTCAATCCATAACTAGTTTAGCAAATATTTAGTAGGGTCTTTGGATAGATCTCACAAAGTAACAATATCTTATGCAAAATATATAATACTGCAATTAAGATTGTAATGTTGTCCAATTTCAAGCCACATTTTGATATTAACTATTCGACATGAGAAAAATGATACACTTAGTTAGCAGAGTATACCTTGATTAGGTTCCAAATATCAGATGACCACAAACTGAATTATTCCATCTATAAATAGAACACTGAACTTGCTTCACTTTCACCAATAACTCAAACAGAAATTCAATATGAAGATTGAAGCTTCATCTTTCTCCCCCATTCTCTGTATCTGTATCATCGTACTTTGCCTTTCAAACCTTTCTGCATCATAAAGATGCAACAAGAACGACAAGAAAGTTCTTCTCCAAATCAAGGAAGCCTTGAAAAACCCTTGCCTTCTAGCCTCATGGGTGCCAAATGAAGACTGCTGTGATTGGTACCTAGTGGAATGCGATTAAACCACCAACCGCATAATTTCCCTCACTATTCAAGACGACGACAATCTTACTAGCCAAATCCCACCTGTGGTGAGATACCTACCTTATCTCGAAACCTTATGGTTCCGTAAGCTCCCAAATCTTAGCGGAGCAATCCCAACAACCATTTCTGCACTCACTAACCTAAAATCGGTCTGACTCAGCTGGACCAATCGCAGTGGCCCTGCCCATATATTCTTCACGCAGCTTACAAAAATAACTTAGACTTATCCTTCAACAAACTTAACGGTGTGATCCCTCCTCAGCTTTCCACCCTTCCTAAACTCAACGCCCTTCACTTAGACCGGAACCAACTTACGGGTGAAATTAGACTTATCCTTATCCTTCAACAAATTTAATGGTGTGATCCCTCCTCAGCTTTTCACCCTTCCTAAACTCAACGCCCTTCACTTAGATCGGAACCAACTCACGGGTGAAATTCCTGATACCTTAGGGAATTTCCCCGAATCCCCTGACTTATATCTTTCTCATAACCAGCTAAAGGGCTTTGTTCCAAAAACATTTGCTAGTTCGGATCCAATCAGGATTGACCTTTCTTGGAACAAACTGGAAGGTGACATCATTCTTTTTTGGGACTAAGAAGCGCTTGGAAACTGCAGATTTCTCACGAAACTTATTTAGTTTCAATTTTTCCAAGGTGCAGCAGTTTCCATCCGCATTGATATACTTGGATTTAAACCATAACCAGATTAGCGGAAGTCTGCCAAGTGCATTGGCCAAAGTGGAGTTGCAGACATTTAACGTCAGCTATAACAAGCTCTGCGGCCAGATTGATTCCAACAGGGGGGAACCTGGAAAGATTTGACAGCACGACCTATCTCCATAACCTTTGCTTGTGCGGTGTTCCATTGCCAAAATGCTAGTTACTCTGCAAAATATGTCCTAAGCTTATCTTTAATTATAGAAGTAATTGAATAATGCATTGTATCAGGGAACATCAAATAGTGGAACGTAGGAGGGCCTCGAGGCCATTAGTTTATAATTTGTATCTTCACAGACATATATGATATATGTGTCCTTTTCTCCTAGTAGTAAGCTTATCTTTTGTAATAATAAGATATTGAGATGTGATAGTTCAAGTGGTAAGGGCGAGAAATTATGTGCATGGCTAGGCCAAGGTATAATGTATTTTATAAATTCAAAGATCCAGTAGTAGCACTAGTACTGGTTTGAAACTTCAAGCCACGTGATGATTTTTGGTTCTTTTGGATGTTTTTGTGTAGGCTCATTAATTGCGAAATCAATAAAGAAACGATTAGGTACATTGTGATAAAATTTACCGTATTTTCGTGTAGTCTTTGGTATTCAACACCAATTAATCACTAGTTTAAAAAAAAACACCAATTAATCATTGCTTTTGACAATCCATGCATTACTTTATCAAAGTATAGATGAGATTTTGTCTTCCTTCTTGCCCGGGATAGTAGTAGGAGTTGTAAATAATTTAACATTTTACTAAATTTTGAATTAAAAGAAAGAAAATATGAAATTTAAATAACTCTGTGAGGATTGTTTCTTAAAAAGTTACATAATACGATTGAATTACATAAAATCATATTTTATCCATTTAGATTGTTAAGGACGAAATTATATTTGAAATTCTGTCAACTCGTCTTTCCTTCATTTTGATGACATCAAAAATATAAATGGTTATTCCATTTTCAAGATTGATATTTTTATTAATAATATGTTTTATTATATATTTTTATTAATAAATAAAGTTTAAATCAATATAATACCTGTTGCTCATGTTCTTTACAACCTTATATTTAAGATCCTCTTTCTTCTCCTCAATCCATTGTAATGGGTGATTTCTTTTGATTTGTGAAAATTTGCATTTCCTCAAAAAAAAAAAAATCTTAACATGCCTATTCCGCACGAGATAAATCACACTAATTGCAGTATTATTATTCCTTAATCAGGCTCGTTTATTTAAATAACACGACACACCCATCTTGATTCCATCTATAAATAGCACACTGAACTTGATTCACTACCACCAATAACACATACAAACATTCAAGATGAACGCTAAATATTCATCTTTCTTCCCCATTGTCTGCCTATTTATCATCTTCCTTTGCTTCCCACAACTTTCTGTATCAGAAAGATGCAACAAGAATGACAAGAAAGTACTACTCCAAATCAAGAAAGCCTTGAACAACCCCTATCTTCTAGCCTCTTGGGTGCCAAAGGAAGACTGTTGTGATTGGTACCTCGTTAAATGCGATGAAACAACCAACCGCATTGTTACTCTCTTAATTCAAGATGATGACAACCTTACTGGCCAAATCCCACCTCAGGTTGCAGACCTGCCTTATCTTGAAACCTTATGGTTCCGTAAACTCCCCAATCTCAGCGGATCAATTCCAACAGCTATTTCTGCATTGACTAACCTAAAATCGGTTCGACTCAGTTGGACTAATCTAAGTGGCCCTGTCCCTATATTTTTTGCTCAGCTAAAAAAACTAACATAGTTAGACTTGTCCTTCAACAAACTCACCGGTTCAATTCCTCATCAACTATCTACCCTACCAGAACTCGAGGCCCTTCACTTAGACAGGAACCGACTCACAGGTGAAATCCCTGACACATTTGGGAACTTCCGCGAATCCCCAGACATATATTTATCTCATAACCAGCTCACAGGCTTGGTTCCGCAAACATTTGCAGGCTCAGATCCTTTTAGGATTGACCTTTCTCGTAACAAACTAGAAGGTGACATATCATTCTTCTTTGGGTCCAAGAAGCGCTTGGAAACTGAAGATTTCTCACGAAACATGTTAAATTTGATTTTTCCAAGGTAAAGCAGTTTCCACCCAATTTGATATACTTAGATTTGAACCATAACCAGATCACAGGAAGTCTGCCAGGTGCATTGGCCAAAGTGGGGTTGCAGATATTCAACGTAAGTTATAACAGGCTCTGCGGCAAGATTCCAACAGGGGGAAACCTAAAGAGATTTGACAGCACGGCCTATTTCCACAACCGTTGCTTGTGCGGTGCTCCATTACCAAAAAGCTAGTCACTGGGCAAAATATGTGTGAGCTTATCTTCTGTGATGAGACATCTTATGTAATAAAATAAATTCAATAATGAAATCTATTAGGGAATTCAGAGAGTGGAATTTACGACACGATAAGCTTATCTTTTGTGATAAGATATCCATATCTTCAAAGCCACGAGTACGTCCTCTCCAGTTTGTACTATATTATAATAGCATATTCAATGTAGTGTTCCAAAGACTACTTACAAAGAGTAGTATTGGTCTGTAACTGTGATTTTGTGATCCTGATTGCTTGATGCATCTCTGCATGAATGCCTAAGTTGCTATTTAGTTTTGATGCTTTTGTTTCAACCCTCTATATGCTTTCCTTGCTTAAATGTCCAAAACCAATAAATTAGAAGCAATCAGAATATTAGATGCATTGATAATAACCTTGTACGTTTTCCTATTTTGGCTATGCATACATTATTTTCTAAATAATGGAAGCGTGAGCTTTCATTGAAGCACTGTCTATGATTTGGGGACTGAAGCCAATTTGGATTTGGGGTCTTCAAAAACTGAAACATTAAAATTGTATGCATTGAGGCCATATTAGTTCTATGGGATTAGTATCCATGCATTATAATATTTCACTATTATCCTTAAATATTACCATCCTTTAAATTATCCAATACTATGTTTGTTCGGAATGATTGAGTTTAGAATTGGATTATTATCCTTTTATAATTCTATGTTTGTTTTGAGGGATAATATGGATTGGACTATTATTCTTTAAATTTTCCAATCCTTTGTTTGTTTTATATTGGATTATAATGAAGGGATTATAATCCTTTAAAAAAAGACTCGTCACAGAGGATTAAATAATAACTCCTCCAACCAAGTATTAGAGAATGAATACTACTCTATAAATTTATAAGCTTACTCAAAAAAAAAATATTGTATGCATTTATCTGATAAATTAAATCCCGTAGCAGATGTTTATGGCAAATTAAACATAGTCAAAAAGGTGTTGTTATAGCTTATAGATTAGTGACTGATCAAGATCAAGTACAAGATAAGATATGTATGCATAGGAGGGGAAAACCTGTCTTGTAGGGTTTTGTGAAAGCAACATGTCCGAGAGGATTATCACATGTTATATATGCAGAAATTATTGGTAAAGAATATCCAACACTGAATTGTTCGGAAATGAAAGAATAATATAGTTCAATTTGTTGTCTTCTGCTTGTTATGTAACTTTAATGCTAACTAATAATTGTAAAATCTGTTCTCCTTACCTTTTCTGACACAATTAAAACAAAATGGTCCTAATTGGCACAATTAAAAAAAATCGTGTTTTTAAAAATCCAATCTTAAATTACATTTTTACTAATTATTTTATTATGAAAAAATCAAAAATAAAAACAAAATAAAAAAACATTTCGAAAATGTAATTTGTAGATGTGTTTTACACTTGACACGTATATTTATACGGAGTTTACAAGTTTATAGTTCACGCAAGAAGAAATCACGTCTGTTGCTTTGCTTTGTTCGTCAACCTTCTAGTTGCCGGACCGCACTAGAGACATAAGTTACTCGGACTCGGACACAGGTGTAGATCAAAGCGTCGGATTCTTTATTTTAAAAATTTTAAGATTCTTGGATGTGGATCCAAATTTGAACACGGGTGTAGGACTCGAACAGGATATGTAAATTTAGCACATATATTTAATATTTGTAGTTTTTGTCTATAATTTAAACAATATGCATTTCTCAAATAACTCATGTACTAACTTCTACAATCATGATGGATTAATAACTTCAAACCCATCAAACAAAACAAAATATTTTCCATTAATAACTAATAAGCCACGCCCGCAAGGGTTGACTAGTTGGTTAAAGAGATGAATATTATCCTCTTAGTCACAGTTTGAATCCCACGGGAGGAGAATTTGTGATTATGTCATCTGGGCCAGAGCATGTCGCACTTGTGCAGTTTACCTGGTTCACGTGATTTGCAGACTATTGCGTGAACCCGTGGGTTTACCCAGTGCGCGCCCAAAGAGTAGTGGCTGCGGGTTCCCACAGTAAAAAAAAACACCATTAAAATTAATTCTCAAAATTAATTCTTTTTTGGACTTATTTCGACACCATTTTTGTGACGCCCTCCAAACCCGGGGTCTAGATCTGGGGGTCACCAACCAATAACAAAAATAATAAAATAGTAAAAACCAGAAGTGCAATAAAAATAATATAAATCAGGTGCGCACTGGCCAAATAATACATCAGAGGCGCACTGACCCCGCCAACAACTAAGGATCGCTAACAGGTTATAGTATGAAATTAAGCAGCTTAAACTAAAAGTAAATCCAAATCACTTTATTACACTGCAGAAACTAAATCCAAAACTTCAATCCATAAGTTTAGATAAGTTTTAAGTCTAAATTCATTTTATTACACATTCTATCTACAGCAAAACTGTAAACAACTAAATACCTGAGAAGCCCGAGAAGCGAGCTGCCCTAACACCTGAGGCTCTCTATGCCCGCTAGAGCTACCGCTGTGACTCATACTGGATATCTGGCAGAATTTTATAAAAAGCAAGAGTGAGCCAAAGAAATGCTCAGCAAGTATATGAACAATTGAAATTAAATAAAGATATGAGATCTGTATCGAGAATGGAATATAACACAGTTTATTATGAAAACTGAACAGTAAATAAATCACAGTTTATTTCAACTGAAACAATGCAGTATGTCATCAAAATGAATCAACTGCTCAAAATCAATATATAATAGTCACACAGGCAATATGGATTGGATACAACATATAATAAACACTATTGCCACCTGATCAGTTCAAAAGCAATAGGACCTCTTTATAGCCTATCGGTACATTTCTATACCCATAGGTATAACAAGGATTCTCTATAATGGGTACCAAATAGGCAAGTAATGTTAGCCTATAGGAAGATGGAATGGTTACCATATCCTCCTCAATAAATGCTGGACTATTATTTCAGAGCCTCTTACGCTAGAATTCCAATCCAATAGAGCAAAACCAAGTAAATAAAATATGCTTAGTTTCAACTACAGACCATATCCTTGTTATTTATACAATAATTCGCTAGATATGATGAGTTTATTATAATCATCTTCCAATATTCAGAGTACGAATAACAAGTAGCTCTGATGCACAGAATAAAACAAGAATCATAAATAGCTCTGAACAATAACTATTTATCATGATACGAATAAATGAAAATAGTAAAACAAAAGTGTTTAAGAGGATCAAAAAAGAAATACTTGCCTGGTATCACAACTGTCCTAAAAGATGGAAATGGGACGACTACATCGCCCTTTTAACTAGTACTCCGCTCGCATCTACAAATAAAATATTTTAATTTAGATTCTAGTGTCTACCCATGCGTTCTATTAATAATGAACATCAAATAAATAATAAATAAATAAGTAACATTCATTAGCAGGTAAATAGACACGTAAATCATATAACAGATAAGACTCACAAATAAAAGAGCAGTCAAATAATTACAAGTAGACTCTAAAATATTATTTGAGTCAAAGTGGATCATTGTTATCCACTCCGAATAATTATTGGATCCTTAAATATTTAATAAAATATTAATCCGGATTTATAAATAAATTTGGGAATTGAAACTATTTTTAGAATTTCTGGAGTATTTTTAGGGTCTCAAACCAAATTGGTTTCGTTTAAAACAGGTAAAGAGATTATTAAATAAATAAATCATTTTTATTTCTCAAAATAACTAAATCCAATTATTTTTAATTATATTTAAATAATATTTAATTAATTGATTAAAATGAGTTAACCAATCAATTTAGATTAATTAAATTATTATCTAAATAAATTAAAATAATTGAACTTAATCAATTTTGAAATAAAACTAATTTTAGAAGATGAAATCGATTGTTACTCTAAAAACACTATAACCAACCATGAAGCTGCTAACAGGAAACTAGCTATACACACCAGCATTGAAACACATATTCGTGAACAAAAATAAAACACAGACCATGTAAATAAAGCAAATTGTAATGTTCACAATGCTTGTTAAAAGAACTGCTTTATATATTAAACACATAAGTGGAGGAAGCAGGGTTGACTATGTACCCAATGTCGACAGTACATTAGAAAAACAAGTCAACCAGAGTTACCAGATGTAAAGTTTTTAGCACTGGAATGCAAACCCCTTAAAGATCGACTATAATTATTTACTAGTATCATCAGTCCTAGTTAGCAGGTCTATCATATAGCAAGTACAAACACACACTATCCTCATTTAATGATATGTTCAATCTCTTATCATTTAAAATGCATAAGTACCACTTAGTAATGCCAGCAAATATATTTTAGACTCATCTACTATGCTTTTACAGAGAAAGTATAATTTAGGTTGTAGACAAGACATGTTATGAACATTCAACAGTTACATCATATAGCCAATATTTGAGAATGAAAGATAGTATCTCATTTTATTATTGCAAGGGTAAGTATCATACCTTTATTTTAGCATAATAAACATTATTATTCCTTAAATAATCAAGATGCCTCAATTCTGGGAAGACTGCAACTAGCTCCCCAATCAGAAGTAATCAATTATATCTTATATTACCAAGTAAGGGTCTGCTAAGAGAATTAGGTGGCGCATATACCTCATCATATACTGATCACATGAATATATTAGAGAAACAAAAAGATCGGCCTCAGGGTTTACTTAACATGAATTAGACTGATACCTCAATTAACAAGCATGCTAAACATCACAACTCGAGGTAGATCAATGATAAGACAAGAATCCCTAATTAGTAGATTTGTGTATATAACTGACTGATATGAACTTAGAATGGATCAACTAGCATGTTATAGATTCGAATCAGGCCAAGTAGGAAAGGAATATTACATGATAACTCATAAAACTCCAGTTTTATTATAATACAAAATTAACTTATGATGGATTATGTTACTGATCGAGACATGTCAATACATAAAACCTTCGAAACAATTACTCTAAACAGAGCAGACCTTTCTTGTTTCATACTAACAATTTCAGCAAGATTTTGGTTTGGCACAAATATTCATGATGGAAACTGTAGGCATGCTTTGGCTTAATTTTATAAGTACACAATATGCATATAGCCACAGAAATTTGCCAGTTAACAGATTTAGCAGACAGCTAAGCTAACAATCCTATTAAACAGTGCAGATAACAATGTATAGCATGATTAATTTTCTAGAATGAACAG
This sequence comes from Oenanthe sinensis, assembly GCA_028671895.1. NCBI lineage: Eukaryota > Viridiplantae > Streptophyta > Magnoliopsida > Apiales > Apiaceae > Oenanthe > Oenanthe sinensis. The sequence continues at coordinate 21,307,692 of CM053803.1, read as the reverse complement.
TTAAAACAACTTAAGCCAGTAGCTGATTAGCCCACAAAAACATTATGAATACAAGGTCCAAATATTGCAAGTAATATCAGATACCAGCATTCATTTAAAGTCAGAACTTCTGCAGCATGACCTGTGAAATCAGCCCCACTCCAGAGTCTATAACTTCTGTTCTATCTATTCAATTTATTCATTTCTTGTTTCAGAGTAAACTACACAATCGGTTCTATGACATATCCGAAATTCATTGCATAATATGAGTTTTTCAATTTATAGCGGAATTTTAAAGTTGGCACTGCAGCATTTTCAGAAACAGCATGAGATACCTATAGTAATTCACCTATATGAAGAGATATACAAATCTGGTGTACAACATATTTTACAGAAATATTCTTAACACATAACCATACAAGTTTTATCCTTTGACCAACATAAAATAAGACCTCTAACTTTCTCAAAATAATTCTCCAAAACAGAACACGTAACCAGAAAATTAAAATGCTGCTGCGCGTGTCTTACTCTAACATTTTTGTTATATTGAAAAATAATCTTTTTCATACCCATTTTTTTTCTGAGGTCCTGCTGAAGATCAGGTAAATCCATCATAAAAATATCAAGTCAAAAATAATCCATTAATGTATAAAACAAATTGAATAAACTCGCGGCTAAGCACCAGAAATTCTGTGTTGCGCGGTTTTCACTAAAAGTTTCATAACTTTTCACTCGTAAACTCAAATGACGCAAGGTCAACGTGTGCACACAGTAGAAACCAATTAGAACAATTCCATTATAATTCTAGTTCCCATAAGTGTTTCCAACTGATCCAAAAAAGCAAAACAGAACAGGGCAGTTTTACGATGACAATTCTTTTCGTTGACAACAACCAACCAATACCTCAAAATATATTATTATGCAACTCTACTTAAAACATTGTATGCATGCATTATACCATACAGTTAAATGCCAATTTGTGTCAATTTAGCAAGTTACTGCAGATTGAGACAGTAAAAATAGTGACAATTAATACATAACTGATGACAATGCTAGAAATGTTAACAGTTAAACTTCAATGCACCACAGAGGCTATATTTCTAGTCATGCTACCTTGGCAATTAAATCACACAGACACATGTTATCATATGACAAAACTCTCTAGGTACAGAATATGTAAAGAGTCATGAGAGAAGTTTAAAACAGGCTGCAATCAAAGCATGAAAACACACAAGCACACATGGCAGCTAGCCAGCAATGCAAATCAAGCACCAGCAAACTCAATCAAAAGCAGCAGCAAAGTTTCCGATTAGAAATCAAGAATCCGACGACCAGACAAAATTCCGGTGACACCAAAACATGAGTAAAACTCGAAACTAAAGATACCCACAAACTATTAGCATCGTACACAAGCTACACATGATATACAGACCAACAAACAAGCTCCAGAACAAATATTCTGGCCAAAAATGAAGTACCTCGGCCATGGATTCCGATGAACCGAAATCAAACACCAAACTCAAAACTAAGAACACCCACATGCTGCTAGAAATACATACTACACATACATGTTATCAACATCAAGAACCAACCCATGTAAATCTTTTTCCGATTAAAACAAGGTCACCGGTCAAAAATCCGGCGAACCTAAATCCTGTCATAAAAATTAAAATTAAAACCAGTAATATGTTCTCCACGTAATCAGGAATCTAGCCATATCATCAATTAACGTAAGCAATTAATAGAAAATTACGAATTAAAACTAAAACAAACCCAGTTAAATATGAAATCAAGTTCAAAAGATTTTGGATTGAAATCGATACTTTAATCACGTAATACGCGAAACAAGCTTCGATTTGACTACCCACGCGCGAGAAACGGAGCCCGGAATCACCTTCAATTTGCTTCTTGATTCTCAAAAGCTTCAAACCCTAATTTCCCTAATTCTCCCAAACTAGCTGGTGCGTTTTCTATTTTTAGTAAATCTGAATTTTTATAAATTTTCGAATTATTTATATTTTTGAAAAAAAATTGGGGCTCTAATTTGATTAAAAGATAAATTACTCCATAATTAAAATAAAAAGACCAAAAATAATATTTATGGGATAAAATATAAAAATAAATATTTTCGAAATAATACAATATATATCAAAATTCCCTAAAAATATTATGAATGTTTCAATAATAATAAAATAAAGTCATTTTGAGGATTCTACTATTTTCATAAAAAATAAAGGTACCAAAAATATGGTCTCAAGTCTACTACAGAGGTTGGGTCCGATAATCTCAAATCAAAATAGCCTTATTCTAACTATACAAAAATTACACTTAAAATAGAATAAAATATTTTAAGCTACACAAAAGTCACATAACACATAACATACAATTTTCCTATTTATTAAAAATCCTAACACAAATAAATGCATATAAAAATAATTTAAAACAAAATAAATTATAATAAAAGATATTTAAATATTATCAAATACACATAATTTTCCCGGTCGTTACAATTTTCATGTTTAATTTTTATAAATTAAAATTCATATTACAGATATAAATTATAAAATATAAAAATGAGTAAAAAAATAATTTATAATTACTTAAATCATAATATTTGACTTAAAACATGATAATGTATATACACAAACAACCTTATACACGTCAATACACAACTTTTTATATTAAAAGAATACAACTTTTATATTCCTTTTTCTCGTAAGTCGTACACAGCCTCCATCTTTTATTCTTCTTTAAGCCATATATACATACAATATATATATATATATATATATATATATATATATATATATATATATATATATATCATCTTCTTCGACACTTTCTCTTCCTCCATCTTCTTTGTTCATTACAAGCTTAGTTTTTGCAAAGAGAATATAACCTGAAAATGATATGTGCTTGCGTTACCAACTTGCCATTTATATATAAAGCAGTGAATAGTCCGATTTTAAATCAACGGATCGGACACAGATCCTGGCCCACATCCGGATCGTGTCGGGTCTATAACGGTATGGGATGAATTTTGAAAGGTCCGGGTAACGTAGCTAGAGACCAGTAGACCAGCGTCAAGTTTTGTTTAAACTTTAAGAATACTTTCTCAGTCTCACCCATTTATTTATATTTAAGAGAGAGTGTCTGACACGAATTTTAAGGTGCATATAAAGTATAGTTTCATAATTTATTTTTTATTATGCACCTTAAAATGCGTGCTGGACACCCTCTTCGAAATGTAAACAAATGAAAGAGATGAAGGGAGTAATAATTAACGCTAACTGATGTAATGTTTTTGTGTGCCATTTAAGAATATTTATTTAAATTGTGCTATTTGTGACATTTTAACTCAAAATTGTGTCACCCGAATACTTTTCTCCCTTAATTTGAATTTGAATGGAAATCTCAATCTTTATTTCATCTGCCTGAGACTACACCTACCCACACTTCATTTAACAGTCGCAAGAACTAAGGTTGTGTATCATGTTTTTTTGTGTGTTAAAAACCAGGATTTTTTCAAACAAAAAAACCCAGAATCTTTTAGGTGCGAGTAATTACATTTTGCCTTCTTAATTAATCTTGTGATCATTCAAATAATTTTCTAACATCAATTTTTTATAAGAAGCTGAAAAAAATTCTAGTTGCCGTAGTAACTTGTAACATCACAAATTTATGGAATATTAAAATTTGAAAATATTGCATGTTGTTGTGTTATATGCGTTAACCAGATGCTATAAATCTTAATATATAACTTCTTGTTTGAAAAAATATTTAAAAAAATTTGTAATATTATATTAATAAAATTTATATATAATATATAATTTTCAACTTTTTAAAATTATAATAAAAATAATTTACAATTCACAGTTAAAATATGATCAATTTGAGCACAACAAATCAGACAGGATGAGAAGTGAAGTTACCAAACAGCAAGCCCAAGCAAAGCCCAAAAATGAAATATTCCATGTACCTGACCACACCAGATCCTCCCTCCCCCTTTGTCTCGCACACCGATTCGTCATCACAACACAACAATCTCTCCGTACAATACAAAGATCCACCACCTATACATACAAATCCAACATGACCACCGAGTCAGACTCAGTCGAACCCACACCCACACCCTCAACCTCAACACCACCACCGCCTATACATACACAAACATACATACACCCTCGCCGTGAGCCCTTCGAACACGGCCTCATCCCTATCCCCAAACTCATCTTCACCGACGCTTTCCAAACCCTAGCCTCTCACAAACTCAAGCTCCTCTCCCTCAATCGCCGAGTCAACTCGGCCGCGATTGCCGACACGCTGCAGATCTCGCTCCACGAAGCGCGCCTCGTCATCGAGACCGTTGCCTCGGTGCTTTTCGATGAATGCGATCCACTCGTCAATGCCAAACCCGATGAGCTTGAAAATGTCGGTGTCGATGTGTACGATTTGCTTTTGTTTCTCTGTGTTCAGTCTTATAAGCGCTTGTTGCCACGTGGACATAAGGATTCAGCTGCTGTAGCTGATGTTTGGCCGTCCACATCGGCTTTCGATGGATTTTTGTCTGCACTTTCTCCGTTACAGGTCACTTGAATTTCAGTTTTTCCTTGTTGAATTTCGTAATGCTGTTGTTGGATTGGTTAATTATGTTTCGATTTTGGTTGTTGTGTGTATTTAATGTTGATTAATTAATGTATTTTTGGTGCGTAATTGTAGTGAAGTTGCATTTATTGAAAATGGATGAATTCTTGCTAGTGAAGTTGCAATTGAATTATTATTTGCACTACATTTCTCTAGTTAGTTGTTATTAAGTTATTTTCTTATTATGTCCTTGAAAGTATAACTTTTATGCAATATATATTAGGCTAATTTGGAATAGTTGTTGATTCACGAATAAGTAGAATCTAAGACATTTGTTTGTTAGCATGATGTGAGTTTTATGTAAATGGCAACTAAGTCGTGTAAAACTAAGTCGTGTAACTCGTTTTGTTATGTATATTGATGACATTTGAGAAGGAGTGTACTATGTACCTAAGTGATATGTTTCTGGTTAATTTTGTATGGTGTCCTGCCGGGAACTGAATTGCTATATGAAATTAAGAAGTTTTCTATATCATCTTCTATGTATATATTGCATAACAAATTAGCATTCATTATATATTTTGCTTCTTTTGGACTAGGGCAATAATAAAGCAGAAATCTTATAGCTTGGTAATATCCCCCATTGCTGTATTCCAACAGAAAAACTGAGACAGCCATTTTTTCTGTGGTTCAAGTTATGACCTATATCCGTTGGGTAGTGGGCTTTTTTTGGTTCTGTCTTAAAAAAGCTATAGTTTTACCCATTTGTCTGTATAAGCAATGTCCTCCACTACCAAAAACTATTGTTTTTTTTATCAAAAAAGAATACACCCTCCGTACTGATTTACTTGTCCAGTTTGACTTTTACGCGTATTTTAAAATACGTGTAAAAGTCAAACTGGACAAGTAAATTGGGACGGAGGGAGTAGTATTTTTGTTTAAATGTTTATGGCCTATGGATATACATATCATAACCTTCATGTTTCCCTTATTGCAGCTTGTACGCAGTAACAGTCGTAGATTTATGCCATCGCAAGCAGATGAGGAGGCTCATCAGCTATCATATTTACAGAAACACTTGGGCAACATTGTCTCCCTTTTGTCGGACTCCACCGAAGTGGAAGGCGAGGATTCTTTGGTTTGTCAACTTCTTGTCTAGTATACACATTATTATACCCCTTCAGTTTATATATATGATCTTTCAAATCTGATGATTGAGAATGCACACTACTTGCTAATTTCAAGTTTATTTCCACAAAAACATTTGATCCATGGTCCTATGAACAATTGTATTATGTCAGCTCTATATATACTTTTTTTTTTAAAACAAAAATTGTAACGAAGCTTTATGTTATTTGTAAGGTAATATTTACCCTATATAGTATGTTCTGTTATTGAATGCAAATATTAGAACTTTTACAAACAACTAGCAGCAACTATAGAATAATATTCTTTAATTTTGGCTTCAGCACGCTATGCATAGATCTTTGTTCCATTAGTAGTCTTTTGAATTGCTGATTGCACCTGTGAACATGCCAGGTCTTAACAATGGAAAATTTCGAGCACCTTGGGTATTTGATTTATTTTGGCGAAAAGGGATCAGAGAAAATTCCATTGAGTCAGAATGCTCCATTTTTTGCTAATTCGGATCCTGATATGCCCGCTGTACCTGTTCCTGCATCACAAGTTCATGATTGGCTACTAGAAAATATTTCGTCTGCATTGGAACATATTGCTGAAAAAGTTTCTACAAAGGAAAATGGACCAACCAGTTCCTCTGATCAGGACGTTCCAATGGCTGATGTGTCTCCTAGTTCAGCAAAGTCCACAACCTCTTCTAGGGCTCCAAGTTTCATTGAGGGCATCTCTAAGTCATCGTGCATGAAGCAGGCATCTGATCTCAAAGGCTCTTCAGTAAAGGTTAATATGTTTGACTTTTGTTTCTTTAATTTATATGGTGTGTCAAAAATCTGATATTGAATTTTTGGTATGGTTTATGTTTTTTAAAATCTTTATTTTTGGATTTCCATTCAAAAACCGTGATCTGCCCTGCTTGTATATCAGTTATTTGAAAAGTAGAAATCTGATTGATAGGCTTACTTCAGCATATGATTAGTTGTTTTGGAGTATGACAAACTTGCTTCAGCATGTGATATTTGCTTGGAATTATTATTTTTGTAAAGATCAGAAACTTACATACAATAGTTACATGTATTACTTTTAGCGATTGTGATTAGATTTTGAAATGGCAATTATCAAGTGATTACATCACAAGTATTCTCTTCTTATTCTTATAGAAAGCGGATTATAGTTGAATGTTTACTTACATGTAAGATGCAAAACCATGATTCAGAAATATCAACAAGGAGTAGTAGTTGGAGTTATCACACACATGTGGATACCAGAGAAATATATATTAAGAGTGAAAAGTCACAGTATACCCTTGAATATAAGATCTGGGTCTCCCTGTTTCTCTATTATCAGGTTGACAACTTTATATTAATTCTGCAAAGAAATGAAGCATAGAATTCTTCAGTGACAAAAGATGCAAGTGGAAGTTTATAAGATTTTATTGGAATACAAGCAGAGAAAAAAAATTGTGGTAATGAGTGGATACTCTAGTAGCCACTTGTATGCTCCATTTTTAACTTGCTCATTACAAAACTCAAAAGAGTTTCTAAATTTCTGACCCCTGCTCCTCTTCCGCCACTGTAGTTAATGTACAAATACTTGCTAAATTCTGATATAGTTTGATTCAATTCATAAGCAATAAAATCGCAAGCCTTGGAACCAGTTTGAAATCACCTATATCATTTGGTGTCATTCCAGCCTTTGAACTGTATATTTATAATATTAGTCTGCAATAGTACATTTGTTGGATTCTGGTCTCTGCTATGACCAGTAATAAAACTTCAATCCTATCATTGCAGGTTGTGAATTGCCATGAATCAATTATTTACATTTTAGCACCTTTGAGATATGCCACAGTGTACGGATGCTCTGATGCAACTATCGTTCTTGGGGCTGTAGGCAAGGTAAGTAAATGTGTATACTAATGTAAAACTTTCTTCAGTTAAATGTTTGATTAACTATCCAATATCCATCAAGTAATTATTTTTTAAAAAAATAACAAGAGAGCTGTCCTCTAATTATCATTAAGTTGTAATATATTTGCATGAATAGTTACACCAAACAATTTATATAGGACAGTTGATATTGAAATTATCATCTCAGTTGCAAGGTTTGAAAGTGTCCCATTTAATTGAAAATATTACATCTGGGTGCAATTCAGTGGAGCTATACTCTTGTTTTTACTTGGAAAAAAAATAATACATTTATCAACAGGTATGTAATAATATATTTATACATTATAGTATGATATGTTGGAAGTCTATCAGCTTTGAACTTGTGATTGCGATATTCAGACGTGAAATAGTTGATTAGGTCCTGATATATGGATTTGCAGTGTCAAGACGTCATTGATTGGAAAAGTTGCGTTTGTCACACACCATTAACCTTTGCTATATTATGAATTTGTCGTATCATAATTTCAGTTGAATTAATATTTTACAATTTACAGGCCGTAAGAGTTGAACATTGTGAACGAGTTCATGTGATAACAGCAGCCAAGAGAATCTGTATTGCTAATTGTCGTGAGTGTATATTTTTCTTGGGGATAAATCAGCAACCTCTTATTGTTGGTGATAACCATAAACTGCAGGTTAGTTGTTTCTTATTATGATGTTCGTCCAATAAAATAAGTATTAATGTCATATAAGGAGCTCTAGTGTTTATATTTAGATGTTTATTATGTAAAAAATCCAAGCTATTCTAGTTTTTTTTATTAAAAGTTTAAAATATCTTATTGCTAATTAATTTTTTTTATGACTGTAATTGTTTTTTTAGTATCTTTTATGAGTACAATTTTTTGCTAAACCTCTATCATAATATAATTTGAGTTTTCATTCTTATGTTTCCTTCTTAATTTGCATGCATGGTGAAAAACATTGTTTGAAGTTCTAAATGTGTTTTCCTTGATATTTTCCTCCAGGTAGCTCCATATAATACATATTACTCACAGTTGGAGGACCACTTGAATCATGTTGGTATTGATACCACTATTAACAGATGGGATGAACCTTTTGCACTGGGAATGGTTGATCCACATGATTCATTATCTCATCCTGTAGGCATTTCTGATGTTCAGGCCGAGTCTGCTTCCCGTATTGATCCTGATCAATTTACAAATTTTTTGGTAAGTTTTGAATGTTACTGCAAGAACACTTAATTATTCATTATTAGTTCCATAAAAGATTTTCCATAGGATGTCTGTGGTTGATCTTGTTTGGACTATAGACCACCCAACTGCTTTCCTTGTAATTTTTTTTAAGTAGCAGTGCACCCTGGAACAATCCACTCTATCTCTGTTGAGTACTTTAATTTCTTTATTTTCTCTTGGGCATACAGGGTATATCATTATTGTAAGGTACCGTTTGTGGTTGCTTATAAGTAGCTTATAATCATTTTTCAACTTATTAGTTATTTATAAGATAAGCCAAACGGGTTAATCTACCATGTGACCATTGTTATCGTGGTGTCGTCCAGTGTCCTAGCATGAAAAAAGCAAGTTGTCCTGGTTGACCATTGTTCTCCGTCCCAGATAGGGATGACAAAAAAAATCTGTTCTGATGGATACCCGAGAGTTTGGATTTGCCGAACCCAATTTTTTGGATTTGGATTTGAGGTATACCGATCCGAAATCCGAAATCCGATCCAAACCTGAAACCCGGAAAAAACCCCGAATAATACATACACACACACACACATATATATATGTATATATTATATGTTATATATATATTATTATAATATGAATTGCTTATAAATATATTAGATGTTATTTATAAGATCATATAATTGTATATTTTATATAAAATTTTTTTACTTAATTTTCAGGTTTGAATTTAGGGTTCGGGTTTTTGGATATCGGATTTCGGATTTTATCTTTTAATTTCGGGTTTCGGGTAAATCCGATCCGAAATCCGTCGGATCGGGTTCTAAATTTTGGATATTTTTCGGGTTCGGGTTTGGATTGTGCCAAATCCGACCCGAAACGACCTGATTGCCATCCCTAGTCCAAGATCTGTTTTACTGGTGTCCAGATCCGTCTGATTTGCACTGCCCTGCCTGTTTTGGTGGACCCGTTCTATATGGGTTAAATAATAACCTTATTTCAGTTTGTAACTTAGTGATGACATTAGCAATTGCACTAAACAGCTCAGCTTCTCAGTCTGTCGATGTCTCTTATTTCTTTTCTTTTCTTGTTTTCTTTTTCGTCCCTATTCAGTTTTTTTCTGTTTACTCTTTTTGTTGCTCTATTCTTCTCTCTCTAATTCTTTCTTCTCATTCTAATTATAGCTGTATGATTTACGATCATAATAATTTGTATTTTATAACATAGCATTATCATTAGGTCGGGAAAATTTATATTATATAATCTGTTGTTACGACTTATAATTATAAATGATTTTATTAAACAGTTATATGTGTAGTTATATTACAAATATAATAGCACAATATAGGCTTGGAAATTCTGTATTTCGTGTTGTTGGATACTAGGGTTTTGTAATGATAGCCATATATGGATATATTTGTGTGGATTACTGGGAAGTTGATAACAAAGAAGCTATATAGAATTAGCAAAAAAAGGAAGTTGTATTGTAAATTTTCAATATAGATGCTTATATATGATTTCGTATACTAAAAGATTAACCCATATATATATATATATGCTCACCGTCACATCACCATACAGATGTCTTGTTGTGATTGTCCTGGAGTCCCCATGGCACCATGTGACTTTCTCACTTTAATTGTTTTGTTGTTGCTTTCCTTGAACAGATTCCAAACTGGTTTGAAGGAGAATCTTCTGGATCTACCAAAGACAATCCGTTTCCTCTTCCTGATGCTTATTTGGAATCTCAACAAAAAAATGTGAGTTTAGGATCATATTTCTTTTCAAGAGATTAATATTTGCATTTATGAGGTACTGATGTGTTAAATTACTGAAGCACACGGTGTTTAGTTATAGCAATCAAAGATCGATTCATAGAGACTATTAAATTTTCAAACCCTAACAAACAACTAAGGCGAACTTGACAAATAATTTTGAGAAATGATTTATTTAATCTAATTAGCAAATAATATCAAATAATATAGAAAACCTAAGAATCCGAATCCTTTAATCAATCATAAAGTAATATCCAACTTGTCATAGAATCAATTCTCTTTGTTCAAAAATAATAAATATTAATTAAGGAGGCAAGCATATAATATAAAACTTATTATCTAACAAGAACCTATTAAAATCTTGAAAGCAAGCATAGGCTATAGAAAGTAAAAAGTAAATTTGGTAACAATAATATATCAAAATCACGTTGTCAAATAATACTTATTAAACAATTAAATACCAAGAAAAATTATGAGAACTAATCAAATTGGAACAAGAAAATATCAAAAATAATTAATGAACTTCATCCTCATCCTAGGATATAAATTTAGCTTGACATGCTTGTAAATTTAACAGAAGAAATTAACACAAAGCCCATGAATTAAAACAATTATTAAACTAACATAAAACATGTATATAAGAAAAGCATGGCACGTAAACTACAAAGTGAATGAATAAATCAGGAGGTGAAAAAAAACCTAAATAACAAAGGAACATAATGCTTCATGGACATGTTAATTATGGCCGATGTGAATTGTGAACAAAGTATAGATGCAAGATGAATTGTTGTCCAAGAAAAATCAAACCTACTTGAATAAAAAGTACCGAATCAAAATAATAAAGTTGGGGAAAAATTATTATAATAAAATCAGAATATAAGTGTTGAAAGATAAATAAATTTAACCTCTACTCTTACTTAATAAATTCTAAGTTATTCAAAATTTCAAATACAAGAGCGGAGCCTCATATTTATTGTCTACTTGGGTATAGAGTGTCGGACATGACACGTATCCAAATGTCGGATTCAGTATTTCTCAAAATATAGGACACGGGGACACGGTTCGGATTTTAGATACGGGTACGGGGACACGACATAATATTTTAATAATAATTATAATATTTTTGTTTTATAATAAATTAGAGCAAAATTATAAATATTAATAAATTTTGTTAATATTTAAGTTGTAAAGACCTATGTTACTCGGACTCGGCTAGACGTATCCAACATGGATAATTGTCCAAGTATCGGACTCGGCAATATTATGAAAAATATACATGTTTTTGGCCTAAAAAAGTGTCCAAGTCCGAGTGTCTATGTCTGAGTGTCGAGTATCCGACACGGGTACTCGAAGGTAAAATGAAGAGTCCGAGTAACATAGGTAAAGACAAATAAAATTACATATTATAAAATATAAAATTTCAAAACTCAAGCCATTAAAACCTTTATTTAAGTTAATTTAATTGTTATTCTATACTCTTAAATCTTAATGGACAATAAATGAAATTTAAAAAGAATTTTTATAATTTAAGAAAATGTACATTACCCACGTATATAATCAATAAGAAAAATATTAAAAAATGCAGTTTTGTGCAAATTGTAATCATACTGTATATAAAGTCAAATGCTAAAAAATGTTACACATTGACACATGAAAAAAATAATAAAGACAATTGCTTATAATAATTTAAATTCATTACATATGTACAACTCATGGATATAGTTTTGTTCAACTTTTAAAAAAGAAAATATACATTTGTGTATCATCTCTTCTCCCTTCTCTCTCTTCTTCTACAACAGCTTGCCGATCTGGCATCTTAAAAACATCATTAAATGACCATCAATTAACACTAAAACCAATCTCTTAAAAGTTGAGGCAGTCTCATCAGCAAAAAAATTCTGAAACATCACTTGTAACTTTTCCAGCGACAAGAAAGAAGGGTCGGGGTCAGATTTTCAGGGTCGGGTCCCGTGTCGGGTTGACGACATGGGTACGACCGCCAGAAGTGACGAGTCGGAGTAACGTAGTTTATAGTTGAAAATTTCTGGGGCTTTTTTATTCATAGTCAGATTCTAAATCTTTCATTCTTTTCTTTTTCTTCTCATTTTTCTCCTATTTCTTTGCCTTCAAGTCCTTGACTTAAAATTATGAAATAAAAAATATATGTATTAAAAATATATATATAATAATGCACCTATCAAATGCCCCTCATATCTATCTTTTGTTTGTCCTCGAGAAAAATTATAAGGAAATAGAACATAATAAAAACCTATACCATAGTCATAAGAGTATGTGAAACTTGTAGACGATCTCTATGAGAGGAGTGTTGTCTTCTAAGGGTTTACAGAAGATATACCCATAAAATATGCGAAATATTTTAGCGAATGCTTAACTCTATTAACAATAATGTTGATTGGTGCCAACGAAATAGATTTTAGGAAAATTCATGCCTCTAAGCTCCTTTAATAATAATTAAGATATAGGTATCTAGAATCCACTTATAGTGACACCCTTGTAATATACCATAACTAGAATATTAATTAAAATAATAATATATTGAATTAGTCTTGGCTTACACTCTTATACACTACTAAAACACTACCCACACGGGTGCTTGAATCCATTTGGATTTTGGATATATAAATATATTATTATTTTGTAGTTATGATATATTAGAAGTTTGAAGCACTTGTATATATAACAATATAGCCGAGTCTTTTTACAGTTGTGTAGAGTTTTTTAATAATACTCTATGTGTGCAAGTTATAAAAAGGATGGGGTTTTGTTACATCATACATGCAATATATATGGTTTTGTGAATTAATTATTTGAGCACTTGGATTTATTTGGTTATATTATTATACTATTACGGATATTTTATAGTACAAGGATGTCACACAAGAAAAATCAAACTGCTTGAATAAAAAGTACTGATTTGAAATAATAAAGTTGGAAAAAAATTATTTAAATAAAATCATAATAGAAGTGTTTGAAAGAGAAATAAATTTAATCACTACTCCTAAATAATAAATTCTAGGTTATCCAAATACAAGAGGGCCCCCATGTTCATAGGAGAAAAATTGTGGGTTTTGGCTTTTCGATTCATAGTCAGATTCTAAATTTTTCCTTCTTTTCTTTTTCTTCTCCAACAAGTCAACAACTATTCGTATTTTTCTCATATTTGTTTGTCCTCAATTAATCTCCACAACCTTGCCTTTTTCTTCTAGAACCTTCCAATTATTTATTTTCCTACAAAATAAAATAATAAATTAATTGGATAATAAAATTATGAAAACAAACATAAAATAGGTATTAAAAATATAAATAATAATGCACCTATCAGGTACCGTCCAACTAAATGGTTTTACAGCTAGAAGATATTGTGTAATATTTAAGTGATATTTCTATTTGTTTTACAGCACGAAAATCTTGGGGAACTCAAGCAAACTTTAAAGGAGACACAGCTCGAGGATAGCAAGAAAAGAGAATTATCGAGTGCACTTCATGGCTACTTCAAGGATTGGCTATATGGTAATGTCCTTTCTCAAGTTTTAGTCTTTTCCTACCAAGGGATGACAGATTATATGTTTGTTACTTTGTTCATTCTCTTCTGTTAGTTTGTGAGTTGATTAAATAAGAAACGAATTGCAAGATAGTTGTTTAGGTTTGTCCTGAAAATCTGTAATACAGTGGTGGATTATCAAGTGTTCCCGATCAGGTTTACCCCTAGAACAGGACACTCTTTTTACATTATGTTATAAAATTTAATCAGCTCGTAGGTACTGTATATGATACAGATTTCTGTTGCCCCTCCCCCTAATGTATAAATGTCATTTTAAATAATATTCCTTTTTTAAATTTTGGAAAAATCCAGCAATAATTCGGCTTTTTTGTGCTTATTATTCAACAGCATCAGGAAATATTAGACAACTTTACTGTCAACAAAATGATTAAAGAGGCCTGATGTGGCAGTTGGTGGCACTGATGGAGGGTTAGAACCCGAACTTGCATTTTCTGGATTCTGCACCTTTCAAGTTTTGGATGTCCAAGTTGTCATTAATGTTGTCCGCTGATAATCCAACAAAAAAATTCCTTTGTTGCAGTGCATTATGCTCAGGCAGTATGCAATAACAAATATAGTTCCAACTCACTCTTGATTTTTTGTTTCTTAGAAAATTTTATTGTAATATTTTAGATGCTACTACTCTATCAATGTTAATCAAACATTGAGTTTTTCCTGAAACTTATGAATGTATGGAATTTGTTGTACGAGGGTCAAATGTGGTCAGAATCATGAAATTGTAATTCTTTTTTTTTTTTTCCATGAAATATCTTTCTATAAAATAATTGACTTCTGTGCAGTGTCTTTCCTACACTTGTGCAACCATCTGCTATTTTATTGCTGGGTTCAATCCCACCTCTGCCACATGCTTTTGTTGCCAATACAGGGAGGGAGGCCAAGGTGGTGGCAGTTTTTGGCTAAAATCGCATACCAGGTTGTTCTGCTCGACATATCAATAAAATATACCTGATCGTGTGTTTATATTAGGTTGCAATGAACTGTTGATCATATTTCTCTTTTGAATTATAGTTTTGAAAGACCCATCGAAACACTTGGGAATATCACAATTGTCAACTAGTTGCCTACCTATCTCAACTAGTTGTATGATTAAATGGAATAATATCCAAAGGTACCTGTGCTAGATACAACCACTGATGACTTTATCGTGGTTTTATGGGTCATTGCAGTTGGCATTAAAAAGGCAGTGGGTTGCTTAATTTCTATATGCCGCTCTCATATACATCCGATATAAGTGTACTGTTTTATTGGATAAATCCGGTTATAGCTCTGGGTCTGCTGGATAAGCATCGAAGAGATTTAATCAATCGACATCCGGCCAATTCTTGATGGTGTAAGAGCAGTACTCCTTACCGTTGTTGATTCTCATGGTTTGCCCTCCCATATCAGTCGGTGCAAATGTAGTTGACATTAAAAATCAGGTGATCCTGTATCTGCTTCCTTGCAATTGCATATATTCTGCCTTTTAAAGGCCCGCTCAAACCTTTTCCCGTTGTTAATCAACAGAAGCTCTCAACTCCAAGTCTCCAACTACCTTGGGATCAATCAAGTTTCACCACTAAGCTTTATACCTTGTGCAGTCTAGCCAGAAATTATTATAGATAAACTACCATGACTATCAGGTGATTACATCATATAACAGCCGCACAGAAAATAAGTTAAACCCCTGTTAATTGGTTTTAGTTCCGCAAGGTAAAACCAAAGATAGATAGCAAGCTACATTCTTAACAAATCAGATAGAAAGTAGTTCGCAATCTCAAGGTACTAATACATAATAAAGAGAGGGATGGGCACCGTGGCATTGGGTAAACAGGAACCCTAAGAATCAAATCGACCAATGCATATTGGGAGCAGAAGAGTAGTAAACCCTTGATTGCTCAAGACTCGCGGATGGTCTTCCGCGCTGCTGGTTCATTTGCAGCTCCTCAGCGTAGACCCTGTTCCCAGGCTGTGTAATTTGACCAATACTAGAATCAAAATGCACGCTAAGTGAGCTGCTTCCAGTTTCATTGCCCTTGTAATCCCAAGAGCTGCTGGGGAAGTGACTGATTTCGACGCCATGCACTGCTGTTGGTTGAACCATGTGTGCGGTATCAGTGTCCAGTTCGAAATTTAACCCAAGATTTGAAGATTGGCCTTTTGAATTGCAGGGCTGACTTGACAGAAGAGAGAGAGCACAGCTGGAGTCCGATGCTCCAGTGAAAAATCTTCCAGATGAGATATCAGTACTATGAGAGAGGTTAATATTTGCTGAACCTTGAATCCCAGACTGAGGGCTTTCTGAGTTGCTTTGCCATGGTAATAACCTTCCAAACTCATGGTGTTGATTTCCTGCCAGCTGCTCAAATGTTCTTGAAGGTGTCCACTGATCCCTCCAGGTTGCCCTTGGATAAGTTGTGAAGTCCATCACAAAGCTTCCTGTTCCACTGCCCTTTTCTGTCATTGTATGTGCGAAATATTTGAGCTTGTATTATCAAAACAATCAACAAAAACGAAAAGAACTACATTTCAGGAAAGCTAAACACACAGCGTAATATCTTGGAAAAACACTGAGGTGGAATTCTAACCATATGGGGTTGATGAGAGGCCTCCATAGCGTGTGGACAACAGTGATCCAGGAGGAGGCTTTCTACGACGCTCATTATGGCCAGCTAGGCGCCTACGACAACTTCGTTTTCCTTGGTCAAATTCAGGCAGATGATGAAACCTGGAAACACGTTATCCAAGAAGGCATATAGTTCAACAGGCATCACCAAAAAACAGTCAAGCTTGTTCTTTGTAGTATGGAAGGTATCTTAATAAAATAAAGAGGCTTGCCAAGTACTCCCTCCGTCCCACCCATTTGATAATATTTGAGTTGGGTGCGGAGATTAAGAAGAGTAAAGAAAAGGGAATGAAAGAAAAAAAAATAAGTGTAAGGTGGTGGGGCCTACTAAATTTTAATAAGTATAATTTTCTAGAAATTGTAAAAAATGGATGAAAAGAAATGAGTAAAGCAAGTCCAACAACTTCCCTAAAAAAGAAGTGCTCCAACAATGTCATGGCAATCACCAAGTCACTCTCTTCATTTCTTCATTTTAAGGAATATCTATTTTCTCCTAAATTTGTCCTAACTTATATTTTATAATAAATTATTACAAAAACTTTCTTTCTCTCTTTCTCTCTCTATTGTATATTGTACTTTAGTGATAAAAAGTATATATAATAATAAAATATCAAATATGGAGTAAGGATAAGGAACATTGTTGGAGATTAAATGCTATCTATATCCTAAGCTATTAGGATCTTATTTTTATATTATGTTTATGGGATGAGTTAGGATACTATTGGACTTGCTCTTAAGGTTACTGAATTAGCAAGGCAGCTAATGAAACATGTGCACAACAGAAACTAAAAACATAAAACCTATATATCATAGAGTCCAAAAAATGCCAAAGCATGCAGTCCATATGTAGATAAGCTATTTAGACCAAAATATGCAATTAAAGATACAGTGGGTAGGGAACCAATAACTTGGAACAAGACCAGAACTTAGGATTTACATACACAGATCACCGGGGCACCATACAAGAATCTGGTTAGAGGGTCTGTTACCTCGATCCAGCCAACCATTATGCATTGTATACTAATTCAATGCACTGATGAGTCCTAGTTGTATTATTATTCAATGCACTGATAGGGATGTCTAGCTTTGGAGAGTGCAATGATACAAGAATACTCACTTGGCAACAAAATAAAACAGGAATACTCCATTATGAGCCTTCACTTTCACACTATTAGATGGTTACTAATCCATATTGAGCATTTAGTTTCCCATTGATATGATTTGTGGATACATTAATTCTTCCACAATTGTTCTTACTATTCACCCCAATGATACTAATTATCCCCCAACAGAGGCAAATTCAACATTTCTGCCCTTCAATTCTTGCAATTGTAGTAGCTCCTACTCTTAATGTTCTATCTTTAAAAGTTAAAGAGAATGACATTTGAAACAAACACAAAGTTCAGAAATAATCACATGCATACCAACTGAAACAACATAGAAACAATTAAACAAACAATGGTAAAACCATTTTGTAAAGAGCGAGCATTTGAAAATTAACTCAGTACCAATTTCCATTAATATCAAGATGGTGAAGTGTACAGACAAACAGAGACAGAGACAGTAACATAAGCAGATACATACCCCAATTATATTACAAGAAGTATCAAGTGTAACCATGGAGCCGATCAAATGTAACTAAAATATTTAAACCCTAATAAGCTACAAATGAGCCTACTAATATAAGCCACCAGAAACAAGATTCCAACAACATACACAATTAAAGAAACAAAACTGAATACATGGAGGTGTACATTCACAAAATTAGATATATAAAAACAGCATATTACTCAGCAAAAATTAAAAAAAAAAAAAAGAGAGAGAGAGAGAGAGAAACAGTACATGAAAGTAGACTAAAAGGGGAAGACAAACTGACCTGCTACACTGCTGGCAAAATCTTTGCTCAATACCTGAAACAACAACCTTACCTGACTTGGAATGCATAACACAAACTTTATGCCTGGCATAATACCCTTTAGCATCACTCAGATCTACTTCACACCCTTCAACTTGACACCTAGGGGGCTGTTGCCCCCCTTGACCACCACCACCAAACCTCACTTTCTTAGCCGGAGAAGCTGGTGTTACATCTCCAGCTGATGAAGAAGACCCACTCCCCCCAGATTTGTTGGTGCTGTTCCCAACACTACCACCCCCCACACCAACATCCTCAAAGTAAATTTTCTGACCAAATTTCAAGCCATTAAGAGAGTCAGCAGAAGTGGAAGAAGAAGAGTATGAACCCATCTCAAATCAAGATTGTGGTAAGCTTGGTATCTCTAGTTTTCATTCGTTTCAACCCACCCCTCAACACCTTTTAGGGTCATATCATAATAATAGAGAAATATCATAATAATAGAGAAAGCAAAGCAGTATCCCACTTCATTTCTTACACATTCAACTGACACCAACTTTAAGACATACACATCTATACATCATACACATACTCCGATAGTGATACATACACACAAGTATTAATGTACCATATTTTAATAGGTAGTTCCCATTTATTTGTCAGTCCAGTTGTCTGGGGGGTGAAAAGTGGAAACAGTAAAAGCAGACAAGTGACACAATGGGCCATGTTTACAGCTAAGTGAGAAAAAAGTACCTAGCTATATTACCACACTACAGTACACTAGTATAGCTATACAGGCCCATTTTATGTGGGGGCTGCTGTAAGTTAGCTTCATCAGACTGACACAACTCACTTGCTTTATCAGATTCTTTCCTCTTTCTTAAGTTTGTTGTATCATTTTTGTCTCCCTCTCCGGCTCTCCCTGTTGCTTAAAAATACTAATAATGGGTTCTTTTTTATGATAACTACGTTATGCCTATGGCTACACTATTTTGTTCTATTGTAAAAGCCGGGCATTAATCACCGGTTAATTGTTGTTCGGTGATTTTTCAAATTAATTTTATAATTATTAGGTTTAAAAAACGTTTTCTATAAAAATCGGTCAAAATTTGGATAAATCGATTAAAAATTGCATAAATTTGTCAAAAATCGTAAACAATTGGTCAAAATTAAAAAAGATATATATTTAATTTATTTTATTAAAAATTTAATTATTTAGCTTGCAAGTTTGTCCTCTCTTATTTTTCATTCAATATTTTTAAAAAATAGATGAAATTCTAGTATATTTGATAAATAATATTTTTTTATAAAATTAAAAATATTAAAATTTAAATATTAAAAAAATAAATTTGAATTAGGCCCGATCCAATCCGACCCAATTCACGGGCCTAAAACATGCCTGATATTTTTGGAAGAATTTTGGTCCAGCCCGACCTGCCCCGTTTTCATAAAACCCGGCCCGGCCACCCCCATTTTCATAAAACCTGGTCCAATCCAATTTAATAAAGAGTTTGTTGATCTTGAAGGTGATCTAAGCAGATTATCTAAGGTTAAAATAAAATAAAACAATAACAAAAGGGTATTTATGTGAATACATGGGTGTGGATCATTCTTAGAGCAAGTTCAACAATGTCCTAATTCATTCCTTAAATATAATATAAAAAAATAGTTTCTAGTAACTTAGGACATAGATAACTAATTTCATATTCAATAATGTTCATTCATCATTCAAATATAATATATAATAGAGAGAGAAAAAATGTTTGTAATAATTTATAATAATAATTTATAATAAAATATTATTTCTTATCTAAAAATAAGAAATGAAAATAGAGTCCTAATAATTTAAGGAATCACTAGGATATTATTGAAACACTTTTTTTTGGTTAACTTCCTTAAATTTTAACTTAGACCCTGTATAAAGAAGTTTTTAGACTTGCTCTTAAGAGAACTTTTCTCTTTAATAAAATATGAATTTTTTATAATCCAACCCAATTTGATTTTTGTACATCTACCATACATCTCCCAACTCACCTCCCTAAACAAAACCTTAAATCAGGCTGTTAAATAAATTAAAAGCCAAAGCAAACAAGATCAGTGCAGAATGGTTGGAAGTATGTATTTATCTGTTCTGCACGTACAAACTGGGAACCTGGTACACTATACATCTCTTACTAAACAATCATTTCATATTTTCACATAATCGTCAAAAATTATTCGAACTATGTTCAAAAATATAACTGTTATACGTTCTCAGAAAAATTATTTTTTGGTTGATCTTAAATTCTGGTTGATCTTTGAAATTCATGGAAATATAAAGGGCCTCTATCAGAAACTCAAGAGTGAAAAAGAAGGAAAAGGAGATTGCAAAATGTACAACTGTGAAAGAGAAGGTTAGAGTGAGTCCACGTATTCTGATTCCAAGTAATAAGTTATAACTTGTCTTTCCATTAGCTATATTAGTACAACAGTTTGTTAGTTACAACTTTATAACATTCGATGTCAATTAACGAGACAACATGAAACACATCAAAAAGAAGAATATTTTACTTTCAAGAATAACGGACTAAAATAAATCGTATAATATTCTTTATATCCCGTTTGTAAAAAATGATTTTCGAGTAAAAATAATTTTCTTAAAATTCAATTATGTGTGAGATTTTATCAAAATAAAGAAGAAGAATAATTAAAAAAAAATGTCTGTGTGATGAGAGGTAGTACCAGTACGTACGTGTAACACTGGTCTGGGCCATTGGTTTCAAATATCCCAGGAAGGACCTGGAGCTGATTTCGAGAGGACCATGCATGTGGGGTGGGAATCTATGAATTTAGTTGAGGGGTCCAATTGTTTACATTTGAGTTAGGTACGGAAATTAAGAAAATTATATAAAGTAGTACGAAAGAGAAGGAAAAGTGGATGAAAGAGAAGAAAAAGTGAGTAAAGTAATGGGCTCAATTGATAGATTTGAAAAAGTGAAGGAAAGTAGTTGGTGAGAGTAAATTTTATAATATAAAAGTTTATTATTTTTAGAAAGTTTTGAAATGTAAAAAATTGAATGAGAAATCCAAAAAATGAAAGTGTAAAAAATTGGCTGGGATAGAGGAAGTATATATTACATTCATTTTATTTGTATACGAGTATTGTGGTATAATATCACACTTCATAGGGCTGTAATTCAAGTCGAGTCGAGTTGAAGCTTGGCTTTGAGCTCATATACGAGCCGAGTTCGAATAAGGATTCGAGCTCGTTTATGTAAACGAGTCGAGTCGAGTATGTGTCGAGCTCGACTAAGGCTCGAATCGAACTCGACTCGAGTTCGAGCACTCGAACTCGACTTGAGCACGAATTCGAGTCGAGTTCGAGCACTCGAACTCGACTCGAACTCGTTTATAAATAAGAATAAATTATTAATAAAATTATTTTTTTAATTTATAAATTATAAATTAATTTAATTTTTTTATATTTTTATATTTTTTAATTGATGGGCTCGCGAGTATAATCGACTCGTTTAAACTCGGTTCGACTCGCTCGCGAGTAAACTCGACTCGTCTATTAAATGAGACAAGTTCGATCAAGGGATTGAGCTCATTTAAGTTAATCGAGCGGCTCGACTCGTTTAAAAAAACTCGAACTCGTTTATTAAAAATTCTGCTTGGCTCAACCCGAATTACACCACTGCCTCCATAGTCCATAGTCATTAGTTATACTAATGGTTTGTTTGGTATTGCAGTTTTTCGACGAGATCTGGTCATCTTCTCCAATAAATTTCATGTTTCTAGTTAGTTTTGTAAATGGACAGATTAAGATATTGTATAGTACGATTTGAAAGTGGTGATTGTTGTGAGAAGAAGTGGTGGTGGCCGGAATTATTGGTGATAGCCGGAAATGGAAATGATGGTGGACCTGGTGGTGGATGTGATGGTTAGAGGTCACAACTGCGTACATATGTATATATTTTGAATGAAAAATCACTAAATATAACTATAGTGATCACTAAATTTTAGTGATTCCTACAAGTATAAATAGTTATTCTTACAAGTATAAATAGTGATTCAAGTTTAAATCTAACCATAAAATAACAATAAACTCAACAAACATTCAAAGTTGGTGATAAAATTGTACCTAGCGAAGAAACTCTCATAAATGGTGATAATATAACAAAGGTCAGATAAGAAAGGAGTGAGATCATCGAAGGTAGTAATGGTGTTATGATGGCTGGTGGATGAGAGGAGAGGAAAAATATCGTATACAATGATGATGATGCTGGTGTTATAAAAGTTAGGCAGAGGAGAAAGAATTTGTGGGATTGCCCGAGAATGAATATATTTGTATGCATATTTTTGTTTGATTGAATTTTAAAATTAAGAAATTGCCCTGTCCGGGTCGGGTAGTATTTTTATTAGTGGATTGGGCTTGTTTCTAGTTGATATATATATATATATATATATATATATATATATATATATATATATATATATATAACATATATATGAACTCTTCACATCACTTCTCTTACTGATACGTCTAGGAATCAGTAAGAGAATCCATAATAGTTTCTTATGAAGAGCGTGCAAAGAGTTTTGGTAAGAAATTAACATGAATTTGAAAGTTGAGTATGCTGGGGCTTTGTATTTTTAGGGAGAGGTAAGAGACGAGTGGGTCGAAGCCAAATGAGAAATTGTGTGAACTGTGAAGCCATAGGATTAGGGTTGGGAAAATCAGAAGGGAACAAGGCTTTGGAAGAAGATGGCATGGAAGGTGAAGGGTTGGAGGGAAGGTTTTATGCTAGAGAGTTACATTTTTTGTCAACTATTATCTATGAACCAGAAGTTATAACACATATCAAAGAAAATAAGTAAATGAAAGTCCCTGCCATAAAAGTTCAAGAAAAACACACCCATAGCTAAAGAATAAAATTAAGACTTTTACTGAGAATATATTTTGTTTTTCAACTTATCACGACTTTTTGAGATTCCTACATTCATTCATTTGTTTGTTTTTTGTTGCTTGTCGAACATAAGTTTCAGCTGCTTTCCTTGTCTTCAATCCTCAACGGCTGGATCTGTTTGAAAAAAATACATAAATATAATCATATTTTTAATAACATGAAAGAATTATGCAAGAAAATATATACCTCCAGTTGCTCATGAAGACTCTTTAAATGTTTAGCTGCAATTTAAACGCTCCCTCGAGTTGTAGGCCACTGAACAAAATGTGGCGTATTTATGTGACGATAATCCAGTGTTTAATAAGCAAATAGCAATTGCTCAAAGGCAGAAGCTAAATTTGAAGATGCAGAACTAAATGAAAATATTTAAGTATCTACCTCAATTTGTTGCTCTTGATCATTCCTGTTAGTCATGTTGTCAGACTCTTCTGCAATAAACGAAGAAGCAGAAATGTGTTATGAATTATGAGATATATAGTAAGGATGGCCTCATGAAATTCTTGTATATGCATATCAGATAATTTGTTTGCTTTGTCACCCTCTGTAAGTTTTAGCATTTGACCATCCAAAGTCCAAACTGCAATATCGCAACATCATTTCTGGACAACATCTACTAAAGACTTACAATCTGCGGAGTCTGCCACATACTCTGTATTTCAATATTTCTACAGAGCAAATGAAATACCAAAATGGGAAAAAAATCAATTCTATTTTCAATTCTAAAAACACCAGATAGAATCAAAGCATGACAGCCTTGTAATTACAGTACTACCTCTAAATGGCTTTCCACATAATATATAGTCAAATCCGTCAGAGCCATCTGCCTCAGTATTGCCTTTGGTGTTGCCTCTAATGTTGACACCATGAAAACAGTAAATAAACACCAGCACAATCTTGAGAGAATGCATCATATCATGTACAAAGGACTTCATATCATGCTTCCTGAGAGATTAACTCCATCTGATTCATGTCTTACTTGATATATAGCAGCTGCAACATTAGAAAAAGTTCTTGCAAATTGCCTCGTATGTTCAAGTTTTTTTTTAAACCTCATATGTTCAAGTTGATCAGCATACAAGTTGTGTGACATCTAAGAAGAAGATGGCACACTTGATCAGAATAAATAATTTTTGAATTACAATTTCAAATACCAAATATGCTCTAAATAATAACTTACACTTGTATCACTTTTCCCACTAAGGTTTTGATATTTGTCTCCTATTATCTGGAGAATCAAATTTCTCAAGCAACTTTGTTTTTTATAGCTGCAAAAGCTGGTCTCTCTCCAAATAAGATTCTGATAATCAAAAGCTGTACTGATAGTCTGATAGTTACAAGAGTCACCTTCCCAACAGTTGGCTTGTTCTATAAATTCAGTATGGAACCTGTTTTCAGGCTGCTGCTGATATGAGGTCATCTGAGTATCATAATTCTTGGATATTTGAGGAGGAGAAGTGGAACTAACAACCTTTAACCTGTGGATGACCCTGTATATCTTGGTTACGTAAAAAGCATAAGTGGTAATCCAGTATAGCCTATTATTGTGCTGGATGAATTTGCATGATTAAAGGAGCTCTGGGGTTGTGTTCTGGCTTCAAGAACTTCCCTCTGATAAGGCTATTTATGCGCAACAAATTGTTCGGATTCATACCAGATATATCCAACTCACGACTTTGTTGAGTCCTCTCTCGGCAACCAATGCTGTGGCTATTCATTAGTAAATGATCCAAATGAACCAATAATATGTAGCAGCCAAGGAGATTTAATCACTCTTGACTTTTAAAGTGCACAATATTCAACAGTGAAATATATGAACAGGAAGATGCATTCATTCGAATGAATAATTCTTTTTCCCTGCCTTGTATATAAAGAGAGTACAAAGAGAGTACAGATATATGTGCATGCTACATTGAGTGCAATATAAGATGATTGAATATGTCAACAATCGTCATGGAGCCCATTATTTATTCTATTCATCGTATATGTTGATGAAAATACAATATCTTGAACGCTCGTGTCTGTTAAAATCTAGCGACAGAAAGCTCGGATACTGGATAGACGTTAGATTGCAGGAGAACTCCCTTCTATAAAAGTTATAGGAAAACACATTCCCATAGCTAAAGAATAAAACAAGAATTTTCAGTCAGAATATATTTCTTTCTTAAACTTATCCCAAGTTTCAAGACCCTTGGGATGATGATCTACATACTGCTTTATGAATGCCATATCTGAGCATGCAATGATAGTACTTAAAGCTAAATTGGGTTCCGCGGCTCCTTCGGCAACAAGCCAATTATACATCGAAAACCTAAGATTGACTCGTTGTATTGTATATGATATATAGGCTGGAAATACTATTAAGGAAGATACTGGATAACCCAAACCATTTACAAGAAAATCAATCTTCATTTCAAGCATGTCCTTGGACAAGTTAAGAATTTGAGGAGCTAGTTTCAGCATTTCAAGTAGATCCTTGCGGTCCAAACCGACATCGACCAAATAATTGAATCTCTCCTGAAGTTCTCCAGCTTTGCCTCGGAACACCTTTAAAGCTTTCTTCATTTCAGGCGAATTCTCAACATATCCTAGGTCCAACAAGAACTTAGCCTTCTGTTTTTGTGGACTCTCTTTCTGTCGATTCAATGAATTCACCCTTGATCCCATAACCCAATTTTTTAAAACTTGTGGGTCCTTAGTGATGATTTCACGAAGTCGCGCTTTACCAGCATTCAAGCAAACCAACAGGCTGTCAACCTTCTTTAAATAACATGAACCAAGCAATACAGGATGTGTACGCACTATTCTTCCAATATCCTGACCATTGAACTCAGCCTCAACAAGGAAATAATAGGAGTGTCTCGTATTCCGTACATATATGCCAACTTCGATTCGTGGGAAGTGCAGAAACATATCGAT
Organism: Oenanthe sinensis; assembly: GCA_028671895.1. Classification (NCBI taxonomy): domain Eukaryota; kingdom Viridiplantae; phylum Streptophyta; class Magnoliopsida; order Apiales; family Apiaceae; genus Oenanthe; species Oenanthe sinensis. The sequence goes on along the minus strand of CM053803.1, from coordinate 21,281,215 downwards.
TATCTGACTAGGGGTGGCTCCAAATTTTAGTATGAAACCGATTAGTGAAGTGGCTGTTCTTCCTGAGCACTCAAAACATAGTCCTGGAGCCTGAGTCAAAATTTCTCGTAATTGCACCTTACTGCAACCCATCTTGAGTAATAAGCACAAAAGCTCATTCACATATCTCCAATTGTATGTCTCTCCCTTCAACAAAGGTTGCTCAATCCAACCACAATCAACGCCCAGAGTTTTCAATTTTCCTACCAGTATAAAGAAATCCTTATGAATATTTTCCAACAGAAGATACGGGTTTAAAGCAACAATGTTACTGACTGTAGACTTATCAAACCCCAATTCTTCAAAAGATTTTAACTTTGTTAGCAAAATATCACAATCATGCTGAAAAACCTCCGTGGCCTCCTTATAAATCTTCCCTATCTTATTCCGGGCAATACCATAATTACAAAAAACATAGTAATTCTCTAGCAACAACTTATCATCATTTAAGAAAAATACATTGCGCGGCAGAAATGAACAATACTCACTAGGACTCAAACCAATACTCTCAAAAAAGGGTTCAAACTCATTAATCGGATGGTACCTTAAAAACCGGGTTATCGACTTTCCAATATTCTCCTCATCACTAAATTTCTTCAAAAAATTTTCAAGAAACCGCGGTGAATTCTTACTCATGTTTTCAGCATCCATAAACTGTATGCTCCTAGTAGAGTGCAAATATTCTAACAAAGCAGTCTGCGCCTCTTTTCTACGGCCCCTACTTACTTTAATCAATGTACCATTCTCATTTTTATCACCTCTTTTCTTGCCATAAAATCTAGGGTTTTGAACAATCTGGCATGACCCAGATGCCCAAAAAGCAATCTTTGATGATTCAAAGTTGTTTTTAGCAAAATTAAAGCAAACCCATTTAAGATTAGACCTTAATATATGCTTCTTTAAATGTATCATAGCTTGTGTGATTGGGATATGCAATGTAATACTAGAAGCAGACAAAAGGTAGAGCTTTGAAGCTTAATTGATGTATAAGTTGAGTTCTTACCTTGTGGGGAAGCTCATTTTGTTGATGACACTTGAGTGGCCGCCATTAGAAGAGCTTTAAACAGTACTAAACATGTACGTATCTTGATTGTATAGGCATGGACTGATAGTGTTTACTCTACGATGCGAGGGTTTAACAATGCTATGGCTTGTACCAAAGTACAGATTCTTTTATATATTTATTTATTAATTAATTTATTACCAAGTATTAATATAAATACAACCGGTGCGAAACACGACATAACTAATATTTAAATAAATTAATTTTTTATTTATATTTTTATTGATATTTAATATATAATTTTATAATATTAATAATTTATATTAATATTATATATTTTCTTTTTATATATAAATATATATTCTATTTAATATAAATATGTTATAATATAGACCCGTATTAAAAATAAAATTTTAGTTAATATAGATATGTATATAATTAGATCACATATTATAATATGTAAATGTATATAATTTGGACTCATATTATAAATATATAATTGTGTGTAAAAAGTAAAAATTTAGTTAATATAAATATTTATATAGTTAGAGTATATATTATAATAAGTAAAATTATATCTAATATATATATTTTTTAGGCCCATGACCCAGTACCGACGACCGACGTGACCAACCAACCAAAATTTTTAATTTTTCGGCTATAATAATATAGTATAGATTTATAAATTAACTTTTTTTTTTAAATGTAAAGTGAAATATTTTTAGAAGTATTTTAACAAGCCATCTTTGTTAGTAATTTTAAAGATAAGAATATTAAAATTTAATATTTTTTATGAAATTTAAATATTAATTGTAATTATTAGATTTTTATGTGTTATTGATAAATTTTAAAATTTAATATATTATTTATTAGATTCAAATCTTAAATTTATATTAATATTTTAAAATTATAAATATTAGTATTTTTAAAGTATGAAGTTTATAATTGACACAGACATTTTATAAATATTTTATTAAAATTTTAATATTTATGAGAAATTATGAATCTTAACCTTCTCTTTTCATAACTATTTCTAACATAAATACATTATTAAACATTTTACAATTGTTCTCTTCATTTATCATCCAAGAGTTTATAAACTATTATGAGGTTGGCACTTGGCAGACCCCATTGGAAAACTTTAAAATGATGTAGAAGAGTGTGATAGATATAGTTTAGTTGTAAACATACATTGTGATCAATAGCATTGTGGAGCTATGATCTTTGCTGAGTTTTCTAGTTGTTTCTCCACTACTTTCTTTTCCGTTGAATACTAGTTCTACTTCGTGAACAGAATCAATAAACTCAACAATTCTCTGTATTGATGATTTTAAGATGGTACCTATACAGTTTAGAGGAGGTAGACATTTGTAGGTCATCAGTTAACTATAGGGGGCTGCCATTGTGACCACGGTTAAAGCACCTACCTTGACTTATTAATTTGATGATGTTTGATCTCTTTTGCGATGGCTACAAGGGCTATGCAGAAATTCAGTGGCAACCTGGTACATATGAGGTTTCTCTAAGGCATTTTAAATTTAATTCAACTGATTACATTGGAAAGATCCTCGTCAATATTAGGCATTTCACAGAGGCCACGATAGCTAATCTGGAGGTTAATTAAGTTGTTGGACAATGCTTCAAAAAAAAAGTTGTTAGACAACTCTACTCCCACAAATTTTACTTGACCCATGTTACAAACTTGCTCTTTTACAAGAACCCTAATGACAGATTAGAAATAGAACACAATCGCATGATTTCTATTGTTAAATCTTTTGTAGCTATGCCGTTGTGTTTTGTGCTCTATGTGAAAGTTTTCCGGAATGTTGATGGTGCATGACCATCACACAGCCATTGTGAGCTCTGATGCTACAAAAAGTAGGGGAGCTAGAAAATCCACAAATACATATAAGAAAGCAAAAATACTTGTAAAAATCACTTGGGGCCAAGACCCGTCATCCAAACTCTTTCTTAATCAGAGAACGTTGAGTGCCAATAGTAGTGGAGTTAAGGCGGAAGAGGAGAAGTTTCATACCTCAAGGACCAGATCATAAAAACCTTTGTTGGGAAACCCACCTACAATCTTTCAAGTGTCACCAAATTCATTTTGTGCAGCGTTATGTGTCATTCATCCACATCCAAGGTCGACTTTAGAGCTAAATTTGTCAAACTACTTCATCCCATCTTTCTGTTTTATCTCATTCTGGCAGCTCACCACTTTCAAATCAAGTCCAACGGATCTGACTTCTCAAATATTGGTGAACAAGGTCAATGAAAAAAACATTCCGGGAGATAATGAAAGAGTTTAACATGGACGAGTTTTATATTTAGATTGCAAAACATGAAAAGAGGGAATTACTTAATCAAGTCCTCAAAGATTCCATCAAAGACCCAGAGAGGATGAAAGTTGACAGCACATTGAGACAACACGGAAAAGAAACATTCATTAATAGATCGCATTAATTTGTTGCCTATTTCTCCTTTTGCTACCGCATGGATGCCTTTGGTCAGAAACGGAATTCAATTTTTCATTTGTTGCCTATTTCTCCTTTTGCTACCACATGGCTGTTCACATTCTCGCATGCAATCACGTGTGAAAGATACTGGAAAGAGGCAGTTCCAGCCCTTGTGAAGCTTAGTCTAATCCACGTACTGACTTCAAAATTGTGGGTATGAATGTATGATTGCATTGACCATTTAACATACGGAGGGGCGGCCTGAGATTCACGGAGCCTTAGGCAAAATTAGTTTTTGGGGCCCAACACTACATATTTTTTTATAATTTATATATAGATAATTCAGAATTTTGGGTCCCTTAAGTGTTGGGATCCTAGCCGCAGGTCTTATTAGCCTATAGTCAAACATATGTGCACCAGATTGTATATCAGTTATCCTTGAAAAGGGTGCACTAAAAAAACACAGGAAATTGCTATTCAATCAAATACTCTGTATAATTTTTATGAGCTTATCGCTGTGTAACCAAGTTTTTGGCAGTTGCTTATTATGGATATTTTTTCTTAAAATAAGGTCAAGGGAGCTCTTGCCATTCGGGAAAACTTCTTAGAAAAGGAATTTTTGTTAGCTCGTGATCATGTAGTCTTAGCATGCTACGCACTTCAGTATCTTACGTACGACAGGCATGTATCAGTTGGAGAAGCGTTGAAAAAGATTTTAGAAGCGTTATTGGGGTCATCTGTAATTGCTGCAATAATCAAGAAACTGAGGTTGCGAGTTCTGCATCTAAAGTAGTTGGATCTGTACTTGGATTAGTTGGAATTTGGAAATGTTGCGAGATGGGGACTTCTTATCTGATTAAGATTTTAATCAAAGATGAACACTCTTTTAGCTTCCGAAATGTCTTAGGAATTCTGCAAGTAAGAAGTTTAACGAGGAAGCTTGTCAGATAATTGTGAATTTAGCTGCTCAAGTAGAAACATGGATGCAAGATACACATGAAGTCAAAATGATCGAGCCTCTGTGCAGCCTAGGCTTGAAAAGATTTCAGATATGTATGAGTCTGATGTAAAGATGGAGGTAGCAACAAGTGCTCAGGTGAAATATTTCAATCGAGTGGATGCGGCTCTCCTATATATCGACAAATGAATTAGATCAATTTGTGTTCTAGTTTTGTTTTTAGGATTGTGTGTTTTAACATTAGACATCTTCGGTTTGTGACGTGTCTTAAAAAAAATTAAATTAATTATTATTTTATGCATTTCCCTAAAAATAGAAAAAAAACAAAGGAAGCCTTAGGGAACAGAAAAATAAGTAAAGATAGGTACTTTCGGGAGTCATGGTGTCTTATAATACAAAAAAATCAAAATCAAACACCTTTTTTAGGAGTAAATCAAACGCCTTTTATATAAATAGATGACCAAATGTTTCTATTCTGGTAACTGGAGAAGGCTAGAATTTCTATTGTGTATACTGAAATCCTCTGTATAAGCTTGCTTGGGAAGGATAATTTGTAGACACATTCCTTAACTCTTCATATCCGACTTGAATTTTAAAAAAATACAAGGAAAAAAGACCAAACAATATGGTACTTCTGGCAACCTAACTAATCTTGGATGGACAATGGGAATTCGAGTGATCATTCCGCAAGTGAACAATATAAATATCAGAAATTTTCGAGATTCCTACATTCATTTGTATGTTTTTTGTTGCTCGTCGAACATAAGTTTCAGCTGCTTTCCTTGTTCTTCAATCCTCAACTGCAGATTTCGCTGGATCTGTTTAAGGAAACTGCACATAAACATAGTGATCTTTTTTGTAACATGAAAGAACCATGTAAGAAAATATATACCTCGAGTTGCTCATGAAGACTCTTTTGTACATCCAGTTGCAATTTCAATGCTTCCTTCAATTGCAGGCCACTGCACAAATTGTGGTGTACTTTAGTACTCATGAAAGCTTATTAAGCAAATAGTGATCGCTCAAAGGCTGAAAGTATATTTGAAGCTACACAATAGAATGAAAAATTTTACGTCTGTATGTCGATTTGTTGCTCTTGAGCATTCCTGTTAGTCATGTTCTCAGACTTTTCTGCAGTAAATGAAGCAGCAGAAATGTATTAATAATTTGAGAAGTAATAGTAAGGATGGCCTAATTGAAATTCCTGCTACATTCATATTTGATGGATCTATTTTGCTTTGGCACCCTCTGTAAGTTTTAGCATTTGACGATCCAAACTGCAATATCGCAACATCAGTTATGGGCAACATCTACTAAAGACTTACCCTCTGCGGAGTCTGCCATATACTTTGCATTTCGATATTTCTACAGGACAAATGAATACCAAAATGAAAAGAAAAAAAATTAATTCTGTTCTCAATACTGAAAACTCCAGATAGAACCAAAACATGACCGCCTTATAATTACATTAGTACCTGTAAATGACTTTTCACATGATAGATTGTCAATCCCTCAGTGCCCATCAGCCTCAGTATTGCCTTCGGTGTTGCCTCTAATGTTGACACCATGTAAACAACAAATAAACACCAGCATAATGGTGAGAGAATTTTCCATATCATATAAAAGAACTTACTTTCAGCACCACCAAGACGATTTACACTGTCAACAAACTGATTATGAAGATTTTGACTCCATCTAATTCGAGTCTTATTTGATGAAGCAGCTGCAGCATTACAAGAAGTTCTTGCAGAATGCCTCATATGTTCAAGTTGATCAGCATACATGTTGCGTGATGTCTAAAAGAAGATAAGCATACATGATCAGAATAAATTCTTGTTTAATTACAATTTCATATACCAAAGATAAACTATATAACAACTTACACTAATATCATTATTTCCAATGAAAGGTATTGATACTTGCCTCCTATTATCCGGAGAATCGAAATTCCCAAGCAACTTTCTTTTTAGCTGCAAAATCTGGTCTCTCTCAGAATAAGATTTCTGACAATCAAAGCTGTACTGATAGTTACAAGAGTCACCTTGCCAACGGCTGGTTTGTTCCAGGGACTCAGTCGAGAGCCCACTATCGGACTGATTCTGATAAGAGGTCATCTGAGCATCATAATTCCTGGATACTTCCGGAGAAAAATTGGAACTACCAACTTGATAATTAACCTGTGGAAGCCCCATGCATATTTCGGTTGCGTAAAAAGCAGAAGTTGGTAAACCAGTATAGCTCATTATCGTGCTGGATGAATTCGCATGATTATTGAAGCTCTGAGGTGGTGTTCCTGCTTCAAGAACTCCCTTCTGATCAACAAATTGTTGGGGTTCAAAACTGTAAATATCCAACTCATGATATTGTTGAGTCCATTCTTGGCAACCAATGTTGTGGTTATTCATTGGCAAATGATCCAAATGAACCAAAAATATGTAGCAGCCAAAAGTGATGTTTCTTTTAAAGTGCACAATATTCACCATTTTCTTACTTAAATATATAAAGAGGGAAGATGCATTGGAATGAAAAATTCTTTTTCCCTTCTTCGAATATAAACCAGCTCTTATCCTGTGGGTAATCTTTAAAATTTGATTTATATTTTATAATTTATTTAAAAATATATTATTTTTTAAAATTCATGAGGTATAATCTCATAATTTGAAAATATATATTCAGCAGTCATATTAATTTATAAAAAATCTGTATTATTAGGAAAATTTCATTTTTTTAGCATGTGCGAGTCAAAATACCTTCTCATGTTCATCATAGAAGAATTATATATAATTTTATTGATGACATAATTTGATCAGACTCGATTTTTAACGAACTCGAGTTCAATCAATCGTTAAGATAATCGAGTTTGGCTCAACTCGTTAAGAAAAAACTTGAACTCGAACTTGTTAAGAAAAAACTCGATTCGACTCGGTTCGTTTACGGTCAGCAACAAATAATGCGTAGTATGCCATTAATGCGAATATCTGGAATATATTAAAAGGAACAATTGGAAGTGTACAAAAAAAGGATTATGATTAGACTTGAACATATATATACCTTTTAAGCTTCAAAACAAAATTTAGATAATCAAGCACGGAATCGCATCATTTGCTCGATTGCAACAGAATTATATGATATTACTAGTACATAGTTAGGTACACAATATTTATATTTTATTTGTCATTGCAATTATAGAGAAACGAGTTAAATATACTTCAAATTGCACAGATGCGATCATTTTTATACTCCATGTATTTTTTAACTTAAAAATTACTTATAATAAATCGGGCCTTGATATATGAAATACATAAAGCCTAATTTCCCCTTTCTGCCATGGAAAAATTCGACCCAAAATTATATACCGCTGAACTAAAATTATATGGGATTTACATTTTTCTTGCAAATATGTATCGAATACGATTATATTATTTAAACGCGGCAGAAAGAACGTGATTATATATATTTTATGACTGATGAATCACTAACACCTGGAGCTATACTATTACCAATGGATGTATGTTACAACTACATTAGACAAATGAACAAGAGAGGAATGAGAGACAAGAAGAAAAATTGTTGATTATCAGACAAAAAAATATACAATATTAACTTTCACGACGTTGTTATTTATTCATGTCTTTGTTGGTCTTGGTTGGACGTTTTCTATATACTGACCCTTAGGAGCTTCGAAAGAACAGGGCAATAGACACAGACACTACTTATGCACCAGATGTCATGACTCAGTTTCAGTTGAGAATACTTATCTTGTATGTTACATATAAAAAATATGTAAGAGAATATTTGATGATCTTTATGGTGTTTTAACAAAGTCAGCCAGCCAGCTAGATTATGTGTGGGTTCGGTTCTCTCTTGTCATGTATAATTAGCAGAGGTATCGAGCCTCAATATTCTCAAATTGTGCCACATTTATTTGTTTGTTGCTCTTTGATTTTATAATGGTTTCGCTGTGCGACTAAAGGAGATTATTAATTTAGTGGATTTTACGACTAGCTTAAATTTTTCAGAAAGTTGGTCATGAACAAAACTCTGTGTCTACACATTTCTCAGAAGTAATAATTTCAAGACTTGCTATATTCATGTTGAATTAGACCAATAGTCTTCCATTACGCGCGGTGCTTGATATTTTCCCTGTAATAAAATGTAATTTAGTCTTCTACAGTACCCTGTTCTTAACTTGAGGTTTCGAGGTTTACGAAAACAATCCCATGAAAAGAGAGATATATCTCAGTGGCGGAACTAGGATTTCGAGAAAGTTGACTAAAAACAATTATCACAAAATTTTAAAAATTAGTCAAGGCTGGAGCATAAGGTACGTTTTGATAGCTGCTAGGAGTGCTAGCACAAACATGGACATAGCAGGCAGGTATTGAGGTATACATATCCCATATGGGCCTGCTTGGCTTTTGGGTAAGATAAGATCTGTTGGAATACAAAGCTTTATACACTTTTCTTTTCATTCTTTTCACATCTATTATTCCTTTTGGCCCATCAGCTATGAAACATACTCCGGAATATATTGCTCATTTGCTCGTTGACAAAAGCAAAGATGCACTTTTATTTAGCCAAAAAAAAGATGCATCGTTTGTGTTATTACGATTTACCACTGAAAAGTTAATGCAGATAGTAATCTAGTTCAATTCAAAGACGTTATTTTCGACATTTTAGGCTTTGTTTATTTACCGGAAACAGATTTGATTTTGAAAAACAAAAATCCACGTAAAAAGATAATTTTCCCTCTAATCTAAACAATGTTCATATTTTGGAAAACATGAACAAAACGCATAAAAATCAGGAATATAACTAAATGACAGTGAACCCTAAATGTTATAGATTTTTGTGTTTTAAGTAGGGGTGCAATGGAGCCAAGCTGAGCCAAATGCTGCCAGGATTCGATCGAGCCATAAATCCTAAGCAAGAAATTCGGCTCGACTGAAATTCAAAAATTCGAGTTCGGCTTAAAAGCTCGAATTGGTTGTACTTGATGTTAACAAAAATTCGAATGTGATATGTTGGACTTGAGTTCGATTCGATTAGATAAGTAAAATACATACGGTATAAATTTTAAATACATGTAAGTGAATCAAATAATTTGGAGTTCAAACTTGGTTCCGTAAAATACTCATTGAGCTTGAGGAGTTCGGCTCGATTATTTTCAAATCAAATTCGAAATTTTTACAAAGTGAGCTTGAATTGCTTACTAGAACTAGACTAATTGCACCATAGTTTTGATATGTCTATAACTCGATTTCTTTCATTACAGAGTGGTGCTAAGTTCCACTTTTTTTCCAGCAAAGAAGATTTTAGGCCTGTATAGTACGTAGCATTTTTCCTGTTTACATGCTAGGCCTAGGATCAAGATCTCTTCTTTTCTTTCTTTTTTCATCAAGTCCGTTGCCAAACCTTTTTTTTTTTTTTGTAATAGCATGATATCCGAGCACAATATATCGCTAGTATGCGGATCTGAATTGTGTCGTAATTGCATAGTTTCAAAGATTAAAAAAAAAAAAAGTAATTGCACAATACAAGTTGCTAATTTTCTATTGGGAGGCTCATTACACTAAACATAACTTTTACCTTACTAATTAAGCACTTGCATAGTTGCATGATGCTCTTCTAACAGTGCAGTGATAGGACTTAAAAATGTAGTGTTCACTTTGTAGGAAGTTCCCAGTTTAAGCTTGACATATAAGTTAATGCATTTTTGGTCATTTATTTATAATAATTTTCTTTGCCTCTGATTAGGACAATTGTAAGGCAGATAAGCCCTCACGTCCGTTAATATTTCAGAGTTGGACAAAACAGGTCACTGACTCACAACTTGCAGTTTTGTTCAGGCAAGACTTTTGCTTCACGCGAGAAAAAATGTTAGATGCCGATTCCTGAATATATATCCAACATTCATTGTAGGTTGCGTTTACATCATCAATAGTCATATGATTAACACATCGATGTCAATATTGAAGCTGTCAATAATTGTGAACCTTTCTCTTCTCAGTAACATTACCAAATTCACCAATTGAGTAGTTTGTAGCTTTTTTGTTGAGCATTTTGTCATCCATTCTATTGCTGTAAAGTTAGACTGTTTCATTTATGTATATCATTCCTTCTTGATCAGAGGAGACTTAGGCCATGTGTGTATCTCTGCAGGAAAACACGGGTGCGGAAGTGGATCTACGTACAAAAATCTTACGGGACCACCGGATTATTTTTAATAAAACCTCCTTATAAAATTTAATTTTAGTGGGGAAATTTCGATAATTTTATAAAATTTTAATGGTGAAATTTTGTACAATTTTTTATAGAGAAGACACTGTCTCCCGTGACCCTTAGTAGATCCGTCCCTGACTCGAAAACTTATAATTTATATCGTACTGACCCTCATCCTCAGGGCCCGGCTACAGAAGATAAAAATTAAACCAAGTTTGTATCGATTTAAAGAAATGTAAATACATAAATAATTGATTACCAATAGCTAATGAATGCAAAGGGATGACGGTAACAGCACATTAACAAGCAGTTTATCATCGCTTACTTACTGAGGAGAATCTCGTTGTTCTAAAAACAAGGGTTGTGTACTTGTGTCAGTTTAGATTTGGATTAGGTACAGGGTTTGGTGCAATTGTGCAAACCAATTAAATTAAAGTAAATGAACATTAATATGTATATATTACACTGCAGTGTCTTGCATTGAAGTCATCTTTGTGGAATATTGTTTTGCAATTCAGTCATGTTTAAAATAACTTCTTGATTATTATAGTAATTCCAAGTAGAAGAAAACAATATACAAGGAGACATGACCTGAAATTCTTGGAAGGTTGTTGGAAATATATACTCCCTCCGTCCCATTGAGTAGTATACATTAGGGGACGGGGGCGTGTCACGCATTTTAAACATAAATTCATAACTTATTTTTATTTATTTTTTGTATAAAAATAGGATTGTTAAATTTTTATACAAAAAAAAAATTTTAAAAATAAGTTGTGGAACTATACTTTATAATTACCTTAAAATACGTGTCAGGCAGTGAAAAAAACGTATACAATTGAATGGGACAGAGGGAGTAATAGATTTGTCTCGCATCTCTGTGATATCATACACATATTGACTTCCCTGGTGTGAAATGAGGGTATTGACTATTGACTATCAAATTATATACTCCCTCTCTCGATCTAATTTTTTACGCTTTAATTTTTAGATAAAATAATAATTTTTTATATTATAAAATTTACTTTCACCCACTACTTTGGTTCATCTTTTCAAATCTATTAATTAAATATCAATTGACTTCATCACTTTACTTACTTTTCTTTCTCTTTCATCCATTTTTTCTTCTTTTTCATACTACTTTATACAATTTTTTAAACATCCGTACCCAACGTAAATATAAACAAATGGTGGGACCGAGAGCTACTCATTACTAGCTAGCTAGGATGTGATACCTGAGTTTGAAAATTAAATTAAACAGACTGTGTTAAATAATATAAACATGACAGACTTTATGATTATAATGCGAAGTCTTCTTAAACACAATTTATTTAAGGATTGTAATTTGAGCGGAGTCGAGTTGCATATATAACTAATTAATGAGTCTGAACTAGAATCCGAGTTCGGGTATTTTTAAAAGAATTAAATTATTTATTTAAACTAAATGAGCTCAAACTTGCAAACAAATTATACTGTGTTTGTTTAATAAACGAGTAGATTGAATTTACTCGTGAACTAATTCAGCGAAATTTAAATAAGTCGGTATATAGTTGAGTTTATCAATTAATATATATATATAATAATTAATTTACAATATATAACTAATAAAAAAGATAATAATTTATTTATAATTATAAACGAGTTTGAATCGAATGTGGTTGTCGAATTCATGTCAATCTTTAATCAAATTGGGTACATACTCGTTTACTTGAACGAGTTCGAAATCGTGTTTGAAGTCGACTCGTATATTTTGAGTCGAATCGAATAATTTACTTTTAAATTCGAATTACTCGTGAATAGCTTAGACTCGAATTACAGATATAAGTACAAATCATACTTTAACTACCACTTCACTTATCACTTAAGACTTCTTGCATGCTTTGTGTTTTACCATTTGTTCTTTTCTAGTGGTCTTAAAGAAAAAGTCATGTACTAGCAGTAGGTTGGGTGTTATCAGACATCTCGATTTGAAAATTAGTTTTTTAGATGATAATTTCTCTCACACTTGTCACATCACACATCATTTTTCGCAAACATTATGAGATAATCCGCGCAAGTAGGTGCAACCTTGTGCTTTAGTGTCAACCCAAGAAATACAATGGAAACTACAAGTTCATTATTATATGCAAAGTAAATTTTTTAATTAAACACACTCGTACAGTACTTTGGACAAGAACGTACCCTTGAATTTCCGCAAGATAGTTTCCACTTGTTATATAATAACTCACTCTTACCCCGTGTAAGACACGAGTAATTTTTAAAATTTGAGTTATATTTTATAATTTATTTTAATATATAATTTTTTAAATTTATATAATATAATTTGATGATTTAAAAATATATATTCAGTGATTACACTAATTTAAAAAAAATCTATGCTGTTATTCTTTTGTGACGGTATATGTTTAAATTCTTTGAGCCAAAATACTTTACTCAAGTTTATCACAGAGGAATTATATTCTTTTTCTTTACGGCTTGTTTTGAGATAACTAATTTTATAAAATGTTGAATTAATTGGAGAATGTGTACAAATATATAAGAGTAATAACATATTAAATAAAATCATTTCTTAAAAATATGATGTTGTAGACTAATTAAATATATGTAAGTGTATAATAGTAAGTTAATTAAATGTATAGAAGAGTATAATAGTAATGTAGATATTAAATTTAATTAGTAACTGACATGACATATTGAGACTGCGTAACTAGTGATGTGGCGGTGGAATAAAATCATTTCTCAAAAACGTTGGTTGTGATATCAAGATCCGCTTGTAGTTAATTAAATAAAACATGACCCTGACCTTTATATATACGTTAGAACACGGACTACATGCTATCCCACTCCACAAACATGGCTAGTCCATCTCATCTAAAATCTCTGCACTCATTTTATGTTTTCTCTTTCAAAATTCCATCTTCAATTTCTTCGTCTTCTATAACCTTGAGATCCATGAAACTCAAAAGCCTATCCACGAAATTCAAAAGTCTCGTTCACTCATTCATCTCGTCACACTTGTGCCGTGTCAATCATGCTCTCACCAAACTAAAATCCATCCTCATTGAACTTGTTAAAGAAATCCAACTCGCACACTTTCGACAACCCTCAAACAACAACAAAAATAATAATAAGATTTCATTCGGTTCTTTTAGACGACACAACAGTTGGTGTGCTTCCTCTCACGTGTTACCGATACCCTCAATCACTAGCCAATTGTATCATGATGCTACATGGAATTCTATTATATCACCAGGGTGCACTGAAATAGAAGCATCGCAGCTTTCCGGGTACCTTCAATGGCTTGAAGAGAAGGTTCAGGAAGACGCGGAAGCTGAATATATGAACGAGATTGATAAGCTTGCTGATATGTTCATTACCAACTGCCATGAGAAGTTCTTGTTGGAGAAACAAGAATCCTACAGGATGTTTCAAGAAATGATGGCAAGAAGTTTGTGAAGTTCTAAAAATTTTAGTACTCCCTCCATTCCCAAAATGTCTATGCACAATTAGAGTGCGTGTAAATGTTTTTAAGAAAGATAATGTAAAACGGAACGGAGGTAGTACTATAATGGATGTTATTTCTCGCAGTGTTGTTCTTAATGTTTCCTTCAATTTAATTCTCTGTTTTGCATGTATATACATGTTATTTGTGCAAGTGCAAGGTTACAACGGTGGTGTTTGACTCTTCTTATAAAGAGTTTATAAATGGGAAAAATACGTGCATTTTTTTATTTATAATTTACTTATATAAATCAAACGGACATTTGATATGAAATATTAAAATATAATAGTTTTTGCATGAATGGTACTTTGGATGCCCGGCTTGATGTTTCAGTTTACTTCCTTTATTTTCTAGTGAGATTGCCATGCACAGGGTCATTGAGTCACTGACTACTTATTCATAGGTTGTGACAGTGTCTTAACAGATCTGATGGATGATTGATTCACTAAACAATGTTGAATAAGTCTTGTTGTTGGGCTTAATTGCCCATGGCTTTGTTAATCACGCCTCAAGTGTACTTAACTAAAGTAAGTTCTGTTAAATAATGTATTAATTGAACATTGGATTAATACTCCATTTAATTAAGTGATTATATATTTCTTTACTAACAATTTTATGCACTAAATTTGAATATTGTTATAGAATAAAAGATTCTTAGTACGTGATTCGATTCTAAAATTTAATTATGTGTTAGCCCCTGTAACAAAAAAAACCCTCATAATATTACAATTCATTATTAATTACTAGCTAGTATTAAACTATAATTGACTTCATTAAAAAAAGGCCTATAATTGACTTTCATAGTAGAGAACCTTGGCATATTTTTGTGTAAAATTTTATAGCATTGACCTCTAAATTAAATCTTTTTTCCACAATACACTAGGTGTAAAATACAATAATCTTGACAAATACCATTATTTTTGTTACATAGAATGTGCATTTTTTGGGCTGCATGGTACGTTTATTATTTTTCTTTACCTTTTATAATATACATTTAAAAAATGTGTATATTAGTTGGTGTACCGTGTACGTAAATCAATGAAAAATCTTTTAATATTTTTAAAGTAAACGTATAATTAAACAATAATACATGTAACGATTTACTATACAACTTGAAAATAAGTATTGAACGGTGAGCTAAGGCTTGAAAACTACTACAATTATTTATAGTACAAAGGGAGTCAGTGTACTGACTAGCTATTAGTATTGTCAATCATTTGGATCAACGAAGACTTCGTAGTTACTAGTTAGACTCAGCAGTGACTGGTGCACTTATTATATAAATTTTAAACTTGGCTAATTGCGTGTTTAATTTTTACTCCCTCCGTCTCGAAATACATTTCCTGACTTTTTGTACTGTTTATTGTAAGCGATTGACTATTAATTTATATATAATTTATAAGATAAAATATAGTCATGTGTGATCTTGTTTGATTCGTATTTGTGAGTACTTTAATACAGTAAAATTTTTATATTTAATACTAATACAAAATTAAAGATATTAACGATCAAAAATATGTGTTGGCAAACGTGCACATGATTAACAGGAAAAGTTTTTAGAGACGGAAGGAGTATTTATCAATTAAATATTACTTTTACTCTTAGGTTTGGGTTTGTAAACCAATTATTTAATTTTTCAAATACTCATTTCACTAACATTTTTTACAGTATATTAATAATTTAATTTTTGATTCGTAAGCCATTGAAGTTTTTATTTGTCAACTAAATAGTAGTTTTACTCGTAGTTTTGGTTTTTAAACCAAATGATTCCGAATTGCTAGCTAGAATTAGTTTGTTTATTAAATTATATATTTTTTCAATAAATCCAAAAGGACAAAACATATTTATTTTGCGGGGTCAAGATGGGACATTTTTTCCTTATGCAATCAATGATGACAAGGCAAACTACAAAATTTTGGTCATCGAAAATTAAATTTATAGTCTACATTATGCATGGTTCCAATTTATAGAACGAAATTGACAATAAAGATCTCTACAGTTGATATAGGTGACAAAATGTCCTTATTTTCCACAAATAAGGTTAATAGTATTTAAGATTATGGATATATGTACAAGTAACAAGTCAATATTTTATTTATACATTTGTGGAAATCTTAGCCCTAATGCATGTGGATGGTTGACATATTTGATCTTATTTAATTAGTCATTATCGAAAAAAAATTGAACTGCTAATTTTAAGAGATAAACGGGTGAAATTGCACAAATCTTAATAAGATAGCTTAATAAAAATAACTTGATACTTGATAGTGACTAATGAAGGTTTTTTTTTTCTTTTTTGACAATTAGTAGTCAAGTTATTTAATTTAACAAGATATTTTTCCACATTAACTTTAGATAAATATGTTTAATGTTTTAACGTGGATTGCTGCAGTCACATCGAGAACCGGCAATATTGGTTATTCAGACCACATCTATTATGAAATAATAACCACACTGTTATTCTCTTTATTTTTAAGTATTCAATGTTAATTTTTCAATATATATTTTAAAATATTTTGATCGTTTAATTAATATAATAAGTTTTAAGATTTTAATAAAAAAATATATTATTAATATTATAATTTATGAAAAAAAATTTAAAAATAATAATTCTAACTACCAGATCAATATACTTTAAAATATGTATAGAGAGTCAAACAAAAAATATATAAAAACAAAGAGTATTAATTTATGTGGCTAAAGCCTCGATATTCAAACTATTCCCTCTCTTTATAATTAGATGTCGTTTTAGAGACGATCTCAATGTTTTTATTGAGTGATTTTCTCACTTTCAATGCATATTTAGCTTTATTTTTCTCGTAATACCCTTTATTAGTTCTCATTATTTATTGATATTTAACATTATCTTTATTAATTTTAAAAAAACATGGATATTTATCAAAAGTACTATTTTTTAATTTTTTTACAATTTTACTATCTTTTGATTTTTTTTACAAAAATACGGTTTTAATTAAAAGTAACCAAATGCAATTTTTTATATACAATTTGTAAACAAATGCACCTTTTTTTGAAAAAAAAATGAAGTTACTCGTGATTGTATTTGAGGTTGATTTTAGTTGAATGATGTTGCATTTATTGCAAAATCATATTTTTGCAACAAAAAAAGTAAGATATTATTTTTTCAAAATATAAAATAAAAAACGTATTTTTTGTAAAAAAAAATAAAAAAATTGGTATTTCTTAAAAAAAACCCAAAAGACATTATCTTTAGAAGTAATATTTATCATTTATCACGGATAAACATGTAAGAGACACTAATAATAGTTGGATTATTTTCAAGGACAACTAAATTGATTAGTTAAAATAATATAAAATAATTATTATTTAAAATTTGTTGAACCCATAAGGGATCGTACTCCAATGATATTAGATAAAATGATTAATTATATTTGAGAAATAGTATTTTAGTATTATTTTAAAATTCCAACGACTATATTTAAACATAAAAAATAATTAACAATTATTATTTTTATATATTATAAAATATATGAATAAAAAATATTTTATTATATTAATTTATAGTATTTTAATAAATATGTAATGCATATTTAAATAATTATATAAGTAATTAATAAATTTGGTTAACACCCCTAACTTCTTTATTTATCATTTTAAAGTAGATGAAGTTGTTGAGACGTAGAAATGCAACTACTATCTTCACGGGCATCAGAGGAAACGAGGATCTCAAGCTATATCTACAGGATCTTCGTCAGCCTTCCCAGATGGAACAGATCTCGATTCTATAAGGAATAGATTCTCTTTAGAGGGCTAGCAACTTCCCAGTAATCTCTCCTGAAGGGGCTATGATAATTTTACTTACAGGTACAGAAATATGTTATTTTCCCTTAGTACAAGTTTGTAGAAAGGGGGTTGAATACAAACTTAAAATTTTTGACTAATTCTTGCGGATTCAAGTTTATACTTTGATAAATTTAGTGTTTGGAAATATATAGTGAAGAAATTATTTAAACTATGAATTGAAAACTGATTTATTGAAAACAAAACAAGGGAATTTTAAAAATTACTAGTGGATTGGTTTTCCACTAGTGAATGTTTTGCTTTCAATTAACCTTGGTTATAATAACCAAGCTACTTACAAGTATGAAAAGTGTGAACAAGGAAAAGCAACACAATTGTTTCTGATTTTTCTAAGCTTTTCTTGTTCTTGTTCTCTCTCACACATGAACTACTAAACTATATATAGCAGTTCACTTCCTACATCTATTTTTCTATCAACTGATAAAATGCAAATTGAAATTTCATTTTACAATGTATTCACTAAAATAGATTGTAGCTTTTTTTCACAGTCTCCTTTGCATTTGTCTTGTTCTGGAAAAATCTGTCTTGATCTTTTCCTTGAAGACTGTGTTGTCTTGAAAGTCTTCACAATCCTGACATGACTGTCTTTTATTGATTCAGTTTCTGCAAAGATCTCATTCCTTTTGTCTTTAACTAATTTGGGAAACCTTGATCAACTAATAGTTGTTGTAAAGTTTATCAGTTGATCCTCCTTTGCTTATCCATCGATGGATAGGTTATCCATTAATCAATTGATGTATCAATGGATAATTAATTTATCCATCAACTCCTTATCCATTGAATGCCTTCATCCATTGATAGCCTTGATGCTTTCATCCGTTGATGGGGATCCATTGATTTGACCTTTATCCATCGAACAGTGTCTTTATCCAATGATTCTAATATCTGTTGATCACTTCATTTGAGAGAATTCTGACTTAGAATATTTACAATTTGTCAGTCATTCTTCTTATCAGTTTAAGAGCTATCAATTGAAGTCAAATAGATATCAGTTGATGTGCATTAATTTATTTTTCTTGTAATTAGTTGAGTTATCCTCCAGAGATTTTCTTGTTAATCTCTAACAAACAAATATGGGGAGATTGAAAGGCTATATGTAAAGATCTATGTGTAACATAGAGATGATAACTCAATAGAAGAACAAGTCATGTAAATAATATAAAACAAATATAGGAATCTTGAACACATGGTAAATACAAGGGATCAAGAAGACATCTACAGACTTGAAGATGTAGCTCATTAAAAGAAGTTTATTAATATGTTCATGTCTAAGTGAATAATAAAGATTGAAGTATTCAAGAATGTGGAAGTAATAGAGAATTTGTCTAAGTACCAGAAGATTATAGTGAATGCATAATGGTTGTTTACAATCATTGTTTGAAACAAGAAGGATTGTTGAAGAAATAATTAGGTTATTATATTCAGAATTAAAGATCTCAACCAGAGTTACTCACCTATAAATCAGACCAGTGCATCAAGTGTTAACTACATGGAAAGATATTTAACAGTGATATAGAGCTTGTTTGGCAAATGGGGCTTATAGCTTATTCTGACTTTAAGCTGAAAAATGTCTATTTGTGTAATAAGCCAGAAACTAACTTAAAGTCAGAAATAAGTCAGAAACTGACTTAAAGCCAGAATTACGTATTAGGTACTTTATTCAGTGACTTTTTTTCCTATTTTAATAAAAGTTATTCATATGTCATAAATTACTCATAAGTGACTTTTATTTTTATTATTATATTTTTTAAAACTCACAAGTCACTCATAATACAAAATTACCTAAACATGCATTTTAAGCTCCCGACTTATCACTTTAAATCACTTTAAGTCATAATTCATAATTTTAACCTTAGCCAAATAGGCTCATAATTTCATAATTAAAGTGGTGAAAGAAGTTTTAGTCTAGAAAATACTTTAAGTACCAAGGGCAAGGGATAATTTTTATCACCAAGAGTGAAAGATGAGAAATTGACTAAGGCAGGAAAATAAACATTGGTGTTACACTGTGTCTACATGGAAAGGCTTAAACACAACAATATTGACGGGTCAAAGGTGATCAAAACGCCAGAGTTCAGTTTGAGTGGAAAATTCTTTAAGTAAGGAATAATTTTGGTGTTATATAAGGTATACAGGGGAATAATGTAAATCGCTAGAGTTTCCTTAAAATCGCCAGAATTTTTGGTAGTGGACATAAGCTAAACACCAATGTTGTGTGTGGAGGAACATAAGATAAATTCTAAGTACATATACACTAGAGGTTCACTGAGCAAACGTCATAGTTGACGGAAGTGTCCCTAGAGTATGAACGCCAAATATGTGTGCAAATAGAGTAAAGAAAATTTTAAGTGA
This sequence comes from Oenanthe sinensis, assembly GCA_028671895.1. Lineage (NCBI taxonomy): Eukaryota > Viridiplantae > Streptophyta > Magnoliopsida > Apiales > Apiaceae > Oenanthe > Oenanthe sinensis. Next base: position 21,260,846 of record CM053803.1, on the reverse strand, counting down.
CAGACACAGACATCACTACACAGATATCACTGTACCAACGCCAATGTTTGTGTAAATGTTCCTCAAGTAGAATGCTAATGTTGGTGCTAGAAATAAAATCAAGTGAGATTTGGCTAAGTGCTTTCCCACAAGAGTATAAAAATGTGTAAACACCAAAGTTTAAGGATCGAGGTAAAATATGGCTGAGTACTAAAAACAATTTTGAGGTACACACATGGCAATTCTAAACACCAAAGTTGTCTCCACAAATGTGTAAGGGAATATTCTAAGGAATATCCTTCACTCTCATCACCCTTATCAAAAATCTTATCTTGGAAAATCCAAATATTTGGCTACAAAGAAGCCACATCATTTGTGTTGACTAAGTCTACACAAAAGAAGCTTTTCAAGGATAAAAAGAAAGGGGGCTGAATTTTAAGGAGTGATGACTATTATTCATTATTTTCTTCATTATTACTTTCTTCGAAGTTATGAAAAATCTAGTAATTAGAAAGTAGGATAAATCTTTTCTTCTAAAGAGCAAACCAATGTAATATTTTCTAGAAGAAAAGATTTGTAACCTTTCTTATTTTAATTCTTGTAAAGAAAATCATAGAACTAATTGTTCTTGATTTTGATGCTATTGTTTTTATACTAGGTGTAACAAATCCTTCAAGTTTATATAAACATATAACTTGGAAATTTTGTCTCTTTACTTACTAATTTTTAAGAACACAAATTTGAATATTCATTAAAGAAAGTAGAATTGCTAGTAGCTCAAGAAAACTAAAATTATTATTCTGCAAAAAAGTGAGTATTGTATTCAAGCCTCCCTCATTTTTAGAATAATTTGGGACATAACAATATTATTTTTATGGCCTATAGACTACAATGAATTTGTAAAAAAAGGGTTTGAATACAAACTCAAACTTTTTGAATGTTTGAGTAGAACAACTAAATAAATAGAACTTATAAAATAGAAATGTGTTGAGTAATAAGAAAATGAAAAACTAAAATCAAATCAAGAACAAAGATTTAAAATTATTGGTGGTCTTGGTTAGATCCACCAAAGGTATTTTATTATTCTTGAATAATTTCTCTGTATTCTAGATAAAGTTGCTATTTTTACATAGAAATTTTAATTGTTCTTACAATGATTTTTCCTATCTCATAACTAGAACAAGTCGATGAAAAGATGTATATTCTATACTATTATACTTGTTTATATATCACGAGTATGACAAGTTTCTAGCCTATCAATAGATACAACACATAGTCTTAAAACTAGAAACTTATTGCACATGGCTATTTCTTTTGCATTGAGCAATTTAGAAAATCTACTTGTCTTCTAATTTTTCATGAGATCGCCTATTTTTGCTTTCAAGAGTCTTCATAGTCAGACAAGTTTGACTGTCTTCCAAGTAGCTCAGAGTGTGTAAAGATCGTGACATTTTGTCTTATTCTCTATCTATAAGTAGCTATCAACTGATAATTAGTCGTTAAGCTTATTAATCGACAACTCTCTGTATCCATCGATTGATATGGTATCAGTTATCAATCGATGGCTATTCTATCTATCGAAGGTCTTCATCCATTGAGTTTTCTCAACATCCATCGATCCATATCAGTTGATCACCCTTCACTTGTGTAGATTTTCTATCTTTAAATATTTACACTTTGATAGCCAAGTCTTCACATTTGTTGATGAAAAATCATCAATTTAATCAAAATTAATAGTTGACTCAATACTGGATTATCCATCGATTTATAATGCCTCAATGGATAAACCCTGACTATTTGTTACAAGTATGAAAAATCTTTATCCTATTTATTAGTTGAATAACAATATCAATTGATAACAGGTTTCCTAATTAATGGATATTTATAGAGTACATATTTATTCTCTTTCTCCTTCTCTTTATTTATTCTCATCTGTATCAACAAGGTTTGTTTGAGAATTTGTTCATATATGTCATCTTCATTCAATTGACTTGTTAAGTAGTGTAACAGCCCGCCCTTTTTCGGACTATTAATCTTAGCAAATCTAAAATACAAGATAATTTATTAATCCAAAATTTATATTACAAAAGTAACTATTACAAAAGCGCAACTAATACTAATAATCAATGAGTATTCCAAATCTATGATCCTCAAAATCCAATGCACTTCTTCTTGCTCTTACACAAAACCTGAAATATTAAAAGAATGAGCTGCGAAGCCCAGCAAGAAATTTTCCCTCCAACGGCTCAAAATAATATTTTATCTTTTCAAAAACACCACTTAAACACACACAACATAATGATTATCACATAGTTGCACATAATATACTCGATACAATTATCTTAAAGATTCTCACATAATCAATTAAATCACAACAATGCATTCTATAAGTCACATATAAAAAATTCTTATTCAATAACTAAATCTTAACAAAGTATCGATATTCTTATTCCCACAGTTCTAAGTCACAGTCACACTATAGCACTGACACCCTTCTATAATTCGATGGTTTAATGGGGGCTAGTTTACGTCCCTTATCATTTGAAACCGAATCATTACAAGGTATCGATGTGTTCCGAAACGTGCGAAAACTAGTTCTATGCGTCACACTATCCAGTGATCGGATTCTATGATTTGATACGCAACTAAAACTGGGGATTTCTGAAAACTCTTTTCTTATTAATCACATGTCAATATAATATATACGATATTCGAAATAGATAGTTGATGACAAGTAATCTAACAATACAAAGCATGTTGCATAATAATATGGAGCAACAAAAAGTCACTTACATAATAATACAGAGCAACGAATAGTTACTTACATAATAATACGGAGCAAAGAATAGTTACTTACATAATAATACGGAGCAAAGAATAGTTACTTACTTCAACCATTGATACAAAGAATTCACAGCATATTTAAAACTATATTCAATCCTTGGTACACAATCGAAAATATCACATCTCAAAAGTTGAATTTCTCCGTGATTCCAATTCTGTCTATATCTGTATTTCACCTTTTGATCCTCGAAATAATATTTTCTTAAAAAACTTAAACCACAAAAGTCGTAGAGCACGAAAAGAACTTTCCGAAAAGTCCAGAATTAATGAATTCCGACTTACAATGAATTTGTTACGAATTTTACAAGATAGCTGGATTGCGTATGAAAAAACCTATGAATTTTAATAAAAGGACGAAGAAAAAGAATAAAGATTGTGTATCGAGAGAGATTTATAACTGTTTAGTCTTGGTGTCTCAAAAAGAATATCAAAGAATAAGGAGATCTTAATCTATATATAGAGTTTTAAAACCCCACAACAAAGCCTACTACGATTCAAATCCGACCCATATTCGAAAGCCCATTATTCTAATCCAATTCTAATCCCTAATTTCTATCCAATTTTAATTCTCTTTTATTATTATTATTGTTGTCGAGTATTTTTTAGTAGGGTATCGTTCGCAGGGAAAGACTGTTATCAATATCAATTTCAAGTATATTATCTCTTATAATCTAGAAGTGAGAAAAATGATTTTTGGGTTTATGTTAATAAACTAAATTAAACTAATAAACAAATAAAATTGTTAAATTAACGATGATAAAAAGCAATCCAGGAAATAGGGTTCTTCATTGGCATTGATGAATGTCTATCAATTGCGACATACAAGTCTCTTACTCTGCTAAAACAATCCTTCTAAAGTTTATAATGTTCTCTCCCAAGATACCATATAATACTTACAATTATGCCTTAATCGTCACTCCCATGATCAATTAATGTACAATTATAAGCTATCAATACCCAAGGATTTTCAGTCTCATAAGTCTCATATTAATCTCCCAATTAAAAATTTAACTTATGTCTATCATATCATGAACTATAATTACAATTCCTCTCTCGATTCGTTAATAACCCCTACAGATACAATTAAAGGTTAGCTACTCCCATAATTGTATTAAGCACAGTATGACAAATTAGCAAAGTAGAGAAATCACAATACAATATTAAACAAACATCGCAAACCAATGAATACTACTAATCCCTAGATTAGAGAATTAGTTACTCATAATGAAGAAATAAAACAAACATATATTAATACTGAAAACCATGGTTACAAGAGTATAGAGTTAAGAAAATACAACTTGATAAAATCTCTTAAACTTGGAATGAATCACTTCAATCCTTGCTCAAGTTCTCTCTCCAAGTTTTCTCTCTGATTCTCGTTCTAGGTAATACACGGCCGTCACTAATTATTTTACAAAACCTAATATATAAGTATTTTTAATGGTTTCCAAGAAAACAAGAATCACTTTCCTAAACGAGATATAATTGTAATATAAAATTTGTAGTCGGCTGTCCACTTGAAATATGTGTATTAGGCCACGTCTGAATTATAGATTTTTCTATTATCTTCGCGTGGGCTGTAAAATCACCCAATTCTGACTTCTACAACTCAAGTTATGGCCCAAACAGTGAATCGTGTGTAAGCTGCCCATCAAATCCGAATTTAATTTAATTAATCTCCAAATTGGACCCTCTATTCTCCAATTCTTCCAAGTTTAGGATTTCATTGCTTCCTATAATAAAACATTAAAATCTAATTAATAAACATCCAATTAATGCAAAATATAATAAATATGAGGAATATATTTATAAAATATATATATATATATATATATTCTATCAATATCCCCACACTTATCATTTACTCATCCTCGAGTAAAATAATATTATCTAGCTACTAACTAGTACCACTTCCATAGGTGATCACGGTTGCATTTGGCATATGCAACAAGCCCTTTAAACCCCTAGGTAGCCCTAGTGGACGAGTGAGGTCTTGTGAGGGCCTATAGTGAACGTACCCACAAAATCCATCTAGCTCATATAAAATAATATAGATGACAATGGCGACATGTATATCCAAACTTTCTATATAAATGTAAATTCATGAATGCAATTAAATGAATGAAATGCAAAAGATCTAAAACATAATAGTGTGTTCCAAGTCAATAATAATCTTCAGAATATGCAACAAGTTTAGACACATCAAGCTCACAACGTAGTATACACAAGTACAGAGCGTGCGTGTGTGCTTAGCTTAAAAACATGCTCTGTAATAAACTAAGGACATAGACACACAAGTTTAAACATGACAAGTCATGCGAGTTAATAACTCCCAAGTTGAGTACCAGAATAGATCTTAAACACTTCATTACTTAGAACTAGCCATCATTCAAGTTTAACAAGGGATTTCTATGTCTTCTTTTTCTGCTATAAGACATTTTTTTTATTTCTCAGTCTAAGGTCGAGACGCTTTTCAGGGTAAGTGAGTTACGACCACCATACGACTTCACTATCTCATTTTTTTTTATTGAAGTCAAGTAATTCTCCAGTAACCAGGGGCAGTGAAAAGTCACCAAGAAAATTTTATTTCTAGTACAACTGCACTTAATACCAGCACATGTACATGGATCGTCCCTTTCATATGACATTGCATTTGCCACCCATTGATCTCAAAGGAGTACTTGATACTTTGTTTGCCCCTTATTTTTGTTAAACATTTACATTCCATGTCTCCCTTAAACTTATGCTATGTACTAAGATCAAAAGGGAATAGTCAAAATTCGAATCATCAACAAGCGGCTACCCCTCAAGATACAAATATGTCTAAATCTCAATTCAAAGAGCATAATAATTTCGTGTAAAGAAATAAACTCTGCACTAGTGACACTACACAAATAATATTATTAAATGTTAACAAGATATAATCAAAAATAAGTTACACATAATATCATCATAAGTTATTGACTTGGACTACTACTAATATGGGATCATGTTATGTTATGCAATGCAATGCAATAATGTTTAAAATTAAACATGAATCATAAGCATGCATTTCACATTATCATCTAATTAATTAATAAGACTAGAATTTGAAAAATATATACATATATTACAATATTGAGAACGCATCCCCACACTTAAATGGTTCATTATCCTCAATGAATTATGAAAAGAAAAAAAATCTAAAAAGATCTTAAAAAATACAAAAATCAAGATAGAAAAAAAAATTAATATACAAAGAAAAGTTAGAAATACTCCCCTAATGCATTAACAATTCCATGAAGTCCCCTGATGAGTCTTTGGCTCTGCATGAGAGTGCTGCAATTTTGCATGAACATGCTGAATTCACAAAGCATGACCGTGTTTGCTACGACTTTGACTTCTGTTTGTACATAGACATGAATAGACATGGCATGAACATGTCAAATGGGAAAACCGTCATAGATTTTCAAAGGTGTATGAAAAATCTGTGCTAGGAGGGTATGAAGCATAATATGAGTTTTCAGAATAAAACGAATTCACCTGATATGGATTAAAATCCTGATAAGCATTAAAGTCTTGATAATGATTGAAATCTTGATAACGTTCTTGATTGCTGAAAAAGTTCTAAGCGTTATTCCAATCAAAATTGCAATCCATGTCTCCTCAACTCAAAATGTTTTAGCTGTCTACCTCAAAGTAACCTGTAAACACAGTAAAGAAAAAAAACAAAGGCAAAAAAAATATATGTACAAAAATAAAATCTAAACTATAAGAAATAATTAACTAAAAATCAATATTTTCGTCTTCCCCGGCAGCGGCGCCAATTTGTTGTCGAGTATTTTTGAGTAGGGTATCGTTCGCAGGGAATGACTGTTATCAATATCAATTTCAAGTATATTATCTCTTATAATCTAGAAGTGAGAAGAATGATTTTTGGGTTTTTATTTATAAACTAAATTAAACTAATAAACAAATAAAATTGTTAAATTAACGATGATAAAAAGCAATCCAGGAAATAGGGTTCTTCATTGACATTGATGAATGTCTATCAATTGCGACATACAAGTCTCTTACTCTGCTAAAAACAATCATTCTAAAGTTTATAATGTTCTATCCCAAGATACAATATAATACTTACAATTATGCTTTAACCGTCACTCCCATGATAAATTAATGTACAACTATAAGCTATCAAGACCCAAGGATTTTCAGTCTCATAAGTCTCATATTAATCCCCCGATTAAATATTTGACTTATGTCTATCATATCATGAACTAGAATTAAAATTCCTCTCCCGATTTGTTAATAACCCCTACAGATACAATTAAAGGTTATCTACTCCCATAATTGTATTAAACACATTATGACAGATTAGCAAAGCAGAAAAATCACAATACAATTTTAAACAAACATCGCAAACCAATGAATACTACCTAATCCCCAAATTAGAGAATTAGTTACTCATAACGAAGAAATAAAACAAACATATATTAATACTGAAAACCATGGTTACAAGAGTATAGAGTTAAAAAGATACAACTTGACAAAATCTCTTGAACTTTGAATGAATCACTTCAATCCTTGCTCAAGTTCTCTCTCCAAGTTTTCTCTCTGATTCTCGTTCTAGGTAATACACGACCACCACTAATTATTTTACAACACCTAATATATAAGTATTTTTAATGGTTTCCAAGAAAACAAGACTCACTTTCCTAAATGAGATAGAATTGTAATATAAAATTCGTAGTCAGCTGTCCAGGCCTGTTTCTGGGATGCTCCACTTGAAATATGTGTATTGGGCCACGTCTGAATTATAAATTTTTCTATTATCTTCGTGTGGGCTGTAAAATCACTCAATTCTGACTTCTACAACTCAAGTTATGGTCCAAACAGTGAATCATGTGTAAACTGCCCATCAAATCTGAATTTAATTTAATTAATCTCCAAATTGGACTCTTTATTCTCCAATTCTTTCAAATTTAGGATTTCCTTGCTTCCTACAATAAAATATTAAAATCTAATTAATAAACATCCAATTAATGCAAAATATATAAATATGAGGAATATATTTATATAAAGTATATATAAATATATACTCTATCAATTATTAATCTATTTTATCATTCTTAAAAAAAATACGGGATATTACATACTACCGTCCTTAAAAAGAATTTGGTCCCCTAATTCTTATAATTCTATACTCCAAAAAGATCTCACACGTCTATCCGAAAAGTCATTAATCATTAACCTGACTCTGATACCAACTGTAACAGCCCGCCTTTTTTCGGACTATTAATTCGAGCAAAGCTAAAATACAATATAATTTAATAATACAAAACTCTATTACAAATATAACTTTTACAAAAGCGCAACTAACACTAATAATCAATGAGTCAGTCCACTCCAAATCTATGATCCTCGAAATCCGATACACTCCATCTTCCTCTTACACCATACTTGAAAATTATAAGTAATGAGTTACACAACCCAGCAAGTAACCAATGGATCCAACTAGTCGGACCAAGTAACATGTATACATATAGCAAAATAACTTTCGATATAATAACTGTACACATAAATATTATATTTTAAAACAAAAATCCTTTTTGGATAGAGATTCCGCATCCAAAAATATTAGTGCATTGTATTAATGAAAACAATTCCGGGTAGCCTTGTTAAATTTGTAAAAGCTCATTATGCTGATGAATGTTGCTCTTTTGAAAATTGGTACACACTCAGAATAAATGGTGTAAGTTGTTTAAAGAGGTGCACGAGAATCTAATGTAAAAATTTAACTGATAAACAAAATGCAAGAGTTTTCATATTATTTCTCAAAATTGCCTAAAAAATTAATTGATTGAGAAAATACGAAAGAGATATGACTTGAAGGATGATGATCAAAATACTAAAAGAAGGAATCATAATTTCGAGGAAGAGGAGGAACGATAAATTTTAATCAAAGAAGCAACTTCAACAATTCCAAATGTATCATCCGCAAAAGATCGAATCATGAGTAAAAAAGCTGCAACTTCCGATGTAAAAGGCTTGCCTTGCATCTCTAAAATTGATTTTTTTTGTGAAGGTTGTATATATGGAAAAATGCCTAGGTTACCTTTTTCAAAAACAGCTTGGAGAGCAAGAGCTCCGCTGGAACTAGTTCACTCTGATATATGCGAATCAAGGACTCTATCCATCAATGGAAGCAAATATTTTCACTCTGATGTCTAAGTCCAGCTAGTCGGTTCACGTTCCTATAAAAGGTGAGAAACATCTTCCTCACATTACTTGCACCTCTTGCTTATTGTCGAATTATTCTTAAAAAAATTTCAATAAACTTTTTGTGATATTTATTCCCAATGCCAAAGTTATTGTCAGACTTAATACTTGTTGTCATATATTTCTTGTACTTTGCTATTATCAATTTTTTGGTACTTGTGGACTTGAAACTTGACAAGTCTGTCGTGTGACTTTCAAATAATAATTCCTAACAAATACTTCTACTATGTAGTAGGTTAAGTCAAAATCGATCCCATAGAGACAAACATATCAATCACTAGTTAATCTTCACTAAATTCAACTAATCAAGTAACACAATATAATAATGAGAGATTATCAAACTTATATTATACAAAAACAAATTAAGGTGTATTATCAATTAACTAAAAGTATCTAGAATTAAGTATCCCCACTAGCATAAATTAATGCAATTATGATTTCTTTTTTTTTACTGTGAGAACCCGCAGTCGTTACCATTTTTTGGGTGCTCTCTTACCCCCAAATTAATTATAATATACTACTCAAAAGGAAAGATGCGCTTTAAAATACCAATAACCTCTTCCGAGTATTAATGGCTTTTCTAAAATACACTCAAGCCTATTCCTATGGTATCATGTAATTTAGAGACGTTAAACACAACATACTAACTTCATAACAATCTGTTCTACCTATTTACATGAAAAAGTTCATGTCCTTATTGGATAAATCACAACCATCTAAGTCCAACTCTCGTTGATAAATAAATATTGGGTTCAAACAATACAAATAATTACGCCTGATATGCTATTGTTAATTAAGCACAACTCAATAAGCAAGAACAATTAACATAATCAATCAAGGAATCATAGAAAATCATGCATCAACCATCATTAGGGTTCAAAAACTACTCTAATATGATAAATAAATGAAAGAAAACACACGTAGATTATATAATGGAATCTTCGATATAGGTTTTGAAGAAAAAGATGAAAAGTGTTCATAATATTTTACACTAATTATATAAATAATACCACCTCCCATTTCTGTTGTATGTCTCTATAATATATATAATAAAAGTATTGTAATGCTTTAAGAGAATTACAAGTACGTTCGCTAAACTAATTATGTTTCTCCAAGGAAAATTCGGAGTTGACTTTTTTCAGTAATTCTCATTCTGTTTAATTTTGATATTTGGACGACTTTAAAATAGAAGAGAATTTAATCATCTACACGTGAGCTATTGAATCACTGATTTGTAGAACTCAAGATATGAGTCAAACAGTGAAGTATGTGCGTTCATGTTGAGCATTTGAAACCTTCATACTCCAACTTGAGGTAAGATGTTGAGATATATTAAGATATTATTATTGTAGATATGATATATTTTTATTGTTAAAAGATATTATTTTTATGACCAAATTAACTCTTATAATCTATATATATTGAATTACTATGAATGAAAAAAGGAACATTAAAAATTTATCATGAAATTTATTAAAATTACTCTTTCATGAAATTTGTAGAAAATTTAAACCAAATTCTCTTTAAAATTTTTCACCCAAAATAAAAAAATTGGAGGAAAACAAATACAACATATATAAGGTGACACTACACTACAAACTTTTTAACGTGAGAATCGCGAAAAGTTTTATTAAATTCTGCAGAACCATAATAAAAAATGAAAAAATAGTGCAGAACCATAATTTTATTTATAGAAACATAATTTTATTTGTAAAATTATAATAAAAAATTTATTCAAATATTTTTTTAGTATTTTTTATTTTGATTTTATAAAATTTAGTGAAAATTTTCACGGGTCACGGAAAATTTTCACGTGATTGTTATGTATAAATTATTTTATTTACTTAAGTTTCAATTATTTTCTATTCTTTTTTTGTTTTGGTATAAAAAAGTGGAGAACACCGCCTACACTAGTTTACTTTTGGGAGTTCCTAGTTGGTAACTGCAGCCTTGTCTCCACCTCATCACCCCACGCTCTCTACATATAAATTACAAGCCCATGACATAATCGCTTTTTAATTTGATTATGCTCGTAAACCCCTGCTTCACTTCTAGATTTTTCTATTACACAACTCCCATATCTTGACTTACAATTATATACATACATACTATATAATTCAGTTGGTGCTTCTGTTTGTCTATGGACTATGACCTCCACAACACCACTGGTGAGAGTTCATTACCCATATATACATATATATTTATGTATGTATCAGTTATGTATAAATGATTCTTGCTATGTTAATTTCTGAGTTCTTGAAACAATTTATTAATTTGGTTTGTAATTGGGAAATTCACAGGCTCTTAAACCCTTTACTGAATGTTTGTTATTTTTACTGATTTTTTAGTTTCATCATTATTTTTTATCTGGGCATGCAGTTAAATTTGTGGGTTTTATCCTGGTGGGGTTATGTGTGATTTGAGGTGGTCAATCTTGGAAGGGAAGTGCCAAATTAATAGATTTTAGGGTTTCGTATCGGGTTGATTGTATTTAAACAATTAAGTTGTATTTGTAGAAAGATATATGTGCTTGTTTAATGTTTTTTATATTGTTTGTGTGATTGTGTGACATTATTCACTTGATGCTGCTTCAAGATTAATGTCAATGCCATCAATTATCTTCTTGTTTGTTTGTTTTATATTAAATATCGGATTTTTTACAACCAGAAGGTGTGCAGTTGGATTCTCGTTGTGTTTTACCATTAAAAGGACACTATTTTAGGGAAACCACTTGTGAAATTACTATGATTGTGTTTGTCGTGACGACCCTTCTTTTCCGACATAGTATTTCTTGTCATAAAATATAAATGCGATCTTTAGTTCTGGAAGCATATACCTTCAACGCTAGGTTTTACTTTCAATACAATTGTTCACAAACTCTAGTATGAAATGATCTCATATCTGACAGTGTGGAGAAAGAATAAATCCGTTCCATGGAATCTATTGATAATTTTCACTACATGTTTCACAGCTTAGCATAAGAAGGATAAGTTCCCTAATTTTTGAATCAGCGATCCCTTGATTCCCTCCTGCGTAGGTCGATAAGTACAACATATTGATGAATTCTGATGTGTTTAGTCAGAATGAATGTATTCTATTTGGATAACTGACAAAGTTAATGAAAGTTATTTTTTTTTTAAAAGTTGCATTTATTATGTATTTCTTTTCCCATAAAAGGGGGAGTAATATCATTTTTATTTAATAAAACTAGTAGCAGCACCTGTGATTACGAATGCAATCATGATATGAAGGAAACATTCTATTTAATATTAAATCGTTAAAGAAATCCAAGTAATAAAAATATTATTATGTTTTTATTTAATGTTATATCTGGGGTCTAGATGATAATAAATTTTAACTTAAGATTTGGTTTTGATTTTGATTTGGATATTTTTAATTCAAAATAATCATACTGTTTATGGGTCCTAGCCCACGGAGTTATGTGATTAGGGTTTGTGTCCTATGTAACTATGCAAGTGATGTAATCACTCCTCTGAATTATATTGTAAATTCAGATTCTTCTTTATATTATGGATGGGTTGTCATATTCTTTTCTTCTGTGATGCACTTGAGATCGAGAAAGCCTTAAGCTAGTCAATTTTTATGTGATTAGTTTACCAAAGTCGATCTTTATTATGCATTTGCTGATAATAGTTGTTCCTTGTTTCTAAATGCTGTCCTGCATCACCCGTCCCCCTCCTCTAAAACTGCATATGGTACCTAGTGTACCATTTATTGTTATATTTATCTTTTAAAACCAATTGCCAATTATTATAGAATGCGTCTACGTATGACTATTTCTCAAGTTTAATAAAATCTTGTACCAAGACACTTCATTTATTTGGATATATGTATGGTAATTGGTATTTTTTCTGAATTATTACTAGCATTAACATTTTGAACTAAAGCAAATGTAGAAGGTACTAACACAAACTAATTTTACTTGATGGTAATCTCAATGAGGTACGAACTGAGTGGAGGCAAATATCAAAAACACATAATGTACATAGAAAAACTACTTAAGAAACAAGAAATATAGATATTGGTGAATCAACCATCAAAATCACCGCGGAAATATCAAATTTATTGTTCAGCGAATAGAAGACTAATTTACATAAACATACTACCAAACTCAACATAAACACTTACTACCTTGGAAAATATGTGACTATATATATATATATATAATGTTCCAGGTACTGTACTGATGAAATTCCACCATTACATGTTGATTAAATTTCAGTAGGAGGGAATTATAGTGGCATTGGAAGGGTTGTTGTGAATCCATCCTCATACTCAAAGATGCAGTTTGACATGGAATCTCAAATCCACCAGCTTGAGCAAGAAGCATATCGTTCAGTACTACGGGCCTTCAAAGCGCAGTCTGATGCCATTTCATGGGTAAATCCATCTCCTTTCCATCTTTCTTTTCATTTCCTATGCTCATAAGACATTGATTTTGTCCTCAGGAAAAAGAAGGTTTAATAACAGAACTAAGGAAAGAATTAAGGGTATCAGATGACGAGCACAGGGAGCTACTCTCAACAGTTAATACTGATGACATCATCTGTACGATACGTGAGTGGAGAAAGGCTGGTGAGAGCCAAACTGACATGTTCAGTGTGTCTCAATCCATGCATAGTTTGCTACCCAGTCTAACATTCTCAGCATCGTGGAAGAAACAAAAGACACCCCAGTCAGGTTCTGTAGCATTTAGCAGACAAATGCAGGGTTCACTTAATCAACAAGCACAGCCATCACCTGCAGCTTCAAATTGGGCACCTTCCTTTGATGTAAGAAGAAAAATTCTAGACCTGTTTGCTATTCATATTGTATGTGTATGAGAGGACAAAAACTAGAGGCAACTTTAGATTGACATCTGTTTGATTGTGTTAATAGGGACCACAAATGCGCAGTCTGTCTGGACGGTACCCATCTACAGGTCCTACTCCAAGGGGTGTTTCCAATGGTAATGGAGCTTCATTGCCCTTTGTAATGAATACGAATGTTGAGGTAACTAGACGTGAACCACTCATTGGAAGGAAAGTAATGATACGATGGCCTGAAGACAACAACTTCTATGAGGCCATTATTACAGACTACAATCCTCAGAAGGTAAGAAGAATTTTTTATCTCCTTGCCTTTCTGGATTGATAATTATATGCGACCTGCCTTGATTCTTTATTGAACTAATATTGACATCTGTCTTAAAATCTTTGATTAAGAAGCCAAATCTTTAGGTGTCAATATTAATTAATGTACATGTGTACCCAAAATTTCCTGAATGTTATTTCATTTCTCTTATTAATTTTCATGTCAGTGTCTTCCATCCATTTTTGTAGGGCTGTAAATTGATCTGGATTATCCGGTATCTCGGCTTATATTCGGCTCGAAAATATGATACATGTCTCATATCCGTTTCATAAACGATCCAACTCTGGCAGAAAAATTAAACCCATATAAAATATGATCCCGGATATGAGCACTCATACACCCACTCAGATTAGGTCTCATATTTTTTTTTATAAAATGATCCTACCCGAATATCGGAATATGATCCATGGTTCGTATTCGATTCAAACTCATATATAGATAATATTTTTAATCCATTACATTTGTAGGTAAAATAGTCCTCCTTTTATAAATTTTTAATATCTTATTTAAGTTTAAATTTTCACAAAATATGATTTATTCACCATGATCATGCATTAATTATCATCATATATATAAGTTTTAATTCGTAATTATTATATTTGTATAGTATCATGTTTATTTTAGACTAAATGATAATTATTTGAATATTTGAAAAAAAATGATACTTAGTGTTAGTGGATCGTATTCGGTGGATCATAAACTACCCGGGTAGGAAATGGAAAATACGGTACTAGCTCATATTCGGTTTGGATCCGGACCTCAAATACCCGGTATCGGTTTATATTCGAATAAAATGATCTGGGACCCAAATCTGGACATACTAAAAATAAAATGATCCGATACTTGAGCAGAGAGGTGTCTGGTTTCACCCGAATCATTTTACAGCCCTACATTTTTGTTACCTAAATCGTCACTTTTGGGAACATATAATTATCTGAATAGTCATCACTTTCATAAAATGCCCTGTCAATTTCTTTTTGCTTAACCACATAGTCAAGTAACTGGATGGGCTCAACATTTATGGTCTTGGGGAATGTATGGGAATTGATACGAGAAACCTATGTATGTACAAAATCAGTAGAAATGTGAACAAGGCACAAAGCTTTGCTTCTTAGTTCACAGTATTGAACTCTTGTTTAATGAAATATTTAAATGCTTATATGGATCCCAACTGTGTTCCCGATTTTTTTAGAAAGACAGTGTTGGGATTGGAATTGATATAGGAAGGTACAGTGCTTTTTTATTACACTTGATGGAACTTAGGTCTTCATATATAGATGTATAGATATACTAAGAAGACAATGAATCTGCATCATTAATAAGGTACATGAAGAAAGGCAGGATACTCTTAGTTGCCTACGGTGTATATATGACTCTATGACTCCTGTTCATGCATTATTTATGCATTACTTGTGACTAGAATCTTCTAGACTCTTAGAGATAATTCATGAGAACTACAAATTAACTAATTTCCAACATTTAGGATGTCGGTCAACAACTCGAGTTACTTTTTTACCATATATTTTTGGGTCAAGTTCGAATTTACCCAAATTTACAATCAGATATAACTCCTAATATATAATTATGGCAGTGAAAGATACCTTGGCAAGTTTCAATTATTAATCGACTATTAAATCAACTAGTTCAAATATAGAAAATAAGCTCGGGTTCATCTTTTTTAGGTTTTACCCATATACTTTTGGGTTGCATTCGAGTTCACCCAAATATACGATCTAATAAACTTAATATATATATATATATATATATATATATATATATATATAGTTATGGGAGCGAAAGATAAGTTCACAAGTTTCTATATTAGGAGTTGTTTTTAAATTTGATATAGTAGTCAAATAGACAATATACAATTTAGATATAGACAATATTATAGTTATGAATAATCTTTATAAAACATCTAATAAAGTACTAAAATATATCTGTGGTAATCATAAATAAAATTGTATTCATAAAATTAAACTAGTTTGACCGAAAATAAAGGAATATTTTGCAGATAAAGTTAAAATACAAAAATTACATATATAAGGGGATCACGATACTTAAACGTTGGTGAGGTTGGCATCGAGTAAACTATTTTTTTTTATGTCTGTTCATTAAATAATAACTAAATAATATTGTAAGCTGAGTTATGATGGCTCTCTCTTGCTCCCCCATCAGTCCATTATCAGTTGAGTTGTATGCTTCTAACTCATATTGGGGGCATTATCATACGGGGACATGGGGTTTATATTGCGTACTGTATTCTCAACTTTCCGAAACTATTTTGCAGGATCAGCATGCTCTGGTCTACGATAGAAATACCCCAAAAGAGGCTTTGGAATGGGTTGATCTTAAAGATGTAAGTTCCATTCTTCTTTTTTAGTGAGTGCACATATTATTCTGCTTCTAATTGCATTTATTGTGGCCCTGGACATGTCTGCAATTGACTTCCTTGTGGAGAAGTCCAATCATACTTTAAACCAATGAGCTATATTTGCTGAAATGAGTATATTGACTAAATTTTTTTGCTTTTGTGTTTCTTGAGCCTTGTTTATTTGTTTTCATCTATTTCTAGCATCAAAGCTTGTTATCACTACTTGTTATGTCCTACACAGTTATTTTGGTCGGACGTTGATATGATCACTATCCATTTGTTTCTGCTTATTAAATGTTTCTCATTTTTCTTTATAATTCAGCAAGGTCTCTCTTGATCATTTGAAATTAGGGTTAAATATCAACCAAGTCATTCATTTGCAGCCGAAGTATTAAGTAGGCCATCTATTGAAAAACGGTTTCATAAAGTTCATTTAACTTGATTAAGGTATCACTTTGTTAAGGTCAAACAAAAATTGAAGTCAGTTCTAACAGAATGTGTTAACAGCTCCCATGTGGCCGCTTTTGTGGCTGTGGGCACATCTCTATTTGTGCTTATGGTGAAATAGTAAATTCAACTTTTAAATGCACTGTATATCCGTCTATAACCTTTTAAGACTTGATATTCTAGATCTTTATTCTATTGTAGTGGGCTGAGTTTAATCATAACCTGAGCAATTTTATCCACCTCCCATAGATGTACTTAGGTTGGTCAAAAAAATTCCTTTGCAGTCAAATCTCTAAAACTTGAAAGATGGATTTCACAGTATATCAACTCTTATTCCGTATTCTTTTGTAGATCATGTCTCTTTCTCTACATTAGCAATTTATTAATAACTAATAAGTATTATTATTGTTTGCCAGGCTTAGTTATTTCTTACACTCTCGTTTCGGTTTGGAACTCGTTCCCTAACATTTGAGTAGTAACTGTGACTTCTTTCTTATCAAATTATGCTTTTCACATGGTAGATTTCTCCTGAGGAAATTAGATGGGTGAATGAGGATCCAGGATTATCTCAGAAAAGTGTACTCGGTATACAAAGAGATGACAACCCTGAAAGTGGAGGTTTTCCAAATTCTGGACCAGGAGAGGAAACCATGAGGTATCAGAACGAGATAGAAATTCCATTTTCAGAAAATGGTGTTGTAAAGAAGTCTTCTGATGAAATTGAAATACTTCACACGGACACTCTGATAAAGGAGGTACGTTATTGAAGAATAATCTTCTTGAGCCAAGTGGTAGCTTGTCAATAACAGGAGTTTTAATCCTCCCTTTTTATAACAGGTTCAAAAAATGTTTACTTCATCTCATCCCGATATGCTTGAAATTGAGAAGGCAAAGAAAACGCTGAAGGTTAGAGTTGAACATCTGAAGCTGTTTAATGTTGTACCCATTGTTCTGTTTGGATATCTGATTTATTTAGTAATACTGCAGGAGCATGAGCAAGCACTAATGAATGTCATTTCGAAGCTTTCAAATGCATCCTATAGCGGAAGTGGTATAACATCTCTTGCATTCAGATTTTATTTTTATTTGGATTTTACATCCTCCAAACAGTGAAATGACCTCTGTGCGTTAGGTAGTAAAACCTAATAAATTTGCTAATCAGTTCAGTGAAGTACATCCAAATTCAAATCATTGGTAAAGGGTTTTCTTCTCTGCATTCCCTGCAAATACATGGTGGAAAGTGTCTTTCTTGAGTCTGATATTTGTTTTCCGGTAATTGTAAATGCAGAGCAGAGATCACCACATGGGCAATCTTTGGATGGAGAGCAACGATTGAGAAACTGTCAGAACAGTGGGAACAGCCATGGACCTTGCTTAGAAGCTGAAACAACAGGAGTAAAATCTAATGGTTCTGAAGTGGCCAATCTGTGTCTAAATCAGCAAGAGAATGAAATTATAGAAATTTGATTGCATGGGAACTTCTAGGTCTTTCTTTTGGAGTTAATGGCTACATGTTTTGTGTTCAGTTAGAAAGAGGGCAATGTCATATAATAATCTATTTAGAAATCTCAAACGTAATTTCTTTAGATGTGATAGTTTCTAACAAAATTATGAATGGGATGGTAGTTGACTTGTTGCGATAAGAATTTGGTCCTCTACCATGTATGTTATACAGTCTATAACTCTATATACAGTTTAGAATATGCTTGTTACAGTATTTAATCTACTGTGTACTTTTTTTTACAAGCTTTGGAACAAAAGATCAAGCCCTGCTTGCCCTAGACCCCAGTGGCCCAGTGGCCCAGTGGCCCAGTGTGACATATTGAGCCTTAACTTTGTTTAATGCACTGCGGAATTCTGGAGCAAGATTTATCTTAATAAGTGAAATGAAAGTAAAAACCTATTGCAAATTTGCAATCTCACAGAAACCTGGTAAGTTGCCACTATGTAAAACTAAAATGGGCACAAATGAGAAAAGCCATCCAGATTAGAATTATACACACTAGTACCAAGACGTGGCAATAGGATGTGGAAAATAAAAGTAATGCTACATTAGAACTTATGCAACAATAACAATTTTCACTAAACAGAATAAGAGAATGAGAGAATCCTTGTCACTTTCTTGATCTTTTCTTGGGTTGTTTTGGTGTCTCTGCATCAATGTCTCCTATTGCCCTACTACACTTTCCAGACCCTGCCAACACTGGAGTTGGTGCTGCTGCTCTTTTTGGTGGCCGCCCAAGCTGCCTCCTTGTCAAACTGCTCTCATTCAGTAGCTTCCCTTCACAGCTCTTCTTTGTTACCTTATCCTTCCTGCTACCACCCTTAACACCACGATTTCCTTTCTGCTTTGATTTTCCTCCTTGATGAGGACTAAACATTGAGTTTTCCAATGCATCTATAAATGGCTCATTGTTTGGAGGTGAGGATTGATTCAACCTATCCAAGAAGTTAGCTGCACTTCTAGCCATTCCTGTTGAAGCAGCGTTCTTCTCACCTTTAGACTGTGAAGGCTCCGTAGAAGATCCCAATTTTATTTTTGTTTGATTGGATATAATCACCACTGGATCTTCATCACAAGTAGCGTTGGCAAGGCATTTTCTATTTTTCTTTGAGTTTCTGGAGTTCAAAGCAGATCCATTTGTTGTCCTTCTCTTGGTGATTTGACAACGTTTGTCCCCAGCAGGAGATTTAGTAGTCTGTTTAGATTCCACAACTGGTTTATGCATGGCTGCTGCTTCAAAGCTCTTTCTTTCTGATTCTGAAGAGGATGAGTTCAAAACTCTTGCAGCAAAAGAACTGCGCTTACGAGACACCCTGGTTATTCCTTCTAACCCTGATTTTAATTGCCAAGAATCAGATGGTTCCTGAGCTTGTTCGGATAGCAACGATATTGGTGGTTCTGATGTGTGCTTTCCAGCTGAAAGATCTGCCTTGGAATTTCTCTGAGCCATTTTCTCTGAAATATACTGTCTAAGCTCAGTGGCAGCATTTGATTCTGAGGTATTCTTTTCAAAGAAGAGAATGGCATTGTTGACAAGAAGCAGCAAATCACGAAAGAATTTGTGCTCAGAGTCTGAATAATAATCACGAAAGATCCCAATTTTATTTTTGTTTGATTGGATATAATCACCACTGGATCTTCATCACAAGTAGCGTTGGCAAGGCATTTTCTATTTTTCTTTGAGTTTCTGGAGTTCAAAGCAGATCCATTTGTTGTCCTTCTCTTGGTGATTTGACAACGTTTGTCCCCAGCAGGAGATTTAGTAGTCTGTTTAGATTCCACAACTGGTTTATGCATGGCTGCTGCTTCAAAGCTTTCTTTCTGATCCTGAAGAGGATGAGTTCAAAACTCTTGCAGCAAAAGAACTGCGCTTACGAGACACCCTGGTTATTCCTTCTAACCCTGATTTTAATTGCCAAGAATCAGATGGTTCCTGAGCTTGTTCGGATAGCAACGATATTGGTGGTTCTGATGTGTGCTTTCCAGCTGAAAGATCTGCCTTGGAATTTCTCTGAGCCATTTTCTCTGAAATATACTGTCTAAGCTCAGTGGCAGCATTTGATTCTGAAGTATTCTTTTCAAAGAAGAGAATGGCATTGTTGACAAGAAGTAGCAAATCACGAAAGAATTTGTGCTCAGAGTCTGAATAATAATCACGAAAGATCCCAATTTTATTTTTGTTTGATTGGATATAATCACCACTGGATCTTCATCACAAGTAGCGTTGGCAAGGCATTTTCTATTTTTCTTTGAGTTTCTGGAGTTCAAAGCAGATCCATTTGTTGTCCTTCTCTTGGTGATTTGACAACGTTTGTCCCCAGCAGGAGATTTAGTAGTCTGTTTAGATTCCACAACTGGTTTATGCATGGCTGCTGCTTCAAAGCTTTCTTTCTGATCCTGAAGAGGATGAGTTCAAAACTCTTGCAGCAAAAGAACTGCGCTTACGAGACACCCTGGTTATTCCTTCTAACCCTGATTTTAATTGCCAAGAATCAGATGGTTCCTGAGCTTGTTCGGATAGCAACGATATTGGTGGTTCTGATGTGTGCTTTCCAGCTGAAAGATCTGCCTTGGAATTTCTCTGAGCCATTTTCTCTGAAATATACTGTCTAAGCTCAGTGGCAGCATTTGATTCTGAAGTATTCTTTTCAAAGAAGAGAATGGCATTGTTGACAAGAAGCAGCAAATCACGAAAGAATTTGTGCTCAGAGTCTGAATAATAACCACCTCCTACATTTTTATACACTGATTTTATATCGATATGTTGCCGAATCAAGTTCCTATAATTTGAGGTTTCCTACAAATTATGTAAGCAATATAATTAGGCCAGAACATTTATGAATTCCACAATATAACTAATCTACTCAGCATTACACACACGGTAGAGGACATAAAGTCGGTGATGGGGATTGAAAATAAAAAAGGAATTCTTACTTTCTACTAGTAAATAGTTTAGTTATATTTAACCTCAGTTTTATGTTGAGAGCCCAGCTGTTAGGGCTTATTATCTCTATGTATGTGTGTTTTAATCTCTTGTAAAAAGTATGCTTGATTTATACATTCTAATTTTACATCAGTATGATCGGGCATCTTCCTTCTCCTGTTGGAAAACTATTGGGTTAGAGCTTGTTCCGTGGTTCCATCTCTTAATAATCTTACTTGGGAAGTGGATTTTCCGTGGTTAATCCACCCAAGGTATCTTCTTATTGTTTTTATTCCATAGTTACTTCTCTATTAAGTCTGTCCTACATCAGTTGAGCTACTAGTTAGATACTTGGATCCTCAAGACAGATTACTATACACTACAATATGTCTACTAATCAGATTGTCTTTTTTTTCCAGATAAAGCATGTTAGAGTATTTTTCCGATAAGGGTTAACACAATATACATATTAGTGTATTACTACATATACCTGGCTAACCAGGAGCTTCTCGGACACCAGACTGAGCTTGTAAGATTGCAAAATCTCAAGAAAGTC
The DNA here is from genome assembly GCA_028671895.1 of Oenanthe sinensis. NCBI lineage: Eukaryota > Viridiplantae > Streptophyta > Magnoliopsida > Apiales > Apiaceae > Oenanthe > Oenanthe sinensis. The sequence continues at coordinate 21,238,807 of CM053803.1, read as the reverse complement.
AATCAACTGCTTTGATACACTCGACATTTCTTTCAAGAGCAGCGACTCATTCTCATGCCCAGCACCCACACCGCTACCAAAATGCAACTTCTCATTCTCCTCCTCCCTCAATCTACTCGTCGTACTTTGCACATCCGAACTCTCTATTTCACCTAATTTTTTCGACTCATTCACCATCTCACACTCCTCAATCAACTCATTCACTCCAACCTCCTCATCTACCTTCACCATCGCCACCTGCCCCATCTCTTTACTAATACTATCCGTACTTCCATTACACGATTCAGTCCTAACCATATCATTCTCCGGTTTCACCTTTTAAGCCTCCAAGTTTTCATCTTTACCTCCATCCCCTTTGTCACTCCCCTTCTCCAGCAAAAAATCCTCCAATTTAACCTCACTCGATCCGTTCTTGGAACCCAATTTCTCATCACACCCTCGAAAACCCTCTTCCCTCTCCTCCTTGAATCTCTTCACCTTGGATTGCAATGACCTAACCAAAACACAATAAAACATAAACACACAATAATATTCGCAAGACTTAGCCTAACAGATATCTACCCCAAAATGTGTACGTGAGTATTTAAATTTCCTAATGGACCCTAATAAAAATAAAAAATAAAAACTAAAAAAGAAAAGTGGGGTTGTTACACAATGGAGAGATCATAATGTTCCAATTGACTCCTAAGCTCTGCAATTCGACGATTTCGCAAATCATCAAGCCAAGGAATGAGGGAGTTATTATTAATATTGTGATCCATGTAACGGCGTTGGAGATGGTTAAAACGTGACATACAGTGGAGAGGGGTGGGACAAGTTAAAGTGGAACATCGTTTTTGAAGTTCAACAGAAATGGAGTCCCAACTGGAGGTGCCGTAACGGTTAACAGCGAATGCTAGTACAAGTTCTTCCAGGTACTCCATGATGATCATGATGTTTGTTTCATTTTTGTTTGCTGATCGAATATATATTTTATTCTCACATATATATTAATTAGAGTTTAATATTTTAGGACATGAAATAAAGAATTCTGAAGAATCGGATAATAAATACTCTAATTTGGAGATAAATTAGAAGGAAATTCGGATTTAATGGGCAGCTCACACATACATCACTGTTTGGGCCATAACTTGAGTTCTAGAAGTAAGAGTTGGACGATTTATAGCCCACACGAAGATAATAGAAAAATCTATAATTCAGAGTTGGTCCAACACACCTATCTCAAATAGAGCAGTCCAGAAACAGGCCTGGGAGGCAGAATACGAATTTCACAATTATAGCCCAACTTATTTTAGGATATTTCTTGTGTTTACTTGTAAAATATTAAAAACTCTTACATATATGTATATTAGAGTTTTATATTATTAAAGATACAATACCATCATATTATATTATTAGTTAGTCGTACTTTTGAGAGAAAAAAAAGAGAAACACTTTGAGAGGGAGATTGAAGGAAAGGGTGAAGGGATTCATCCAGACTTCAACCGAATTCTACAAATTGTATTCTTTGTACTTAAACTCTTATGCTCATGATTTGTGTTAGGAGAGAGCGCAGTTTGGTTCAACTCGGTTTTTGGCTAAAACTGGAACCACATATCTTCGGTTATAAAAATTAAAAATCGCAACTGCAACCGAACAATCGATTTCGATTTTAAAAAAACCGGTTCAGTTTTTACCGGTTCAGTTTCGGTTAAAAACTGGATAAAGAAAAATGAAGAAATATATAATTTAAATCATTATATATTTATATTTAAATATTTGAATCACATTCCTCATAATAACACTACAAAAAAAACAGTTAAACTTACTATAACATGTAATAAACTTTAATGAATTTATATAAATTTTATATCATCAAAATCATGTCTTTTCATACAAATATTCAAATATGCAACTCTATTAAACTATCACATTTTTAATTGTGAAGTCAATCAGCATTGTATATACTAATCATGAGATTTTCACAGAATAGTTTACTTTAAACAATGAATCATGAATATGTATTGTGATTTATATTGTTTCATTTATAAGAGAGACAACTCTTGTATACAACTATAACTCAAAATTAATTTTAAGTTTTTCTGATAGAGTCTAAATGATGTAGTTTTATATAATTAATTTTAGAAAATTTTCTAAAAATAATGGTAGATGTCTTTTACCATATATATATATAAATTATATATAATAAATTTATTTATTTTAAATATTGGTTCGGTTTTAACCTATAACCGAAACCGAAACCGATCAATCGGTTCAGTTTTTTATTTTTCGGTTTCAGATCGGTTTTTTTCGATTTTCTTCGATTCGGTTTTTATCGATTTCGGTTCTTATTCGGTTTTTTGCTCACTCCTAGTTTGTGTTATTAATATATATATATATATATATATATATATATATATATATATATATATATATATATATATATATATATATTCATTATGAGTAGCTAGTCCCATAATCCGGGAATTTGGTAATATTTGTTGGTTTATCATGTTTGTTTGATTATATTGTGATTTCTCTTAGTTTGCTTATCTGTCATTTAGAGCTTTATACAATTAAAAAAATAACTAACTTTTAATTGAATACATATGGGTTATTAACGAATCGAGAGAGGAGTTGTAATTCTAGTACATGATATGATATATACAATTTAAGTATTAGATCGGGAGATTGATATGCGAATTGTGAGACTTATAATTCTTGGTGCTTAATAGTCTATGAGTGTATTTTGTTTGACCATGAGAGTGACATTCAAGGGATAATTGTAGACATTATAATTTACATTGGGAGAGGGCTTTATAATCATTAGAAAGATTGTTTTTAGCAAAAACAAGAGACACAAATTAAACATTCATGATAGCCAATTAAAGAAACCTTGTTCCTAGATTATCTTATCTCATATTTATTATATAGTTTATTTTATATGTTTATTAGATTAATTAATAGATAATCACACACACAAATTATTCTTCACACTTCTTGATTGTAAGAAATAAAAGACTTAAAATTGGTATTGATAACAGTCATTTCCTATGAACGATACCCTCCAAAATATTCGACAACATTTGTGTCTCATCGTCTGGTTTGTCCATTGTTAATTGTGTTATTTCATGCTCATCACTCATCGTTTGATTCGGTGTGTGTTATTCTTGTTTGATTTAATTTGATTCTCCGGGGTGTGTGTTATTCTTGTTTGATTTCATTTGATTCTCTCGGGTCACTGCTATTATGTTTATATCAAAACCCGATTATGCTTTGTTGGGTCTCTCATGTATTTTTTCTAATCGAATCCTTCATTTTAAATTACTAATTTATTATTTGTCCAACTATAAGAGCATCTTTAACAAGGGTTGTCAAGCTTATGTGGCATGACACCGTTGGTTCCCTACCTATTGAAGTTGCCTACCTATTGGAGAGTTGTGAGGTTGTCTATCAAGGTTGCCAAAAGTTGGCAACCCTTGGCAACTTCCTAAACTAGAAAAAAATCATACAAAACATCTACAATGTATATTACTCTACCCACTTTTATATTGAACTAAATATAAAACTAATATAGAGGGACCACATGAGCAACTTTTCAAGTTACTTAACTATTGGAGCAAAATTTTAATAAATGTTGTCAAGAGTGACATGGATATGAGAGAAAATTAAAAAAATAATATATTTGATGATTTGTCATGGTTTGAAAACTTTCTTGACAACCTCTATTGGAGATACTCTAAAATATAGATGGAGCTTTTGGACACGGGTGCTAATTCGATTCAAGTTTGAGTTTAATTCCAACTATTTAATTAATTTATTGTGTCCTTAAAATTTTGAAAACAGATCAAATATTTCTTGAAATCTTGAAAATTAATCCTTCAAATTTTAAAATTTAACGAAACAACTCCTTAAATTTTGAAGAATGAAAAAATGGACTTTGAAATTTTGAAACCTGATAAAATAATACTTTAAATTTTAAAGTTATTAAAACGGCCCCTAAAATTTTAAAATTTGATATAATAGACCGTGAAGTTTCGAACCGCCTCTAATGTTTTGGCAGCTGGCAAAACACCCATTGAAGTTTTGAATACTTACAAAAATCTCCCTAAAGTTCTAAAAACTAACAAAATTGCCTCTGAAATTTTGAAGATTGACCCTGGAATTTTGAAAGCTGACAAAATAGTTCTTTAAGTTCTAAATGCTAACAAAATAGACCTTCAAGTTTGAAAGGCTTACAAAACAACCAATGAAGTTTTGAAGGCTAAAAAAATTAGCCTCTTAAGGTTTGAAAATGGATAATATCCCTTTAAGTTACAAAGGTTGACAAAATGACCCTTGATGTTTTGGAAGTTAAATAAAACATTCCCTAAAGTTTTAGAGGTTGATAAAACAATTCTCGAAGTTTTGAAGGCCGACAAAATGACTCTTGAAATTTTGAAAGCTAACAAAATTGTCCCTTCAGGTTTGAAGGTTGGCAAGACGACCCTAAAGTTTTAAAAGCTGGCAATATAGCCCTTTTTGTTTCGAAAGCTGACATAACAACCTCTAAAGTTTTAAAAGCTAGACAAAAATGTTTTTAAAGTTTTGAAGGCTGAAAAAATGGTCCTTGAAGTTTCAAAAATTGACAAAATAGACCCTTAAATTTGGTATGTTGATGAAATGACCTACGGAATTTTAAAGGTTGACAAAACGGCCCTGAATTTTTGGAGACTGACAAAACAACTCCTGAAATTTTGAAGGCTGATAAAGCAACCCTTGTAATTTTGAAAATTTACAAAACAACTACTTTACAATGCTTGACTTATATAATTAAATAGTTATTTGGTTAATCACTAAAAAAGTATTCAAAAATTTTCTTTGTCATTAAATAGTATTGAAAATTTATATTTCCATAATATACATGGTCGTAATAATCAAGTATTTTTATTAATTATTAAAAATATTTAAAAAATATCTATGAATACTAAAATTTTGAGAAAATTCATCAATAATATGAATAAATCATTGAAAATTTTGAAAAGGTTAGAATAGTCCCAAGAAAAATTCGCAAAGACCATTAAAATCATACATAAATTCAAGTAAGTTTGATGAAACATAAAGTGTATTCACAAAAGTTAGGGGAAAATGATATGGGCAAAAAATATGCCTTAAAAACATATTTAATACTACATGTTAGGGATTTTGGTGTTAACATTGTAATCAATTAAAAATCACTTAGCTTAATTAGAAATTAGCCGAGTAAAATGTATTGTCATATGAATATTGACATTATGTTTTGTTGTCACTTATAACAGCATGTTCAAAAGCTAAGTAGGTGACAGTAAGTCTCAATAGTTATTGTCTTGTACAAATACAATAACATGATCCATGAAGTAGAAGTTCACAAAGTGTTCAAGCACATCATCGGTCAAGACTTTGACAATAATATTCTATAACTGAAGCCTACATCAATATATTCAAGTGACAACACAAAGGAACTTGCGACAACAACTATTCCATTGACAGTAGACTTGGCAAAAGAATGAAGATTCACAGATAGCACATTCTACTAACAGCACATTTGGCGGGATAGTTGACAGCAGCTTTGGAGACAGTAAGTTTCAAGGATCTATCAAGCCTTGACAGCAGCGTATGCGGAGCCAAAGATACTGTCACCAAAGAGGAGCTAGAAGTTGACTGTATACTTTTAGTGAAGCTGGCAGACTGTTCCAGGTAGCAGATTAGATAGTGTAAACACAATGTATGATTAACACATTACTATCTAGTCTGTCAAGCCTACTATTGCAACTTGGGAGAAGACAAACAAAAAGACAAGGTGTGCACCAGGAGTTAAAGATTTATGTCATCTCATCACAACTTTATCTACAAAAGGAATGAAGCCATGGTTGAACCATAAAAGCACAGTTTTTATTTTGAGCTTTATTCTAAGATAAAGGAAAAATGCACATATAAGTGGGATATGTGTTTTAGTATAAATACATATATCTTACAAGTATTTTTCCTTATGCAACTGAACTAGAGTTTCCCTTGAGCAAGAAACATTAACAAATCCATTGTTCTTCTTTCTTTGTAGCTGGAATTATTTTCCAGTATGTTGTAGAAAATAAAAAATAATAAAATTATTTTTTGAAGTTAAACACCTGCTTCATATGCTTGCTTAAGTTTGTTTGCATATCTTACTTACTAGTATTACTGTCTTTGTTGTCAGCAAGAAAAGTAATTATTTTGTAAGTTGCATTCAACCCCCCTTCTATAATACTCATATTGTTTAACAACTGGTATCAGAGCGGAATGTTAGATATACATAACCCGAAAAGGTCTAAAAATGAGTGCACTGAAAGTAAGCAACATAAAAATACCTACATTTGACAAATAACATTACACACTATGGAAAAGAAAGATGACCCTTTTCATAAAAATAGTCAACCCACTTTATCTTGGTATTTTAGAAAATGGTTCTTTTATACCTCAGTCATATGTACCTGAAACTATAGTAGAGGGTGAGACAATACATGCCTACTGGGTTCTAAAAAAAGTTTCTGAGTACAATGATACATAAAAGGAAAAAGTTTCTCTGGATGATTGTTTGCAGTTTATAATCATTGAGGCTCTTGACAATGTTATGTACAATAATATTATCAATTGTACTAGTGCAAAGTAAATATGGGAAACCATTGAGATTATGTGTGAAGGAACAGAGGAGGTCAATGACAATCAAAGACATATACCGGTGTCTCAGTATGAGGCCTTCATGGCCAAACCAAGTGAAGGGTTGACAGAGATGTTTGAGAGATTCAACAGGTTAATCAATGACCTACAACTGCATGACAAATACTATGATAAGAAGGAAGTTGACATGAAATTTATGTTAACACTTGCTGACCATTTGGAGTACAAGGTCACTGTCATAAGAGAAGGAAGAGACATGTCTAAAGTTTCACTTGAAACTTTGTATGGCATTCTCAAAACTTATGAGCTAGAGTTGTTACAGAAAAGAGCTATTCAAACTGGCCAAAGAGGAAAGATGGCCAATACATCAAATACTCTAGTGGCCCAAGACCCAAATATGATGTAGCTACATGAGTCTCAACATCAACAGATAAAAGTTGAAGATGTGACTGATGAAGGTGAAAGTGTTACACTTGAACTCAAGGAAGGTGATGAAGATGAGTTCTACACCTTGGATGAACTTGATAACATGGAAAACAAAACTATGGCCTACATGGCAAGGAAATTCTCAAACTTGAGATTCAATAAAAACAAATCTTTCAAGCCTAAAGGACAAGATTCCAGGTTCAATAGAGGGAGCACCTCAAAGCCTGGAGGAACTGGCAAAGGTGGATGCCACACAAGTATGATGGACAGATCTAAGATAAGATGTTACAACTACAATGAGATGGGGCATTTTGCTATAGAATGCAAAAATCCAAAACAAGTGAGAAGAAATGACAATGACTATAAGGAACTCAAAGCCAAGTATGAAGCCTTGCTCAAAAAGCAACAAGGAAGGGCTTTTGGTGCTGAAGGCAAATGCTAGGAAGATTCTGATGATGATGAATAAGAAGAATATGGAAATCTCTCTCTCATGGCAAATTCTGGAGAGGATTATCCCACTTCATCAAGTCAGGTACCCATTATTACTACTGTTGATATGACTACATCTCAATATAAGAAAACTGTTGAAAGTTTAAGTTCTGAAATTTCAATATTCATACAAGCATGTTAGCTGCAAATGAGGAGATTGTCAAACTATCTAGTGCTAATGAGTTACTGTGAATTAAGAATCATGAACTAGAACTTAAACATAATGCTTTTGAGTCCTTGCAACAAGAAAATGAGATTCTTAAAAACAAGGTAGTTTGTGCTTCCCGGATTGAGAAATTTCTCATAAAATAGATTTCTAAGAATGAACTCAAAATCAAGGCTTACAAGAATTCTTCTTCCCTGTTAAAATCATACCATGCTGAAAATACTGAAAATCAAAAGGTAGGTATAAGTTTTAACTATGAGAAGAGAATTGGTAAGAAACATACTGTAGAAGAAGAAATCAAACATACTGTCAAACCTTCCATTCTAAAGAAAGTTAAAGAATCTCTTATTTAAAAAGGAAGAATTTGAATTTGATGAGAAAGTATTAGTGATTAAACAAGAACTAGATGATGAGGACAATGAGGCTATCACTAAGTTCCTTAAGGCAAAAGACACTGTCAAAATCCCCAAGACAGTTAGTTTTGACCTTGACAGTAACAAGAGTTTAAAAGATGCTGTCAGCAATGGCAAGACTGTAAGTTCAGAAGCTATTGTCAAGACTGTGAGATCAAATCTTACAATCATGATAACTCCATCTAAACCTATTATCAATACCAGTATGACAGTAACTTATAAACATACTATCATGAAGACCAAGAAGAACAGAAATAGAAAACTAGGAATAAATAAGAAGAACAATTATGGCTATATTCCTAATGCTCCTAAAAAATTGTGCAACAACTATGGGTCTTCTAGTCATCTAACTTATGTCTGCAACAAAAACAAGTCTAGTGTCAAGAATGCTACCTCTCTTAATGAAAATTTACACAGCATGCCTTTAAAGAACATACAAGTATCTCATTATGGTGATTTTGATTGCATTTCATGTAAAATGAATTTGATGAGTATTTGCTTTAACATGCCTTTTTATAACAATCATGTATGTCTGCATAAGAATGTTAAAATTGAAAAGGCAAAGACTCTAAGTCCTCCTAAAATTAGAATGAACAAGCCACTCAAGAACAAGGCTATTAAACCAGTTATCAAAACTGAATGGGTAGCTACAGAAGTCATGCTCAAAGAAAGAAAAGCAACTTATCCAGATTCAAACTGTGAACTAGCTAATAAAAATGGACCCAATAAAAGTTGGGTTTGTACCAAAAATAACTTGAAATATTTGCTTTGTAGGGCAACATGAAAAATAAAAGAATCATGTGGATCATTAACAGTGGATGCTCAGGACACATGACAAGTGATAAAGCCCTGTTATCACAGTTCAAGGAAATGGCTAACCCTTATGTAACCTTTGGTGACAACAACATTGGTTTCAAAATAGGATATGTCATTCTGGAAGTTGGAAATTTGAAGATAGAAAAAATTGCTTTAGTGAATGGATTGAAGCACAATCTATTGAGTGTAATTCAATTTTGTGAAAAATGATTCCAAGTCGGCTTTGATCAAGAAAAATGCTTCATAGTCAACAAGAAGATGAGAGAAAAAGCACTGCAAGATGTAAGGAAAGGAAGCCTCTTCATAGCTGACTTGGATTCAGTAAGAAAAGACAAAGTCTACTGTTTTTACAGTGAGGCTTCACCATCTGAAAGTTGGTTGTGGAACAAGAAGATTTCCCATTTAAGCTTTAAAGCAATGAATTATCTAATGAAGAGAGAGTTGGTGAAAGGGCTTCCTCAACTTGAATTCTATCAAGAAGGATTGTGTGAGGATTGCTAAAAAGGGAAGCTAATGAGAGCCACTCACAAAATCACTCCAAGTGGTTCAATTAATGAAGCATTTCAACTTATTCACATGGACTTATTTGGTCCTATAAATGTGCAATCAATGGCAAGAAAAAGATATGCCTTAGTGATGGTTGATGACTTTTCAAGATACACTTGGGTGAGGTTCCTAGCAACCAAGGATGAAGCTATTCAAGAGATTATTGATTTGGTAAGGGTTCTTGACAAGAATCCCAAGTACAAAGTGCAGACCCTGAGAAATGACAATGGTACTGAGTTCAAAAATAGTATCATGAATGATTTATGCAAAGACAATGACATCACTCAACAATTCTCTGCACCAAGGACTCCTCAACAAAATGGTGTTGTGGAGAGAAAGAATAGAACTCTCATTGAGGCTGCAAGAATAATGTTGAGTGAAGCAAAACTTCCTACTTATTTCTGGGGTAAAGCAATCAATACAACCTGTTATACTCAAAATAGGACTGTAGTCAACAAGGTCTATGGAAAGACACCTTATGAATTGCTCACAGGAAAGAAGCCTATTGTTAACTACTTTCATGTCTTTGGAAGCAAGTGCTACTTCATGAAGGACTCAACAGAGATCAAAGGAAAATTTGATACCAAAGCACTTGAAGGAATTTTCATGGGTTATAGAATTGACAGGACTGCATACAGAGTCTACATCATTGATTACAAAACTGTGGATGAGAGTGTAAATGTCACCTTTGTTGAAACAAAGTTTCCTGGAGTTGAAGGAAGTCAAGAAACAGAACCTCTAGCCTTTGAAAATCAAGGCTATCTAGAAGAGATTGATGAAGAATCTCTAAGAGTTAAACACATAATTTCTGGTCCAACAACTGTTCATATTTAGTCTAGAGACAATGAAGGAATTGCACAAACAACTGACTTCTCTGGGAATGTTCCCATGAATAGTGGACTTGAAGAAATTAATGATGTCAACAGTGCAAGAGAAAAATATGTTGTCAACCAACAAGGTATTGAAAACTCAAGTGACACTTTTAGAGAAACAAAGTGGAAAAGAGTTCACATTAATAGATTAATGATCCCGGAACTGGAGTCAAAACAAGAAGAAATGTTGCTAATGAATGCATGTACTCTTGTTTCCTTTCTCAAACTGAACCTAAAACTCTAGAAGAAGTATTGACTGATCCAGATTGGATTAATGCCATGCAAGAAGAGTTAAATCAATTTAAGAGAAGATGTGTTTGGGAATTGGTGCCTAGACCAAGGAATAAATCTGTAATAGGCACCAAATGGGTTTATAGAAACAAGATGGATGATTGTGGTACTGTCACAAGAAACAAAGCAAGGCTAGTAGCAAAAACTTACTGTCAATAGGAATGAATTGATTATGATGAAACATTTTCCCATGTTGCCAGACTTGAAGCCATAAGAATCTTTTTGGATTTTACTGCATTCAACAACTTTAAGGTTTTTCAAATAGATGTTAAGAGTGTTTTTCTTAATGGAGAGCTAGAAGAAGAAGTGTATGTTGACCATCACTCAGGCTTTGAAGATCAAAAAATGCATAATTTTGTGTACAGACTACTCAAGGCATTGTATAGTTTAAAGCAAACATCAATGGCTTGGTATGACACTCTTTCTGAAAGGCAGAGTGTTTAAACTTGTAACACTATAATTTATGTAACTCAACTAAAGAAAAGATACTTAACCCGAAGACAATCAAGAACAAGAAGTCACAAAGAAATCAATACAAATGAAGACAAAGTAATTGATACAATTCAACATGTTAAATATGATCAAACAAAGAAGAAATCATTGGAAGAAGTTCAAGTCAAAGTTGTTCATGCCCCAGTGATTTGTAACTCAAAGAATCAATATCATAACTATCAGTATCAATAAGACTAATTGATTTCAAGTGAAAAAGAAGGAAAGCAATTGTTGGAAAGCCACATTTCTAATTGAACATGGTAATCTATTCAGAAGCAAGAAACCTATCAAGACTAGTCACTTATGAACCAGACCAGTGCATCAAGTGTCAGGACATTGGTAGCAAGTTCATGTCAGTAGTAGAGATCCAAGTTCAAGAGCTTGTTGAAGAAAATAGAAGACATGAAGAAATCACAAGTTCAAGATGTTGCATTGAAGTTTCAAGTTGAAGCCCAGAATTTCTCTAAGTACTTACAAGGGAACCTATGTAGAAATTCCTATCTAGAAATTCTGGATAAGTTTCTACTTAGAGCCAAGTAGAAATTCTGGAGATGGAAATATTTTCTAAGTACTCAACTCAGGAAGCTATCTCGAATTTCCTATGTAGAAATTCTTAAGTCGAATTTCCTATGTAGAAATTCTGGAGGTGAAAATATTTTCTAAGTACTCAGGAAGAAGGCTATCTCGAATTTTCTATGTAGAAATTCCTAAGTAGAAATTCCTATGTAGAAATTCTACTTAGAATTCGAGATAGAGCCAAGTAGAATTTCCTATGTAGAAATTCTACATAGAGGAAAGTTTCAACATGACACATGGCATCATCCTGGTGGCAGATTTCCAAGCTTTCAAGACAAGATAAGATTCACGTGGACAACATTGGGCCACTCATATCTTATCTTTTGAAGACTACAAGTCATAGATTACAAAGTAGTATAAATAGAAGTACTTGTGTAACTTATCAAGTGAGCAATATTCGAGAGAAACACTTGTAATAAAGAGAGAGTATATTCACAGAGCTTAGTATCATTTACTACCCTCTTTACTTCCGTTGTACTATTGTAATGAATGTTGTAGCAACCCTTTCAAGTTATATATAAGACATATATTCCTTGAATCATTGTGTTCATTTATTACATAGTATTTATTGCTCCATAAATATGAAAAGTTGTATTCACCCCCCCTCTACAACACATTTGGACCTAACAATTGGTATCAGAGCTTAATGTTTGACAAACAAAACATAGATCCTTGTGTTTGGTAGAAGATTAGTGAGTTTTCATTAACAGATCTGATTTTCGAGTTTTTCTTGAAAAGTGTGCTTTAATTTTATTTCGGTGAAAACTCATCCCAAAAATTATTTAAATACTCCAGGTGTTATTATTTAGCTTGGGTGGATTTTAGATAATTTTTGTGAATTAATCTGGGTACTTTGGTTTGTGGTGTTCTTCACATGTTCATCACTGTTCTTGGTAAAGAAGACAAAACCAGCAACTTTAGATCTCCTTTTCAAAAAGACAAAAAGTGTAAAAGGTGTTATTGGCTTTTGATTGGACAATATACTCACAGAAAAAGGGAACTGTCAGAAGACTCTGTACCTTTCACGTGGGTGTTAGGTGAAGTTAGGTGAGATTAGTCATAAAAGTCAAAAAGTGTGAAAGTGACCTGCAGCAAATTTTCTCCAAGGCAAAAGTTCTACATAGAATATCTACTTGACAATTTCTACTTAGAAATTTCGACTTGAGCAAATTTCTACTTGGTGAAATTTCGACTTGGCAAAAAGTTCCACATAGAAATTTCGACTTAGCCTAGTCTTGTGTACTTAGAATTTTTTTTGTGTGACCAGTTTTTGAACTTTGATTTATTTTGAGATAATTCAATTTTCTTTTAATTACTACTCAAGTAATAAGAAAAGTTTATTATCTCTACTTTAAATCTATATTAAGATGGCACCTAAAAATCAATTCAAAATTCCAATGTTCGACCGAGATCACTATGAAGAATGGGTGTTGAGAATGAAATTATACCTTGAGTCAGTTAACCCTGAATACTTGGAAGTCCTTGACAAAGGTAAATTTGTTCCAATGGTGGTTGTTCCTGAGCATATGGAAGGAGATGTGGTTGTACCACAGCGGTCTGAGCCTAAAAAGGCAGCGGACTTTTCAGATGCTGATAAGGAGCAGATAGCCTTTGATACATCCGTTCGACAAACATTGGTGGAATCCCTCGATCACGAAATGTTTAATGTAGTTAAAGGACTAACTACAGCCAAGAAGATCTGGGATAAGATAGAGGTCGTCATGGAAGGTACAGCTGAGGTTAGAAGCAATAAGACACTCATACTCAAGATGGAGTATGACACTTTCAGGATAAGAAAAGGAGAAAGCATTACAGATGTCTATCTGAGATTCAGTCAGTTGGTTTTGGATTTGAATCTGAGAGGTATAACTCTCCCCATTGTTGAAGTCAATACGAGATATCTAAGGAACCAGCCAAAGAGCATTGAACATAGAGTCTACGCAGTAAGAGAAACCAGAGATTTGCATACAACTTCTCTGGAAGAGTATTATGGAATACTAAAGACCTATGAGCTGGAGACCCTTCAAGATCAAGCATGGGACAATGATTCAAGAGGAAAAGAAGTGGCATCAGGATTGGTTGCTGATGAGGAAGAGTCGAAGAAGGCAATGGTTGCAGAAAAACCTAGATCATCACCTGCATCACATCAAGTTGAAAATGATGATGAATGCACCTCCAATAGTGATGATGACTACTTCACCCAAGAAGAGTTGGACAACATGGATGATAGTGTCGTGGCATACATGGCAAGGAAGTTCAGCAATATAAGATTCAGGAAGAGTAACCGACCGCAGAGAAAATCTTCATCCTCCTATCGGGTTACTAAGGGTGGTAGTAGTTCTTCAGGTTACAAAGGAAAAGGCAAGAGTTCTAGCTACAAATCTCCTTTGGATTTCAAAATGAAGTTCAAATGCTATAACTGTGGTGAAGCTGGACACTTTGCTACCGACTGCAAGAAGCCAAAACAGACTTATCCAAAAGAAACTTATGAAGCCCTCAAAAGCAAGTATGAAGCCCTGGTAAAGGAAAGACATGGAAAGAGAGCTTTAGTTGTTACAGAAGGAAGAGCTTGGGATGATTCAGATGAGGAAGAAGTTATTCATGCAAACTTTGCCCTCATGGCTGAGACATCAGAAGAACCAGAGGTACCAGTTCTAACCCTTAAGGAAGAAATGTCTATTGATGATTATAGGGTGCAGAACGGGGCTCTTAGCGAAGAGATCTATATGTTGTGCAAAAGCCTAAACACTTCTCAAAAGGAACAGAAAACACTTGTTGCCAAATGCAGAATGCTTGAGGCAAAAGTGGAAGAGTTAGAGGCTGTTTGCATTGTAGATACTTCCCTAAGAGACTCTATTAAATCTTTGGAACACAAGCTTAGCCTTAAAGATGAAATAGAAGCATGTCTTAGGAATAAACTAGCTGAGTTAGAAACAAAATGCGAAGCTTATAAACTAGCTGCTAGTAAGGTGAATGTTGACAGTGATACATTTAAGAAGATAACTGGAGTTGGTGTAGGTCTTGATTATTCTAACTTATCTAAGAAAGAAGGGAAAAGACTTGTAGACATTAGTTCCAGTAAGACCAAGACTGAAATACCTACTTTTCTTAAATCAGCTGTCAAACCCATCTTTAAACACTTCGTTCCTCAAGTAGAAGAAGAGACTGAATTATTAGTTAGATATGAGATAGAGATGGAAGATCGAAAGGAAGAACAACCTGTAACTCCTATTAAATCAGTTAAAATCAAATCCACTAGAGAAGAATCTAGACAAGGATTAGGAGCTAAGGCTGTTAAACAACAGAAAAAGGAAAAAGGCATAAAAGAGGTTAAGGCTGAACGTGTTAAGAAAGAGTGCTATCATTGTAAATCTACTGAACATCTTTCTTACGCATGCAAATCTAACATGAATATTCCTGTTACTCATGCCATGCCTGTACCACACACAATGAATAACATGCATATGAACCATGCACAATGTGGTCAACCTAATTGTATGCCATGCACTTTTAACGTCATGCAAACATTTGTAAACTTGATGAATGCAACTAGCCAATCATGTCAAAATTCTAATGCTAGTTCTAATGTCAAAAAGAAACATGTTAGAGCTAAGACTGCCAGTCCTCCTAAAGTTAGGAGTGACAAACCTTCTCCTAAGACTAATAAAATTGTCAAGTCTGAAAGAGGAAAAGACAAAGTCGAAAGCTCGAGTAATGTTAAAATAGGTGCATCTACTGTTGTTAAAACTGATAATTCTCGATCTTATAGAAAAGCCGGGCCCAATCAAACATGGGTTCCGAAGAACGCCTAATCAATCTGTCATTGCAGGGCATTAAGCGAAAAAGGAATAAAGTTATATGGGTGCTAGACAGTGGAGCATCGAGGCATATGACAGGAAACAAGTCCCTGCTTACAGAGTTGGTTATGAAGGCTGGCCCTTATGTTACCTTTGGAGATGACAGCATTGGTGTGACAAAGGGATATGGCAAACTGAAATCTGGTAATGTCATCATTGAAGATGTTTCCTATGTTGAGGGACTAAAACACAATTTGTTGAGTATTAGTCAATTTTGTGACAAAGGATATGAAATTGTCTTCAACAAGAAAGGTGTATCAATCACTCACATTAAGGAAGGTTCGTTGGCTTTGAGAGGAGTTCGAAAGGCAGATCTTTTTGTTGCTGATATGGATTCGGCAAACCAGAATGAAGTGACCTGTTTCTATAGCAAAGCGTCAGATGATGAAAGCTGGCTATGGCATAAGAAGCTGTCTCACTTGAACTTCAAAATGATGAATGCTCTCGCAAGGCGAGAACTGGTGAAAGATCTACCTCAAATGGAGTTTGCTCCTAAAGGACTCTGTGAAGCCTGTGAAATGGGAAAGTCAAAGCGAGCATTGCATAAGAGTAAAGAAATTTCTAGTGTCACTGAGCCTCTGCAACTCCTTCATATGGATTTATTTGGCCCAGTGAATGTCCTATCATTGTCTAGGAAAAGATATGCTTTGGTAATCGTGGATGACTTCTCCAAGTATACATGGGTATTGTTCGTAATGACAAAAGACGAAGTGCCTTTTCAAATCATTGATCACATCACTGAGATTGAGAATGTATCAACACTCACTGTGAAGACGATAAGATCAGACAACGGCACAGAATTTAAAAATGCAATATTGAATGACTTCTGTGTTTCTAAAGGAATACGTCATCAGTACTCAGCCCCGAGAACTCCACAACAGAATGGAGTAGTTGAAAGGAAGAACAGAACATTGGTTGAAGCAGCAAGAACTTTGTTGTATGAATCGAAACTTTCTCTATACTTTTGGGCCGAAGCAGTGAGTACAGTGTGTTACACTCAGAATAGAACATTGATCATAAAAGATAAAGAAAAGACACCATGTGAACTAATGAATAACAGAAGACCAACAATCAAGTACTTTCATGTCTTTGGAGCTAAATGCTATGTACTTATAGACGATACAAATCTAGGCAAATTTGAAGCAAAAGCGCGTGAAGGGATATTTGTTGGTTATTCTACAAATACGGTGGCAGCTTATCGGGTATTCTTAGTGAATGAACGGAAAGTGATTGAAAGCTACAACGTCAGATTTGACGATACCAAACTCCCATCAATTTCTAAAGATAATAGTGAACCTGAGTCCCTAAAATTTCAAAATCTGGACTTGGATGAAATTGAGGATGAACCTGAGTTAGTTGTTACTTCAAATATACCAAGTGATCGTGAAGCTATACCTGAGTCTAGTGGACAATCGAATTCTACGAGATCAGAAGAAACTTCTTCCGCACGTTCTGGCAACAATTCAGGGGGAGTAAATAGCAGCTCAAGAACAGGTGATCAAGACTCGAGGAGAAATGACACTAGTTCTGTAGGAGCTGGTACTAACTCAGGGGGAGTTAGTAGAAACAACACAAGTAGTCAGCACAACAATTCAGAAAGTCAAGCTGAATCATCAAGACAATTACCAAGAGAACGGGTATGGAGTAGAGACCATCCGTTTGAATTAATTATTGGTGATCCAGATGCTGGTGTGACTACTAGAAGATCTACAAGAGCTGACATGGCAAATATCTGCTTGTACTCTGGGTTCTTGTCCAAACTAGAACCTAAAGAAATAGAAGAAGCTCTTGGTGATGCTGATTGGGTGATTGCAATGCAAGAGGAGCTCAATCAGTTTGAAAGACAGAAAGTTTGGAAGCTGGTACCCCGACCAAAGAACAGATCAGTAATTGGAACTAAGTGGGTATACAGAAATAAACTGGACGAAAACGGACTTGTAACACGAAACAAGGCTCGTTTGGTAGCAAAA
Source organism: Oenanthe sinensis (assembly GCA_028671895.1). Lineage (NCBI taxonomy): Eukaryota > Viridiplantae > Streptophyta > Magnoliopsida > Apiales > Apiaceae > Oenanthe > Oenanthe sinensis. The sequence goes on along the minus strand of CM053803.1, from coordinate 21,221,242 downwards.
GGTTACTCTCAACGAGAGGGAATTGATTATGATGAAACCTACGCTCCAGTTGCAAGACTTGAGGCAGTCAGGATGTTCTTGGCCTTTTCAGCACACAAGAACTTCAAGGTTTTTCAGATGGATGTGAAAAGTGCCTTCCTGAATGGAGAGCTAGAAGAAGAAGTGTATCTGGAACAGCCACCTGGCTTCATTGATCCAGAACTTGAAGATTTTGTGTTTCTTCTCTTCAAAGCTGTCTATGGCCTCAAGCAATCCCCAAGACGATGGTATGAAACCCTATCCTTGTTCTTAATTGAAAATGGTTTTATTAGGGGAGTAATTGATAAAACATTGTTCTACAAAAATGTAAAGGGTGATTTGATACTTGTTCAAGTGTATGTGGACGATATTATTTTTGGGTCATCTAATGAGCGCTTGTGCGAGAAATTTGCCAAGTTAATGCAGGATAAGTATGAGATGAGCATGATGGGGGAGCTGTCTTTCTTCCTTGGATTACAGATCAGTCAAAGAAAAGAAGGAATCTTTATCTGTCAATCTAAGTACATCAAAGATTTACTCAAGAAGTACAATCTTGAAGATGCACCAGCAGCTAAAACTCCCATGCCAACAGCCACGAAGCTTGATGAAGACAAATCAGGTAAACCAGTTGACATCACAAGCTATCGAGGTATGATTGGCTCACTTCTCTATTTAACTGCAAGTAGACCCGATATCATGTTCGCAACTTGTTTGTGTGCAAGGTTCCAAGTGGATCCTAGAGAGTCACATCTCATAGCCGTCAAACGAATCTTTAAGTATCTCAAGGGAACACCAAATCTAGGGATTTGGTACCCAAGAGATACAGGTTTTAATCTAATAGGCTATTCGGATTCAGACTATGCAGGTTGCAGGATCGATAGGAAAAGCACATCTGGTGCTTGTCAATTCCTAGGCAGAAGATTGGTGTCCTGGCAAAGTAAAAAGCAACATACAGTATCTACTTCTACTGCTGAAGCTGAGTACATTGCTGCTGGAAGCTGTGTAGCTCAAATACTGTGGATGAGGAACCAATTGAAAGATTATGGCATGAAACATACAAAGATTCCAATCATGTGTGACAATACTAGTGCCATTGCCATGACCAACAATCCTGTAGATCACTCAAGAACCAAGCACATAGACATCAGATATCATTTCATCAGAGAACATGTCGAGGAGGGGACTGTGGAGTTACATTTTGTACCCACAATGCAACAAATTGCAGATATATTCACCAAACCTCTTGATGAATTAACATTCAATAGGTTGGTTGGTGAATTAGGGATGCTTAACACAAGTTAGTAAATCCTTCTATCTGTAAAATCCAAGTTTTTGATCATTTACATATGTTTGTTTTTCTTGTTAATTGCCTAGTTGAAAACATGTGTAAATAATCTTTAAAATTGCTCAAAATATCACTTCTGCATGCTATTTAATCATTATGTACTTAGACTTTAAAATGCCTTATTAATGATTATTATATGTTGTATGTTGTGGTATTTTCCATAAATTCACTGTGCTTTGATTGTAATTTTTGATAAAAACTTTGAATTTATGCTCATTTAATTGCATGAACATAGGGGGAGTTAAATTCATGAATCTCTAAATTTGCCTTGATTTTAGATGAATTTTTCTATGTTTATCATGTATTTTTAATCTCATGAGAAGGTTTAGAATTGTCAAGGAATGGTTCTCTTAATGATTTTAAAATAAAAATCCTTGAATTGGTATTTATTTTAATCTGGCAAAATTTAATTTTTGTATTCCTTGAAAAATTGCCAAATTTTACCAAGTACCTTCAAAATTTCGAGATAGGGTCTATCTCGAAATTCATCTCGAAATTCGACTTGAAGTTCGACTTAGGATCTATCTCGAAATTCATCTCGAAATTCGACTTGAAGTTCGACTTAGGATCTATCTCGAAATTCATCTCGAAATTCGACTTGAAGTTCGACTTAGGATCTATCTCGAAATTCATCTCGAAATTCGACTTGAAGTTCGACTTAGGGTCTATCTCGAAACTTATCTCGAATTTCGACTTGAAGTTCGAGATGGGTTTTCCTTCAGCGGTTTCATGCTGTTTAAAATTGTTTAAGTGAATTTAATTCGAGTTAGCCTCTATGTCGAAACTTATCTCGAATTTCGACTTGCTGTTCGAGATAGAGTTCGACATAGAAGTTCGACTTAGAAGTTCGACATAGAGTTCGACTTAGATTACCCTGTGCGTACTTAAGTTTTTTTTCATTTTCACAGGGATATTTTTGTCATTTCACTCTATTGCCTATATATACAAAATTAACCCGACTTTACTTTCACTTTTACCCAATTGTTTTAAAACCTAATTTTTACAGCAGCCCTCCCTCCCACCCACGACTGTTCATAGTTGTGGTTGAATCTCTTACATATAACGAACTACTGTCCATTTTGTTTCTTGATTTTACTATCTGCATCACGTTTAACCGTTTATATTGTGCGTAGTTTTGTGTTTAACATCGTGACTGTTCATCTTCACAGATACATACATACACACGATTTACACACACTTCTCACATAAATATTATTACTGCAGATTTTGTTTTCACAGTAGTTTGTTACTGATTCTTGTTTAATTCCGTAGTTTAATTTTCACTACAACATCACAGTTGTTTTCTAAATTAAAAGGGATTAAAAACAAATTTTTTTAAACAAAAAAAAAACAAATGACTCACCAATTTTCTCTTGCAAAACATAATTTTTATAATATTCCGACTGAAATTGGTGATCAACTCCCGCGTTTCAAGTTTTGGGTACGATTTCTTAATTTGTACTCCAAAGCTAGTACTGCATTTACGGCAAAACCTACACTGGTCCATGATGCTTTGCAGCAGTTATGGACTAGTGCAGTACCTTTTGGGAGTAAATCGACCCCCTACGGTTTTACTTTTACCTTGGAGGGTCAAAATTTTGAGGTTACAGAGGCTATTTTTAATACAGTTCTTGGTTTTCCAGTCAAGGATTCTTATGACCCTGAACCTACAGCGGCTGAGCGCCAGAATTTTTTTGAAGCAATTGGATGTTATCCTCCCCCTGGACGACTATCCACTTCAAATATTCAAAAACAATTTTTTCATGTGGAATGGAATTACTTTTTCGAGGCCATTACTAGATGTTTTCGGGCACGAGAAAGAGATTGTCATCAAATTTCCATTCCCATGCAAATTTTTGGTGTTTCCCTAGCCCAGGAACTAAACATTAATTATGGCAGGCTTGTTCTTTCAGAATTAGTGGCTACAATGGGATCACCTGAAACCAGAGACATTTCACACAATGATATTGTCTGCTGGTATCCTCGTTTCTTGCAAATGCTAATCAATCATCTCGTGCCTTCTAATGCTTTATCAATTAGGCAGGCATTTGTTCGAAGTCCCACCTCTGCACCTCTAGGCATGGGCACTAAGTCACTAACAACTATTGCTAACCAGGATAAACATCAGGGTAAACCTATGTCTATTCCTGAGAACATTCAAGTGTGGCTCTCTTATGATGCAGGTGTAACTACTCTCGCGGGGACTTCACAAATCTCATCACATGCTCAGAATCCATCTGCCCACAATGAAGCATTTCAAGGGATTCCTGATGAGCATATTGATGACGAACAAGATGAGGGCCAATCTCTCAGTCCCTTCACAGCCAGGCAAAAGGAACAGCAACCGTCTCCTAGGACACCACATGCTGATTCTGATTCCTCTGTTGGCCAAGGTAATGAAGGCGGTACATTCTTCGAACCTAACACTCCTTCCTCCTCTGATTCTGATTCCGTGGCCCAAGATTCTGCTAACCCGCAGGATCTATCCCAGGGTGATAGCCATATTTCTGCGTCTGCTTCTCTAACTTCTTCACTATCACCCCTGTTAACGGGAGTTAAAAGGCCGGCACCTATAGAATTAGGTGAGAGTCCTGATGAGAGTGACCCTGAAGTGCAACCAGTTTTAAGGAAGCGAGCCAAATTTTCACAAGCTGCTACTTCCAAAGCCCAGTCCATCCCTAGCGTGTCTATCACAACCACTCCACCTCACGAGAGTGGTTCTCCCCTTGCACAGTCAACACCTAGGATGGTTGCTGAGGATTCAGTGTCTTCTGAAGAGCCTGTTCCTTCAGTTAGGCCGGAAGTTTTACGAGCTTCGAAAGTACCTTCACCGGTACGTCCTGATGCTGCAGAGAGGATCGGTTCTACTGTTGTACTTGAACACTCTGCAGCCTCTCAGCCTGAGATTCCACCTCAGGACAAAACAGGAAACATTGATCCCATAACTGTTCCTCATTTTTCTTATCCAGTTTCTGCAGGTACTGCTTTGAATCTGAGTGCTATTATTGAAGACATACACGAGCGTGAGACAGGGAGTGAGTGTGAGCGTTTAGGGAGTGAGGGACCTTCATTTTTAAGGCCCGAAACTGAGCGTCAAACACAAACAGAACGATTCTTAGAGCGAGAAAACCTAAGCCAAACACCGTCCCTGGTTCTTGAAACTCTTGCAACACGTATGTCAACTGTAGAAAATCAGATGGAGCAGTTTGGGCAATCTATGGGGCAGTTAGGGGTTAATGTCGGCGATCACAAGAGAGCTCTTGATGACTACGCAGCACGAATGGCAGGTCAAGCCGAAGCTTTAAAAGATATGACAAACAAAGTCAATGACCTGGGCCATGCTGGTGGTCTCTTGGGTAGCACTCTGTATGACAGAATGGGGAGTCTTGAAAGCGTTCTGCATACACTGGCAACGGAGGTCAGTCGAATGATGTATGCAGTTCGGCATTTGGTTCCCCCGGAGTGCTTTGAAGAACAATTCACACAACCTCCCCCGGCTGATGATGATGGTACAGGTGGTGCAGGTGGTGCTGGTGGACCTTCTGGTTTTGGTTCACATGCTGGTGGCTCTGGTGTACCAGGTGATGTTCAGGATAACTCACCTAAGGGGGAGAAAGGAGGTAATGAGACGACACAACAGTCACCCCGTGCTGAAGAAGAGATTGATCCAATGGTGACTGATGAGGAGGCTCAGAGGAAGCGAAAGGGTAAAGCAGTGATGGTTGAACAAGAAGAGCCATTCACTGACTTTGGTGATCGACAGGAACACGTGCAAGTTGATTCAGATTCTGATATGGAAGACATACCTCTAGCACATGCAATTAAGAGATCTTTGGAGGAACAAGGTGGAGGTGCTGGGGCGTCTGCTGAAGAGATTCCTGTTGATGAGGAGACCCTGAAAGCTCAGCAGTTAGCTCTGGAACAAGCTCAATTTTTCAAAATGAAGATGATGCAGGATAAAGCTGTTTTTCTTGAGAAGCAAGTGGAACTCAAGGAAAAGCAGTATGATCATGAGCTTGCCAGACTAGCTGATCCTCAAGTTCATCTGGACAAAAGGAGGATTGGACAGAAATGGGACGATGCACGAAAGATATTGATGGGGTCGTGTGCACATGGAGTTCATAATAAGGAGGCAGATGACTTGTTCTTCAACTTGAACATGAAGAATCCGATGACGATGGACTATATAAATGCTTTGAAGAGAATGATTTCTAAAGTCCGTGTTGGATACAAATCGGTGGATAATGAATGGCAAGTCATCTTGTCTTTAATTGATGGAGCCCCGATGTCTTTTATGTATGTCGATGATCAGTTTATGTCGAGAAGATCTGCGTCAGAGTTGTTCTTGCTAGCAACTAAAATTCAATATTCTCAAGCTGAGGAGCTAAGCATTCTGTATAGAGATCAGTTAATGCAGTTAGCAGAGGACAAGGGACCAGAATTCTCAGCCAATCCAGACGTTGTCAGAATGGTTGTTGAAGGAAAGATGAAGAGGGTTAGTTTGGAAGAAAATGACTTGATGGCTCTATCGGTGGAATCCCTTAAAGCTGTTTGCAGACAAATGATGGGTAAGGGATTCACCTCGGATATTAAAGAAAAATCAGTGGAGTTCATTGAGAAGATAATCTTTCAGAAGAGCAGTGAAATATGGAAGTGCGATGTCGTTGCTCCAAATCCTCTGGATAACGTGAAGATTGAGCCAGAGCTAATGCAAAGAAAATGGGATATTCTACAAGCTGTGAAAAGCGTAGATGAAGCTTTGACTCTTCCTTCAGGACCCCTAGAACAAGGAGAGATAAGGGAGGCAGTTGGTGTTCCAGGAAGAGAAAGTGTATACTGGATTCATTCTTACACAGATGATACAGCTGATGCCTTGGTGTTCATTGATGCAAACCAGAATCAAACCTTCTTGCATATGAGTAGGAAATGGCTGCTGCAGACTCAAGATGCTGCATTTCTAGACAAAGTCAGAGATGAATTCAAATTGGGAGATGTAGAGGATATGTTTGCAGATGAAAAGCAGAGACTATTAAAGTACTTATCTGAGGTAGTAAAAGAGAAAAGGAGAATGGAGTCAGATGCGGCTAGTAGGTTCAATACCAACCGTGTCAAGGGCTACCCTAAAATGATCTACTGTCAGTTCAAAGCTGATAAAGCTCATTGGAAGCCTCAGCTCATCATGAAAAACTTTGAGGACATTCCAAAGATCAGAACTACCCAGGAAGTTGATAAACTAAGAAGGCTTTTCAGACATCCATATCCAGAACCCAAGAATCCTCTGGAAATGGAAGCAGTGAGTTTGCTGAATGCGAGATGGGCACAACTACACGATCCAGTATACAAAAGAGAACAGCAAAGGAAAGAAAGGCGCAGAAAACAAGGAGAAGATAAGCGCAGTGCTGTTAAGGAAGTTAGGAAGGGGAAACGGAATTAGAGTTAAAGTTCAAAGGGATGTGAACTTGAAGTTGGAAAAACTTTATATCTTTTGGTTGCTCTAACTCACTTGAGGAAAATTCATCTGACCACGGTATGCGAGATAGGCTAATTCACCATACTGTAACCGTGAATCAGAGTGGATCTAATAAGGTGATATGAGTTAGACTGAAAGGTATGAAATAATCCAGGTGATAGAGATCATGTCAATGGTCTTTAATTCGAGGTTCGAATTCTCTTTCTAGCTTATGTTTACTTTAAAAAGTTCTTTGTAATTGTTTTCAAGATTTTCATTCAATTGTAAAATGTACAAGACATTAATGTTACTTATCTTTTCTCGTCTCATTATTTAGTTGAGTTATCCTTCTTTAATTTGAATGTCATTGTTAGACAATCAAATAGGGGGAGATTGAAAGGCAGAGTGTTTAAACTTGTAACACTATAATTTATGTAACTTGTTAGTGGACTTTTTTGTCCACTATATACGTTCCAATTTGGCTTAAATTGATCGCTAGTGCCCAAGTATTTAGTGTCTTTTGATGTGTTTTATGTTTTTGGTATGCAGATTCCCAGGCAAAGCAGATTTGATGAATAATGGCATAAATTGGTGGTACATGAGCTAGGAATTCAAGATAGAAAAGTCAAGGCTTGAGTTGAGACCAAGAGAGGGCAGGATAAGTCGTTAAAAGAGCAAATGGCAAGAAAATCAGCTGATGCACAGAAGCTTCAGGCGCGCCCACGCTCCACCAAGCGCGTCCGCGCTTCATCAGAATTCAACAGGCGCGCCCGCGCCAGTTCAAGAGCGCCCGCCCCTCCAGCCGAGTCCAGTTACTGATTTTTCTGCAGTTGGTCCGTTTCGAAGCCCAGATAGCAGCAAGTCCATGGATCATTATTTTATGTACCCTAGTATAAAAACATAAGGATTATTATTATTATTAGGGAGGAAATTAAGTAAGCACGTAGGGTTTTATTATCAGTCAAGAGGCAAAGTACTTTGTGAGCCGTCAAGCTATTTTTCGTTTGTAATTTTCTACACGTGGATTATCGGTTGTTTCTTTTACTCTTGCAATTAATATCAGTCTTTTATGTTTAATTGTTTATCTACTATGTTTTCATATGCACCCATGATGTCGGCTAGTCCAATTATGGGCTAATCGTTGTCATGGGGTTTTAATGGATTTTTCTATCGATTCTAGATATTGATTGTTTTTATGCCTAAGTGTGTGAATGTTATGGATATCCTAGTATGGTTAAACTTATTCGTTGTAAATGCGTCGCGAACATTTATGATTGTTTGTTAAATCCTCGTGAATGCGAAAGTGGATCTAGGGTTTAGAACATGCCATGCTAGCATAGGTTTTTGCATGTTAAGAGCATGTATTAATTTGTGGTGTAATTCTAACCGTCTTGCACTGACTATGTGATTTTAAGGATTCTTGTGCTTAAGCCATTATGTTTTCAATCTCTATAGACATATAGGGACTAAGTATAGTGGTTGACTATTTGACTTCTATCTTTTGTGGATGTTCATTAGGATGGTATGCGTGCAACGAAAGTTGGCGTTTATCAGTTTAGAGGGTCTGATCAGTTATCATCACTTTCACATGCTAGGTTGAAAAGGCATAAGATTCTAGATGAGATAGTTAATGAAGTTAAAATTCCATGTTTATTTAATATAAGTAATTCTTTAAGTTTTAAGCATTAGTTTAATCAAACTCCAGTTGTTATTTTCTTAGCAGTGGTAGTTAATCATACTCTGGTGTATAAGTGAACTAAACGTAAGCAAGTTGAGTCTCTGTGGGAACGAATCCTACTTATTTCTGTATTACTTGTGACCACGTTCTCTTGCGTGAATAAAGTGCGAACAAGTTTTTGGCGCCGCTGCCGGGGACTCGGTTCATTGTTTTATTTAGTTAATGTGCTTATCATCAGTGGTCGTTAGATATCACTGACTGAGATTTGTTATTAATCGTTCTTGTTTGTTACGTGAATTCAGGTAATTGATCGTGTATGCGTACTCGTTCTCAATCGAGTAAGGAAAAACTGGAAGAACACTTAGACGAAGAAGAGGGAATTGCAGTTCCAGAAATTGAACCAGAAATAGTAATGGGGGATCCAGTGAAAGCTCTTAAGGATTACTCTCAACCGAAGATCAATGACATTCAGTCAAGCATTGTTAGGCCGGCTATTGCAGCTAATAATTTCGAAATCAAGCCGGGCACAATTCAAATGGTTCAGAATTCTGTGCAGTTTGGGGGTTCACCTGCTGAGGACCCTAATATGCATATCAGAGACTTCATCGAGATCTGTGATACCTTTAAAACCAACGGGGTTTCTGAAGATGCTATAAAACTGAGGCTGTTTCCATTCTCTCTACGAGACAAGGCAAAGAGCTGGTTGCATTCGCTGCCAGCAGGTTCTATAACTACTTGGGAGGATCTCGCACAAAAGTTTCTGACTAAATTCTTTCCTATAGCTAAGACGGCAGCCATGAGGAATGCTCTTACACAGTTCAATCAACATTCTGGAGAAACGTTGTGTGAGGCTTGGGAAAGATATAAAGAGATGCTTCGAAAGTGTCCCCATCATGGGATGCCAGATTGGATGGTCATTAATGGTTTCTATAATGGATTGAATCATTCACGACCTATGCTTGATGCAGCATCTGGAGGAGCTCTTTGGGCCAAGAGCTATGAAGAAGCTTATGACTTGATTGAAATGATGGCTGCCAACGAGTATCAGAATCCTACTCAGCGATTGCCGCAGAGTAAAACTGCAGGTGTTTTTGAAGTGGACGCTGCCACTGCTATAACAGCTCAACTACAGGCTTTATCTATAAAGGTGGACGCACTATCCAAGGCAGGAATTCAGCAAGTCGCTATGGTTTGTGATTTATGTGCAGGTGCTCATGATACAACTCAGTGTGCTATTTCTAGCGATTCAGCGTATTTTGTCGGCAACTTTCAGAAACCTACACAACCGGCACCTAATACATATCACCCCAACAACAGGAATCATCCTAACTTCAGTTGGAGTAACAATCAGAATGCCAGTCCACAACCATCGCAAGGTCAGCAATTTGGAACAAGGCCTTTCAACAATTCTGTTCCTCAACAATCTTATGCACCAAGACAATCATACAACCCTCCTGGTTTTCATCAACAATCTCAGGGAGGACCTGGGCACTCAAATGAAAAGTCAGAGATGGAGGAACTGAGAATGATGTATAAGAGTCAAGCTGTAACGCTGAAGACATTGGAAAATCAAATTGGTCAACTAGCAAGTGCTCTTCTACACAGACCTCAAGGACAATTACCAAGTGACACAGAGGCTAACCCAGGCAAGAAAGAAAGCAAGGAACAAATACACGCTATTACATTGCGTTCTGGAAGGGTTACGAACAATCAGGAGGTCGAAATTCCACAAAACGAAGAACGTCAGCATTCTGGGCAGGAGGTGCAGGGCGGGCGCGCTTCCTCAGGCGCGGGCGCGCCTCATCTTACTGCCGGGAGGGAAATTTCTGCAGAAAAAGTTGCGCAGGAGGAACCAATTAAGGAAAAAAGAACTGATTCAGAAGAGAAAAGCAGTTCAGAGACAGACAGTGTTCACAAGGAAGTATTTCCTCCTCCACCATTCCCTAAAAGGCTTCAGAAGCAAAAATCAGATAAACAGTTTGCTAAATTCTTGGAAGTTTTTAAGAAACTACACATCAACTTACCTTTTGCTGAAGCGCTGGAGCAAATGCCAAGCTACGCCAAATTCATGAAAGGCATTCTATCTAGGAAATTGAAGCTAGAAGAGTTAAACACTGTTGCCTTGACGGAAGAGTGTAGTGCAGTATTGCAGCAGAAGTTACCACCAAAGTTGAAGGATCCTGGTAGTTTCACTATACCATGCATAATTGGGAATTTGGCGTTCGACAAATGTTTGTGCGATTTGGGAGCAAGCATCAACCTCATGCCATACTCTATATTCTTACAACTTGGTCTTCCTGAGCCGAAGCCAACTAACATGTCACTGCAGTTGGCGGATCGTTCAATCACTTATCCGCGAGGAATTGTCGAAGATGTGTTGGTAAAAGTCGACAAACTAATCTTTCCAGCAGATTTTGTCATCCTTGATTTTGAAGAAGACAAGAAAATCCCTATCATTCTTGGGAGACCATTCTTGGCAACGGGAAAGACATTGATTGACGTACAGAAGGGAGAACTCACCATGAGAGTGCACGATCAGAATGTCACATTCAATGTGTTCAAAGCAATGCAATTTCCAACAGAAGAAGAGCAATGCTTTAAAGTAGATGTAGTGGAATCTGCTGTGCAAGTAAAAATTGAACACATGCTTATGGATGATACACTGGAAAAGGCTCTACGTGGGGATTTTATAATTGAAGAGGAAGAGGTTGAAGAACAGGTACAGTATCTGAATGCTTCTCCTTGGCAACAAAAATTTGAAAAACCAGAATCGTTGGGTTTATCTGAATTGAGAGAATCACATCAGCGGTTAAAACCATCTATCGAGGAAGCACCAAAGCTAGAGCTCAAACCATTGCCTAATCACTTAAGGTATGCTTCTCTTGGGGAATCATCTACTTTACCTGTGATTATTGCTGCTAACCTTACAGGTCCTGAAGAAGAAAAGCTGTTAAGGGTTCTCAGGGAATTCAAATCAGCCATTGGGTGGACTATTGCAGACATTAAAGGAATCAGCCCTGCCTATTGCCAGCATAAGATTCCGCTGGAAGAAGGTAGTAAGCCAACAGTGGAACATCAGAGAAGGCTCAATCCACTCATGAAGGAAGTAGTGAAGAAGGAAATTATTAAGTGGTTGGATGCAGGGATTATCTATCCTATTTCTGACAGTGCTTGGGTGAGTCCAGTTCAATGTGTGCCAAAGAAAGGAGGCATGACGGTGGTAACTAACGAAAAGAACGAGCTCATTCCTACGCGGACAGTAACTGGCTGGAGAATCTGCATGGATTACAGGAAGCTGAACAAAGCTACTAGGAAGGATCACTTCCCTCTTCCTTTCATTGATCAAATGCTAGACCGACTGGCCGGCCATGAATACTTTTGCCTTCTGGATGGATATTCGGGTTATAATCAGATCTGCATTGCTCCAGAGGATCAGGAGAAGACAACATTTACATGTCCGTTTGGTACCTTCGCTTTTCGAAGGGTTTCATTCGGGTTATGTGGTGCACCTGGCACTTTTCAGAGGTGCATGATGGCAATTTTTTCAGACATGATTGGTAAGACAGTGGAAGTCTTCATGGATGATTTTTCAGTATTTGGGGTTTCTTTTGACGAATGTCTACACAATCTTAGCATGGTTCTGAAAAGATGCGTGGAGACTAATCTGGTTCTCAACTGGGAGAAATGCCATTTCATGGTACAAGAAGGAACTATTCTTGGACACAAGGTGTCACGTCGAGGACTGGAAGTGGATAAAGCAAAAATAGAGACAATTGAAAATCTTCCACCGCCTACTTCAGTGAGAGGAATTCGTAGTTTCCTCGGTCATGCAGGTTTCTACAGAAGATTCATCAAGGACTTCTCCAAAATTTCCAAACCTTTGTGTAAGCTGTTGGAGAAGGATGTTCCCTTCAAATTCGATGATGATTGTATGACAGCCTTTGAGACATTGAAGAAGAAGTTGATTTCAGCACCTGTGATCATCGCCCCAGATTGGAATGAACCTTTTGCTATGATGTGTGATGCTAGCGATTTTGCAGTAGGGGCTGTTCTTGGTCAAAAGAAAGACAAGATTTTTCATGTTATCTACTATGCAAGCAAGACACTCAATGATGCGCAATTGAATTACACAACCACAGAGAAGGAGCTGCTAGCCATTGTATATGGCTTTGAAAAATTCAGATCATACTTGCTTGGTACGAGAGTGACGGTGTATACTGACCACGCAGCTATTAGGTATCTGCTCTCCAAGAAGGATTCTAAACCCCGCCTGATTCGATGGATTCTCCTACTTCAAGAATTCGACGTGGAGATCAAAGATAGAAAAGGGACCGAAAATCAGGTAGCTGATCACCTCTCACGATTGGAAGATCCTGGTAAATCACGAGACAGTACTCTCATCAATGACTCCTTTCCGGATGAACAACTGTTTGGAGTACAAGAAGAAGAACCATGGTATGCGGATATTGTGAATTATCTTGTGAGTCATATTGTTCCACCCGAATTGTCGTCAGCCCAAAAGAAGAAATTCATGCATGATGTAAAGTGGTTTCGTTGGGATGAGCCATATCTGTTTAAACAAGGGGCTGATCAGATTATCAGAAGGTGTGTACCATATAGTGAGACTGAAGCTATTCTGAGGGATTATCATGCCACGGTTTATGGGGGCCATTATGGAGGTGAAAAGACAGCTACTCGTATTCTGCAGGCAGGATTTTATTGGCCATCACTATTCAAGGATGCTCATCAGTTTGTAACCAGATGTGATCGTTGCCAGCGAGTAGGCAACATTTCAAAACGGGATGAGATGCCCCTTCATGTAATGCTAGAAGTGGAGATTTTTGATGTATGGGGAATCGACTTCATGGGCCCATTCATTTCATCTTGCAATAACCAATACATCTTGCTAGCTGTGGATTACGTCTCCAAATGGGTGGAGGTCAAGGCACTTCCAACTAATGATGCCAATGTAGTGCTCAACTTCCTTCACAAGAACATTTTCACCAGATTTGGGACTCCAAGGGTCATTATCAGCGATGAGGGTTCTCACTTTTGCAATCGAAAGTTCACTAACCTGATGGCAAGATTCCACATCAACCATCGGGTGGCGACAGCATACCACCCTCAAACAAATGGCCAAGCTGAAGTATCAAACCGTGAGATCAAACGCATTCTGGAAAAAGTGGTAAGTCCTTCGCGGAAGGATTGGTCTTTAAAACTGGATGAAGCTGTGTGGGCCTACCGAACTGCGTTCAAAACACCTTTGGGGATGTCACCATATCAACTAGTCTATGGAAAAGCTTGTCATCTACCGGCAGAACTGGAACACAAGGCTTATTGGGCATTGCAGAAACTGAATTTTGATTATCAAGCCGCAGGGGAAAAGCGGATGGTACAAATCAATGAAATGGATGAGTTTCGTCTACAAGCTTATGAGAATAACAAGCTCTACAAGGAAAAAGTGAAAAGATGGCATGATCGTCGGTTGACAACAAAGGTATTGGTTCCTGGTCAATTAGTTTTATTATTTAACTCTCGTCTGCGATTGTTTCCAGGAAAACTTAAGTCAAGGTGGTCAGGACCCTTTGTTGTGAAAACTGTGTATCCACACGGAGCTGTGGAGATTTATGAAAAGACCCCAGATCAAGCGTTTAAAGTCAATGGTCAGAGATTGAAGCCGTATTTGGGAGAACAAGTAAATCGCGAAGCTGAAGTCGCGATTCTGTCAACCTCGGATTGAGGACCTGAAGTAACGTCCGGCTAAATGACGTTAACGACAGCGCTCGTGGGAGGCAACCTACGGCTTTAATGGTAATTTTTATTCTTATAAAAATATATATATATAAAAAATAAAAAAAAAAAAAAAAAAAAAAAAGCAAAAACACAAAAAAAAATTGAAAATTGCAGTAGCCTCAGGCGCGGGCGCGCTCCGGGAGGCGCGGGCGCCCTGAGTGCTGCTGTTAAAAACCGAAAAAAAAATAATAAAAAGTATAAAAACAAAAGAAATCAGAAATTTTATGTTTTAAATCAATTTTTAGCCCAAGCCCAGCCACTCTAACTTGTTAAAAGCCTTCACACACCCTAACCCTAACCTAATTTTTACTTTTCATCTCTCATTCACACATATACATACAAATATACACGCACTGCATCTCATCTCTTCACACTTCTACAACTCAATCAATGGCACCCAAGAGATCTAGGCGCTCAGGGACATCAAGTTCTTCTTCGAGTGGGGGAGTTGTGCCCCAATTCAATTCACCGGAGGCCCAAGTTGAGTTTGCACGGTTGATGACCAAATCTGTGGTCAAGGAAAGGGGATTTATTCCGGGTGTTCTTGATGGGTCTCTAATCGCGATGGTTAGTGAGCGCGGTTGGGAGACCGTGTGTGAGGCTGCGGAGGCGATACCATTGAGTATCGTGAGGGAGTTCTATGCCAATGCCAAGCAGGAGAAGAATGGGTATTCTGCAGTTCGAGGGTATGTTGTGGATTATACTCCTGCCGCCATCACTAGGGTTTTGAATTTGCCAGCACCGCAGGAGGGAGTGGAAGATTTCGGGTTGAAGACCCGTGGGGAGGTTGACCTTGAGGCCATCCTGCGGGATATGACAGTTCCCGGCACTACTTGGAAGCGCAGGGCAGGCTCTACTGAGCCGGTTACCTTCTCCGCCATGGCTTTGAACCCGTATGCTAAGGCCTGGAACCTGTTTCTGTGTGCTAACATTGTGCCATCGTCACACACTCATGAGGTGACAGTGGATCGGGCTATTTTGTTGTGGGGTATTCTCAGCGGGCGATACATCGACCTAGGCTCCCTTATCCACAGGCACATGATCCGATTCTTGCAGGGCAGTACCACTGGCGCGATTCCGTATGGCTCAGTGGTTGTTCGTTTGTGTGTTGATGTGGGTATTCACTGGCCGGCGGAGGAGCAGTTGCAACTTCCTGCGAGTGCCATTGACACGGCGGCGATAGCTCGACTCCCTGAATGGGACGGTGGTGTACCGCATCCCCGTGGCTTGGGGTATATTGTGGGTGGTGAAGTGCCACCAAGACAGCAGAGGGAGGCTAGGGCTGGATCTTCTAGGGCACCGCCAGCTGTGGCTAGCGCTGGTATGGGTGAGGCTCATTTTAGGAGGTTAGCACGGCGGATGGACGCAGTTGATGCTCGGCAGAGCCGGTTTGCGGCTGACCTGACTCAGGCTCTTGGTGCAGCTTTTCTGGCTACAGGTGTACAGGTCGATTGGCCTATTTATGGAGCTGGCACCGTGTATCCACCACCGGATTCACCCGAGGAGGGTGACTCTGCTGAGGATTGAGGTATTTCTGCACACTTTCTTCGTTTCTTGCCTTCAATGGGGACATTGAATATTTTATAGTTGGGGGTAGGAAATGGAGATTGTAGTTAGATGCATATAGGACATGTAGTTGTAGTGTTTGTCATGCATTTTGTTTTTGTTTTAATTGTCCATATAGAGCATTTTGTTTGAAAATTTTTGTTCATATGAATCCATGTTAGTTGCATTTCATAGCATGCATATTTCATGATCTCTTCGGACGAACTAATTCTGTTTGATAAGTCGATGTCAATCGGAGTGTGGTATTGATGAGCAGAGGGATGATTTACAGTCCTTATGAAATTGATTTGCATGTTTCAGAAGCACATTATTTACACAGTCTCGTCGGTTGCTTTTGGGCTAGGTTGAGTCATGCCTATTTAGTTGTTTTAGAATTAATCGCATGTTTATATCTAGAATGTTTGTTATTCCCTTGATAATGTACGAATACCAAAGTATAAGTTTGGGGGAAAACAAAGATTCATGCTGATTGTTAATGTTTGTCAAATATGGCTAGGCGTCAAATGGCTAGTAGCCGGCTCATATTTTTATGAGTAGTCTAGGGTTGGAATTGAGAATTCTCATTCCAGATTCTGTTAAAAAAAAAAAGTCAAAAAAAAAAAAAAGAGTCATGTGAATAATTCGAGGCAAAATTAACCAGGGTGAGCTCTTTAATACTCGGGCAATTAAGTTCGAGGGGACTTTGTGCCTAGTGACCTAAGGCTTTTTATAGTCTGGGATCCACTAACCTAACGCTCGCTACATGGGTATTATTGTATAAGCCTTTAGGGGTCTCATCCATTGCACGGTTAAATAAGCCTATGTATTGTGTTATGTGTCGTAGTGGTGGTTTAGCAATAAAGTGTGATTCCCTGTCTAACTCAAATGATTGACGGCGGTGTTTGTATGTTATGAAGTGCTTACCACTCATTCTGTTTATAAGTAGGTGATTGTCTTGGCGAAAAATAGGTATGATTTTGATCTAGTGTCAGAATATATCTGATGAGCATCGCACACACACACGTTTCTGTTCATGTAGTATCGGTATAAAGGGACTTGGTCGAGCTCTGTTCGGATGTATCACATCTCTTTGACTTTGGGTTGTCGATTGGTTTTGGTGAGTTCGAGGGGGTCCTTGCATTTTCATAGTAGTTGCATTCATGCATTGCATTGCCTTAGATTGTTTAGAGTCTGTTTATGCTTGGGGACAAGCATCGGTTTAAGTTTGGGGGTGTGTTAGTGGACTTTTTTGTCCACTATATACGTTCCAATTTGGCTTAAATTGATCGCTAGTGCCCAAGTATTTAGTGTCTTTTGATGTGTTTTATGTTTTTGGTATGCAGATTCCCAGGCAAAGCAGATTTGATGAATAATGGCATAAATTGGTGGTACATGAGCTAGGAATTCAAGATAGAAAAGTCAAGGCTTGAGTTGAGACCAAGAGAGGGCAGGATAAGTCGTTAAAAGAGCAAATGGCAAGAAAATCAGCTGATGCACAGAAGCTTCAGGCGCGCCCACGCTCCACCAAGCGCGCCCGCGCTTCATCAGAATTCAACAGGCGCGCCCGCGCCAGTTCAAGAGCGCCCGCCCCTCCAGCCGAGTCCAGTTACTGATTTTTCTGCAGTTGGTCCGTTTCGAAGCCTAGATAGCAGCAAGTCCATGGATCATTATTTTATGTACCCTAGTATAAAAACATAAGGATTATTATTATTATTAGGGAGGAAATTAAGTAAGCACGTAGGGTTTTATTATCAGTCAAGAGGCAAAGTACTTTGTGAGCCGTCAAGCTATTTTTCGTTTGTAATTTTCTACACGTGGATTATCGGTTGTTTCTTTTACTCTTGCAATTAATATCAGTCTTTTATGTTTAATTGTTTATCTACTATGTTTTCATATGCACCCATGATGTCGGCTAGTCCAATTATGGGCTAATCGTTGTCATGGGGTTTTAATGGATTTTTCTATCGATTCTAGATATTGATTGTTTTTATGCCTAAGTGTGTGAATGTTATGGATATCCTAGTATGGTTAAACTTATTCGTTGTAAATGCGTCGCGAACATTTATGATTGTTTGTTAAATCCTCGTGAATGCGAAAGTGGATCTAGGGTTTAGAACATGCCATGCTAGCATAGGTTTTTGCATGTTAAGAGCATGTATTAATTTGTGGTGTAATTCTAACCGTCTTGCACTGACTATGTGATTTTAAGGATTCTTGTGCTTAAGCCATTATGTTTTCAATCTCTATAGACATATAGGGACTAAGTATAGTGGTTGACTATTTGACTTCTATCTTTTGTGGATGTTCATTAGGATGGTATGCGTGCAACGAAAGTTGGCGTTTATCAGTTTAGAGGGTCTGATCAGTTATCATCACTTTCACATGCTAGGTTGAAAAGGCATAAGATTCTAGATGAGATAGTTAATGAAGTTAAAATTCCATGTTTATTTAATATAAGTAATTCTTTAAGTTTTAAGCATTAGTTTAATCAAACTCCAGTTGTTATTTTCTTAGCAATGGTAGTTAATCATACTCTGGTGTATAAGTGAACTAAACGTAAGCAAGTTGAGTCTCTGTGGGAACGAATCCTACTTATTTCTGTATTACTTGTGACCACGTTCTCTTGCGTGAATAAAGTGCGAACATAACTCAACTAAAGAAAAGATACTTAACCCGAAGACAATCAAGAACAAGAAGTCACAAAGAAATCAATACAAATGAAGACAAAGTAATTGATACAATTCAACATGTTAAATATGATCAAACAAAGAAGAAATCATTGGAAGAAGTTCAAGTCAAAGTTGTTCATGCCCCAGTGATTTGTAACTCAAAGAATCAAGATCATAACTATCAGTATCAATAAGACTAATTGATTTCAAGTGAAAAAGAAGGAAAGCAATTGTTGGAAAGCCACATTTCTAATTGAACATGGTAATCTATTCAGAAGCAAGAAACCTATCAAGACTAGTCACTTATGAACCAGACCAGTGCATCAAGTGTCAGGACATTGGTAGCAAGTTCATGTCAGTAGTAGAGATCCAAGTTCAAGAGCTTGTTGAAGAAAATAGAAGACATGAAGAAATCACAAGTTCAAGATGTTGCATTGAAGTTTCAAGTTGAAGCCCAGAATTTCTCTAAGTACTTACAAGGGAACCTATGTAGAAATTCCTATCTAGAAATTCTGGATAAGTTTCTACTTAGAGCCAAGTAGAAATTCTGGAGATGGAAATATTTTCTAAGTACTCAACTCAGGAAGCTATCTCGAATTTCCTATGTAGAAATTCTTAAGTCGAATTTCCTATGTAGAAATTCTGGAGGTGAAAATATTTTCTAAGTACTCAGGAAGAAGGCTATCTCGAATTTTCTATGTAGAAATTCCTAAGTAGAAATTCCTATGTAGAAATTCTACTTAGAATTCGAGATAGAGCCAAGTAGAATTTCCTATGTAGAAATTCTACATAGAGGAAAGTTTCAACATGACACATGGCATCATCCTGGTGGCAGATTTCCAAGCTTTCAAGACAAGATAAGATTCACGTGGACAACATTGGGCCACTCATATCTTATCTTTTGAAGACTACAAGTCATAGATTACAAAGTAGTATAAATAGAAGTACTTGTGTAACTTATCAAGTGAGCAATATTCGAGAGAAACACTTGTAATAAAGAGAGAGTATATTCACAGAGCTTAGTATCATTTACTACCATCTTTACTTTCGTTGTACTATTGTAATGAATGTTGTAGCAACCCTTTCAAGTTATATATAAGACATATATTCCTTGAATCACTGTGTTCATTTATTACATAGTATTTATTGCTCCATAAATATGAAAAGTTGTATTCACCCCCCCTCTACAACACATTTGGACCTAACACTTTCCAAGTTTCTTCTTGAAAATGATTTTACAAGAGGGATTGTGGATAGAACTCTATTCTATAAAAAGCATGGAAATGATATCATTCTAGTCCAAGTCTATGTTGATGACATCATTTTTGGATTAACAAATGAATATTTGTGCAAGGAATTTTCTGAGCTAATGCAGAACAAGTATGATATGAGCATGATGGGTGAATTGATATTCTTTCTTGAACTTCAAGTCTATAAAAAAAAGATGGAATATTCATTTTCAAAAACTAATATGTCAAAGATCAATTGAAGAAATTTGATATGGAGGACTCATCACCTTCAAATACTCTAATCTCAACAGCTACTCAACTTGAAAAGGATCCTAAAGGGAAGAAGGTGGATAACAAGATGTATAGATGAATGATTGGTTCTCTACTCTATCTTACTGTAAGCAGGCCTGATATTATGTTTTCCATAGGCCTATGTGCAAGATTTCAATCTGATCCAAAAGAGTCACATTTGATGGCAATAAAAAGAATCTTTAGATATCTTAAAGGCACTCGAGTTCTTGGCCTTTGGTATCCTAAAAAATCTGGTATTGACTTGGTTGGATATTCAGACTTAGACTATGCTGATTGCAGAATAGACAGAAAGAGCACAACATGGAGTTGTCAATTTTTAGGAAAAAGTTTGGTTTCATGGTTTAGCAAGAAACAACATTATATGTCAAATTATACTGCAGAAGCTGAGTACATTGCAACTGGTAGTTGTTGTGCTCAGTTACTTTGGATGAGGAATCAACTGTCGGACTATGACTGAGCATTACAAGGAATCCCTATCTTTTGTGACAACACAAGTGCAATAGCCATCTCTAAAAATTCAGTTCAACATTCCAAGACAAAGCACATTGACATCAGACATCATTTCATTAGAGACCATGTGGAACAAGGCACAATCAAGCTGATATATGTGCCCACAGAGAAGCAACTTGCAGATATTTTTACCAAACCATTGGATGAAAAGACATTTAACAGGCTAGTGAGTGAATTGGGTATGTTAAATCTATCATGTTAAATGTATTTATGTTATTAGTTGATTTAGTGATCAAAAATATTAGTTAACTGAATTCACTGCGAATTAATGGCCTTTTAAGGTGTTTTGATTTTTATCACAGTGAATATATGATGCTATTTCTCTGAGAGGTTAACTAATTTATTTTTAACTTAGTTTCTATGGTATTATTAAACTATGCTGTTAAAATGGCTTGACAGTGTCCTTTAATCATACTGTCAAAGAGCTAAGTATAGTTATTGTCGATCACTTGGAGAAGTCTTGACAGTATAGTATGCGGGACTAGAAGTTACTGTCATGAACATACTGTCAGTATTCATTGACAGTACATTTTTTTAAATCCCCGCATAACATACTGTCAACAGTTAATATTAGAGTT
This sequence comes from Oenanthe sinensis, assembly GCA_028671895.1. NCBI lineage: Eukaryota > Viridiplantae > Streptophyta > Magnoliopsida > Apiales > Apiaceae > Oenanthe > Oenanthe sinensis. The sequence continues at coordinate 21,200,116 of CM053803.1, read as the reverse complement.
ATTCATTTATTTATATATTCTTTAACCGCTAATGTTATTGTCAAGAGTGTTTTTGATTTCTAGAGCAGAAGTTACTATCAATAAGCGAATGGATTAATAGATATAATTGTCAAATCAATCAATTGAAATTCAGCTTTCACAGCTACTTTTTCACATCATATATATACAAATAGTTAAAATCTCTCTCACTCTTTACTTCTCTTTAAACTCTCTAATGCCCTAAAAACCCTCTATTTTCTCTGCAACTTCTTCTCTTAACTGCTCTATATTTCTAAACCTTCAAACTTTTAACCATGTTTAAACCTCAAATCATTTGTTCTCTTGCCCAAACCAACTTCACCACAATGGCTTCAGTAGGTGAAGCTGGTGAAGCCTTCAAACCCTTTGTTGGCTTCATGAACAACTCATATCTCTCGTTTGCTCTCAACAATAATCCTAAGTTAGAGATACCAAGGCTATCACAGTTGTGGACCTTTGCAACTTGTGAGGGGGAGTAGGACTCAAGCTCCATCAAGTTTCAAATCAATGGGACCTCCTACACTATTGACTCAACTAATGTCAACACTGCTCTCCACATTGAAGCTGAGAAGGATGTCCTTTTTCAAGAGTCTACAAGTGAAGAACAACTCTCTAAGTTCTTCAAAATGGTTGGGTATGCTGGACCCAAGACAAGCCCTGATGGTGATGACTGGTATCCATCAGGAGGAATGGATAGAAAGTACTTGAATAAGGAGTGGAGCATGATTCTAGATGTTGTCTCAAGGGCTATGTCGAGCAAGACTAGTGGCTGAAATGAGGTTTCAACCTACATCAGGAAGATTGTGCATTTCATGGTACACAACTATAGAATTGATATTGGAACACTGTGATGCCTCTTTTCAAACTGGTTCTTGGCAAGAAGGAAAGCAGAAAATCGGTAATTTACTATCCTAGATTCTTTATGCTTATTATCAATTCTGTAATAGGCATAATTAATCTAGATAATGTGCAATGCATGAAGTCCCTAACATTAAAGAAAAATACCCATTCAATGTTAGCCAGTAAACCACTTAACTAAGAATTGAGATTGTTTATTACTGATTTCATGCTTTCAATAATCAATAAATTGAATTTAAAAATTGTTGGAGACTACAATGTATTTTCCTTGAGTGATGAGAATGGTGTTGAACTCACCATTCCTAACCCACATTTTATTCCCTTTGATTCTTCTAGAGCCTCCAGACAGTCTAAGAGAACTCATTAAAAGCCTGGTTCCTCTAAAAGGATCAGGTTGCTAAAAGGAAGAGGACCCCTACACCTAGGATAGAAACTGTTCCACAGGTAGGTGGTGAAACTGCACAAGATACAGCAAATAAGGGTGGTAGTCAGGTCACAGAACCCATAGAGGGCCCTGGTGAGACTAGGAGAAAGAAGGCAAGGGTATCAACCTCTGTAAACCAGTCTGTGTCCTCTCAAAAGGGCACATATCTTAAAAGGGACAAAAACTCATCTCTAGATGTTTTCTCTCAAAAAGAGGCATTTATTGAAATTGGTCAGTCTCCCATGGCACCTTGTAAATAGTATGAACACCATGTTGAACCCACTCAACATGAGCCTACACTCGAAGAAACTCACAATGATAGGTTAGAAAATGTGGAACACAGCTCATTCAACTATGATGCATCACATTTTGACACTGTTGAAAAATTGATTCACTCTTCTAGAGTTTAAATGAGACTGATCAAAGTAATCCACAAGAACCTTCTACTCAAATGGTGGAAGAGATTATTGTCACAACCTCTGTTGTTATTAAAGACAAAGTTGTTGTCACTCCTCCTGACAGTAACTTAGATGCTCAAGCTGCTGTCAACATGCAAAATCCAGACAACACCTCTTAAATGGATGACACACTTCCCAACTTCATAATCCTAAAGGTACATTCTAAAACTATTGCACAAGGTGTACCTGCTCAATCCCTTGCACATAGGTTGAGTGAGGGAGAGAAAAAAAAAGAAATGAGTCTAAAAAATTAGAGAGGCAGGGAAAGACCGTGGCAAAAGGAGAGGGCTTTGAGCATGGCTAAGATAAATTGAAAGAGGGCACCACATCATCTAAGGTAGTAGGCCTTGAAAGTACATATGTGAGGGATAATGAGATCATCCAGAAAAATGCTGCATCTCAGGGGGAGAGTCAATTGGCATTACTGTCCAAGGTCGCTATTGAGATGGCTGAAAAGCTTGGAGGAAATAAGGTGGTGAGAAAGAGTGCATATAGGCCTAAGGAAAAAGGCATTACGATCAAAGAGAGTTGGTGAAGGCCCATGTGGTACATATAGCAGGAAAAGGAAAAGACAAACTCTTTCCAGTAAACTGATGACACTATTCTTGTAGAAAGAGAGGACCTAACTGAGGAAGAATCCACTGTGCTAATGATTGATGAAAATGAGAACAACAGTGCATTTCAGGATGCTAGATTCAATGAAAGAATCAAATATTTAAAGGTGTCATCCAACAAGGATCCCAAGAAGTTCTATGATCAATTAAAACAATCTATAGTGGGAGCTACTGTGATGATATCTACTAGAAACAAATGGGTAACTACTGTAAGGATGCAAGGTGGATTGAGTTGGTACATCAGTCTAGGATTCCTGAACAGGCAAGAAATTCTAGTTATTGAAGCCATAAGACTCAAGATCAAGGCTGAGAAATCATTCCTAAATGAAAACCTCAAGAAAGTCCTATTAAAATTGATAAGAGAGAAGCTGCCAGAAATCACCTACAACCCTCTAAGCATCAGATATAGCTTCTCAAATGATGGCAGATACAGATTCATGAATCTTGAAAGGATCAGTGAGTACAAGCTAAAATTGGTGAGAGATGCATATGAGCACTTTTGTAAATTAGAACAAAATGAGGAAGTGGTGGAGGTAGTGAGAATTTTGAAGAAGGAGATAGAAAAAATGGAAAGTTTGATGGCTGGAAGATTGGGAAGAAATAAGGATGGAAAGCCTGATGGAGGTACATGTAGTTCTAGCCAACACAACAATAATGGTGAAGGATCTTCTAGAACTGGAAATAAGGATGATGGAAATGATGAGAGTGAAAAGGATAAAAAGTATAAAGATGCTGTTGAAGGAAGAGTAATGAAGCAGGTGGTTCTTGGGTATGAAGCTGACAGAAGATGCTGTCATGAAAGATGCTGTTAGGAGTAATAAGGCGGAGGATACTGTCACTTTACCAGAACCTGCTGTCAATGATCCAGAAGTTACTGTCACATCTTACCCAACAACAACTTCCAGAGATACTGTCAATGAAGATATAAAGAATGAGTTACTGTCAACAAGAATCTCTATCAAATTGAATAGGGTCAGAGTAAAAGCTAAAGCCTATCTTGGTGCACATGGAGGTTTTGTGCCTAGCAAGGAAGGAATCAGCATTGCTAGAAAACCTAGCAGAGTTGGATGGAAGCTCGCAACAGATGAAGTTCATGTTGTTTGTCTGGATGTAAGAAGGCCAACCATTAACAACATAGTTGAGGCAAAAGTAGAATCTATCTCAAAAGTTATTATTGAATGGTCTGAGTTCAATACTCTAAGAAAAATCCATGTCCTCTACTCCACTGGTGAAACTACAATAATGATATATGATATGAAAGAAGTTGATTATTTCATGATAAGAAGGATGCTGATAATTGTCAGGGATTTAGATGTAAAGACTAAAGTCTTTAAAGGAGTGTTAAGCAAAAAATTCGTGGAACTTATGGACTCCTTCAAACCTCATCCTTTGGATTTCAATGAAGTTGAAGAACCAGAACCCGGAGTCTACCCAGATGGAGTAATGTTTGCTAATGATGATGAGGTTATGGAATTCTGAAGCATGTATTCTCTTCAAGACAAAAGAATTGATTTGCTATCCAAGTTGGTTGATCAACTAAAGGAACTTCCCTATCCAGAAGAGCAGAATCCCATGTAAGTCATTCAAATCTTTATAACCAAATTGAAAAATATTGTGTATGCAAAGAAGTTTGATTATGAGAGAACTCAGAAGCGTCTTCTCAGAAATCTAGATATAATCATCTTCTACAATATTGGTGGTTCTGCTGAAACCATCACCTTTGATGAGCTATAAAAGCTGGTGAAGAATGAGCCAAAGATTGCAGAGTTGATCAAAGTACAACTATTCAATGTGACAAACTTTGAAGTCTTTGATCTCAAAAGAAAGGCTCTCAGTTTCTTTGATAAAGATAAAGAAGATGATAAAGCTGAGAAGCTAAAAAGGGATAAAGAGGAGAAAGAAAGAAAGGAAAAGATAGACAAAGCCTAGAGAGATGTGGACAAAATAAAGAAGAAAATTGATGAAGCCACAAAGGACTATGAAGCTGCTCAATTCAATGAAACAAACTCAAGAAGCTCTTCATATCAATCACTAGTCTCTACACATCCTTTAAGGATTTTGATTGATAATGTTGAGGTCAGAGTTGAGGACTTCAAAATTCATAATACATAAATCCTGATGAGAATCAAAAGAATAACAGTAAACACAACAATTGTGTCTGAATTTAATTTGAGTAAAGTTGTAGAAAAGATCATTGATTCTAGGGATGATGGAGAAACTTGGGAAGATAGGCAAAGACTCAACAAGGTGTATTCTTGTCCATTACCAAGGTTTCAGAAAGATATATTTGGAGCAAAATTCTTATGCATAACCAGAGGCCCAGTGGAATTCTACTACTCTTTAAAGGATCTAAGAGATTTTTCATCCTTAAAAGTGAAACAGGTACTGGAGTGTGTAGCTGATTATATGCTATCTCAGAAAAAGAAAAGGCTGGTGTCAGGGATCTGGAATTCTTACTTGAAGAATTGAATGAGAAGAAGGCTCGAAGCAAGGGAAGCTCAAGTAAAATATGAAAATCTGCTCCGTCTAGAGGAGTGTTAGCTTGAGAAATTTTTACTTGTAATCTTTCCTGAATATTTTTTTCTATACAAACACTTTAGTCATGTTAGTTGAGTTAGCATCTGTAATTTATTTTAAGTTTGTTTTTATTTTACATAAAACAAATTGGGGGATATTGTTAGGGATTGTGGTGTAAACATTGTAATCAACTAAAAGTCACTTAGCTTAATTAGAAATTAGTTGATTAAATGTACTATCATATGAATATTGACGGTATGTTTTGTTGTCACTTATAACAACATGTTCAAAAGCCAAGTAGGTGACAGTAAGTCTCAATAGTTACTGTCTTGTACAAATACAATAACATGATCGATGAAGTAGAAGTTCACAAAGTGTTCAGGCATAGCATGAGTCAAGACTTTGACAGTAACATTCTACAACTGAAGCCTATGACAACATATTCAAGTAACAGCACAAAGGAATAGGCGACAACAACTATTCCATTGACAGTAGACTTGATGGAAGAATGAAGATTCACAGACAACATGTTATACTAACATCACATTTGGCGGGGATAGTTGACAACATCTTTGGAGACAGTAAGTTTCAAGGATCTATCAAGGCTGGACAACAATGTATGCGGAGCCAAATATATTGTCACCAAAGAGGAGCTAGAAGTTGACACTATACTTTTAGTGATGCTGACAGACTGTTCCAGGTAGCAGATTAGATAGTGAAAGCACAAGGTATGATTAAGACATTATTATTTAGTCTGTCAAGCCTACAACTGCAACTTGGGAGAAGACAAGCAAAAAGACATGGTGTGCACCAGGAGTCAAAGATTTCTGTTATCTCAACACAACTTCATTTACAAATGGAATGAGCCAAGGTTAAACCATAAAAGCACAGTTTCTATTTTGAGATTTATTCTAGGACAAAGGAAAAGTGCCATGTAAGTGAGATATGTATTTTAGTATAAATACACATATCTCACAAGCATTTTTCCTTATGCAACTGAGCTAGGTTTTCTCTTGAGCAAGAAACATTAGCAAATCCTTTGTTCTTGTTTCTTTGTAACTGGAATTATTTTTCAGTCAGTTGTAGCAAACAAAAAATAATAAAATTATTTTTTGAAGTTAAACACTTGTCTTCATATGCTTACTTAAGTTTGTTTGCATTTCTTACTTACTAATATTACTGTCTTGTTTGTTGTTAGCAAAAAAAATAATTATTTTATGAGTTGTATGCAACCCCCTTCTGCAACACTCATATTGTTTAACACTACATTAATTAAATTTATTTTAAACCAATTACTAGCCCATATAATAAGGCAAGAAACCCTAATTAAATAATAAATTTGTAATTAATTATTAAGGTAAATAGACATCTTATTAATTGTAGTCAAACTAGAAAAATATTCTAATAAAAGTACAAAAAATCTTTATAGAGTTAAACTTTTCCATATATACATGAATTAACTTTCTTGATTATATTTATTAAACTAGGGATATTGAAAATTATATATATATATATATATATATATATATATATATATATATATATATATATATATATATATATATATATACAGTGGCGGACCCAGGAACAAATTTTAGTGGGGGCACAACATAGAACTAATGAAATATGTAATATTACAAGGAAAAAGAAATAACTTACAATCTAAATTTGTTCCCTTCGAGTTTTCATCTTTTGAAATCGATCTATTACATCTTCATTTGTTACTTCAGCAAGGGCTTCCTTTTCTATAGCTGAAATAAGACAATCACTAAAAAAATCATCACCAATTCGGTTGCGCAAATCTGACTTCACAAGCTTCATTGCAGAAAAACATCTCTCTACTGTCGCGGTTGCAACTGACAAAACTAATGAGAGTTTCACTAGTCGATACACCAAAGAAAAACAATGATGTTTTTTCGTTTCAACCAACACTCTAGCAAGATCACTAATGCCATTCAAGTTGACAAATCTTTCATCTGCTTTCACGTTATCAATATAAATGATCAATTCTTGCTCAAGAACAATCGTATCAGGAAGACTAAAATCATTTGGATAAAATTCAGTTAACTTCATCAACTTCAATGGATCAAAATCAGCAAATGAATCACGCGGATTTAAAGAAGCCATACAAATGAGCAATTCAGAGTTTACCTCATTAAAACGATCATTAAACTCTGCAATTTGCATATTCACAACAACATTAAAATAATCAAAAGAATAATAATGCTCATTGGTGATTCCAGTATTTTTCCGCCGATTCTTTGGATTAACATAAACCTCCACCATATCCAATTTCTCAATGTCATACTTGTCACAAAAAGAAAATACCTTTTTTAAAAGAGAATCTCACCCATCAACTCTAAACTTTTGTAGTTGTCGCTTTGTTGACTCCACTAATGAGATAACATTCAAGATATCTTGATCTTTTCTTTGCAATGCCTGTGACAACACATCTGTGAGGCCTAAAATGTACAACATTAAGTGCAAATAAAATACAAACTCAAATGATGTGAAATATATTTGAAGACCACTTGCTTGACGTTGTTGAACATCCTTTTCTCCCTCTTTTTCAACATATTTAAGCACATCAATTACACTTGGATACAAATCAACCAATCGTAGAAGTGTTTTATAATGTGAACTCCAACGTGTATCTCCGACTCTTATAAGAGAAAGTTCCTGATTCAATCCACTTCCAGTTTCAAGTTCACCACGACCCATCTCCCTTGACAATCGCTCTTTTTGACTATCTCTAAGCATATCAGTTCTTTTGCAAGAACCACCAACCACATTCATCAAGACAGCTATCATATCAAAAAAGTCACCAATAGCAAAGTGTTTTTTTGCAACCGCCACAACAACCAACTGAAGTTGGTGAGCAAAGCAATGTACATAATATGCCGAGCTATTTTCTCTCAAGATCAATGTTTTCAACCCATTGAACTGACCACGCATGTTGCTTGCACCATCATAACCTTGCCCTCTCACCTGTTTTAAGCTCAAACCAAACTCAGCAAATAAACTATCAATAGCAGATTTAAGAGTTAATGAATATGTCTCTTTGACATGAACAAGACCCACAAATCTCTCCTTCACCACTCCAAATGTGTCATCAACATATCGCAAAACAACAACCATTTGTTCCTTTTTAGAAACATCACTAGACTCGTCAACTAACAAAGCAAACACATCATCACCAATTTCTTTCATAATAGATTTCAGAATTTCTTGTGCAAAACAATGACAAATATCTTTTTGAATCTTCGGAGATACCATTTGACTGTTCCCGGGAGCATTTTTTAATGTAACCTTATGAACCATCTCATTTTGGTTTTGAGTATATTTTATCATTTCTAAGAAATTTCCTCTATGTAGTGACTTTTCTGACTCATCATGACCACGAAAAGGTAATGCACTATTTAGCAAAAATCTAGAAACATCAATGGAAGCATTCAAGCGAATTCGATACTCATTCTTGACAATATCACTTTGTTTATGAAAAGCAACGACAATGGATTGTTTTTGTCTTAATAGATCATCAGATTTTTTAAGTGCCCTGTTATGAAAACTATTGACTTCTCCAACATGACTTCCAAGTCTCTCCGTTTTATTCCAACCACAAAAACCATCCACTACAAATGCATCATTCCCTCCCTGTCTTCCAAAGTGATCTCTAAATAAGTAACAACACAAACAATAGGCTTTATCGGCTTTTACACTATACTCCAACCAATTCTTATATTTTTCATACCACTCGGGATTAAAACGTCTATCTTTATTTCCAATCTTTGTTTTTGGAAATTCATGTCCAAGTGGTTGACAAGGTCCTCTAATCAAATATGCTCTCCTTATTTCGTCTCTTTGATCCGGATGATATTCTATAATTCTTTTTCTATCGCAGGGATCCCACGGAAGGTCTTTCAAGTCAATTTTTTTAGGGATTAGAGGACTATAACTTGGTTGAACAATATTAACATTTTCTCTTGAGGATTCTCCACCCACATTACTAGTATCATCTAAAGTTGTAGACAACTTTCTTTTAAAAAATCTTTCCATTTATATCTGTCATTTGTCAAATAAACATGCTCAGATTTTGACACATAATAACTTCATTCAAACATAAAAAAAAATTAACTCAAAAATATTAAAATTTCAGATATCACATTTTCAGATTTTATCACAAAATTATAAATGTTACACATAAATTATAAATATACACTAAAAAATAACAAACAACTAACTCAAATTTCACAATTTATTAACACAATATATAGATATACATACGTTATATACATAAAAGGAGGAAATAAAAGAACTTATACTTACAGAGAAGATTAGAAGATGGAGGGCCTGGGGGCTTTAGATTCTTAGAATGAACAATCAACTAATTTAATCTATAGCTTCTTGCTCCAAATTTGTAGCATTCTTTTTCAATTAAAATGCTAGGTTTTTGTTTTATTTGTTCCTCTTTTCTTCTATACAAACCGTGTGTATGCTGTATGCAGTGTGTTTTATGAATTGGGTGTAAAAGAAATAAAGAATACTACTACATACATGTACAATTTATTGGATTGGGCTAATTGGATTGGGCTTTGGGCATTGGGCTGTGAATTATGGTGGGTTGGGGGCACATTAATTTAACTAGTGGGGGCACCCTATATTGGACTAAAAAATTTTTGGCTGCTGGACTAAATTTCGTTGGGGGCCCATCCCCCCAATGCTATATATGTGGGTCCGCCCCTATATATATATATATATATATATATATATATATATATATATATATATATATATATATATATATATATATTATATATATATATATATATATATTCTATTATAATGTCTAAGTGTTAGGAATATATTCATTTTGATGATGTACAAAATACTAGAACAGGGTCTAGCTCAGTTTATCTGTAATAAGTCTTTCTAGTCTCTGAAATGTATAATCAGAGTCTGGAAGGTGATCAGAGTCTATAGACTATCAGAGTCTATGATCTATCAGAGTCTACATGTGATCAGAGTCTGAAGATCATCAGAGTCTGAAGATTTCAGAGTCTATACAATTGAGGATAAATTTGGAAGAAGATCACAGGAATGTAAAGTCTTCGAAGATCAAGATAAATATATTGCAGATATGCTATGGGAAAGAAAGAGAATTCTAGAAGGAAACTGTCAACTAATAATTAGGAATTCTATTCCTATTGTAATTTATCTTTATGTTATTAGTTGATAGGCAGCTCTCTATATAAACTCTATGTAACCTAATTGTAAAAGTGTGGAAGTCGAAGAATAATTATCTGAGTAAAATTTTGAGAGCATAGAGATAGAGAGAGTTGCTATGATAAACACAGAGAAGCTGCTAGGGTTTGTGTACACCCTAGGAGAGTTTTGTATTCACAAATCAATAATACAAAACAGTACTTATTCATATTTTTGTGTTTGAGTTTGTTCTTAATTTGATTTTAAATCGGGCAGAAAAGACATACAAGTATTCAACCCCCCCTTCTACTTGTACGACTGGGAAAACAATTGGTATCAGAGCCTAACATTTAAAATCGATCAAAGATGTCTGGAAACAAAGATGGCAATTCTAAGATTCATATGCTTAAGAGAAACGAGTTCACCCACTGGAAGGTTAAGATGTTGCACCATCTGGAAGCAACAGACCTTGACTATCTTGACAGGATTAATGAAGGACCCTTTGTGCCTTTAAAAATTGTGCCTCAAATCAATGAGGAAGGCAAAATAACTGAAGAACACCTCGTTGAGAAACCAAAGGCTGAATGGACAAAAGAGGACAAAGAAAATGTCCTTAAGGAGGCAAAAGTAAAGAACATTCTCTTTAATAGTTTAGATTCTGTTCTAACTAACTGTGTCATATCATGCAAGACTGCTAAGGAGATGTGGACAAAACTTGAGGTGCACTGTCAAGGGACTAAAGATGTCAAGAAGAATGCTAGGTCTTTGCTTATTCAAGAGTATGAGTACTTTGAAGCAAAATCTGGAGAATCTATCACTAAGATGTATGATAGGTTTACAAAACTCTTGAATGAGATGGCTATGCTTGGTAAGGTTTATGATTATGAAGATACGAACACCAAGTTTCTGAGAGCACTTCCTGAAGAGTGGGACAATAAGACTACAGCCATAAGAGAAGCTAGAGATTTGGATGAACTAACTCTAGAAGAATTGTATGGCAGACTCAAGACATATGATTTGGAGATGCAACAGAGAAAGAATAAGAAGTCTGTAAAGACAAAATCTGTGGCACTCTTGATGGAGTCTGAGAAAGAACAACAGGAACCATCCACAGAAGCAAGAATCAAGGATTCAAGAAAGAAGGGTAAAGCTGCTGAGGAGTCAGAGTCTACTGACACAGACTCTGATTCTGATGAAGAGTTTGATCTAAGTCAAATGATGGCTATGTTTGCTAAAAATTTCAAAAGAATGAAATTTAACAAAAGAACTGGCAAATTTAGCAAAAGGCCATCATTCAAGAAGGAATATGAAAAGGTTGAGAAGAGCAAGAGTACAATTATCAAACTTGACAAAGCAAAGGTCAAATGTTTCAACTGTGGAATATTGGGGCACTTTGCCAGTGAATGCAGAAAGTCAAAAAGTCAAGGAAAAGGAAAAGCACTTCTATCAACAGGAAAGGACTGGGCAGACTCAAGCTCAGAGGATGAAATTGATTATGAAAATCTAGCACTGATGGCATCCTCCTCAAGAAAATCACAGTCTCCCAAAGAACCCTCATCTCCTAAAACTCAGGTATCAATCTTTACTCCTGAATCCTTAATTAATTTGGACTCTGATGGCATAGAGATTGTGAAAAGTGAAGTTAATAAAATAATGACAACATGTAGGTCTCTCACTAGTGAAAGTGAAAGGTTGAGAGAAGAAAATTTAGCCTTAACTAAAAGGAATTGTCATGTAGAATCTGAGTTATTATTAATGGAACAATACAAAAAGGATTCTGAGAAATATAGTCATAACTACACTGAAATTTTGAAAGCCTATGACTATGTTAGGAAAGAACTAGAAGAAGAAAGGCTTAAGTTTAAAGTTTGGACAGACTCTGGAAGAAAAGTTCAAGAAATTCTCAATAATCAAAACGTGTGTCAAACTGCTGGTCTAGGCTATGACAAGAGTCAAGACAAAAGACCTATTGTTGAGAATGATAACAATGAAGAAACTAGCAAAATTAATAAGACTAAAAACAAAAGTACATTTGTTCCTGTTAAGTTTGTGATCCCTAAAGAAAAAACTGAAGCCACAAACTCATTTGTCAATAGTCCCCCTGTTGTTGACAAAAAGACAGATGAAACAGGGGCAAATAACTCTAAGAAAATTATAAACATAGGGTACTTGTCTAAGTCTAAGTTAAAAGAAAGGCTAGAGAACTTATCAGAGTCCACCAAAACTATGAGAAATAGGAATGGTAAGGAAGGCATCAATAAGGCTAATAATTATCAAAAAGATCCTAATGCTCCTAGAAAGAAGTGTTATAGATGTGGCAATCAAAACCATTTAGCTATAGATTGTAAAACAAAAATTGAGAAGAAATCAGAGTCTAGTCCTTCTCAGACTCTGAAAAGTCACTACATACCACAAAAACCTTGTTATCACTGTTGTAGCATATTTCATTCTATATACATGTGTAGGGACTATCATGATTTGTATTACAATTTTTATGAGCTAAAATCTTCTATTGATAGGAGTTGGTATGACACTGTTAAGACTCCACCACAGTCTAGAGCAACAAAAGAGACAGGTAAGCCAAATGTGAAAATTATTAAGCCTGTTTCTCCTAAAATTAGTAGAAAAGGATCCAAAACTATTTGGGTCCTCAAAACATCTAACTAGTTGCTTTATGTATGCAGGGAACTAGGGTAAAGAAAGTAACCCTAATCCTGGACAGTGGATGCTCAGGACATATGACTGGAAAGAAATCCCTGCTTATAGACTTTGAGGAAATGGCTGGCCCAGAAGTATCCTTTGGAGATGGCAACAAAGGACAAATACTGGGATATGGCAAGATTGTACTTGGGAATGTCATCATTGAACAAGTAGCTCTAGTTGATGGCTTAAGGCACAATTTAATAAGCATAAGTCAACTTGGAGACAAAGGTTACCATACTGGCTTTGACAACAAAGAGTGTCTTGTGACTCACAAAGAAAAAGGCATTGTGGTTTTCAAAGGACACATACATGGTAACATTTATGAAGCCAGCTTGGAGGATTGCATAAACAGTGAAGTCACATGTCTATACAGCAAGGCCTCAACTGAAGAGAGCTGGAAATGGCACAAGAAACTGTCACACATCAACTTCAAAACACTCAACAAGTTGGTTAAACAGAATCTTGTAAGAGGATTACCACAGGTTGATTTTGTACAAGATGGACTTTGTGAAGCATGTCAACTTGGAAAACAAAGGAAATCATCCTTCAAGAGCAAGACAATAAATACCATTTCTGAACCCTTTTATTTACTACATCTTGATTTATTTGATCCAGTAAATGTTATGTCAATTAACAAAAATAAATATACTCTTGTTATTGTAGATGATTTTACAAGATTTACATGGATTTTCTTTCTACATTCAAAGGATGAAGCTTCTCAACAAATAATAGATCATATCACTTTTCTGGAAAGAAAATCAAAGAAAATAGTAAGAATACTGAGGAGTGACAATGGTACTGAATTCAAGAATTCAATCATGGAGAACCACTGTGCATCAAAGGGAATTACTCAACAATTTTCTGCACCAGGAACTCCTCAACAAAATGGAGTTGTGGAAAGAAAGAATAGGACACTCATAGAAGCTGCCAGAACAAAGTTGGCAGAGTCTAAGCTGCCAGTATATTTTTGGGCTGAGGCAGTCAATACAACATGTTTCACTCAAAACTGCACTCTAATAAACATGCATGGAAAAACTCCCTATGAAATGATAAAGGACAAGAAGCCAAGTGTGAAACACTTTCACATATTTGGATGCAAGTGTTATGTACTGAAAGTACATCCTGAAAATCTAAGCAAATTCGAAGCCAAGGCAGATGAATCAATCTTTCTTGGATATGCATCGAACACAAAAGCATTCAGAGTGTTTAATCTCAGAACCAAAATTGTTATGGAATCTATTCATGTTGCATTTGATGATAAAAAGTTTACAGAATTGCAGGATGAGTCAGAGTCTACAACACTGGAATTTGAAAATCTAAAAAGTTCTGAGATAAATGAAGAAGAAGAGGATGAAGACCCTAGAATAAATCCTGAACTAACACAGGAACCTGCAAATTCTGAGGGGGAGCCAGAAAATTCAACTCCAAATAATTCAGAGTCTAACAGGTCAGGGTCTACCCAGACAGAGTCTATCCAGACAGAGTCTAGACAGACAGAGTCTAACTCATCAGGGTCTGGATCAAGCAACTCTAAACTCTTGTCAGAGTCAAGCAATTTAGGGGGAGCCTCTTCATTTGAATTTCACTCAAATACAGAAGATGCAAATGACTTAGGGGGAGTTTCAAGTTCAAGAACCAATCTTCCACCTGCTAGAAAATGGACAAGGAATCACACTCCTGACTTAATAATTGGTGATCCTGAGAGTGGTGTACAAACAAGAACAAACACTCAAAATGAATGTCTTTATAGCTGTTTTCTCTCAAAGAATGAACCCAAGAAAATTGAGGAAGCCTTGCAAGACCCTGATTGGATTATTGCAATGCAAGAAGAATTGAATGAATTTGAGAGAAATAAAGTGTGGAAACTTGTACCAAGACCTAGAGATAGATCAGTGGTTGGTGCAAAATGGGTGTATAGAAATAAACTTGATGAGAATGGAACTGTAGTAAGAAATAAAGCAAGGCTAGTTGCAAAAGGATACTCACAGGAGGAAGGAATTGACTATGATGAAACTTTTGTACCAGTAGCAAGATTGGAAGCTATTAGAATGTTTCTAGCCTTTGCAGCTCATTCAAAATTCAAGGTGTATCAGATGGATGTGAAAAGTGCTTTCTTAAATGGAGAATTGGAAGAAGAAGTCTATGTGGAGCAACCACCAGGATTTGTTGATCCAAAGTTTCCTGATCATGTTTACAGGTTAGACAAGGCACTATATGGATTGAAGCAAGCACCTAGAGCATGGTATGAAACTCTTTCAAAATTCCTTCTTGAAAATGAATTTACAAGAGGTACCATTGACAAAACTCTCTTTATTAGAAAATATAAAGGTGATATTTTGCTTGTCCAAATTTATGTTGATGATATTATATTTGGATCTACTAATGATAATCTCTGTGAAAAGTTTAGTCAACTAATGCAGTCAAATTATGAAATGAGCATGATGGGAGAATTAAACTTCTTTTTAGGGCTTCAAGTCAAACAGAATGATGATGGAATTTTCATCAATCAAACAAAGTATGTAAAAGAACTGTTGAAGAAGTTTGATATGCAAGATTCTGCATCTGCTAAAACTCCCATGTCAACAGCTACTAAGCTAGACTCTGACCCAAAGGGTAAGAAAGTTGACAACACTAGTTATAGAGGTATGATTGGCTCATTGTTATATTTAACTGCTAGTAGACCAGATATAATGTTTGCACCTTGTCTGTGTGCCAGATTTCAAGCTGACCCTAGAGAATCACACTTAATAGCTGTGAAAAGAATTTTTAGATATCTCAAGGGGGCACAAACTCTTGGACTTTGGTATCCTAGAGAGACAGATTTTTTACTAATTGGCTATTCAGATTCTGACTATGCAGGATGCAAAGTAGATAGGAAAAGCACAACAGGGCAATGCCAGTTTCTTGGCAACAGATTAATTTCTTGGTTTAGCAAGAAACAACAGACTGTATCAACCTCAACAGCTGAGGCTGAATACATTGCAGCTGGAAGTTGCTGTGCTCAAATCCTATGGATGAGAAATCAATTACTTGATTATGGACTAACATTCTCAAATATTCCTATGTATTGTGATAATACTAGTGCTATTAAAATTGCAGAGAATCCAGTCCAACACTCCAGAACAAAGCACATTGATGTCAGGTATCACTTTATTAGAGAACATGTTGAAAATGGTACTGTGACACTTCACTATGTTCCAACTGACAGACAGATTGCAGACATTTTAACAAAACCACTTGATGAGTCTACATTTCTCAAACTGGTAGGTGAATTAGGTATGTTAAATATGTAAGTGATCAAAAATTACAAGAAGCAAGGTATGTACTTTAATTATAGTCCCTGTCTTAACACACTATGATTAATTGTTAGTGCAACATTTTGTTTGGTATTTTACCTTGACAGAGTCTAGACTCTGACGAGTCTGTAGACTCTGACGAGTCTGTAGACTCTGAAAGTCAGTAGACTCTGAGAAAATTATCGCCTAGACTCTGAAACGGTTAAAATTCGCGCCTGCAGACTCTGATTGCATTTAAAATGTTCAAATGACTTGAAATAGGCGGTAACAGATATTTTTTTACCGGCAACAGGCTGTAGACTCGTGTGTATTGTATGCAACTTGAACAAAATAGAATTTTTCATACAATTTACTCACTTGTTTATTACAATTGATTTCTAAGGCAAAAATATTCACAGAGCTTTTTACGAACCCTAGCTAAATTCTTCAAGCTTCTCCATCACTTTCAACTCAACAACTTTAATGGTTGCCGTTTCTACTGTCATGAGAGGACCCAAGGCGATTGCGTTCACATTTGGGGATTTCGAGTTCATGACCACAAATCATGTTGCTGCTCTTGGAGATAGGAAAGGGGTAGACGCTGACTACTACCCTGTGATGGATTTCTTGGAACAATCCGAGTTACACTACATTCTCAAGGCATCACCAGTCATTCACATGGATGCTGTATCACAAGCATGGAGCACTGCAAAGGCAGTTGATCCTTCTCAGGATCAACCAGGTAAAATAATGTTTACCTTCGGTTCGACTACATTTGATGTCACTGCAGATGTGCTTAATTCTGTGTTTAAACTGCCTGTTAAGTCTACTTTTGATGAAATTGTATCTGATGATGACATTAAAAGCATGTTTAAGGCAATAGGTTATTCTGCTAGCTTAGATAACATGAGCAAGATAACTAGGCCTTACTTAAGGAAAGAATGGTCATTTTTCTTCGATCAAATTGCTAAGTGTTTTACTGGTAAGTGTAGTGGATTTGATGCTATTACTGCTATTACTTATCAAATTGGTCATAGTCTCCTATTTGATAGAATAATCAACATTGGTGATATGTTGCTCACTCAAATGGGAGCAAAATTAAATAATGTGCATGAGAGGAGAAAGAAAGTCTACTATCATAGATTTCTTATGATTCTCCTCAATCACTTCATTCCTGACATGTCAACCAAGTTGGCAGATGATTGTTGTGTGCAGACATACAAACAACAAAGGAGGATATTCTCTGACATTAAGAGAATTGATGACAAAAAGAAGAGTCTACCTGCAATGACATATCCACAGGTAATGCAGGTAAAACTCTCATCCTACAAACCTTCTGTCTACAATGCTTCATTTTTTGGTGGTGAAATGGTGCAGGAACAAGTAATGGAGAGTCCCCCTGCACCTACCCAAGTCACCCAATCCCCTTCAATTATACAATCTTCCAAACCAAAATCCAAAACGAAACCAACCTCTAGTGTCTCTCAACAGGCACCAGTTGTAAAGAGGAGAAAATTGATTCAATCTAGGCTTATAGATGAGCACAGTGATGAAGAGCTCAATCCACTAGAGAAGCAAGTTGTTGAAGGACTTTCTTTGCTAAAGGAAGGTCATGATACACTTGATTCTAACCTTCAAGCCAAGTCTGTAGACTCTCAAAAGGCTACAGACTCTGAAAAACCTAGGGAAGCACCTCAGGATTCTCACATTGAGTCTCCCGAGAAATCTTTTGCTAAGAAGTACAGAAGGTTAAGGAAGGCTTATTCTGCACACACACACAAGCCTGTTATTATTACTAACCCTGTTTTGCAGGAAACAGATGCTCCCAAGGCTTCTGCAGAGCCAGACTCTGAAATCAAGAAAACACCTGAACCAGAGTCTAATGTTGAGTCAGAGTCTAGACTGCCTTTAGACTCTGATCATGACACATTTTGGGAAGGAATGCCATTGGATGCAGCCTCATGCCTAATTGATGAGATCATTACTCCAAGTGATGAGGCACTGCTATTCTTATATCCTTTGGTGGAATCAGTTGAAGATCCAGAGCAATATCAGACTAAATCTCAAGTCTTGGATTTTCTTTCAACCTATGAAGCCCTAAGGAAGAGAATGGAACAGGAGCTACAAATGTCTGCACAGGATGTGGTCAAAAATCTCTACAGCTACCTATTCAACTTTTCATTCCAAGTACAAGCAGCTGGGCTCATAGAAGGCAGAACTGATGCAGTTATCAAAGCACTAGGTGTGCCAGACTCTGAAAAGCAAATTACAAAGAAGCCTAAAAAGCTTAAGGTCCACAAAAGGAGAGCATCAGAGTCTGTTGCTGAGTTGGAAACTGAGATTGAGCCACCAGTTTTTAACTATGAACCAATTTGGGATAATGGAGTTACCTACAGGACAGCCATTCAATGGATTTCTCAAATTCAACCTCTGTCAAGACAGGTGGCTGACTATCTTGTCCATAATATAGGTACAATTGCCAACAAATACATCTATCCAACCTACCAAAGTAGACTGGATCAATTTAAGGGCACATATTTTCAAAGAGTAAGAAGGGAACTGCAGGACCTCTTCAATCTCACAGATGCCCAGGCAATCAATGCAATCCATCTCAGGGCCTTTCATCACAAGTTGGATGCATTTTTTCTTGAAGAACAACAGGAGGTAGCAGGTGGTGCAAGGCAGTTGAAGGATGGGACTAGTGCACCAGTGGTGACTAGTGATAAAGATGCTCAGTCTGCCTCACCCGCACAAGAACCACCTAGTCAGAGGTTGGGTGATAGTGGGGCAGGGGAGTATGCTGTTGGGCCCTCCTTGACAACTTATCAAAGAGCTGATGAGAACCCCAGTGATATGGGAGGACAGACTCTGATGGATGCTCATGAAGTGATTTCCCAATCTATTCTATCAGAGTCTATCCACCTTGAGGGGGAGTCTCATGCACCAACAGTCAAAGATGGTAACACTCAGACTCTGGCTTCTAATGAAGTCATGCTGAAGCAGTCAGAGTCTAGAGTAGACCCTGAGACTGGAATACTGGAGCCAACAGACTCTGAACAGAGAGAAGATGCTAGTAAGGGTTCAGAATCTGTTGATGCTCACCCCTTGGTGGAAACCCCTAGCCTTCAGACATTTGAAGGGGTTCCCCTCCATCAAGGTGGTTCAGGTATTGAAGCACCATTTTTATCTCTCAACCCCTCTTCTGTAGGTTTACTGAGTGCACCCTCCAAATTGAGTGACAAAATTTATGAGAGGCTGGCACTGGACCAGGCAAAAGGAGAGGTAGATAAGGCTGTAGAGAGCCTGAGTGAGATTGAGAAAGTGGGTGCCCAACCCCACTGTGAGCATGAGAGAATAGGGTATCCTGAACCTAGCTTTACTTATTGGGATCAAGATTTTCCAAAGAGTTGGTCCAATGAGTTGGAGCAGGGGATGGATGACAATTCACTATGTCTGATTGTGCAGATTGGCAAACAGGAGGAGGCTCTTGCTGCTCAGAAATCATTTACACAGAGACCCCAACTTCACCTGGTGGATTCTCTAGCAAGGAGAGCAGATAGAGTCATGGAGGCTTTGGTGGATAACCCTGTCATTTTCACTGAGGCTGCAACATTGAAGTCAGAAGAACCTCTTTTAATAATGCCTATAAGGGCTAGACTTCCAGAGTCTACAGTCTCTGATCACTCTCAGGAGGAGTCAGGGTCTATAGTCCCGTTTGCGGTTTCGGAGTCTACACCACCACCAGAGTCTACACCTCCATTCACAAAGCTAAAGCCTGTTGCTGAGGAATGCACTTCTGCAGATGATGATCTTGTTACTCCTTCTTTTATCTATTTTGATCAGGTGTTTCCTCAGTCTTGGGAGTCTGCACAGCAACGAGGCATCACTGATAAAGATTCTTTTGAGTGTATTTTGGATATTCATCTTTCTGAGAGACTTAAGGCTTTTCAGAAAAAATCTTTTCAACAGGAACATGGTTACTATCCTGGTGAAGAAGATCAAGTCTTAGATGGAGCTGTTAAAGCTAAGCTGCCTGATGTTGCTGCTCAATTATCCAGTGTGGTCCAGGACATTTCTCATATTAAAACAAAGCTCACTGGTGTTGATAATACAACTTCTCTGCTCAATACAAGATTTGACAGAATTCACTCTCTTCAATTATCCAAAGAGGTCGCTTTTAAAGATGCTCTAGCTGCTATCACTACCACTCAAGCCTCTCTTCAAACTACAGTTTCTGATTTGACCACTAAGGTTGATTCAGTTATTGCAGCCCAGGCAAATATCTCCACTGTTCTTGAGCAGATTCTTTTGGCTGTCACCAGTAATGATGATGTCAAAAAGGGGGAGAAGGTGAAGCAAGGTGAGTCCTCCAGGAGACATAAGGATGAGGGATGCAAGAATAAATCAAGGGGAGTTAAAAGGAGGAGAGATGGTGATGATGGAGATAGTTCTCATGGTTCTAAGGGTCCTGATGGTGTGCAACAAAAGCAATCTGGAGTAGTAAGAACTCCAACACATCAGTCAGGGACTAGACATGGGAAATCAGAGTCTAAGTCAGACTCTGATAAGCAAAGAAAGAAGTCAGACTCTGATCAAACTCAAGAACCTTCATACTGGAAGTGCAGTCAATCAAATCTGCAACTTAGAGCTAAAAAGAAGATAGGTCTTGGACGATTTGAAGAATCTGACATTGACAGAACATCTACTCTAACCAGGGATCCTCAATCCTTGACAGATAGGCAGTTTGAGAAGATCACTCAGAAGCACTTAAATAAAGTGGTGTCTGCTCAAATTGTTTATAATGTTTTTGAAACGAAGATACAAGGAGGTCAGGGAGGTATAGAAAAGGTGAAGAATGAGATGCTGGTTTACTTCTTAGAAGGTGGAAGTGTAAGATGGATTAGTCAGTCAAATTTTATCTTTTTCAAACAGGCTGAGGAACTACAGTATATTAGATTCCTACTTCAAATTGCTTATGAAGTTAACAAGAGCAAAGAAGCTGTCACACACAAATGGTTCAAGGAGATTGATAGGAAGCTGATTTTGCACAGACAGGCAAATCGACAAATGGGCAAATTTTCTTTAAAATATGTTGATACTGAGGGAAATGATCAAGTCATGCCATTGGAAGAAAAACAGATTAAATTTCAAGAAGGTGTGGGTCATTACTTTGGGTTTCAGCCTATGAGTGGGAAAGTTAGTGTTCTGATATTGAAGGACTTAAAAGATCAAGAAAGCAGTGCAAATGATCTGAGAGTAGCTTACTGTCAAATCAAATGTTCAAATGAAGAAATGAAGAAATTAAAGAAGTTTGTTGGTGAAGCTCTTGCAATTGTGGAAGAAAATATGCTAAACTCATTTTTGAAGAACAATCCAGCCTTTGAGAAGATTAAATGAAAAGTAATTTTTTTTAAATTCTTTTATACTGTTCTAAATTATTAGTTTTATTCTTTAGTTTTGACATCATCAAACCTTGATTTATGCTTACATTTTATAAAGCATAAATAGGGGGAGATTGTTAGGAATATATTCATTTTGATGATGTACAAAATACTAGAACAGGGTCTAGCTCAGTTTATCTGTAATAAGTCTTTCTAGTCTCTGAAATGTATAATCAGAGTCTAGATGGTCAACATTCATGTCACTTGTACTTAGAAGAATTTCTGTAGAAAGTGAAACCAGAGTCTGCATGAAGATTAGAGTCTGGAAGGTGATCAGAGTCTATAGACTATCAGAGTCTATGATCTATCAGAGTCTACATGTGATCAGAGTCTGAAGATCATCAGAGTCTGAAGATTTCAGAGTCTATACAGTTGAGGATAAATTTGGAAGAAGATCACAGGAATGGAAAGTCTTCGAAGATCAAGATAAATATATTGCAGATATGCTATGGGAAAGAAAGAGAATTCTAGAAGGAAACTGTCAACTAATAATTAGGAATTCTATTCCTATTATAATTTATCTTTCTGTTATTAGTTGATAGGCAGCTCTCTATATAAACTCTATGTAACCTAATTGTAAAAGTGTGGAAGTCGAAGAATAATTATCTGAGTAAAATTTTGAGAGCATAGAGATAGAGAGAGTTGCTGTGATAAACACAGAGAAGCTGCTAGGGTTTGTGTACACCCTAGGAGAGTTTTGTATTCACAAATCAATAATACAAAACAGTACTTATTTATATTTTTGTGTTTGAGTTTGTTCTTAATTTGATTTTAAATCGGGCAGAAAAGACATATAAGTATTCAACCCCCCTTCTACTTGTACGACTGGGAAAACACTAAGATTTTCAATTAAAAAATATTTTGCATATTTTTTCCCATATATACAATCATTTATATCTTCTTATAATATCATATTATGATATTAATGATTGTAAAATTGAATCCAATATTTAACCAATTTAAACCAATTATATTTTAAAAAAGATTTAACCAATTGAACAAAAGATTATCAAAAATTATTTGGTTCGAAATGGGAAAATACTAAATTTAAAGAGGACTCGATTTATAATTAGCCAGTTAAAAAACTCGAACAATTGGGCTTAATATTATAATTATGTTATAAAAGCGAAACTGCAAATGAATTTACTTAAAAAGTTACAATGGACCGACTTCTCTTTCTCTTGGAAAGCCCACTGCATAAGATACAACTATCAATTACTGTATTTGTCTGCCTTCCATATATGCATAATGATTAATGCATGGGCGGGTCGATAGAACTAGTCCAGCAATACAAGGATACATGGCGAGGAAACCAAACCAAAACAAACAAACTTACCCGGTATATCCCGCTTATCACAGGGTCTGAGGAGAGTATAATATACGCAGTTTTACCCTTATTAAAATACTCTAATCTATAGATAATGTTGATAATAGTCCTTGAATTGATAAATGAAATTTTGGATTTTATTTAGAAAAAAAGGAGAGAAGCGGCTTTAATTATGTATAATATATAATTTATGATACAATATAATTGGTTAGCATAAACTATAGAGATTTATCTAAAAATATAGTTTTTTTGGTAAAAATACGTTATTTTTGTAAAAATGTGATTTTTTTTCAATTTTTTAAAATACGACTTTATAACCAAAATCAATCTCAAAATGTAACAAGGGTATTTGATTTTTTTGAAAAAAATTACATTCGGTTTCATTTTGATTATAAATCGTATATAAAAAAGCTGCATTTACTTTTCGTTATAAACTATATTTTTACAAATATTTTTAAAATTTAATAAAATTAAAAAAAATAAAAAATACTTTTTGGTAATTTTTTAAACTATATAGAATTTAATTGAGAAAAAAATATTTAAAATATGTCATCTAAATATATACAGATCATCCAAAATACTTGTGGACACAATCCAATCACTCTAATATTTTTTTAATTATATTGTTACCATGAGTCAATTTAGCGGATAAAAATAACTTCTAAAAATTTGATTATATATTAGTAAATTTTAATAAAATAAAAGCATTTTATTATGTAATAATTAATTTTAAGTAACACTTTAATTGATAGATATTATGACTTTGATTTAATTGATAAACTAAGAGCCTGCTTTTTTTAAAAAGTGTTACTTAAAATTAATTTTGTAGAAATACTCGTAACTGTTATGCCGTGTTCTCTAGTTTTCTGGAGCTAAAAACTTAACTGAAAATTTATACAGAGAATAAGAAAAACCCATCAAAAAGTTGAATCGTTTGGAACACAGATTTTCTGTTTTTCTTAACTTGGAAATTAATGAATGTTTTGAAACATGTTTTTGCAGTTTTCAACCATTCCTTTAGAAGTAAAAATTTCACAAAGCTTTGCAAAATTCAAAACCTAAAAATTAGAAAAAAATATCACAAGTAAACATATCCAAATATTTCATGTTTTTTATTTTCTACTTTGTAAACTATTTTTTGAAATAAAACTAAAAATTATATTTATTTTCTAAAAAAATATTTTTAATTTTGAAAATAAAAAATATATTTTCAATTATGAAGCTAAACAAACACTACTGCTGCTACTGTAGTCCCACAAAATTTGCTGGATTATATTATTATTATTCATATGCCTTTTCAGTAAATTATTCATTACTGTAGTCATGCAAAAGTCAAGAATAGACTGCAGTCTCTCTTGTTTTGTTTGATTAAATTTATTAATTAATTTTTGTATGACTACATTGTTGAAATCTAGACCTGTAAGTAAATAACTTCTGTTTAACCATGTTTACCAATAAATCGCTTCGATGATTATTTAGATAGCATGTTACTGTAATATTCACAAATTTTAAGTTTTTGAAACACATAAAGACTACTAATTTGATTGACAAAAAAAGTATTGTTTAATTTTTTTAAATAATTAGCTCTTTCTAATTGTCTGTAGACTTTCCAACCAAACATATTTTTCATTTCTGCCAACAAACGCCGCCTCCATTTAAAAAAAATAAAAATATTGAGAACACAGTATCATCTTTCATTATTTTCTATGTAAATAATCTCTAATCACTTAGTGCACTGATTACAGAGAGTGTCTAACATGGCTAGACTTAGCCCGCCAAACATGACTACAATATGCATGTGTAGAAATTTTACTATTAAAAATCATTCTGGCAGGCGGACTTTTTGAATAAATACCACTTAAAACTTTTGTGGCTAATATCATCACACAACTCCTGCCTGGGGTGACCTGAATCAAGTAACACACCTTCCAGAGCTGCAATTCAACAGCTTCCTATCAATCTGATCTTCTCCGGTAATTTAATATTATCCGAAAATTTTAGTTTTATCGATAAAAATCTGTATAAGTTGTTATAAGACGACGGGCTCTAAATATTTTCGATTATTTTGCAGATCATTAAAAGAAAAGATGGGTGCCGGTGGAAATATGGCAGCCACTGAGGATTCTGGTCATAAGGCCAAGAGAGTCAGGGGAACAAACGTTCTCCCACGGGCTCCTCATGAGAAGCCTAATTTTACACTTAGAGACTTGAAGAAGGCTATACCGCCACATTGTTTCGAGCGATCACTTGTCCACTCATTGGTTTACCTTATAGTGGACTTCATAGCCAACTATGTTATGTACTTTGTGGCATCCAATTATTTTCATCTTCTTCCTTATAAACTGGCTTACTTGGCCTGGCCTATTTACGGGTTCTGTCAAGGTTGTGTTATGTATGGCCTTTGGGTCATTGGTCATGAATGTGGTCACCATGGCTTTAGTGACTATCAATGGGTTGATGATGCTATTGGTCTTTTTACTCATTCTCTCATCCTCTGCCCTTACTACTCTTTCAAAATCACCCACCGTCGCCACCATGCCAACACCTCGAATCTTGACCGTGAGGAGGCTTATGTGCCTCAGACAAAACCCGATCCCAATTCATGGTACTGGGGAATTTATAGTACAACTGGACGCGTTGGGGTGTTACTTTTTAAAGTCACATTAGGCTGGCCTTCGTATCTTCTATTCAACATGGCTGGCAGGGGTTACAACAAATTCGCAAACCATTTTTACCCCTACAGTCCTATGTTTTCAGCACGAGAACGTATCGAAATCTTGATCTCAAATGCTGGTATTCTGGCTATGCTTTACGCGCTCTATCTCCTAACTGTCGCTAAAGGCCTCTCCCACACACTTCTTGCATACGGAATTCCTCTACTAGTTCACAACGCTTTCCTAGTAATTGTCACATGCTTCCAGCACACTCACCCTTCGTTACCTCGTTACGATTCATCCGAATGGGATTGGTTCAGAGGAGCACTTTCGACTGTCGACAGAGATTATGGAATTCTAAACCATGTGTTCCATCATGTGACCGATACTCATGTGGTCCATCATTTGCTCTCCACAATCCCTCATTATCATTCGATGGAGGCGACCGAAGCCATAAAGCCGATATTGGGTGACTATTATCAGTATGATCCAACTCCGTGGTATAAGGCTATGTGGAGGGAGATCAGAGCATGTCTTTATGTGGTGCCTGATGAGGATGAGAAGAACAAAGGTGTATTTTGGTTCAGTAACAAGACCAAGTATGACGATTAGTACATCTCAACCAGAGTACATTAAGGGCCTCATACTACCATTATATCCAACTTCATCTTCAAAAGAGACCTGGGAAATTAAAATTTTCCTTTCGTGCCTTGAACTTTGTATCACGTTGTACCCAACGTACTATGAAGCTGTATATCGATTTAGAAATAATACAATAGCTTGATTTTAAATAAATTCGAGATTTTAAGTTTATAGTTTGCCAATAAAATTTTGACCGAAATGCGAGTGTATAGATTATCGCTTCCATTTACTTGTTAAGGGCATGTATATACTTGCATAGTTACATGAACGAAGAATCATTGCTATGTAACAATGTTAGATTTGAGGTCCAAAATAAATTATTTTTTTTAACGAAGGGTAACATCAATTTTTAATTCCAAGCGTGTTATGATGGTTGATCTAAAAATAAGATTCGAGAATAAATGAGGATGAAAGTATCATGAAACTTTAGAATTTTTGTTAAAAAGTTTATTCATTTTATGAAAATTAATATATAACTTGTGTCAAAAATAATATTTATTTTAAAAATTTATTAATTTAATATTAATATTAAGTATTTATATAATAATTTTTATTTTTATTTTGTATAGAGTTCAATATCTTTGATTAATTAAAAGTTTTGAAATTCATAACTCAAATCCAAGTTTTGAAAATTCAAAGGTATTAATTTAAATTCATCATTTCATTTTTATTTATAAATTACATATAAAATTTTAATATACAAATTTTATAATGATATCATTTAATCTTAAATGAATATTAATACTTTTTTTAATATTAAATGATTATATTTGATTATTTTATAAAAAAAACTATTTAATTAATATTTAGTTGCTTAAATAATTTGTCAATTATATATATTTTTATATTACAATTTTAAATTGTATGATAATTTAATCTCGTATTGCATAATGGGATAACTAATATTTAATTAAATATATTTTTATGTTATATTTTTATTGATATTTCATATAAATTTTTATTACTTGCCCTAATACCAAACAATTTTTTTATTGTTTCGGTTTAATAATATAGTATAAAAGTATAGATAGTGTATATATATATATATATATATATATATATATATATATATATATATATATACTAAAAAGATTTTTTTTGAATTTATAAAAGTTAACTATAATAAATAGAATTCTATTTAATTTAAAAATATATTAAATTTGAACTCATGTTATAATAAATATATATAATTGGGGTCCAAAGTAGACTTTAGTTAACATATATTTATAGTTTTTAAGTATGACCAAAACATTTAATATTTCGGTTTTAATAGTATACAAGCTTATTACGGGATAACTAATATTTAAATAAATTGATTTTTTATTTTTATTTTTATTGATATTGAATATATAATTTTATAATATTAAGAGTTTGTGTTAATATTATATGTTCTTTTTATATATATAAATTTATTCTATTTAATATAAATATGTTATAATATGGACCCGTGTTAAAAATAAAATTTTAGTAAATATAAATATGTATATAGTTAGAGTCCATATTATTATAATAAAAAAATATATATAATTTGAACTCATGTTATAAATATATAATTGAGTTTAAAAAGTAAAAATTTAGTTAATATAGATATGTATATAGTTAGAGCACATATTATAATAAGTAAAATTATATCATTTTTTAGGTCCGTGACCCAGTACCACCGACAACGAACGACCAATCAAATTTTTTAATGTTTCGGTTATAATAATATAGTATAGATATAATGTAGGTAGTATAGATATGGTAAAAGTTCTATGAAGAACTTACAGAGGACTAATGGAAGAACATGTATATTTTGCCTTATGTTCTACTTATTATATATTGCAAAATCTAATAAGAACATATAGTTCTATAATTTGTACTCCATTTATGAGTACTCAATTTAACCCGTATAGATATAGATATATAATAAACATATTTTTCTTTAACATTTATACTATATTATTATGGTCGAAAAATTAAAATTTTTGATCGATCGGTTACTAATGGCCACATGCTTAAAAAATATACATGTATTAAATATAATTTTACTTATTATATTACGTGCCCTAACTATATACATACCTATATTAACTAAAATTTTACTCTTTATGCCCCATTATATATTTATTATAACACTGGTTCAAATTATAACATATTTATATTAAATATAATAAATTTATATAAAATAAGAGAATATATAATATTAACATAAATTTTTAATATTATAAATTTTTATATTAATCATTCTCAGAAAAATTACCGAAACCTGTAACAAGACACACGAAAATATTAAAACATAACACACTAACATCCCAAAAAGATGGGCACGACTAACAATCTTGATAACAAGGTACCGAACAAGATCTCATCAAAAAAGATTAGATCTCAATTTTATTGAAAAAATTAGTAAATAAAAGAGAGGATGGAAGAGCGAGCAAAAATCGATGAAGGGATGATGGTCTAGAAAGTGGAGAAATAGAACCCTAGATATGGTAGATATGGAAGTCGACTCTAAAAACGTAAAAAATACAACAAACAATTAATTAAATCTCATGATGTAATTTTTTTTTTATCTATATTAAATTTTATTGAAATTATATACTAAATACAATCTAAGTATCTCAATTTAATCACCCTCAAACTATCAAATTCATTTAAAATTGTCACTCATAATGGAATCTCACAAATATTATAATATTATTATTAATTAATCTATTTTAAGTTTTAAAATAACAACTAATTAATTAAATCTCATGAATGATATAATATTATTATTATTCTATCTATATTAAATTTTATACCAAATACAATTTAAATATTTTAATTTAATCACGGCTAAAACTATTAAATTTATTAAAATATATAAAAAACTTTAAAGAAATCTGTGCATGGATTATAAGCTAGTATATATATAATATAATATAATTTTCATTATAAAGAATTACTATATTATCATTAATCCAAAATTCATATATGAAATAAAATAGTAAATTTATTAACCAGATTCATAATTATGTACCAAACCCGAAAGCCCCTTTAATTAAAACAAAACGTGAAACACAAAAAACACCCAAAAGACATAAAATATATGGTATAATTAAATGACATGCTCCACCAATAAAGCAAACTAAGCACACTGTTAAAGCTGTCGAAAAAGGAATAGAGGCATAGAGGTCAGAGGACAATATCACATTCACAAACCCGTCTGGTATTTTTGGAATACAGTAATTTTTAGTTGAAAATTAGATTAAAAATTGTTTGGTAAAATATAAAAAATAATTTATTCAAAAAGTGTTTTCTGTCCAAAAATCCGTTTTCGAGAAAATGATTCTGCTATATTTTTGTAAAAAAATGATTTTTCGGTTTTCATAATAATTTTTTATTACTCTTTATTAAAATAGTGTAATTCGCTATATAATATACTGTACAAATTTAAAATCTTGATCATTGATTTAAATTAATAATAAAAGATGAGATAGTTTTAAATTAAAATATATTCCGTTATTGACAAGTACACTACAAGAAAAACAAAATCATACAACGCTTTTGCACCGTTGTCTGGCATCTTAATTTTCCGTAGTCTATTGAGGTGCCGTGTGATTGCGATCAAACAACGCTTGTTTAAACTGTTACACGAAGAAAGGAACACAACGGTTCAACAGGCTTGTTATAATATAGAAGAGACAACTGGTCCTATCATTATGAACAATTGTTGGAAAAATAAAAACGCAACAGTTTCACGAGTAAGAGACAACGGTTCAACATGCTTATTATAATGTAGAAGACACAACGCTTTATAATATAAACTATGGTCTGTATTACTTAACAATAACAGTTTTGTGCATGAACACTTATTTCAGTTTATTTCAGACAACGGTATTCTAATTTATTATCAACTATGTAAACACTTGTTGGAACTACATAAACATAATTGTTTACTAAAACAACTAGTAGTCTGAAATGAATATTTGTTTCATTTCATTCATACACCGGTTTAACAAAAATTTAATATCAATATATATTATGTAGAACACTGTTCCGCTAACAAATATTTACAAATTTATAAGTAAAATAAAGATTCTTTTCCCCTTATTTTACAATACTTAATACAAAACTGGTTCAAATATGCTAAGCTACTACTATAAATGTATTTGTTTCTTTGACCATCCTTGCACAAATTCTACGGTCTTCAAGAGAAACTATTAATAACTTGCACAACTCATTTGATCCGCAGGAAGTTCTAAGAGCCTTTTGCAACATGTGATCCAAGTCATGGTGTGATCCCAAATCTGAGGAGCCTTATAATGTCTTCTACCAACATAACCCTGCAGTACAAGTAAGAATATAGGGCATTACTGGAGAGTCAAGATTATAGAAAGCATATGTAGGACTTAAAAAGCCAAGAATGTTGCATATATCTCTAATTATATGCCTGGTACTTCAAATTAGCGATATTTACCTACAAAGTTAGACTTAAATCAGGTACGATACACATATGTTTAACAGAGGCCTGAGGGCATAAAACGAGGATATAATTTTGAAAATTGAAAACCAAATATAAATCCATGACTGAAAAGGTCTTACAATTATCTGAACTGATATATTACCTTGAGAACAGCAGCACTATCAGAAACCCCTTCGTCTTTAAGCCCTTTAACTGTAGCTTTGGCAATACCAGATTCCTTTGCTTCTTCCCTAACCTGATCAATGGCACTCTCCAAATTCATCTGTCTAAATACCAATAAATATATATTAGTTCTAGCAATGTTAGTATTAATGAATTGTTTTGGTCGTCCTGATAGGGATATTTTTTGCCCCTTGAGTTTGGCAATGCAGAAGTTTTTTTCATCAACAAGTTCTCAATTGCATCGACCAGTACTACAAAGTACAGTACACCCCCACAACCTTGACAAACTGCTAATAGTTTTATCCTCCTTTCACAATGAGATAACCCTTGAAATATAAGGGCCTTGCATCAATTATTTTATTTTGTATGATCTCAGACATGATTTAGAGAGGCACATATCAGCACAAATACTCGACTTGACTTAAAAATCAAACCCAAATTATTATTATTATTTTTTTGGAAAGTAGCCATTTCATTCACAGTGCATGGAAAACTCCATACTCGACTTAGACAATGATACCCAAACAGACTATTGAAATACTACTGAAATCACCTGTTTTTACATTGTTAATCATCATTTTTTATATGAGAAACACTAAATTTTATTTTTCATAAATTATGAAGTCTCCTTCTAATAAATATTAGTATTGTAGAAAATATTATAAATTTTATTTTTCATAAATTTTAAGTATTCTACTAAATATATCCCTATTTATTTTAAGAAAATATTAAGATTCTTCTAAATATTTGATTAAATATTTCAAGTTAAAATTTAATATATTTCATAAATTAAGATTTCACTAAGTGTTCTACTAATTATTTTCTTAAATATTATATTAAATATGTCAACTCTCCAATGTTTTAAAAAAAGATTATATTAAGTGTTCTACTAAATATTTCACTATTTATTTTAAAATAATATTAAGATTCTACTAAATATTTTAGTAAATATTTCAAGTTAAGATATAATATATTTTTTTAATAAATATTTCACTAAGTGTTCTACTAACTTTTGTTTTTGACAGGATTCTACTAAGTATTTTAAGGGTTCTACTAACTATTTTATTAAGTGTTCTACTAAATATGTCACCAAACTAATATTTTTAAAAAAGATTCTATTAAGTGTTCTACTTAATATTTCACTATTTATTTTAAAATAATATCAAGATCTTAATAGATATGAGAAATGAGAGAGGTAATATTATATATACATGAGATCTTGTACTTACTTGATTTAAGTAATTTATATATGTTAAGTGTATTTTAATTAATGATGATAAAATTAAATACTCATATGCATTTATCATTTATGTCAGGTAGATAATTGAATGAAGATTTCTTAAATATCAACCATTAGATTAGTTACAAATCAACGGCTGAAAAGAGTACCTCAGTTTTCTCTGTAATTTGGGTTTTCTTTTGAGCGCTCCCCTATATATATATATATATATATATATATATATATATATATATATATATATATATATATATATATATATATATATATATATATATATATATATTAGGACTGTAATTCGAGCCGAGTTTCGAGTCGGGCATAGTTTGAGTTAGAGTTAATGGAATCGGGCAAGCCTGCTTCTTTAAATAAACGAGCTCGATTTTCTGACCGAACTCGACTCGGTTATTTCACGAGCCGAGTCGAGTATACTCGTGAGTTATACGAGCATGATTTTAACGAGTCGAATCGAGTTTCTCGAGAGTTTTGGACTTTATTTATTTATTTAAATAAAAAAATTCAAAATTTAATGATATTCCCAATTTTTTAAAAAATAATTTAATTAATTTAATGATGTTCCCAAATTTTTTTTTTAAAAAAAAATTTGATTGGATATATATAAATTAATTTTTTTTAATTATTTTTGTAAATGAGCTCTCGAGTTTCGAGTTCGAATCGAGCCTAGACGAACTCGCGAGTTTCGATCTAGGCGTAATCAAGTTTTGGGTATACTCGGTTCGCTTGATTAACTTAAATGAGCCGGAACCTCTACCCGAATTTGGCTCGTTTAACTAAACGAGCCGAGTCGAGCCTACTTAAATAAGTTCAAGCTGGGCGAGTTCACGAGCTGCCCGGTTCGAATTACAGCTATATATATATAGGTGAATACGGGTCGGGTTGGCCACGTTAGTGGTAAAAATTGAACCCAACCCAATATATTCGGTTTATAAAAATTTGAACCCATTAACCCTAGAAAATATGTCTAGCCCAACCCTATTATTTATATGTCGGATTGAGTCGGATAGGGTCGGGTTAATCTCGTTATTATCCTGTCAAAATCAAAACTCAAAAACATAAATTTTTTCAACAGTGCATAGCATAAATCCTTAAATATTCAACACATAAATTCTTAAATATTACATCAATAAGTTCTTAATTAAATTCATAAACACCATTCATGCCAAAATATTACACCAAATCAGAAATAAACTCTTAAAGAAACATAAATAGTTTAAATTTCAAATTTTAAATAACAAAAATTCAGAGCTTCTAACTTATTTATCGATAATGTTAATGGTTGGCTCATCCACTAGTGTCTTTTCCCTTGTCAAGGTTACCTATAAATTAAAAACAAAAAAACAACAAAACAGGAAAGTGCATAAGTACAAAGGAAAAAATATCACATTAAATCAGTTGATAAAATTTTCTTTATCTTTTTCCAGAAACACATACGAATTAATGTCATCTATAAAGTCCTTGGATTTGATATCATTACAGCCCTTCAACCAACTCTGAGTGCAAACAAGCACTTTCAACATTTTCGGACTCAAAGAACTTCGAAAAGGGTCTAAGATTCGACCACCGGTACTAAATGCAAATTCAGACGTAACAGTCGAGACGGGAATAGCAAGAACATCTCTAGCAATGAGGGACAAAACTGCATACCTGCTCGAATTATCTTTCCACCAAATAAGTATGTCGAATAAGGATGTCAGGGGATTAATAGGTTCTTCATTTAAGCATTTGTCAACATCATTTTTGCTCTCAGTTGTCTCCATTTGCTGTTGTTGGAGATAATTTTCTAACAACCTTCTTTTACGAGTTTCCTTGAAGGTAGCAGCCCTTGGAAAAGAATCAGCTCTGACATCCTGCTAAATAGAAAAACAAACAATATTATCAACACCATCTATTCCGAATCAGATCCAACATTGTACCATGGTTATGGTTAAAGTTACTAACCTTATTATTAACATCATCTATTCCAGCATTATAGCAAGCACACAAGTGTTGCAAAATTGACTCCACTTTAACAGTAACTCTCGCAACAATCTCAGAATCGTACACAGATTCAAAGCAATATCATAGATACTTCATTTTGTATCTGGGATCCAGAACAATAGCCAAATACAATAATGGGTTTATACTATATGCATTGCCCCAGTATTTGTCATGTTAGCATGAGAGACAACAAATATCATTGGCATCAGCTAATTCAGTTAATTGAGAATGAATTTCACAGATTTCATGATAAAAATTATTAAATGTTATATGTAATGTGCCGCTGAATTTTAAAGTCATATCATAGAAAGTAGACAATAACCTCACGAAAACAGAAGAAAATTCCCAATTAGTAGAGGTAGTTATCAAATTGATAGGTTAAATATTAAATGAGCTGGGCTCATTGATGGACTATACTATAACTTTAATTTATTATTGAACTAAACCTATGTAAATGGGTTGGGTTGGGTGAAGATTAATATTTAATGAATTCTGACCCAACCCATCATATTCGTGTTAATAAAAAATGAACCCAATTATATTTCGGTTTCGATCGGTTCGGTTTATTCGGGTGAAATAAGGGGTGGGTCAGGTCGGTTTTGCAAGTTAGTCGGATTTTTGTTCACCCCTATATATAGGGTCCTACTCAAATAGAAAATAGTTTAAATGAAAAATAGAAAATAATGGCACAACCTATATATTTCATGTGTTTTACTACACCAAATCCAAATACATAACACACCCACCCCCTTCATCTCTCAACCCGAATTCACCACCCCACCCCCTATTTCCCCGACCCACCCCCACCCCCACCCCCACCCCCACCCCCGTCATCCTACTTCAATCACCCATATCATCTATCCAGCCACCTCTTCTCCGCCCGCGGCTCTATTCCACCTCAATCACTGCCCCTTCCCCTACTCTCCATAATATTTGCGGATCCAACAATTTTTATTAGTTTTAATTCATCTTTGAGTTTGTCAACGTCGCTATTTTGAGAAGATTATTAATAGTGATATGACGACAGTAATGGTAATTATTGAAGTAGATCTGAGATTGATGATGATGAAGCAGGTGTCATGATGGATATACGCATGTTGTTTTTTATAGAGATTTTTGTTTTATAAATCTATGATTTTTATTATACAGATTAGTGATTTGTGTAAAATAAATTAGTGGTTTCAACGTGAATTTTGTATTTTTGATACTTTTATAATATAAAATAGGTAATTTGAGACTTTTATCATAAATTGATTTGGTATTTCATGTTCATATATTGTGCTTATATTTCAGATCTTATTATTTTCATAAAAATTTATTATTGTTGATTGTTATCACTGCAATCACTATTTTGTACTACAAAAATCACCCGTTTATACACTATCAGTCACTATTTCATATATTACAAATCATTAAATTTCACAAAATTTGTTCTTTACGAATTTATTAAGTTTGTTTGTTCTATGCATAACAATGGTGACCAATGATAATAATGCACCTTCAACAACCATCATCTATGTTTAATATACCATTTACGATCATTTCTTTCTATTTAAATTCAAAAAATAAAAAAATAATTAATTAACTACCATTTCGATTTCAATCCATCGGAAAAGATGACTAGAATTGAGAGGGATTGGGGGAAGGGGCTGGCAACGCAGGGATTTGTGGTCATGGATGGTCGTGAATCGTGATCGAGGAAGAAGTTCGGGTTGGGGAGAAAGAAGTGGGGTGGGGCAGCACATAACAGTGGCGAAGAGAATGAGGGGGATGACAGTCGGGGGAAAGCAACGAGGTGGGTTGGGGTTGGGGTTGGGGTTGGGGCCAGAAGGATGGGTGGGGATTGGTGGGACATGGAAGGGGGTGTAGGAGAATTGATTGAGGCGTGTGTATGTATATATTATATGTATATAGACTGTACCATTCTTTATTTTCTATTTCTTATTTTAATTGATTTTCTATTTTCTATAGGGGCTTAAAACACCAACTCATCCATTACCATTGAAATTTTAAATCAATGGCTAAGATTAAAAAAAAAAAGATGTTACGCTGTATCATACAGTATACGCTGTATGATACATCGTAAGTTTAAAAAATATTATATTTCCAAAATGCCCTTAAAAAGCACGTGTAATACTTACGTTGTATAATACAGCGTAAGCTTTGAAAGCTAACGCTATATTATATAGCGTAACATTTATTTTTGCCAAAAATCCGATTTTTAGCACACATTTGGTTAAAAAGAAGTTAAAACCTAACTTTTTATTCTTATCACAACCACAAGCAGCCACACGGTCATCTCAAACGGACATGAAGCGTAATCACACGATCATCGATCTCAAGCAAAAAACCGAATCATCTACACAATCAAGTGAACATCTTTTTCGTATATATATTTGTGGATTGTTGTGAATGTTGTTGTAGATTGTATGTATATGTTTGTATGTTTTCGTATATAAGTTGTGGCTTGTAGTTGTATATTTGGTTGTGGCTTGTAGTTGTATATTGTATGTATATGTGCGTATAAAGTTAATTTTTTTAGTTGTGGATTGTAGTTGTATATGTAATTTTAATTGTTGTGGATTGTTGTTCGTATGTTTTAGTTGTAGTTGCATGTATATGTGCGTATATAAAGGAATTGGTTTAAGATTATTGTTTTGAATGTTGGGATATATTGTTGAATTTTGGGAATTTTGATATAATTGTCGAAGTAATCATTATTGTGGATTTTTGGAATTTTGAAAATTATTGTGGAATTATTATAAATTTTTAGATTTTGGATATAACTGTCGAAGTAATAATTATTGTGAATTTTGGAAATTTTGAGAATTATTGTCAGATTATTGTAAATTTTGGGATTTTGGATATAATCGTCAAATTTGAAAATAATTGTCGGAGTAATAATTATTGTGAAATTTGGGAATTTTGAGAATTATTGTAAATTGTGAGATTTCTCTTTCATTTTCAGATATCACATTCATCCAAAGACTTTAAGCCTAATCTACCGCCCTTTCGATATATGTACAAACGCGAACAATTTTTTTTATTTTTCAAGCATTTATAAGTAGTTCTAATTATTACCTCAAAACCAATACGTCTACCATAATCTCTATAAAACATCTCTGCTTCATCTAAACTATCAAAAAATTGACCGACACAAGGGCAATTATCATTCAAACCATGAAAAGGAATATCATCATTATCTTCCACATTTTGTGTGTTTGTAGGTGAATTTTCCGAATTTGTGTAATTTTGTGTGTGTGGTACATCTTCATTATCATCAACATCATAAAAATCACCACCATCATCAATATCATCATCAACATCAGTATCATCATCAATAACCTCTATAATAGGACTAGTTTTTTTATCTTCTTCATTAACATCATCATCAATCTCAACTTTAAACTTATTAGGAGACTTCAATTTTGAAAAAATGAAAGAAACCATAAATTAAAGAGAGCTAACCATAAATTAAAGAGATCTCAAATTTTGAAATCTTGAACCAAATGAATCTTTTTCTCTCAAGCTCAAACTTTGAAACTTTGAAACAAGTTTAGATCTTGAAATTTCTTCCAAGCTTCTTCTTTTAAATTACACAAAATTTAAGTTTGATATGAAATGGGGAGAGAGAAGTGAGAAAATATCACACAAAATTGTATACCTTAATACTCAGCTTGAAATGTAGTGGAAATGAGGCACAGTCAACCTATAAGATATAATATAGCGTAAGCTTTACAAGGGCAGTTTCAGAATTAAAAAAAAAAAATAGCTATATAGTACAGCGTAAGCTTTATATTTTTTTATCCCGGCCGTTGATTTGATAAATCAATGGTAAAAAATGACGTTGGCTATAATTTATATTTTATCTAAATGTGGTTGGTGAAATATATATATATATATATATATATATATATATATATATATATATTATACATTATGTATTATTTTATAAGTATATATATAATATAATATAAATTTATGTAACATTATATAAATGTATATATATTATACATTATTTATAAGATATTATAATATAATATGAACACATATTTTAAATAAAAAATATTTTTTACTTAATTTTCGGGTTTGAATTTTGGATTCGGGTTCGGGTTTTCGAATATCGGATTTCGAATTTTATCTTTGAATTTTGGGTGAAATTAGTCTTTGGATTGATTTTTAATTTATAGGCCAATTTGGGTTTTATTGTATCAATTGCCTATCTATACAATATAATTATAATTCAATCTGACATTTTTTTGTATTCGATTTTGTGAACTTCAAAAATTTGACTTTTTCAATTTTTTTAGTAAATCAATACTTGTTTTTTAGTATTATATGATAAATCAGTATTTAGAAAAAAGTTGGTAAAAGATCTCTAGCATTTTCCTAAATAAAAATTTAAAAACTATTTTAACTTATGTGAAGTTTTTTGTTTTAGGGAAACTTATATGAAGTTAGGTGTTACCATATTTATTAATAAAAAATACAATCCGCTACATATATATTATCAGGCCTGTTGATCGGTAACGTAAGCGGTTTTGGCGACAGAATAACAATACAGACGAATAAGCTACATCTTACTATTCTGTCGCATATTTATGGATATATGTGTATCCTTCGGCGCTATGGATGTGGCTCAACTTTATATGGCTGAGTATGGGATGGATAGTGTGGTTTGGTGCGGTTTTTCGTTAAAAATGCACTGTAATCATCTAAGTATGGTTTTCGAAAATAGAAATCAAAATTGGAACAAATATTAGTTTGGTTCAGTTTTAAAAGTTGGGGTTCAGTTTTTAAATTTATATAAAAAAATAAATATTTTTTTTTATTTTTTCACATTTAAATAATAAAAAAGACATGTAGTGAATATTTTTGTATTATTATATATTAAATTTGATATTATTTAATGTCACGAATCATTGTATATACAAACTACTAATATTATTTTTATTAACAAAAATAAATGAGTGTGACTAATTTTTCTTAAAAAACACTAAATTAATATATGTTTTAATTAATGTAAGACGTAAGGTACTTCCCAGATTTATGAATATATGCTTATTTTATTAATTAATGTAAGACATAATAAGTAGATGCAGTTTTTATTGATGAGGTTTCTGTGATTTTCAATTTAATTTTGGTTTATAGTTCGGTTTTTGCTCAACCCTATTTTATTCATTAGTACACTCACATGAAGTACTGCTACAGTGCTACCAATAAACTGGCTCTTGTTTGATCTATTTTTACAACGAAGTTATAAAATTAAATAAATACGTGCAGCATCTTACGTACTAGCATCGTTATTGACAATCACACAAGGAAATATCCTTAATAGTAGTGAAGATTCGGTATCTTTATATTACATTATTAAGAGTAAATTGTAAAAAAGTGGCCGAACTTTACACTCATTTTCAAAAAAGTGGTCAGACTTTCAATTTTGTAAAATGGTGGCCAGATTTGCTTTTTTCCTTTCAAAAAGGTGGCCGGAGGCGATTTTCAGCTTTTTGGCAGGGGTAAAATGGGGAAAAAATGCTAAATACCCTAAAAATTATCCAAAAAAGAGTAAAAAATTATCCAAAAAATCCCCAAATTAATATGTGTCACCTTATGATTGATTATATTCGTAATAATAATAATAATTCGCCTCCAGCCACCATTTTGTAAAATTAAAATTCTGGCCAGATTTATCTTTTTCCTTTCAAAATGGTGGTTAGAGGCGAATTATTATTATTATTACGAATATAATCAATCATAAGGTGACACATATTAATTTGGGGATTTTTTTGGATAATTTTTAGGGTCTCTAGCATTTTTTCCCCATTTTACCCCTGCCAAGAAGCTGAAAATCGCTCCAGCCACCTTTTTGAAAAGAAAAAGGCAAATTTGGCCACCATTTTGCAAAATTTAAAGTTTGACCACTTTTTTGAAAATGAGTGTAAAGTTCGGCCACCTTTTTGTAATTTACTCCATTATTAATAAGAAGTCGGATCCTGATTGTTATATTATATTTCTCTGTGTTCAGCGTGGTTAAACATTAAAATTTATTATATCCTTTGCGTATGTTGCAAAATAAATTTATGTGATAGTGATTCCCATTGTTAATATTTAACAAAATACTTCTAAAGGTTTAAAAAATAATATTAAAAATATAAAGCTAGTCCCCTACTTTAACGTGTTGCATTTTTTATTTCTGCTGCATAACGTTTTCAAAACACATTTTATATCATGTATGTTTGGTACATTATTTAGTGAAATTGTACGCCAAATCTGACTTTGTGTGTGCGATTCGTTTGCAAAACCGTAAAAAAATTCAGTACATTTTCCTACTATTGTTGAATCATTGGGCGCCCGCCTAAAGAGACCCTGGTATAGAAATAAATAACAGAGTTAACATATTATATTTTTAACCAAATTTTCAAATTCATCGGCCGGCGTCACAAAAATTCTACACTCACGTAAATTATTTCGTGTTCGTGGCGGGCGTGTTACAAGCTATATATACTTCACTTATGAAAGAATACTCCAAGCCATAAGGAGGAGAATCATTCCCCACACAAGCACAAGCACAAGCACAAATTCCTCTGTTTCTAATTCTTGGTATTGTACTCTCACTTGGTCACTTGTAACTTTGTTTATCTATCTGTTGTTTAATTCTTTCGTGTGTGAATAATATAGAGGCCCGTGCTAACGCATTTTTTGATCTATTTTCAGGACGGAATGGGTGCAGGTGGGCGAATGTCGGATCCCCCAAGTGGGAAGAAGACAGCAGCAGAGGCGCTTAAACGTGCTCCTCATGAGAAACCTCCATTCACAATAGGGGAATTGAAGAAAGCAGTTCCACCGCATTGCTTTGAGAAGTCCCTTGTTACCTCTTTTCGCTACCTCATCCAAGATCTCCTCATGGCTTATGCTCTTTTCTATGTTGCTACTAACTATATAGACCAATATCTTCCTAGTCCTGTTAATTACTTGGCTTGGGCGGCTTACATTGCTGTTCAGGGTTGTGTCCTCACCGGTGCTTGGGTTGTTGGTCACGAATGTGACCATGACGCATTCAGCAATTATAACTGGATCAATGACCTTGTGGGTCTTGTTGTCCATTCTTCTCTTTTGGTTCCCTATTTCTCTTGGAAAATTAGCCACCGTCGTCATCATGCCAACACTCAATCCCTAGAAAACGATGAGGTCTATGTCCCAAGATTCAAGAACAATATTCGAAACTATTACAAGTTGCTTAATAACCCACCTGGCAGAGTCATTGTGTGGCTTACCACCCTTCTCATAGGTTTTCCATTGTACCTAATGTTCAATGTCTCGGGACACAAGTACGAGAGGTGGACTTCCCACTACGATCCCCATAGCCCACTTTACTCAGACCGTGAACGCAAGGAGATCATTATCTCTGATATTGCTATTCTTGCTGTCATCTACGGACTATACAAACTCGTGTTGGCCAAAGGATTTGCATGGGTTTTCTGTGTATACGGAGGTCCATTGCTCGTTGTTAATGGCTGGTTCGTGCTGATCACCATATTGAACCACACTCACCCATCATTGCCATACTACGACTCCACCGAGTGGGACTGGTTGAGGGGAGCTCTCTGCACAGTAGACAGAGATTACGGAATCTTGAACAAAGTGTTCCATAACGTCTGCAATGCTCATGTCTGTCACCACATTTTCTCCATGATCCCACATTACCACGGTCTCGAAGCCACAGAAGCAATGAAGCCGATATTGGGAGAGTATTATCAGTATGACGGAACTCCAATCCTAAAAGCAATGTACAGAGAAATGAAGGAATGCATTTACGTGGAGAAGGATGAAGGCGAGACTAAGGGAGTCTATTGGTACAGAAGCAAGTTTTAATGCTGCAGCGATCGATGAGGCAAACATGAATAAGTGAAGATTGTGTTGTTAGTTATATATGGTTTGTAATGCCACTATATCAACATCTTTTGCTGTTTTTGTTTTTAATAATTCGGCATGTATCAGGATTCAGGAACGTTAAGGTTGTAGCTGTGAATATGATCACATCAAGTGTACGTTTGCCGATATATTAGCTAAATAAAATCTAAAAATCAATCTTTCAAGATCCGTTTCCCAGATATATGCATAAATCATAATGTTGTTAATATGGACACAATGTTGCATTTTTGAGTGATTCTTTGTTTTCTAAAGTTTCATTTCAAAAACAAATCAACTGCAAGTGATTTAAAATTTGGGTTAAATATCAAAATAGTCACTGAAGTCTTGATTATATATCAAAAGTTTGCTCTAATTATCGGAGTTTTATTTGAATCATTTAAATAATGAATAATGACACGATATTTGGTCTGACGGAAAATATAACAATTATGACTTGGATGTTTACATAAACAGACGTGGACAAAAGTGACATACTTACATGTGTATTATTTAACTATAAGTATAAAAAAACTCATTTTGGATAATTTTTCATTTTTTCAATACACATTTTTTTCACTTACATTTGAATAATACAAAGAGTAAATTAAATTTTGGTGGTCAAAGTTTGCACCAAATTTCAAAATGATGGCTATATTTTGAAGTTTGCAAATCGGTGACCAAAGTTTTTATTAGGTTTTCAAAATAGTAGGCCTATTTTCAGATTTATACATTGGTGATCATTATTTTCACCGAATTATAAAAAGGTGATTGTACTTTAAGGTCATGTTTGTTTCATATGATTAAATAGGGGATATAATTATAATCCTTTAAATTTTTTAATACTACGTTTGTTTTGTAAAATTTTATTTAGGATTAAATGAAGGATTATAGGCACCGTTTATTTCCCCTTATAAGTAACTTATAAGGAATCTTAAACGAGGCCATAATCCTTTGAAATATTAATCTCTTATTTGTTTTTATCGTATAAGGGATATGATTATAATCCCCTCTAATACTTGGTTGGAGGAGGTATTATTTAATCATCTCTAACAAGTCATTTTTTAAAAGATTATAATCCCTTCATTATAATTCAATGTCAAACAAACAAATGATTAAAAAAATTAAATGATAATAGTCCAATCCATATATTAATCCCTCAAAATAAACATAGAATTATAATTTAAATGATTATAATTCAATCCTCAACTTAATCTTTCGGAACAAACATAGTATTGGATAATTTAAAGGATTATAATGCTTAGAGATAATAGTGAAGGATTATAATTAATAGATACTAATCTCGGGATTATAATATCATGAAACAAGCATGACCAATAGTTTGACAAATACAAAAAATTAAAATCATATAATATTATGTGGAAAATATTAAGTTAAAATTTTAAAAATATTTTTGATGACTAATAAATAATTTTGAAATTTAAAATATGGAGTCGAGATTGAATAATTTGCAGGCTCTATAATTTTGTTTTAAATATTTTTTAACTTAAAAATGCGTTCATACTCAATGTCTAAAAAATGTTCAAGTAAAGTTTCAGTGAGTTTATTGAGTTAAATTTGAACTAGTCGATATGAATTAGTTATAATTTTATGGTTAACACAATTGTTATATGTTATCAAAATTAGTTTTAAATTATTAAAAATTAGTTTTAATTTTTTATTAAAAACACAAATATCGTTTTGAAATTCGGTGATAACTATAACCACCATTATGTAATTCCCAAAATAAAACCACTGTTTTAAAAATCTAATTAAAAAGTTGACTACCAGTTTATAAATTTGAAAATACAGTCACTAATTTAAAATTCCGTCCAAACTTTGGACACCAAAATTTAACTTACTCTAATACAAATTCATGTGTGCCACGTCAATCAATGCATGTCTGTTCACGCTCATCTGTGTAAGAATTCACATCATAACTGTTATGTTTTTTGACAGGTCAATTATCTTAATCAGACAGTGTGTCATTATTTGTTACTTAAATGATCCAATAATTAGAGTGAAAATTTTGATATATGGTCGTGAATTCATTTTAATAATTAACCCTTTAAAAATATAGTAGCAGCACAAATATCGACTCACTCAAATCAATAATCTCAAACACAATCTAATTATTCAGAAGTTGTTATAGAGTCGGATTGCATGATTGCTATCAACTCTCTTTGTAAAATTCAATCTGGTTGCTATGATTCAGACGAATTAGTTTGGTGTAGTAAGTCTTTAATTCCTAGAGATAGATTTCTAGGTTTTTCTTTTGCGAGAAGAGAGGCCAATTATTTGACTCATTGTTTAGCAAAATTAGCTTCGTCAAATCGAGCTAGTGCTATTTGGAATAGGGATATTCCCTCTGTTGCTCTTCCTGTGCTTTCCTAGCGGACTTGCCTATTCCAGTGTAATTATTTTGTGTTATTAATTTTAATATAATGTCCTTTCTTTCAAAATGAAGATAATGAGTTAACAAAAATTTCTCACATATTTGGTCCAAAAAAGTTCAAAAAAGTAAAACCTTGACAATTAATAATTTATAACAAAAAAATGTAAATCTAATATTTAAGAGAAAAAATTACTTGGTTAAGAGTCGCATCTTGTAACAAAATCTTATATATTTTAAAATAAACATGCATAATGTGACTCATGATACATAAAATTTTAAACAACTCTTACTAGTATTGTTTTAAAATTTACAAGTTTAACAAAATTAAATAATAAACAAGTACAAAAATTAGTGAATTAATTTACAAACAAATATATACACAATTATTTAC
Source organism: Oenanthe sinensis (assembly GCA_028671895.1). NCBI lineage: Eukaryota > Viridiplantae > Streptophyta > Magnoliopsida > Apiales > Apiaceae > Oenanthe > Oenanthe sinensis. The sequence goes on along the minus strand of CM053803.1, from coordinate 21,155,445 downwards.
TATTTATCGTAAATATTTATGAACATGTGTTTAATTACGAATTTATTTCAAACATGTTCACGAACATTATAATCGAATTTGTTCGTGAACTTTCGATTCGATCTATGTTATGCTCAAATTCTGTTCATTTATAATCTGAACTTAAAAAATTGTGTTCATGTTCGACTCGTTTATTAACCGAACTGAACGTGAACCAAACTTTTTTCGACCAAAATAACAAATAGTTTGTGAGCGTATTGGCTCATTTATAGCCCATATTGATAAGCATACTAGCAAGTATGGATGTATATGGGTCAGGTTAGTCGAATTAAGAGTATTTTTATAACTCAAATCAATTAAATTGGTTTGAAAATTTTCAACCCAACTCATGAAAAATAAATTCATAACTTAACTCTATTTATTATATATTGGCGAGATGGTTTGAGTTAGTTTGAACGGGTTGTTCAATACATATTTAAAATATAAAAAACATATATTATGAGTAACCAATTAAACTAAAGCAAATTCAATATAATTCGTTCAAAATATTATGATCATTCATCTCAAATAAGTCTTAATAATTTAAGTTTCAACACACTAAAAAAACTAATTAAACATGATATGAAATATATATTATAATTTATAGCCGTTGGACACTAATTTTCAATAATTATTGACATATCAAGAACTATACCCCTACTTTCGGCAATGTGAATAACTTTATTTTTTTTAAGTCTACCTTCTTTTTTATTGAAATTATATCATATTTCAATTGGAGAGCAGAAAATAACAAAGATATTGAGACTTAGTAGTAAAGTTGCACTTGAAGCATATTAGAGAAACTTATATGTTCATGAATCCAGATTAAGGGGATATTAAGTTTAAATTTTAAAAAAAGGGAAAGTATTTGAGTAAAATATTTAATCATGCAAAATTTCAGTCTGACGTCAACCCGCCATCATGAGGAATGGAGAAACAATTAATGCGGAAAATGAACCACTAAATATATCATATGTGCAAATAGTTAGAAGTTCGATATACTTACGTTATGTAATCGATTGACTTGACTTGACACATTAAGTTTGTCTTGTAATTGGATAGTAAAGTAATCTTAATTGAGCTTATTGATAATCTGTTAAGAGAATCAGGATTAAGTACTTGAAGGGTACGTTGTACAACAAATTGATCAATCAACGTGTCTAGAATTATTGGTTATTTTTATATAAATTTGGAAAGTATTAAAGGTACTAAAGAAGTCAATTTTGAGATACTTATTTCATTTTTTGATGGAGCTAAAGTTGGGAAAGTAAGAAATATGAGTGTGTTGTAAGAAGTAAAAGTTATAATGTGACATACATTTTCTGTATCGATATGATTGCAAATTTTTAACAAAAGGTATTTTTGTGAAAGTATTTATCAAATATGTTGGTTTGATATATAGTACTCTCAAATATTTAAGTCGTATTTTCAGAATATAACTTAGACGAACAATGGGAGCATATGTAAACCCTAAAAAATGTGGGAGTCACGTAAAGTATTTAACAAAATCATTTGATATAGAAGCCAAGTGAGAGATGTTGATTGACTTCTATAAATAGAAAATAAATATATTGGTTGATATTGTATGCAGTTGTAAAATATATATTAATTGTAATTAATATATAAATTACATATCAATATATTTATTGTTAGTATTAATTGGGCGGCTTCAATTTGGGATAGAGAAATGATATGATTTGCCTATATATAGTGAATTAGTTTAATGGAAGAAAGCATCGAAAATTTGAGTAACTTGTTCGATATCATTAGGAATCTGAAATAAATCATCATTTTATTTTATATAAATATACATATATTAGTTATATAATACAACAATTATAGTTCCATTAAATTATAGTATCAAAGTACTTGCTCCATCTCCATCTCGTAATATTAGTATTTTTTTTAAAAAAAATATTTTATAATAATTATTCATATTTACATTTCATATAAATTTACATATAATTTTTAAAATATGACTTTTATTTTGTTATTTTTAATGTGAGCCTTCTTTCACTTATATATATATATATATATATATATATATATATATATATATATATAAATAAGAGGTTCAAAAGAGACCAGAGCTTATGGAGAGATCCGAGAGACCCTTGATCTAACAATTAATTATTATTTCATCTTGTGGTCATTATTAATCAAATAAAACTTACTATATTAAATTAAAATACATTATAAGGGTATTATATTGAACAAAAAATTATGTATAAGTTATGTGCATACGTTTATTGTATTCAATCAGTAGACAATCAAAAAAATTCCTTAATGAATATATTTCCTTGTATTGAATAATAAAATGTATTATAGATGATGACTACAGAATCACAATATTTCCTTTTACGAAGAGATTTCATCTAAAAAGATTTATTGATTTGTTTATTGTCACGTAACAGTTTTCAGTTTTGCATTATTTTGATTTCACTACAACGTGTTAGACATTTTTAACTATTCATATTCATCGTAGCTTCTGGTTTATCGGAGCTTCAATGGAGAACAACGCGAGCGAGCAGATTGAAGAATTAATTAAATCATAAGTTGTTGAAGAAATTACAATACTGAATCTAAACCAGAGCAACAATAAAGGCTGTCGTAAAAGGATAACTTCAGCACCTGAAAAGTCTATAGGCTGTAAGAAGATGGTCAAGAGGAAATACATGGCTTGCAATGAAATGGCTGTTGGGTTTTGTGGAGTCTACATTTTCAGATTTGTACTAGGATATGAGTTAGTCTAATTTTCAGATTTAGACTAGAATCTGATTTAGTCTACTCTTTCATATTAGTAATATGATTAGAATTAGACGAGTTTCTTCTCTAATAAATAGTCTCATTTAATTGTAAAATCCCAACACAACACAACATACCATAATGTGAGATATCAATACAAAGTTAGTGCGTCTTGTGGAGTGAGAATTTCTGAACCACGTTAAATCTTGTCTTGTGTGATTGTCGTTTATTTTCTTGTTCTTGTTTATTCATTTTAGGTTTGTTTTCGTTGTTCAATATTCAATAATTGAGCCAGGTTTTAACGGTCCATAACAATCTCGGATGGGATCCCATATGAGCCTAGGAAGAGGCAGATGGGTTTGCCCCATGATGGGCTTATGGGGGAGGCATGTGGGCCTTCAAGAATGGGTCTAGGGGGAGCCACATAGCCAAATGGACTTTCAGTATGGGTCAAGGGGGAGCCTGGTCGTACTGAAGGAGGCAGATTCGACAGGTGTCGGGCCCGATGTGTGAAGGGGGAGATTGTTGGGAATTATCCCACATCGTTTATGGGAGAGGCAGTTTGCTAGTTAATAAGTAGCCAAGTTAACTCCATTAGTATGAGGCATTTTGGGATGCGCCCAAATATAATTCTGTGCGGGTTCGGTCCAAAGCGGACAATATCATACTATTGTGGAGTTAAGGCTTGCTTGCAGCCCAACAATGGTTTATCATGATTCCAGGAATTGTCCAAACAAAGAATGAAAAGTTTTTCGAGACTAGAAAACTTTTTATATTGATAGTACCGCATATCCAATAATTTGAATTTTACTTCTTAATATTGTGAAAAATTTCTATCATCAATACTGTTATTTTTAGAGAAATGTAATGACAGATTGAATGCTAGAACACAAGAAAATTGTCTTTGTTGGACCAAATCAAGCCTAGCCTATGTAATTATTTGTCTTGCTGTAACATATTTAGTACTTCTGTAATAGGGTAGTGACTTGGACATTTCTATGTATTATTGCAGATAGAAATTTGATCAGATTGTAATTTCAGTTGTAAATAAAGACAAGAATAAAGTTTGTTAGAAGATTCAAGTTGAATCATGCAACAAGACAAAGAAGACTCATTGAAGAAATAAGGAATACAGTCTGAGAATTCGACTAAGGTAATTGCTCATTCGAGAAGTCACCAATTTGAGAAGTTAGAAATATGTAACTGATCGAGAAGTCTCAAAACACACTCATTGGCTCAGTATTCAATTGAGAAGTCATTCATTAGAGAAGTCAAGATATTGAAGCCAATCGAGTAGTGTGAAATGATACACATTCGAGAAGTCCAGAAAATCATTTCGAGAAGTTAGCAAAAGGAGCATTCGAGAAGTCGTAAAGCCGAGCCAATCGAGAAGTCACAGTTTTAAGTGTTCATTCGAGAAGTCTAGTCTACTCGAGAAGTCATCAAATATAATATGTGATCGAGAAGTCTAAACATTCGAGAAGTCAATCATTCAAGGACTAATCGAGAAGTCACAGCTAGTACTCAATCGAGAAGTCAATCACTATGACTTCTCGAATCAATTTCAACAGAGTACTCGACTGTTCCAATAAGCTATTTTCAAGGAGAATTACAGAAGAACAAGACAGATAATTTGCAGCTCTGTCTTTGCAGGACAAGTCAAGCTTGTGAAGATAGAGACAAGTCTACAATGAAGCTGGGAAGATAGTCAAGACAAATGACAGAAGATATAAGGCTGTACATAGCAAACTGTCACAACAGTGTTAGCTAAAAATAGATATTAGTCAAATGTAAAGTATGTCTTGTCTATTTCTAGTTTTAACTAAACTGTCTTATGTGAGCATGTGCACAAGACATGTTGTCTATATATTTTATGCACAGCCACATTTGACAGTATCTTTGAATCTTTGAATCTTTACATTGAATATTAACACTTTGTAATCTTCCTAGAACAAGAAGTTGAAATTCAAGTTGAATTTCAGATTGTAGCAAAGATTCATTCTAATACAATTAGATTGAAAGTTACATCTTGTATTTATTTAAGTTACTGTTATATGATTTGATAAACAATTGACTTGTTTAAGATTCAATCTTTTAAAAAATTCATCAAAGTTTTCTTTAAATCAAAATAGTGTAAAAAGGTTGAAGTATACATTCACCCCCCCTGTAAACTTCTGGACTCTTAATTCCTAACAGTCTTGGTTTTGACTATTGTATAGGGTTTAATTGTTTTATTAATATTTCTAAGAACCTATTTTGTTACAACCTAAATTTGTATTATTTTTTCTTACATTTATTTTCCTGGTTAAATATATTCTTTGATCCTAGTATAGTTTTATACCCATAAATAAATGAAATTTGGTTTAGTTCATTGTTAGATTCCAATGAACTTGTTGGGTGATTGCAGATTAGTAATGTGCAACCTACGACAAGCAAACCATTCTTACGTTCTGAATTTTTATAAAATTGACAAATGCATATCAGAGAAATATTTTGAATTCATTAAATGATTAATAGCTCGGAGAAAGGCAGAAAAATTGTTCCATAATTGCTTTAGTCGTGTATGAACTATAATTGCATCAGTTTTCCACTCTTGTTTGATATAAACAAAATATCCATCTTTCTGAGAAATTAAAATCAGTTTTGACTAGAAGAGCCATAAGAAAATAAATTTTTACATCACTTTGTTCACTTTTGTAATAACATTCTATTCATTTTTTATGCTTTTCTACATCACATTCTTGTTCATTTATCTTAGTGCTCCATGATAATATCATTAGTACTTCATAGTTTACGAATTTCTTCAAACTGACATTACTAATGCAATATACTTTATACATTTTCACAAGCTAATTGCTCAAGCTTGCATTTTAGCACTTCGCAGTTGAACGTTGTTGCATTAAGAATAGAACTTGAAAGTTTATCATCTGTTTTCTAGAGTGTGCAGCAGCAATGTGTGCCAATGAACTACATCTTGATTCTAGTGTAGTTTGGAAAGGGAGTTATGGTCTATTGATTTTTATTTTATTTTTATAATATTCAAAGATGTTCTTCTTGTATTTTTTACTTTTGACTGCAAAATGGAGTAGTATACGTGTGTGTCAAATGATCCTGAATACTATTTTAGCTTTTTCTAGAGAACTCATAAAGAAACAATAATAGATCCTGATCGGTTGACATCAAGAAGGATGCTTCAAGAGAACTATCAAGAACATGTTACTTAGTTATTACCAACTGATAGCAACATGAACACATAAGATAACATACTTTGAAATAAAAGTAAAAATAATAATAATCATAGTTCTGATATGAGAACTATGATTATCATAACAATGATTATCATAACATCTATAAATTTACACTTTACAAACACTCAAAAGAACACGGGGACAAATAGAAGTAATAGTATTAATAATAGGGATTCATGTACACTTTAGAACACTTAATAGATCTTTCGGAATTAAACAAATATAAATTAATACTAGTTAGTAGAAGACTAAATATTATTGAAAGGTTAATCATCAATTAATAATCAGTAGAACACCAAATATTATTGAAAAATAAAGAAAACACTAATATTACTTGTATTCATTACATAATCAATCCCGAAAAATCTACTACAATTGGTCTAGCATAATGTTCACAAGTAATCAAGTTAAAGAACCCTACTTTGAAGTTGAGAAACTAAAAAGAATACCAACATACATTTTACATCACTAAGCATAAATTTAATAAAATTCGGGGTGCAACACATTAGTGAACAACTAGGCTAATTTTACTCTGAATAATAAATTACATAATGGTGGAATATAAAAGCATTTAACTAATTATGAATTTAAATTCAATAAAACTTTTTATGAATATAATTAAATTTATTTAATAAAAATATTAAGGTTCCAATAAATATTTTATTAGGTGTTTTATTAATTAGGATAAATATGATTCAATATAATTTATTATATTATATTATAATATTGAAATCTAATGACTAAAATTAAATATATTTTTTTTGGATTCGTGTTGTACTAAGTAATATATTAAAATTTCAATATAGCTATTTGCATGACATAATAAGTATTATGCTATTTTTAACTCAATATAATTTTATTTTGATTGTAAAGTATTTATTCCACTTATTTCGTGTATTATATTAATTAAATTTAAATTTTAAATATATTAAATTTAAATTTATAATTTATATGATTCAACTTTAGTGTATTATTTATTTTATTTTAAATAAAATATTTTTTTTGCCAAAATTTTAAATAAAATATAATTCAACTTTAAATTTATAATTTATAAATTCAACTTTATGATTCAACTTTATGATTGTAAGATATTGATTAGTGTATTATTTATTTTATTTAATAAAATATAATTCAACTTTAAATTTATAATTTATATGTTTTTATTAAATTCTAAGATCCGATGAAGTGTTTTAATACTAAAAGAGTGTTAATATTAAATTAAATATTTTAACATGACCAGAATTTCTAGTCGAGTTTATTATTTAAGAATAATAAATAAACATATTTATAAAAAAATTATTATTATATAATATTGAAATTATACTGCGTTCAAGTAATTATTTAAAATTTAATATAATTTTAAGAATATAAGTAATTTTATTTAACAAGAATATTAAGGTCTAGCGAGTGTTTTATCAATTGTAAAATATTAAAGTCTAATAACGATATTAGAGTAAAATATGGTTTAATATAATTCAATATATTAAATTACATTTGAAGTTTAACGTGTGTTCTACTAAAATTTAATATGATATCTTTTAGTTTCTACTATGTGATATTCTAAAATTTAATATAATTAATTTTTCGATCTAATTCTTGTACTAGTGTTTAATTTTTTGATTCAATATGTAATAACGGGTTCTACTAGATATTTTACTAATTATTTTATTAAAAAATTCATTGTAGTATATTTTTAAAAATCCTACTAAAGGTTCTACTAGTCATCTCAACTTAAATTTAATATAATATATTATTTTTTCATATAATTAATGCTATTTAATAGTAATTTTTAATAATAATATTAGGGTTGTACTAACTATTTTTAGTAATAATAATAATATTACTAATATTTTTGTTAATTAGACTAAAATAAGATTCAATATAATCTAGTAAATAATTAGACTAATATAAGTTTCAAATAAATTAACTTTCAATATAATATAGTAAATAATTAGACTAATATAAGATCCAATATAATATTATTAATATTTTTGTTAATTAGACTAATATAAGATTCAAATAAATTAAATTTTAATATAATCTAGTAAATAATAATACTAGAGTTCTACAATACGATATTTTAAATTTAATATAATTAAATTTTGATCTAATAAGGGTTGTACTAGAGTTTAAGGAATATTTAATATAATTTAATAATAATACTAGAGTTGTACTAAGTATGTTATAATGGGTTCTATTAGGTATTTTATTAAATATTTTTATTAAAATATTTAATGTAATATATTTTTAAATAACATTAATAAAAGTCCACTACATGTTCTACTAGTCATCTCAATTTAAATTCAATATAATATATTATTCCTTCAATGATATAATTAATCAAATTTAATAATAATTTTTAATAATAATATTAGGGTTCTTCTAACTATTACTATTTTTTTTTCTTAATTAGTAATCTAGTAAATAATATTACTAGAGTTCTTCTACGTGTTCTACAAATATTCAATGTATTTTTGTATTTAAAAAATGTTGATAGTATTTTATGAAATTTAATAATATGATAATTGAAATATTATGTCTATTTGTTTAATAGAATCTACTGTTTTACTAAAATTCAATACAATTTTGACAAGTTTCTGCTAAGTGTTCTACTAATATTTCCTATAAATTTTTTGATTTGTGTTATATTAAAATTATCAATATGTGTTCTACTAAGTATTTAAAATAATAGTATTTAAATTTAATTTTTTGATTCTATTCTCTTGAGTTTTGTACTAAATTTAGGGGGGTGTATTCAATGTAGAGTCTATGAGATTTTAATTGATCCTCAAAATAGGTGTATTGAATATGGATTTTAAATAATCTCTTAAAAATTGTAGGTATTCAATTCTGATTCAAAAATATCAATTAAAATCTTAATGTATTCAAATCAGATTTTATGAAATCATAGGGTATTCAATTCAGATTAAAAAATATATTTTCAAATCTTCATGTATTCAATTATGACTTTAAATTGTCCATTTAAATCTAATCGTATCCAAAAAAATTTAAAATTCTAAAAGATTTTGTAAGATCACAAATTGTGTTGGATTGTTAAAAGCTTTTTATATATACCTAACCCTTATTCAAATCTCACCCTTTTACAAGAGATTTTGATGAATTAAAAAATTACAATATCTCGTTGGTAACAGTATATATTATGGTGGATGCTACAAGTCGTGGATGGGGTGTTAATAGTGGTATTGTTTCTAAACAAGTAGTAAAAGAATGAATACTTCTGCTTCTTAATTCAAATGTTGGGTGTAATAAGAATTACAGTAATTATCAAAGTAGGCTCAAATGGTTTAAAAACCGATGGTTATCTTATTCAACTCTTATGAGGTTCAATTCCGGTTTTGGATTTAACTCGAACACGAAGAGGTTTACTGCTACAAATGAAGTATGGGATGAATACCTAAAGGTATTATGTTTCTTTAGCAGACTTTTAATAGATCATTGCGTTTTTGTTGATATAAACATGTTAATTACATTCAAGAATTGATTATTTTGAAATCATTATGAATTTTTTTGACATGCTCATCCAAAAGATGGCAACTTGCGTAATGGGGCATTTGATGAATTTGAGGATTTAGAAATCGCATCGGAAATGGTGCTGCTGTAGGAAAAAATTCAATTGGATTAGGTAGTGTTACTGACGCAAGTACACCAGAAGCAGGTACAGATTTAAGCATAGCAGACTTCGATTATGATGTTGATAATGAAGGATTTGTCAGAATCGAGGCAAATGACTCATCTCCAATGGGGTCTCCGGAAGTCTTTGAGTTGTCCAAGCAAAAGGCCTAGGGCCGAGTACGAGGGAATTAGCTCTAACATTGGTGGAACCACTCCTAAAAGTGACATCTTGAAACAACTTACCAAACTTACATCAATTTTTGAAGGGGTGTATGGCTTATTAGAAAAGAGAGAAAATGAAAGAACATACACGGCTTGGGATGCTATCAAGAAGGTTTCGAATTTGGATGAGGATATGCAGATAAATGCGTTTAACTTGCTCGACACCAAAAAAAAATACGGTTTCTTGAGAATGACTTATGGCAAACGAGAAAAATGGATCACCAACATGTTGCGAAAATGATAATTAGGCTTTTATTTGTTCCAAGATCAACCCTATGTTTGGTTAATCAGTTTGGTTTATATTTTTGGATCATAACTATTTTAGATGACTATTTTAAAAATGATACCGACTCAACTTTTTCAAGCCAACAACAACAAAGAGCGGATGCTAGTGTTTGGAGAAATAATATTGCTAATTTTATATGGAATGATAGACCTCAAACGACTGAAAATGAGGATCACGGGAATGACAATGAAGAGCAATAGTTATCATTTTATGTATAAAATTTTTTGCAAATATTGTGTTTTTGTTATTTTCGACGGTTATTCTAATTTAAGGCAAGAAAATAAATTTTTATAATTTATTATTTTTCAATTCTTCATTATGTTAATGATATATTTAAATTTAAGGTACTAAAATATATTATCATTCCATTATTATATCATTTACTAGCACATGGATTTTATAAAAGTTAAAGAAAAATAAAAGAAATCAATTTCATAAAATCTGTTGGATTTTATTGAGTCCGTGAAAATACTAACAAATAAATCTAATAAAATTTGATAGACTCTACGTTGATTTAAAATATTCTCTGATAAATCTATCAAAATTATCAAAATCTATATAGAATCTAAAACAATCCACAGACTCATTAAAATCCAATGAAATCCATAGTCTTTTATTAGTCAATTAAAATCTCATAGATTCTACATTGAATACACCCCCCCTTAATTTACTCCTAGCATGTGTTCATATAATTTATTGTAGAATATCAGTTTCTTCTATAAAAATAAATAATTATAAATTTCAATGATCACTTTCAAAAATTTCAAATTATATAAAAAAAATCACATTAGAGGTTCTTGAATTCATGAAATTCAAATCACATTCCAGGTTCATTTACATTTCAGATGCATGCAGTTGGTATCATTGGTGGAGTATCTATAATATCAATCCTAATTTTCTTGAAAAAGCTTGTTTGATGGAGTTCAAGGAGAAGGCGAATCTTCCCCTTTAATCATCTACAATGATCCCACAATCAGCACACTTCTTCATCTCCCTCCGAATTGTGAGAAAAATGGAATTGATTTATGATCGTTACTCAAACATTGAGAACTTGAGACAGAAAAGAGTGCTCGTTGAGCAATCTGAGCCCCTCACAGAGAGACTAGGATGTTTTGTGCCATTTTTGCATATCATAGTATCTCTTAAAATTTTAATATGATAATCTTTAATGCTAAACAACAATACAAAACCCAAACCTATATCATTGATATGTGCTCTTTCATGTCAGGTTAGATAGCATATCGTTTAGAATGCTGGGTTTAAACCTTATAATTGGATGCTTTTTATAAAAAAAATCGAGGCTCTTCTTTCTGGTGACAGGGTAGTAGCCCCTGCAAAAAAATCATATAATCAGATTAATACTCTACATTTCAATATCTAATCAATAATTATTCTATACAAAAATTATATAGCCTATATGAAGATGAGAAGAACACACCTAGATACAAAACATCAAAACAAACAGAGCTGACATTGCTACAACACACACTAGATTCTATTCAATGTTCTATATATAATAGACTCTATCATTAATCCTTATTGTAGATGGATTTGGTTCATAGTAGTTTAGTATAAAATATGAAATTACATACTAAACTGCTATAGAAATTTATACGAATCCATCAAAACACACGTATAGAAATGTATATGAATCTTTTCTAATGATATAGAACATCATTAAACAGATTCCATTCAGTGTTCTCTAACATGTAGTACGATTTATTATGATTTTCATCCAGTGTTCTGTAATATGATCTACGAAGGTACTATAGAAAATGTTTAACTAACCTTATTCTTTCATCATCTGTTTCTATTATTTATAGGTTAAAATCTTCAAGTGTTGTATATGGACCGCTGTTCTTCTATTCTGTTATATAATATATTGGATATGTGATAAAAATTGCGTAATAAAGACTATGCAATTGAGGTGCTGTAATTATAATTGTTTCCAAAAATATAAAGATACTACAAGTCATTGTTTCCATAAATAATAAAATATGACTGTATAATAAAGTTCGAATACATATTATATGCCATCAATACTCCTATCTAATTACAGTATTGCCATTATGATTTCTATTTATTAATTTCTTCAATTTAAAAAAATGAATGGTTTATATCAAGTCTCTTAAGTCCCTTGATAAGTTAAGTCTCTCTAGAACTCACATATGCATATATACAGAGAGAGAGAATAAGGAATCTAAGATTCATCTTAGGTAATTTTTCCTAAAATAGTGAATAAAATAAATGTGTTTGATAATTATGGTATTTTTATATATATAATTTTTGTAGATATTATTTTGATTGTGCATATAAAAATACCATAATTATCAAAACACAATTATTTTATTCACTATCTCAGAGGTAAGTTATATAAGATCAATTTTAGGTTCTTTATTCTCATATATATATATATATATATGTATAATTAATATAATCAATATGTTTAACAATAAAAAATATTAAAAATATTTTTTTAATATGTATAAAATTTTAATAAAACATTAATAAAATGAAATAAAGAGAATATTATTTTAAATAGACCCCAATCATTATAAACGAGTTTCACGGCGGGAATGGCTTTAGTTATTTGTGATGAGGGAACTGGCTGTGCCTTTTAATAAAGGCTAATAATTATTCTTTTGTTATTACTTCTTCCGTCTCCTTTTACATGTTAACTTTTAAAATAAATTTTGTCCCTAAATAAATGTCTATTTATAGTTTCAAAATAAAAATAATGATAATTTTCCAAAACTATTCATATATTTATTGTTTTCAAGGTTTAACTTATTCAAAACTTACTTAAATTGTCATTTTCCGAGTCATTAATTAGGGCTATGCATATGAAAAATTTATTCCAACTAATTTTTTTTAAATATGTGTAATTTTTCTAAAATGGACATTTAAAGAAGGACCAGAGAGTACTAGTCACGTAACATTGATGATTGATGCCCGGTTTCTGAGAAACATGTCCCATTGTTTTACATTGATCCTTAATAATTGTAGTCAATAGTGAAGTGGTCATATCAATTGCATTTGTAGCAGCATTTCTTGTAGCAGCATTTCTGCTTTTCCGAATGCTAATTATAGTTCCTACTCCTTGCTGCATTATGTGCAATATCTGTGTTTCGTATCTATCACTATATCACTAATAAATTTAGAAAAAAAATGTTCCCGAGATTGATGTCAGAAACTTACCTGAGATTAGGAACATTTTATGTATAAAAATTAGAGAGTATATTTGTAAATACATACTTATACATGTAATTATAAATATATTCTTATATTTTTAAACACAAAATGTTTATAATCTCCGGTAATTTTTTTTGTGTGATTAAATATAAATTATTAAATTTCTCTCTCACTAAATATAAAAATCTATAGGTCACCGTCTATTCGGTACAATAATTGTCGCACACCATGTAAGGCCTTAGAACTAGAAATGTTGTTCATATCGAAAAGGTGTTCTTTCGAAAGATGGACTTATTTATTTTGAAGATTCAAAATTTTGATTGAAGAATTGTGAAGATACAAGACTGTTCATACTTTACATGTTCGCTCATTTGGATAGATAGTACTCATCGTCTTAGAAGTGTTCGCTCATTTTGGGCAGGAAAGAGAGAAAGTCCAAAATTATTATTTGAAACTCGTTGATTGCCAGAAGGCTAGCTGGGCTCCATCTTGTTTAATTTGGTTCTCAGTCGGTTAAGGTTCTAGTTATCTTACCTATTAGGCTATTAATGATACTCTCGGAAAGAAAGAAAGGAAGGTTATAAGTAGACCAGGCAAAACCGGTACTCGATCCGAAAAACTGAATCGAAATATATGGAACCGAATCCGATTTTATATTCGAATTATATAATCCGATGATAATCTAAAAACCGATTTAACCTGAATAGAAAATTATCTGAATCGAAAAACTAACCAAAAATAATTCGAAATACTAGATCCGATAACGACTTAAGAACCGATTTAAACCGAATAGAAAATCATCTAAACTGAATATGACTCGAGTTACGAGATCAAATTCAATATAAATACACATTACACCAAATTAGAAAATAAATTAATTAAATTTTAATGTAACAGTCATATTTGAATGGGTCATAACATATAATTTATATATTAACTCATTTTTTATTCACTAAATTAATATGTTCTTATGTAAAATTTATATTTAAAATAATTCTATATCAAAAAATTAAAATGGTTATCCAATCAAAGTTTTAAAACTTATATTATTTTATATTACAACTGATATATTTAATAATAAAATAATTTTTTAAAATCTAACAAATTAAAAAACACAAAGAAAAAGATAATGAATAAGGTATTATTTCGATAAACTTACTTAACAATTTTTATTTTTATTTTTTTGCTAAATTATTTTAGTTTTACTATAATTAAAAACTAATTCTGGATTAATTTATACTGTATTTTCTTATTCGAAATAATAAAAATTCGAAATGATCTAAATCAAACTTAATCTGAATTGAACTTAATTCGATCTTAATCCGAACTAGATCCGATCCAATCCGATCTAATAACTGAAAATTGATCTGATCCAATTGAATCCGATCCGAAACCGATCCGGTTACCCGAATTGCTATGTCTACTTATAAGTATATATTTACCAACTTTTTTTCTGGAAATAAGTACTTATTTCTGAAAATTAAGCCAAATATTAAATTTATTTTTGAAAAATAAGTATTTATTTTCACTAAATTCTGCTCTATATTATCACTAAATTCTGCTCTATATTAACAAAAATGATTTAAGAAGTCATAATTATTCAAATCATACTTATATGACGTATAAAAATTTCAAAACTTTTCTGAGTTAAAATTTATAATCTAGATAAGAAATTAATCAAACCTATTCTTCGGAAACATATATATTTACACCTCCACAATTATATAGAATATAAGTTCGTTTTACAAGCAACTTTTTTCTATTGTCTTCTAAAATTTTAAAAACATAAAATTTTGAAATCAGAATGAGTCTAAAATTCAACACATATGATAATGAAAAATTGGATTTAAAATTTAGATAAACTTTTTATTTCGTACCTGATCAGGTGCAGTTATCAGCATCTGCTGTCTTGATTTGCTTCACATGGAAACAAATGGCCTTTGTTTTTTATAAAGATATCTCACCATTTCAAATCTTTCTCCTCTTGTTCTTATTGTGAACAAAAATATCAGAAGTGCATGGTACGTTATAGCTATGCGTACGTAACGATTGAGTGTTGTCATTCGATAAAAGTCACATGCATGATATCTGTAGTATTAACTTGTAGTTTTTTTTGCTTTTCTAATTAATTAATCGCACATATTAAATTAATTGTGGGTTGGTAACAACTAACAAGAGATTAGTTGATGATTGATATATATTACTGTAGTACATTACTGTTAGTCAAATTTTGTCACTAGCTAGCTTAGTTGCTTGTTCAAATTTTATGTGCTTGGAATTTCAATCTTAATTTCAAACTCTTACGTATCTGGTTGCAATGAATATTGAAACCGAAGGGATTGAAATAAAGAATTATGAACAAAAAATAAAAATTTAATGAAAAACATTGTGATGAAATTTGTGAAAAGTAAGAGTCAATTTTATTTCCTTTTAAATATATTAGAATATAATAGACGAAAAATAAAAAAATGTTCAGAGTGAAGGGCAAAATTAATTCTGTTTTTTTACGATCGGATATTTTTTTGTTGATAGGAATTATTGAAGGAATACGTGTTTCTAAACACTAAAAGAATTTATTATTTTTGTGATTTTTTTTAACATGGAGTCCGTTAACTAGTGAAAAGTATGAACGTTCGCAACTAAAGTGAACGAGTGTCGCTTTTGAGTAGATAAAATGTCGTCTTATGTGCTTCTGAAGCAACACTAGTATATCTGTCACCTTATGTGCTCAATTATAAATTTTTTATCTCACAAACTATTTTAAAATAAATCAATAATAATTAATAGTGTTTATATTATAAATAGTATTCAGTAAATATTTTCAGAATAAATAATTATGTAATTATAAATTGTAAACTTATATTATATATAGTGTATTTTGATTAATATAAATATATGTATTATAAACATAATATTATTTTCCAACTATTTAGTGAATATTACAATTATTTTTTCTGGATTCAGTGTTGATAAAAAAATTCTGATAATTTTATAAAATTGTAGAATAGTATGATCTATAGTGTAAAGCGTATTTTTATATATAAACAAAATTTTTGTGAAATATCACAATTAATTATTAAAATTTTTAGAGTCTTGAAAATTAAATTTGCCCAACAATATAATTTACATAATTTTCAAGAAATGTTTCGGAAAGGATCTCATAATCTCATTCTATATAAATATATAGACGTGTTGGTCACTCGGTCATCTATCACTCATCAGTTGTACTTATTTGACCGAGGAGCAGTATAATCCTAAGAAATTCAAGTGAAAATACACGAGTCAGGTCACAAAACTTCAATGAAGTAAACAAAACAAACGAGGAATTATAATACATGGCTGGCTGGCTGGCGTGCGGCATTTTTATTAAATTTATTTTTCAGTGGAATATTGGGCATGGCGGGCTACATAATTGACCTTAATTTGTGTACTTAGCAGCACTGCACCTTGGACATTACATATATATATAACTGAGGTTCACCACTCAACTTTTAATAACCAAAACACGATAATTGGTAAAGGGGGAGAGATCTTGGGAGAGAGACAGAGCAATATATCCATTGTAAGGACCTAAACAGTAAGATATTTTGCTCTCTCTTTGTTTAATTTGTTGATGCCATATGAGTTGTTTTTATAGTACTTTCTAACCATTATGTGTAATGTTCATCAGGGGATTTAATTAACAATGGGTAAAGGTGGTCGTATGCCAGTTGATGATGGGGATGTGAAGCAAGCTGAAAAGAATGAAGATATTTTCCGCAGAGTTCCTCATGAGAAGCCACCATTCACAATTGCGGACATCAAGAAAGCAATCCCACCCCATTGTTTCGAGCGTTCGCTCATTCGATCTTTCTCCTACCTTGTTTATGACTTGGCTGTTTGTTTCCTTCTATATTATGCAGCCACAAACTACATAAATCTCCTTCCTAAACCTTTATCATACCTTGCATGGACTGCTTATGTTTATGTTCAAGGTTGTTTTATGTTCGCGGTTTGGGTGGTTGCTCATGAATGCGGGCACCATGGCTTTAGCAAATATCATTGGCTCAATGACACTGTTGGCTTTGTTCTCCATTCTCTTCTCCTTGTGCCTTATTTCTCTTGGAAAATTAGTCACCGTCGTCACCATGCCAATACTAATTCTCTTGACCGCGATGAAAACCATATTCCTCGATTCAAAGAAACAATCCGATCTTACTACCATTACTTCAACAATCCACTTGGCCGAGTTTTCATTATTACCTTCACCCTAACACTAGGATGGCCTTTGTACTTGATTGTAAACATAGCTGGACGAGAATATGAACGACATGCTTCTCATTTTGACCCATACAGTCCTATTTACTCCGAACGGGAGAGAGTTCAAATCTTGTTGTCCGATATTGGTTTCCTTGCAGGATGCTATTTGGTATACAGGGTTGCATTAGTGAAAGGTTTCGCATGGGTAATGCTTGTATATGGAGCTCCCCTGCATGTGGTCAATGGTTTTCTTGTAATGGTTACTCTGCTTCACCACACTCACCTTTCTTTACCTCATTATGATTCTTCCGAGTGGGACTGGTTGAGGGGAGCCCTGGCCACTGTCGACAGAGATTACGGAATTCTAAACAAGGTGTTCCACCACATAGCTGACACTCATGTGCTGCACCATCTCATCTCCAGCATCCCACATTATCACGCTGAGGAGGCAACCGAGGCAATCAAGCCCGTGTTGGGGGATTACTACCATTATGATCCGACTCCGTTTTACGTTGCAATGTGGAGGGAGGCTAAAGAGTGTCTCTACGTCGAGGCAGAGGATAATGACAAGGCCAAAGGTGTTTATTGGTTCAAAAATAAGCTTTAGAGTCACAATTTCCTTATAAATCAAAGATTTGCCACTACCAAGATTTCAATATTTGATGAAATGTATTGTCACTACAAAAATAAAGTTTGTGTGATCGTATCATGTCATCTTCTTTGAATGGAAATGCATGCACTGCCGGGTACTTTTGCCTTCAGTAATCCACGATCACAGATATTGATGTGATTTGTTAATTACAAATAAATGGTGCCTTTAGAACCAATATATCTATGAGGACGTACCAAATACACGCGTATTTTGCACTGGTTTTTAAATTAAGCACAAATTGTAGCCAATCTAATACAAGATTTCAAAATTCTTGAACTTTGAAAAAATTGTAGACTTCTTAACGTGAGATTCTAAACTCTTTAACTTGGAAAAAATCGTGGACTTGTTAGCGTAAGCGTAAGTGACCCAACCACTTGAAAAGTAAAAACAAAGGAAAGAAGAAAAATAATTGGTACGGTACAAATTTGACTCTTAATTCAAGAGATAATATGATGATGACGGACGCTCGGTAAAAATTTAACCTTTCGGGGGTAATAAATTTTTTATATATAAAAAAATTAGGACCACATGGTATCTACTGAGAATGATATATTTTT
Source organism: Oenanthe sinensis (assembly GCA_028671895.1). Lineage (NCBI taxonomy): Eukaryota > Viridiplantae > Streptophyta > Magnoliopsida > Apiales > Apiaceae > Oenanthe > Oenanthe sinensis. The sequence continues at coordinate 21,136,653 of CM053803.1, read as the reverse complement.
AAATTTTTATTACGAAAGACTCGTGAATAATTTTACTAACAAGACTTCGATAGGAAATATTTTTTAAACATAATAAATTGTATATATTTTTATATTATTATCGGATATAAAATTTTAATTCGTTTGGAGTTTTAAATTTTATACTAATATAGAGTTAAATGTGCATCAAGAAATCACCCAATACTTTGCAGCTTGTTAACATTGTCATTTTGTTACTATTATTTATTTATCGAGGATCATCATCGCATTTGTAGATACGTTAAAGTTAAATTACTAAAAAGCACTACTAGCACAAACTTATTAAAGCGTCTATTGTGGTCGTTTTTCTCTGGTCCATGAGAGCGTCTTGTTGCAGGGAAAGCAAATAGAGTTAAGAACAAGCCATACTGCAACTACAAGATTAACTTGAAGGGGGAGTATAAAACAGTACATGTAAATATGTAATGATGTTCATGAAATGTACTGGGTAAAGGGATCTGCTATTAGAACTGAGCCAGCAGGCCCAGCACTGCGTAAAGAAGGGTACATGCACGTCATAGTACTAGTAGTAATAATTAAGGAGATTTAAAAATGAGCTGATGAGTCATCCTCAAATAGTATCATGGTAAAGACAAAATTTTTATGGAGAACTTTAAATAAACTACTGATCAAAAGAATATATATGTTTTGTCCTATATTATATACTATTTATAATATATTGCATAATCTAATGTAAGATATATATGTTATTCAATTAGTATTTTATTTAAGATTTTCTATAGAACAAAACCTCCTGACAAAATACAATAATAATATATGTGTATTTACGTGAATGTAGGGTGAAGTTATATTTACAAAATTGTCATTCTATTTTTATATTGGATTTGAGTATAACCTCGTATAGTTTCCAGAATGGCCTCAGGACCACTTTTCTCTTTAAAAATTAATACTAAAAGCATCTCCAATAGTCTTCTGGTTAGTTCCTAAATATAATATAAAATATTAGGTTTCTAGTCATTTAACATATTTTTAAGAGTGTCAACTCAAATAATGTTCCTTATATTTCCTCACAATTTTATTTTTATTAATATATGGATCCCACTATGACAAAAAAATGGATTACCTCTCTATTTTATTTTTATTAATATATGGATCCTACTATGAAAAAAAATGGAAAAAGTAATAAATGTTTTGGAGGGAATGAATATTTTATTGATATAAAAAAATTAGGAGTCATGTAATGGATTCTAAATTAAAGGAGAGAGAAGAGACTCTTAAAATTTTTAAGAGTCATTAGGAGTCGTTTCGTACTCTATTTTTTTATTATACTCTTTATTTTTAAATTTAGAAGCTTGTTTAAACAGACTGTTATTGATGCTATGATGTACTTTTAAAAAAGACATGAGTAATAATTAGTAATAATTAATCATTACTCTTTATTCTTTCAAGGCTCTTATTCAACAAAATATCCGCTCTTGGTCCTTATAAACTTAAATACTTATGTACTACTGTAGTAATTAACTAATTATCACAACATAAAATAGGCACATTTTATTTTTGATGTTAAGTCACACAGTTGTAATATATGGCCTGTTTGGCTGGACTTAAAAATAAGTCCTTTTGGACTTATTTTCGGATAAAAATTTCATATTTTGATAAATGTTTTTTATACAAGTATTTAATATATATTTGAGATTCTATAAGTTGCAAAAAAAAGTCAACTTTTTTCAGAAAAAAGTTAGGAATCTCTAACTTTGTCTTAAAATAAGTTGACTTATTCTGAAAAAAAGTTTCCCCAAACACCCCCATAGTATTGAATATTATTCCTTCTGTGTTGTGCCTTTTTACTTTGACACTTACGGAAAAAAAATACATATATTAAAAAAATATTTAATTATATAATTTATTTCTATATTTATCCCTAATTAATGTATCGAATAGTGAAATAAATTTGAAAATAAGTTATAGAGTCAAACATGTAAAATAAGAGTAGGGGAAATTTTGGAAAAATATGTAAAAAGATATATTGAAATAAGATAAAAACAACTATTTATGAACAATTTTTTTTTCAAAAGAGTAAAGTAAAAGGGTACGGATAGATTATTATATAGCTATTAGTTTAAGGAATATAATCTTTGATGTAAAATATTTGGTTATAATTTTATAACTATTTTGTTTAAATTATATATTGGACTCGAAGTTAATTTTGTGCTAAAAATGACTTTTAATTAGTGTTATAGTGCAATAATAAATATACTAGCTTGTAACCGTGCTATCCACGGGTTTTTTTAATACTTTATAATTTTATGATTATATTTTAATAATTGTAATAAATAAATTAATATACAATAAGTTGATAATCTAAATTAATTAATATCGTTTTGTAGTCCCTAATCAAGTTTTATACAATTATATTCTATATATAATAAGAGTAAAATGTATCTTATTCAAATACTATCAAAAGTCAAAACATCAATTTTTAACAATTAAATAATATTATACGCTAATTATTTACCAGTTATAATTATTATTAAAATTCATAACAACTATAATTTTTCTTACTTCACTTTAGATTATAACTTAAACTTTATTATTAAGATTTCTAACAACTATAATTTTTTTTACTTCGCTTCAGATTATAACTCAAACTCTATTAGATATCTTACTAATATATAAATTTGAACTTAAAGAACTATTTTGGAGTTAAATTTTAAAAAAAAAATCTTAATTATTATGCTATTTACACGACATACATTGTTTAGGTCATATTTTGAGTTTCAAAAGTTGGAATTGGACGATTTTACGGTTCACGCGAAGCTTACAAAATTATCTTTAATTCTGAGATGCTCCAACATTCAAAATCCAACTAGAGAAGCTTGTAATCTAAACCGAAAAAACAATTACAAATTTTTATGGGAGAATTTTATTCCATTTAAAAAATCATTTTATAATTGATTTAAAATCTTAAAATAATAAAGCTCTCGTCTTACACCTGCTTCAGCTGATGCTTATTTTGCTTCTAAGTCGCGTCGAAAAAGTCAAAAAACCTTAAAATAGTTTTTATACTAGATTTATTTAAATACATATCATATATCAGACATTATTATATATTATTATTATATTAGAATAGAGATAGTATTAAGATTATACGAGATGGAGGGAGACCGTGAATTTTCTTTTGTGAAAGGGATGATTAAAGTTTTTCTTATCCAAATTTTTTCTATAAAAATATTTAATATATTATATAAGATATTAGGGGGTAACTTTATACGAAGAACTCAGAAACCATATTAATCCATTGCTTTGGATCGAATTGAAGAAATTAGGTTTTTAAAATAATAATTATTTGAGTTCCCCGCCTAAGAGTTCAAGTTTAGCCTAAGATATTAAATACACATTCTATTTTATTACTATAATATATTAAATTTAATCCATTTATATATGAGAAAATTATATTGAATTAATTTTAAATAACCGAGGACTAATGTTAACTATTTTTATAATTAAAAGTCATTCATATTTTTAAAAGAATGTTATTACACATGTTAAATTGTCATAACACACATTAAGTATTAATATGAAGTAATATGTTTTGTTCAATAAAAAACCTGTCATATATTAGTATGAAAAAGTGGGATGTAAAAATTGTTATGTATCGTTTTATTTTTTAACATTAACTTAAACTTTAAATCTCATTAGCAATATAGTAACATCTGTTATTTATCGATGTAAGGTTTAAATTACATATATTATATAATTATTTATAAATTGCAATTAATACTATATTACTGAAAATCTAATAACATAAAAAACCTTATTCAAATGAATAATTATATTATTATATTATTAACAGATACATATATATTATATCTCATATACCATAATATCTTGTTAAATAGTATAAGTGTTGCAGAATGGGGGTTTGAATGCAACTTGATAATTTATCACTAGTCTTGCTAACAACAACCAAGTAGTAATAAAATCAAGTGAAAAACGCAAACAACAATAAGTTAGCAAATGAAGAAAAGTGTTTAACTTCAAAAATTAATTTTATTAATTTTTGTTTTGCTACAATTGACTGGAAGATGTTTCCAGCTTCAATAGATACAATAACAAAGAACTTGCTAATGTTTCTATGCTTGAGAAAAATTAAGCTCAGCTGTCTATCTCTTTCTATGCTCTCACACACAGGGAAAGTGTCTGTGAGATATGTGTATTTATACTAAAACATATATCTCACTTACAAAAGTATTTTCCCTTGTTCATAGGACAAAACTTGAAATAGAAACTTCACTTTTTCTATTCAAATTTATCTTCATTCCATTTGTAGATAAAGCTGCTCTGAGATGTACTGATATCATTGACTCATTGAACATGCTTTATCTTTTTGCTTGCATTTTCCCAAGTTGCAGTAGTAGACTTGACAGACTAGGTAGAATTGTCAAGATCAATCTTTGAATTTTCACTACCTAGTCTGCTACTTGAAACAGACTGTCGGCTTCACTTAAAGGTTACTGTCAACCTTTAGCTTCCCTTTGGTTACAACATCTTTGACTCTGCATATTTTACTGTCAAGCTTGATAGTCTTCTAAAACATGTTGTCATCCAAAGCTACTGTCAACTATCCCTGCCAATGTTGTTGTTAACTATCCCCACCAAAATTGTTGTCAGTAAAACTTGATGTCTTCGATTCTTCAATCTTCACCAAGTTTACTGTCAAGGGAATAGTTGCTGTCAGTAATACTTGATGTCTTTGATTCTTCAATCTCTGGCAAGTTTATTGTAAAGGGAATAGTTGTTATCGTCTGTTCCAAATGTGTTGTCACTTGAATATACTGTCGTAGGCTAGAGTTTGCAGAATGTATTGTCAATGATTTGATCCATGCTGTGCATGAACACTTTGTGAACTTCTATATCATATATCATCAGCAACTATTGATACTTAATGTCACCTACTTGGCTTTTTATACATATTATTCCAAGTGACAACTAAACATACTATCAATATACATATGACAATATGTTTTACTTAGTTAATTTCTAATTAATCTAAGTATCTTATAGTTGATTAAAATGTTAACATCACAATCCCTAACAATCTCCCCCAATTTATTTTTATGAAAAATAAAGACAAATTCAAAGTAAATTGCAGATGCTAACTCAACTAATAAAAAAAAATGAAGTGTTTGTACAAGGAAATATTCAAGAAAAATTACAAGTACAATTTTGTCTCAAACTAGGCTCCTCTAGACTGAGAAAATCTTCAACTTCAGCTTGAGCTTCAATTTCATTTCTTTTCTGCAGTCATCCTTCCATACAAACCTTCAAGAGCTTTCAATGCCTGCTTTTCTTCTTCTGTCTTGGCATGCTTAGAAACACAATCTAAGACTAACTTCACCATTTTGTAAGATAGATCTTTGAAGTCTCTGTAGGTGTAGTAGTTCTCAGTTGGTACTTTGGAGATACACAAATATTTCATCTCAAACATGTCCTTGAAAAATCTATCTTTTGTAGAAGAGAAAACCTGCTTCACCCTGAGTTTATCAATGGCTTCATCTTCTTCTTCTCTTGACTCAATAATCTCTCAGACAATCTTGTTTAAGTCTCTTTCAACTTCTAGAGATGAGCATGTAGTGAGTCTAAAGATCATTCTCAAATTCTCATTGTTGAGCACCCTGAAATTGGTAGCCTCCACTTCAATGTTATCAATTATAACTCTCAAAGACCCAAAGAGGACTGGAGACACATAAGTAACTCTTTTTTAGAATTGATCATTCAGCATTGCATGCTTCATGTCAATCTCATCATCCTTTATCCTCTTAGTAGTTCTCAGCTTGTTTGGATGAGTTGGATGTTGTTGTGGTTCTCACATCCTCTCATTTTTTCTGAGTGATCTCATCACTTCTCACCAACTCACTCTCAAGGCCTATTGCCTTAGATATTTTGGCTCCCACAATTTTCTTTTTTATTTGGCCTTGCTCAGGGAACTCTCATTTTGCCTGAGATTTTCCCAGCCCCTCATTTTTATGGTCAACTCTATTTTCTTTTATCTTTCTTTTTCTTTTCACACTCCCACTCATCCTAGGTGTAAGAGACTGAACATGTACATCTTGCACAAGAGTTTTAGATTGTACCTTGAGGATTGTGGAAATGAGAGCAGAGTCATCATCATCATTCTAAGAAGTTGCAGCCTTGAGAGAGTTATTGTCTGGAATTTGAGTGTTGACAGCATCTTTGGCAGCATCTGTTGAGAAGTTACTGTCATGAAGGTTGACAACAACTTTGTCATTAACAACTACTGAGGCTGTGACAACAATCTCTTCCACCCTTTGAGCAGAAGGCTCTTGTGGATTGCTATGATCAGTCTCATTCAATTCTTGAAATATTGCATCATTATTTTATACTTCAATTGTGGCAAAATGTGATGCACCATAATTGAATGAGTTGTGTTCCACATTATCTAGCCCTATTGTGTGAGTATCTTCAAGTGTGGACTCAAGTTGAGTGTGTTCAACCTGTTATGAAGACTCTTTACAGATTGCCATGAGAGACTGTCCAATTTCAATAGATGACTCATGTTGAGAGGAGACATCTAGATATGTGTTTTGATCCCTTTTAAGAGATGTGTCCTTTTGAGAGGACACACACTGGCTAACAGAGGTTTGTACCATTGCCTTATTTCTCTTAGGCTCACGAGGAATAGTGAGGTCAGCACCATTCTCATCACTCAAAGAGAATACATTGTAGTCCCCAAAATTTTTTAAATTTAAAGCATTTATTATTGAAAACATGAAATCAATAATAAACAATCTCAATTCAGTGTTAAGAGGTTTATTAGTTAACATAGAATATGTGTTCTTTTTTAGTGTTGGGGACTCCATGCATTGAACACTATCTAAATTAATTATGCCTATAACTGAATTAATGATAAGCATAAAAAATATAGGATAGTAAATTACCGGTTTTCTTGTTTCTTTCTTCCCAAGCACCAGTTTGAACAGAGGCATCCGGAGCTTTCCAATATCAATTATGTAGTTATGCACCATGGAATGCACAATCTTCTTGATGTAGGCTGGGACCTCATTCCTGCCACTGGTCTTGTTTGACATGGACCTTGAGACAACATCTAAAATCATGATCCACTCTTTGTTCAGGTATTTTCTGTCAATGCCTCGTGACAGGTACCATTCATCACTATCAGGGCTTATCCCAGGTCCAGTATACCCAATCATCTTAAAGAATTTGGCAAGTTGAACATCACTTGCAGGCTCCTGAAAAAGCAAACATTTACCTGCTTCTACATGAAGAGCTTCATTTATATGAGAGGAATCAATGGTGTAAGAGGTACCATTGATTTGAAACGATATGGTGCTTGCATCCTGCTCACCCTCACATGTGGCAGAGGTCCATAGCTGAGACGATCTTGGGATTTCGAGTAGGGGGCTTTCTGTGAGGGCATATGAGAGGTACGAGTTATTCATGAAGCCGACAAGAGGTTTGAAAGCTTCTCTAGCTTCACCCACTGAAGCCATGGTGGTGAAGTTGGTTTGGGCAAAAGAACAAATGATTTGAGGTCCAGACATGGTTAAAAGTTTGAAGGTATAGAAATGTAGAACGGTTTAGAGAAGAAGTTGCAGAGAAACTAGAGAGTTTTTAGGGCGTTAGAGAATTGAGAGTTTAAGAGAGAATTAAAGTAAGGTAAAGAGTGAGAGAAATTTTAGCTGTGTATATATATGATCTGAAAAAAGAAACTGTTAAGAAGGAATTGTAAACGATTTTAAGTGACAGTTGTCTTCTAGTTCCATTTCTTGACAGTAACCCCTGCGCTATAATTTACACACACTCTTGACAATAACATTAGTGGTTAGAGAATATATAAAATAAGTAAATAACCATAATATTTACTTTTGAAAGTATGTTATGCAGGGATTTTAGAAAACTATATCGTCAATGTTGTTAGACAGTAAGTTTCACAAGGATTTGACAGTAAGTTTCAGTCTCGCGTACTATACTATCAAAACTTCTCAATCATCTGACAGTGAGTTTCATAGAATTTGACAGTAACTTATCACCATGTGATAGTATGGATAAAAGATACTGTCAAGCAGCTTGACATTATCTTTTATTAACCACATATGAATTAAGTTACTTAAAAATAAATTAGTTAACCTCTCAGGAAAATATCATCATGTCTTTTCACTGTGATAAAAATCAAAACACCTTAAGAGGCCATTAATTAACAGTAAAATTCAGTTAACTAATTTTTGATCAACTAAACAGAATTACATTAACAAGACAAATTTAACATACCCAATTCATTCACTAGCATGTTGAATGTCTTTTCATCTAGTACTTTGGTGAAAATATATGTAAGTTATTTCTCTGTGGGCACATAGATCAGCTTTATTGTGTCTTCCTCCACATGCTCTCTAATGAAATGATGTTTGATGTCAATGTGCTTGGTTTTGGAGTTTTGAATAGGATTTTCAGAAATTGCTATGGCACTAGTGTTGTCACAAAATATTGAAATTCCTTGTAGAATCAACCCATAATCCAATAGTTGATTCCTCATCCAAAGTAACTGAGCACAGCAACTACTAGCTGCAATGTGTTCAGCCTCTGCAGTTAAATTTGATACTGAATGCTGCTTCTTGCTGAACCATGAGACCAATCTTTCTCCCAAAAATTGACAGCTACCTATTATACTCTTTCTGTTTATTTTGCACCATGCATAGTCTGAGTCTGAATACCCAACTAAGTCAAAACCAGAATCTTTAGGACACCAAAGGCCTAAATTTTGAGTGTCTTTTATGTATCTATTTTTTTTACAGCCATTAAGTGAGACTCATTTGGATCAGACTGGAACCTTGCACACAATCATGTTGCAAACATGATGTCAGGCCTGCTAGCTGTTAGATAGAGGAGAGAGTCAATCATTCCTCTATATATTTTATTGTCCACCTTTTTTCCTTTTGGATCCTTGTCAAGTTGAGTTGTTGTTGATATTGGAGTGTTTTTTGCAGGAGATGAGTCTTCTATATCAAATATTTTCAAAAGATCATTGACATATCTAGTTTGGCAAATAAATATTTCATCTTCTTTTTGATAGACTTGAAGTCCAAGAAAGAATACTAATTCACCAATCATACTCATCTCATATTTGTTCTGCATCAACTCAGAGAATTTCTTGCATAGATCTTCATTAGTTGAACCAAAGATGATGTCATCAACATATATTTGAACTAGAATGATATCATTTCCATGTTTTTTTGTAGAAAAGAGTTTTATCCACAATCCATCTTGTAAAGTTGTTATCAAGATGAAACTCAGAAAGAGTATCATACCAAGCCATTGGTGCTTACTTTAAGCCATACAATGCCTTTAGTAGTCTGTACACAAAGTTCTTAATTTTTGGATCTTCAAAGCCTGGGGGCTGTTCAACATACACTTCTTCTGCTAGTTCTCCATTAAGAAAAGCACTATTTACATCCATTTGAAAAAATTTGAAGTTGTTGAATGCAGCAAAAACCAAAAAGATTCTTATTGCCTCAAGTCTTGCAACAGCAGCAAATGTTTCTTCATAGTCAATCCATTTCTGTTGACAGTAACCTTTTACCACCAGCCTTGCTTTTGTTTCTTGATACAGTACCACAGTCATCCATCTTATTTCTATAAACCTACTTAGTGCCTATTATGGATTTGTTCTTTGGTCTAGGCATCAATTCCCAAACACAGCTTCTTTCAAATTGATTAAGCTCATCTTGCATGGCATTAATCCAATTAGGATCAGCCAATGCTTCTTCTAGGGTTTTGGGTTCAGTTTGCGAATGGAAACGAGAGTACATGCATTCATTGACAACATTTCTTCTTGTTTTAACTCCTGTTCCTGGATCACCAATGATTAAGTCATTAATGTGATCTATGTTCCATTTTGTTTCTCTTAAAGAATCACTGGAGTCTTCAACACCTTATTGATTGACAGTATTTATTGCTCTTGCACTATTGACAACATCAATTTCTTCAACTCCACTATTCATGGGAACATTCCCAGAAAAATTAGTTATTTGAGCAGTTCCTTCATTGTCTTCAGACTGGAAAGGAACAATAGTTGGACAAGAAATTGTGTGATCAATTCTTACTGTCTAGACTAGAAAGGTTTTGTTTCTTGACTTTCTTCAACTCCAGGAAATTTTGTTTCATCAAAGGTGACATTTACACTCCCCTCCATAGTCTTGTGATCAATGATGTAAACTCTGTATGCAGTCATGTCAATGTCATACCCCATAAAGATTCCTTAAAGTGCTTTAGTGTCAAATTTTCCTTTAATCTCAGTTGAATCTTTCATGTAGTAGCACTTGCTTCTAAAGACATGAAAGTAGTTGACTGTAGGTTTCCTTCCTATGAGCAATTCATAGGGTGTTTTTTCATAGGCCTTGTTGACTACAGTCATGTTTTGAGTATAACAGGGTGTATTGATTGCTTTACCCCAGAAGTAATTTAAGAATTTTTGCTTCACTCAACATTGTTCTTGCACCCTCAATGAGAGTTCTGTTCTTTCTTTCCAGAACACTATTTTATTGAGGTGTCCTTGGTGCAGAGAATTGTTGAGTGATTCCATTGTCTTTGCAGAAGTCATTCATGATACTATTTTTGAACTCAATACCATTGTCACTTCTCAAGGTCTGCACTTTGTACTTGGGATTCTTGTCAAGTACCCTTACCAAATCAATAATCTCTTGAGCAGCTTCATCCTTGGATACTAGAAACCTCACTCATGCGTATCTTGAGAAATCATCAACCATCACTAAGGCATATCTTTTTCTTCCCAGTGATTGCACATTCACAGGACCAAATAAATCCATGTGAATCAATTGACATGCTTCATTGATTGAGCCACTAGGAGTGCTTTTGTGTGTAGCTCTCCTTAGCTTCTCTTTTTGGCAATCCTCATACAATCCTTCTTGACAGAATTCAAGTTGAAGAATCCCTTTAACTAATTCTCTCTTCATTAGATAATTCATTGCCTTGAAGTTCAAATGTGAAAGTTTCTTATGCCACAGCCAACTTTCAGATGGGGAAGCCTTACTGTAGAAACAGTATACTTTGTTTTTCTTACAGAGTCCAAGTCAGCTATGAAGAGGCTTCCTTCTCTAACTCCTTGAAGAGCTTCTTCTCCTGTCTTCTTGTTGACAATTGAGCATCTGTCTTGATCAAAACTCACTAGAAATCCTCTTTCACAAAATTGAGTTACACTCAATAGATTGTGCTTCAAACCATTCACTAGAGCAATTTTCTCTATTCTTAAATTTCTAACTTCCAGTATGCCATATCATATGGTGAAACCAATGTTGTTATCACCAAAGGTTACACAAGGGTCAGCCATCTCCTTGAACTGTGATAACAGGGTTTTATCACATGTCATGTGTCTTGAGCATCAACTGTCAATGATCCACATGATTCTTTTATTTTTCATGTTGCCCTGCAAAGCAGATATCTCAAGTTGCTTTTGGTACCCAACTTTCATTGGGTCCATTTTGCTTAGCTAAATCACAGTTTGAAGTTGATTCAATTATAATTTTTTTCTCTTGCTTTTAGCAAGACTCCTGTAGTTACCCATTCAGGTTTGATTACTGGTTTGATAGTTTTGTTCTTGGGAGACTTGTTCATCCTAACTTTAGGAGGACTTGAAGTCTTTGCCTTTTTACTTTTATCATTTTTATGCAGGCATTCTTGATCATTAGTAAAAGGCATGTTAAAGCACATACTCATCAAGTTCATTTTACATGAAATGCAATCAAAATCACCACAGTGAGTAACTTGTTTGTTCTTTAAGGGCATGCTGTGTAAATTTCCATTAACAGAGGTAGCATTCTTAACATTAAACTTGTTTTTTTGTAGACGAGTTAGATGACTAGAAGATCCATAATTGTTGCACAATTGTCTAGGAGCATTAGGAATATACCTAAAGTTGTTCTTCTTATTTATTCCTAATTTTCCATTTATATTCTTCTTAGTCTTTATGACAGTATGTTTAGAAGTTACTGTCATACTGTTGTTGACAGTAGGTTTAGATGGGGGTGTCATGACAGTAAGTTTTGATCTCACAGTCTTGACATCAGCTTCTGAACTTACTATCTTGCCAGTATTGATAGCATCTTTTAAATACTTGTTACTGTCAAGGTCGAAACTAACTGTCTTGGGGATTTTGACAGTAACTTTTACCTTAAAGAACTTAGTGACAGTTTCATTATCCTCATCATCCATCTCTTATTTGATTACTAATGCTTCCACATCAAATTCAAATTCTACCTTTTTGAACATGGGATTCTTAACTTTCTTTAGAATGGAAGGTTTGACAGTATGTTTGATGTCTTCCTCAACAACATGTTTCTTTCCATTTTTCTTCTCATAGTTAAAACTATACCTCTATTTTGATTTTCAGTATTATCATCATGGTAAGATTTTAACAGGGACGAAGAATTTTTTTAAGCCTTGATTTTTAGTTCATTCTTAGAAATCTGTTTCCTGAGAAATTTCTCAATCTGGGAAGCACAAATAACCTTATTTTTAAGAATCTCATTTTCTTGTTATAAGGACTCAAAAGCATTCTGTTTAAGTTCTAGTTCATGATTCTTAATTCTCAATAACTCATTAGCACTAGACAGTTTGATAATCTCTTCATTAGTAGTTAACATGCTTGTATGGATATTGAAAATTTCAGAACTTAAACTTTCAACAGTTTTCTTATACTGAAATGTAGACATATCAACAGTAGTAAGAATGGGTACCTGACTAGATGAAGTGGATGAACCTTCTCCAGAGTTTGCCATGAGAGCAAGATTTCAATATTCTTCCTCCTCTTCATCATCATAGTCTTCCCAACATTTTCCTTCAGCCACAAAGGCTCTTCCTTGTTGCTTTTTTAGCAAGGCATCATATTTTGCTTTGAGTTTCTCATAATCATTGTCATTTCTCCTCATTTGTTTTGGCTTCTTGCATTCTGTTGCAAAATGCCCCATTTCACTACAATTATAACACCTTATCTCGGATCTATCCACCATACCTGTTTTGTATCCACATTTGCCACTTCCTCCAGGTTTTGAAATATTTGACTTGTTAAACCTGGAGCTTTGTCCTTTGGGTTTGAAAGCTTTGTTCTTCTTAAATCTCAAGTTGGAGAACTTATTTGCCATATAGGCCATTGTTTTGTTTTCCATGTTGTCAAGTTCCTCCAAAGTGTAAAACTCATCTTCATCACCATCCTTGAGTTCCAGAGTCACACTGTCATCTTCATCTGTGATTTCTTCAATCTTGATTTGCTGTGGATGTTGAGATTCCTTGAGCTGCATCAGCTGTGGATCCTGAGCTACTAGAGCATTTGATGTGTTGGCCATTTTTCCTCTTTGACCAGCTTGAATAGCTCTCTTTTGTAGCAGCTCTAGCTCATAGATTTTAAGTATGCCATATAAAGTTTCAAGAGAAACTTTTGATAAATCCCTTCATTCTATTATGGCAGAAACCTTGTTCTCTAGATGGTCAGGAAGTGTCAACATGAATTTCATGTTTACTTCCTTTTTGTCATAAAAGTTTCCATGAAGCTGCAAGTCATTTATCAAACTGTTAAACCTCTCAAACATCTCGATCAACCCTTCACTTGGTTTAGCCATGAAGGCTTCATACTGAGACACCCGAATCTGTCTTTGATTTTCCTTTACTTCTTCTGTTCATTCACAGAGTATCTCAATGGTTTCCCATATTTGCTTTGCACTGGTGCAGTTGACAATGTTGTTGTACATGACATTGTCAAGTGCCTCAATGATGATAAATTATAAGCAATCATCTAGAGATGCTTTTTCTCTTTCAGTGTCAATGTACTCTGAAACTTTTTAGGAACCCATTAGGCTGGTATTGTTTCATCATCTACTGTAGTTTTAGGTACATATGTTTGAGGAATGAAGGGACCATTTTCCAAAATTCCAGGGTAAAGTGGGTTGGCTGTTTTTATGAACAACATCATTTTTCTTTTCCAAAGATTGTAGTGTTCTTTATCAAAGGTGTGTATTTTTATGTTACTTACTTTCTGTGCAATCATGTTTAGAGCTTTTCAGGTTATGTATATCTAACATGCTGCTTTGATACCAGTTGTTAGATAGTATGAGTGTTGCAGAAGGGGGAGTTGAATGCAACTTGATAATTTATCACTAATCTTGTTAACAACAAATAAGAAGTAATAATATCAAGTAACAAATACAAACAATAGTAAGCAAGTAAATGAAGAAATGTGTTTAACTTCAAAAATTAATTTTATTAATTTTTTGTTTTGCTACAACTGACTGGAAGATGTTTCCAGCTTCAATAGACACAATAACAAATAATTTGCTAGTGTTTCTATGCTTAAGAAAAGTTAAGCTCAGTTGTGTTGAAGGAATGTGTCTGTGAAATATGTGTATTTATTCTGAAACACATATCTCACTTACAAGTGAAATTTCCCTTGTTCCTAGGATAAAGCTTAAAATAGAAACTTCACTTTTCCTATTCAAATTTGACTTCATTCCAATTGTAGATAAAGTTGTCCTGAGATGATTTGATATCCTTGACTCCCTGAATATGTTGTCGTAGGCTTCAGTTTGCAGAATGTTACTGTCAATGATTTGATCCATGATGTGCATGAACACTTTGTGAACTTTTACTTCATAGATCATTTATTACATTTTTACAAGACAGTAACTATTGATACTTACTATCACCTACTTGGCTTTTTGTACATACTATTACAAGTGACATTTAAACATACTGTCAATATGTATATGACAATATATTTTACTTAGTTAATTTTTAATTAATCTAAGTATCTTATTAGTCGATTACAATATTAGCATCGCAATCCCTAACATCAACCTTTAGCTTCTCTTTGGTGACAGCATCTTTGACTCTGCATACTTTACTGTCAAGCTTGATAGTCTTCTAAAACATGTTGTCGTCCAAAGCTACTGTCAACTATCCTCGCCAATGTTGCTGTCAATTATCCCCGCCAAAGTTGTTATCAGTAAAACTTGTTGTCTTTGATTCTTGAATCTCCGCCAAGTTTACTATCAAGGGAATAGTTGATGTCAGTAATACTTGATGTCTTTGATTCTTCAATCTCCAGCAAGTTTACTGTCAAGGGAATAGTTGTCATCTGTTCTAAATGTGCTGTCACTTGAATATGTTGTCGTAGTCTTCAGTTTGCAGAATGTTACTGTCAATGATTTTATCCATGTTGTGCATGAACACTTTGTGAACTTTTACTTCATAGATCATTTATTACATTTTTACAAGACAGTAACTATTGATACTTACTGTCACCTACTTGGCTTTTTATACATATTGTTCCAAGTGACAACTAAATATACTGTCAATATACATATGACAATATGTTTTACTTAGTTAATTTCTAATTAATCTGAGTATCTTATAGTTGATTACAATGTTAACATTACAATCCCTAACAATCTCCCCCAATTTGTTTTTATGAAAAATAAAGATAAATTCAAAGTAAATTGCAGATGCTAACTCAACTAATAAAAAAATGAAGTGTTTGTACAAGGAAATATTCAAGAAAAATTACAAGTACAATTTTGTCTCAAACTAGGCTCCTCTAGACTGAGCAAATTTTCAACTTCAGCTTGAGCTTCTACTTCGTTTCTTTTCTGCAGTCATCCTTCCATACAAACCTTCAAGAGCTTTCAATGCATGTTTCTCTTCTTCTGTCTTGGCATGCTTAGAAACACAATCTAAGACTAACTTCACCATTTTATAATAAAGATCTTTCAAGTCTCTGTAGGTGTAGTAGTTCTCAGTTGGTCCTTTGGAGATACACAGATATTTCATCCTAAACATGTCTTTGACAAATCTGTCTTTTGTAGAAGAGAAAACATGCTTCACCCTGAGTTTATCAATGGCTTAATCTTCTTCTTCTCTTGATTCATTAATCTCCCAGACAATCTTGTTTAAGTCTCTTTCAACTTCTAGAGATGAGCATGTAGTGAGTCTAAAGATCCTTCTCAAATTCTCATTGTTGAGCACCCTGAAATTGGCAGTCTCCACTTCAATGCTATCAATTATAACTCTCAAGGGTACAAATAGGACTGGAGACACATCAGTAGCTCTTCTTGAGAATTGATCATTCAGCATTGCATGCTTCATGTCAATCTCAGCCTCATTTATCCTCTTAGTAATTCTCTCCACCTTCTTCTTAGCAGCTTCAACCTCACTTTCAAACTTTCTTCTTTTCTCCCTTTATTCTTTCTTCTTGGAGTCACAGATATCCAGTGCTCTATTCTTCAGATCAAATATCCCAAAGTTAGTGATGTTGAGCAGTTGATTCTTGATTAACTCGGTGATTTGAGGATCATTCACAGCCACATTTTTTAATTCCTCAAAGGCGATTTCCTCAGCAAATCCACCAGAGTTATAGGAAATCATCATATCAGGGTTTCTGAGAAGACATTATTGAGTCTTCTCATACTCAATCTTCATTTCAAATTCTTTCTTTTTCTTGGCTTGAATTATCCTCATAACACTTGACATGAGACTGTTTTCCTCAAGATAAGGATACTCTTTCAACTGCTTCACCAATTCTTCAAGGAGCTCTAAATTCTTATCTTGCAGGGATTCAATACTCCAAAACTCCTTAATTTCATCTTCATTTGCAAACATCTCCACATCTGAGTATACAATTGTCTCAGGCTCTTTAGCATCTGTAAAATCCAAATGGTGAGGTTTGAAGGAATCCATTAAGTCTAAAAATTTTCTAATCAGCATCCCTCTCAAGACTTGAGTTCTTATGTCCGTTCCTTGAATTATGAGTAGCATCTTTCTGATCAGAAAATAGTTTGCATCTTTCATCTCATAGCTCATTTCTTTTATTGCTCCATTTGAATAGAAAAGAAATAGCTTGCTTAGTGAGTTGACTTCAGACCATTTAACATCCACCTTGATTAATGATTCTGCCTTGGATTGAGCCAAGTTGTTGATTGTAGGCCTCTTGATATCAAGACAGTCCTCATGAATTACCTCAGACATTAGCTTTCACCCCTTCCTGCTAGGCTTCCTACTAGAATGAGGCTTAGGTCTTTTAACCCTTGCCTTCCTGCGTTTCTTGGACATAGAGATTTTTCTTGACAGTAACTCTTCCCTCACTTCTTTTGACAGTGACTTTGAAGTTACTGTCAATGAAGGTTTGACAGCATATTCCATGACAAGATCTTTCTTACATCTTCAAAACCGAGAACTACAGTCTTCAAAACCCATCCTTCAATACCATCCTTGAACTCCTTCTCATTTTTCTCATCATCTTCATCCACCTTATTCTCAGTTCCAGATGATCCTTCACCCTTGTTATTGTGTTTGCTGAAACTACCTACACCTCCATCAAGCTTTCCATCATCATTTTCATCCTTATTTCTCCCCATTCTATCAGCCCTCAATTTTTCAACCCTTTCAATTTCCTTCTTCAGAATCTTCACTACATCCATCACTTCCTCACTTTGATCCAGTTTGCAGAAGTACTCAAATGCTTCTCTCACAAACTTTAACTTGTACTCAAGGGAATAGTTGATGTTAGTAATACTTTTTGTCTTTGATTCTTCAATCTTCGTCAAGTTTACTGTCAAGGGAATAGTTGTTGTCGTCTGTTCCAAATGTGTTGTCACTTGAATATGTTGTCGTAGGTTTCAGTTTGCAGAATGTTATTGTCAATGATTTGATCCATGCTGTGCATGAACACTTTGTGAACTTCTACTTAATAGATCATTTATTACATTTTTACAAGACAGCAACTATTGATACTTAATGTCACCTACTTGGCTTTTTATACATACTGTTCCAAGTGACAACTAAACATGCTGTCAATATACATATGAAAGTATGTTTTACTTGGTTAATTTCTAATTAATCTAAGTATATTATAGTTGATTACAATGTTAACATCACAATCTCTAACATATCTATTAAATTTATATAAAATAAACATAATACAGAGTTTATCAAAAATATATTTAAATGTAATATGTATAATCTTAAATATATTAATCATATGTTTGATATATTAAAAAATCATGTTCATAATATTTCGAATCACAAAATTTAACATATTTATATATTAATAATATAAATTTATATTTTGTTCGATGTACATATTTATTTTTAATATTTTATAATTTTCTTATTTATATTTAATTTGGTTGATGTAAAAATGTATAATTTAAATAAGTTAAAAACACTAATATATTTATAATATATTAAGACTTTTTAAAATTATAAAAATATTAGTCATTTTAAAATAAATAATTTAATTAATAAAATATATATGCATCGCACAGGTTAAAATCTAGTAAATTAAATAATGGAAGCAAAGAATGGAGTTGTTCTAGGAAAAAGTTGAGTGAAATTGGGAAATTGTAATTAGAATATAATAGTATGTAGTTTCGTAGGATACAGTTTACAAAATAAGATTATTTGAAAATTATTTACTCCCTTCTCGAATTTTATATAATAAATAAACTAATATTTAATAATTTGATAATTTAAATTAATTAATAATATTTTATAGTCCCGACTCGAATTTTATACAATAAATTAATAATTCAAATATAAAAAGGAGTTGTTTTAAAAAGAAATTGGGTGGAATTGAATAATTATAATTATAATATAAGAGTCTTTAGTTTTTTAGGATACAGTTTGCAAGATGTAAGATTATTTTAAAATTATTTACATTTATTTTTTTTAGGAAATTGTTTATAAATTTTTTAGAAGTTGTTAACCGACTAAATTATTATACTAAACCAACAATTACACCCTGTTTCGTTTATAATAATATTTTTAGAAGGTGTTAACCAACTGACCAAACTATTATACAAAACCAACAATTATATCTTGTTTCGCTTATAATAGTATAAATATGTATTTTACTATTATATTTATGAGTGGTAAAATTTGATATGATTTGAATCCGATACTTATAAAAATATGAACTTACGGGGGAGTTTTTGAATTTTGACTTTTGAGTCGAATAGAATTAGATAAAAATGATCAGTTTCGGGTTGAGCCCAAATAACCGAAAGACCTAACCCGATCTAAAATATAATTATTTATAGTTATATAATATACTCCGTATTCACTTACACAGTTACACTACATAAGTATATATATGTGTGATATGTTGATATATTATAATTCAAAAAATATATATTTATTTTCTTTTAACCTTTGAAAAAAAACAAATAACCACCTTACTCTTTTCTTTGAAAAGAATAGCACATTGCATGCCAGTATTGACTTAAAGCAAAATATTATATTAAAAAAAAACTCGTATATATTTTTATAAACAAACAAAAAAAGCCAATAATATAACATCTATAGTGAGCTTAACTGACTACTGGACTACTGGTCAGGGATGGTGGAACGTATAGATTTTATAACTAATATAATATGCACCATAGTGTGTTAATTTCCGGTTGTACAAATGGCACCAAAAGCATGAAGCTTATAGTCAAGCTTGGTGGCTTAGTTCTTGCTTATACGAATCTTCTGCCAAATATATTTTAGCGGTTTGATTTACTTTAAAAATGATTCATGATTTAAAATTATTTAAATTTAAAATAAAAGGTGAAAGTTTTAATTAGCAGTTTATCAAAAATAACTTATTATATAAAAATTTTATTACTTGTTTGTTAATTTTATTATTATTATTTATAATTTATGAGTTATTGAAATTAAATTTAAAATTTATAAAATATATATGTAAATGATAATTTAACTTTTGTCAAATAAAAATATAACAATAAAATAAATTTTTCAAAAATATATTTCCGATCAACTTCCTATTCTTTAACTTTAAGTCATGTTTTAACTTATTATAATAGTAACACATATTTTTTTGAACTTAAAGTTAAAAATCAATTTTCTGTCAAAAAAGAGTTAAAAATCAATTTGAATTAAAAGTTGATGAAATATAGATTCAAAAAACAATTTAAAGTCAAAATACCTTAAATTCAAGTCAAAAGTCAATTATTTTGTGCGTTAAAATTATCTCCTGCGGTTAGGGCTACACAAGAATATAGAGTCATATATCATCAACAAAATTCAAGTTCGACTTGTTTAAGTGAGATCGACGAGATTCGTTTACTTCCCCACCGCGAACGCGAACGCGAACTCGAGCTTAAATATAAATATATGTTTTATTAGATAAATGAGCCAAAAAAGCAGGAGTTTTTACTGGATTTTCATCCCATCTAAGAATTGCACGTTGTGTGAAATTGTGAATAAAGTACTGCACTCACTGGTCACTACACGTCTACACCATGGATATAGTTTGCGTGTTTGCAAAAATATGTTGCATTAGCTGTGTTGATCTTTGTCTACCGCAACATTGTCATTTCCTTGTTACCATAGCCATATAAAAGTGTTGCAGTAGTATTAATAAATATTACTGTAACATTTATGAACTTGTGTTGCAATAAAGTATTAATAAATAAAATTTTATCTTTTAACTCAAGATTAAATATACATAATTATTTGACTTTTAAACTATATAGTTTTATTAAAATATCAAAGTTATTATAAATTTTAATACACAAATTTTAGTTTTAAACACAAAATATTAAAATTTAAATATTCCTATCAATATATTTAATGTTGATAAAAATAAAAAACATATTTTATGAATATATATATTATATCAACTAATTGATGATTTTTATAAATAATAAAGATTTTTCATAAAATTTATAATAAATAATTTATATTAAATGTGGCAAAAAAATTATATTAAAAAAGGCTTAAAAGAATCGGGGTTTAATTTTGATAAATATTAAGGCGGTATTTTAAAAAAATGGACAAAAATCAAGCAGGCTAAAATTAGGGCACTCACTCTCCGCTCTCCCTCTCTATATGCTCGACCGTTCTCTGTGTACTCGCATTTCTCTCTTAAATTAGGGTAAATTTCAGTCTAACAAACTTCTTCAATTGGAGCTTCTTGACTTGGGGCTTCTGCAATTACAGTTTCTTGACTTGGGGCTTTGCAATTGGGTCAAATAAAATTAGGGGGGTTTTGTATTTGAATTAGGGGTTTATTATTTATTTGGTTTCTCGACTTTAAGGCTTTAATTGTCTGGGGTTAATTCATTTTATTTAGTCTTTTAGGGCTGATTAATTAATCGGGGCTTCTTCAATTAGAGCTTGACTGAACTGCTCTTGTTCGATTTAAGGTGTTTACTCTCTTTGACTTGTCCGCTCTTCTTTGATTTTGTGTATATATATGATGCATCTGTATGTATGTATATGGTCATGTATATATGATGTTTTGATGCAGGTGTATGTATGTATATGGTCATGTACAGAGGAAATAGTTTAATGGAGAGTCACTTTTAATTGGAGATTCGGAGACCAAATAACAACCGTTAGATTAAAATAGTAATACACACATAAATGTAATACATAGATAAATATAAACTCACATGAATACTCATAAATACTAATTTATATATTCATAATTATATATTTTATATTATCTAAATTTGTATTATACTTTATAATTGTATTTTCACTTAATATATTTATTAAGCTCTGCACAATGTTCTGCAAGTATAAATATTATGTTCTGCAAGTATAAATATTATGTATTGTTCTGCAGTTCTGCACTAATTTGCTCACATTCTTTATCTAAAAAATATTTTGTTCTGCACATTCTTCATCTGAAAAATAATTTATTCAGCTTGCAAAACATTGCATAACATAATCTTAATTTATACTTCAACACCTTGTTCTACACTAATTTCATTAACAATTTTGCATCTTCTGCATCATGAAAATACTTTGTTTTGCTTGCAGAACAATACATAACATAAAATTGTTTTACAGTTCAACACCTTGTTTTTATAAGATTATGTTATGTCTTGTTAATTTTGTTAATTTTGCAAGCAGAACAAAGCATTTTCATGATGTAGAATTATTAAACAAATTAGTGCAGCAGAACAAGTATTGTGTAACCGCAGAATAAGTTTTTTTTTTTTTGCATTATCTTTGATCATCACTTACACAACACAATGATTAATTAATTAGAAATTTTTATGGTATTAAGAAAATTTAATTCATGATTAAAATTGGCATACAATACTCGTATTATATAGTAAAATTATGTATATATAAAAATTCATGAGTATTTATATATTGTAATTAATGTCTATATTAAGTAAGAGAGATGAATTTATAATTAATGTATGTATTGAATGAGCTATATTAAGCAGGAGATATAAAAGTCTGGTACAATCTGAACCATCTATATTATATTAATCCAAGGGTTACTATTTGGTTTCCGAGTCTTCAATTAACATTAACAATAGGTCTCCATTGAACCCAACTCCATGTATATACGGTGTCATGATGCATACAATGTATATTCGAAATATCTGCCTATGAACAGTGATGTGTTTTAAATCTTTAATTTTTATTTTTTTGGTGGTGATGTCTGCCTATGAATAGTCAGAAAATTTTGTTTTTATGTTTTTGGTAGTGATATCTTTAATTCTCTTTGCAACTAGAATTTGACGATTTTGTTGCATCTTTTGCTTGCATTATATTCACATTGATGTAGGCACATGTTTTGTCAAGAGGAATGGTGTACTGGGGGCTAATTCTATTGAAGTACTTTCCGTATTACATTGTGGACTCATTGATGGTGTTGCTTAGCATGATAAACTACGGTGACTTGAGCAAATATGGAATCCCTAGGCCACAAGAAGCTAGCCCCTTTTCATTAAAAGAGAAGTTTGGTAAGTATCCCGTTATCGATGTCGGGACTTGCGACAAAATCAAGTCTGGTGATATTCAGGTATAACTACTAAACATTATTTCATCTGCAATTACAAAATGATGTCCTACTTTAACTGTAAACAGCTGATGTAAAATCAAGGAGTTTTGATAGTATGATTCTCTGTATTAATATTCTGACATTGACTTTTTCTCGATTTAATCTCCTTGATGCATGTTATTAAAATTTTATCACTGCTACTTTTATGCGTTATTAGTTGGTTGTGCAGATCAACAATTCTGTGATGTATTTGTAAGCTACGTTTTTGTGTTTATTTTAAGATTTTAGTGTGCAGATGCATTTATTAGTATTCGTTTGTCAAGTGTTATGTAATTCTGCATTCAGATGGTCAAATAACATAAAATTATATATACTTCAAGATTACTGTATATAAGTTTATTTTGCAGTTACTTGAGAGTGAAATACATGCAACTTTTAATCTGTACGTGTAGGTATTGCCTGGATTGGTAAGCATAAGTGAGAGTGAAGTATTATTTTAGGATGACAGATCACATACATTCAATCATATTTGCAACTGAGTTCACCAGCTCCACCAAAATGTGGCTCAAGGTGAAAACATATGTATATGCTTTCATAGTAAATTTAAATTACGCAGATACATAATTGATAATAAATTTTTCCTGCTGGAGTATTAATTTTTACTTCTGTATTTGATGAAACAGGGAGATAGTTATCTTTTGAACGATGATGGGTTTCCGAAACCTGAATTTCCGAACCACTGGAAGGGAGAAAAGGGTTTGTACTGTGTGGGATTGGCAACACAGCATTGGAGAACTAGTTAGATTAGTGCAGAGCCACAAACCCCTGTTTTTTAGAATCCATTAAAACGTGTGTAGTGTTCTCTAATTTTTCTAAACAATTCTTATCTTTTCTTTTCTCTGTGGTTAATTCTACATATATATAGCTCTTTTAACATTTGAAAGGTGAACTTGTGTATTCTTTTTCTTTAATCAACTTAAACAATTGATGGTTTGTAGGGAAGGTAATGGGCTGGTGAGAGTCTACAATTATTCATCACAACCTCTTGCGCAAGTGAACAAGGTCTAGGAGAACTTGGCATTGGTGCTTAAATAATTATCTGAAGCAAACCCAAGCATCACGGTTAATCTTGAAGAATCTACGGAATCGCTTCGAGTGATGACGATAATGGTACCCCTTTCACCGGAGGCAATAGCTTATAAATTATGGTCAATAGTGTTTCTTTTGACTGCATTAGTTTTTGTTCATTGGTACATTTAGATGTTGACTGATTTTATGTGTTCGTGGATTATTATCATAACTATGATTAAGTTCATTGAGTTTAGATCTTGGTGGATTATTCTTTTTTGGGATTTCTGTTGGTTGTGAATTGTATTGGTATTTAATGTAAAAACAAGTTATTGGCAAGTTCAATATATGGGGCCTCCATTTTCAATTTTTTTTGCTGATATGTATTGAAGTAGCTAGATAAAGTGTTGCAATATTATACTTAAAAGTGTTGCATTACAATACAAAAAATACACAAAACATGTTGCATTAGCAAAAAAAGTGTTGTAACCCATGGTGGGACCCATTGTGGGGCCCATTTTTTTTACAAATCTAAACAACTAAGGCAACATAGATATTATGTTGCTGTAGAACAATGTGATGTTGCAATAGCATGCTACTGTAACATAAATATTAAATATTGATGTTGCAGTAGGACATTATGTTACCTTAGGACCCTAATGCAACGGCAAAAAAAGCAACATGGATTTTATTTTGCATTAATTTTTTTTTGGGCTATTGTAACAATTTTTTGACCTAGTGCAGCACTTTCTCTGGATTGCAGTAGGCCATCTATGGTGAAGTGACTATGGCGATACTCTCTCTAGCTGGCATACAGTTGAAATTAAAACATTTAGTTACAAAAATAAAATTTTAAAAATAATAATTCTAGCTATGTAGTCAAAATTATTAAAAATGTGTGTCAAAAAATCAAGCGTCAACAGGGTATGGTTCAGGTTCTGTGTCCAATATCTGTATGATCCTGGTGCCAATTAATAGTGCAGTCGTGTAAAGTCCAGAAAAAACGAAAAAACTTAATACTGACTTTTAATAGTAATATTAACTATTACTATTAGGAATATAGAAAGTAAATAGGTTGGTTTGCGGATCATAATCGACCTACTGGTGGATGCGTTTTTATAGAGCAAGATGCCAACTTTATTTTCGTAGGAACACTATTAATCTAATATATATACAGAGATTTTGGCAGGGCAGATGTGATCACTTATAATTAAATGAGATTAGGTCAACTTTAAAGCTTATTTGTGCAGCAATATACACCTTTGGCGTTGTCGCCTTCCTCTTCCTCTTCCTCTTCCTCGACATTCTTTAGCCTCTCTCCATATTGCCGCGTAAAATGGAGTTGGATCACGATGATAATAATCCCCCAACAGTGGCTTGATGGCCTTGGTTGCCTCCTCAGCATGATAATGTGGAATGCTGGAGAACAAATGGTGAACCACATGAGTGTCACTTATGTGATGGAACACTTTGTTCAGAATGCCAAAATCTCTGTCGACCGTAGCCAAAGCTCCCCTCAGCCAGTCCCACTCGGAAGCATCGTAATGAGGCAGAGATAGATGAGTGTGATGCAGAATAGTAACTATCACTAGTATACCATGGACCACAAGCAGTGGAGCTCCATATACAAGCATCATCCATGCAAATCCTTTCAACAGGGCTGCCCTG
Organism: Oenanthe sinensis; assembly: GCA_028671895.1. NCBI lineage: Eukaryota > Viridiplantae > Streptophyta > Magnoliopsida > Apiales > Apiaceae > Oenanthe > Oenanthe sinensis. The sequence goes on along the minus strand of CM053803.1, from coordinate 21,111,089 downwards.
TATACCAAATAGCAACCTGCAAGAAAACCAATATCTGACAAAAAGACCTGAACTCGCTCGCGTTCAGAGAAAATAGGGCTGTAAGGGTAAAAGTGGGAAGCAAATGTATCATATCGTCCACTTATGTTTACAATGATGTACAAAGGCCATCCCAGAGCAAGGCTGAAGGCAATGATGGAAACTCGTGAAACTGAGTTGTTCAAGTAATGGTAATAAGGCCGGATTGTTTTTTTGAATCTGGGAATATGGGTTTCGTCGCGGTCCAGAGAATTAGTGTTTGCATGGTGACGTTGGTGACTTATTTTCCAAGAGAAATAAGGAACTAGGAGAAGAGAATGAAGAACAAAACCAACACTGTCATTAAGCCAAAAATAGTCAGTAAAGGCATGGTGCCTGCATTAATGGGCCAGCACCCACAGTGCGAACATGAGAAAACCTTGAAGAAAAACATAAGCGGTCCATGCAAGATATGATAAGGGCTTAGGGAGGAAATACATATAGTTTGTTGCGGCATAATTAATATAGGAGGAAACAAACAGCCAAGTCATAAACCAGGTAAGAGAAAGATTGAATGAGCGAGCGAACGCTCAAAACAACGTGGTGGGATGGCTTTCTTGATGTCTGCAAGTATAAATGTTGGTTTTTCATGTGGAACTCGGCCAAGTACATTCTGTTCCTTCTCTGCTAGCTTGGCCTCGCCACCTGCCTCTGGCATACGACCACCTTTACCCATTGTCTTATAGAGTCTGGAAAAATAACAACAGCGCATCCAATGAAAGTGGACTAGCTTCATTAGAAAGATCGATAATGTAACGATTATGAGATGCACCATTCGATCACGTACGCTATTTTTATTTGTGTGGAAGTACCTGAAAGTGATCTGCCACAGAACTCTCTCCCTTTCTTGTTGGATTGTTCCTTAAGTAAGTTTGTGACACATACATTAAACTAGTGCTACTGCCTCATGTATATATAGGAACCAGGGTGTAGCTATCACTATCAAGGACGATCGAAGATCCATTATCCATTCAAGAAAACAAATTAACAAAAAACAGGACGGCGCCCACATCAAACAGGAATGTTTATGTTTTGTTATCTATATGATTTTAAGTTTAATTCTATAAAGTCAAAGTTAGTCAAGGGGTGGGGGAATAATTGGGGGGTGTAGGGGGAAACATTAAGGGGAAAATATAGAGGGAAAATATTGCAAAGGGAAAAAGTGGAGCCGAGCAATTTTTTTTTTAAACGTACATAAGACATTGGTTGTAGTATAAAACGATGTTAAAATAACTAAATACATCATTTTTTTAAGAGTTAAATCTCAAAGTGCTCACTGAAGTGAAGGGCATGTATCAAATAGGTGACTCTAGTTATCGGGGTCTCGTTTGTACCACTATAGTCGAGAGTAATGGCAGAGCCGTTAGTCAACTTGTGTTGACTAACGGAAAATGAATAGTAAAATCCAAATATATATTTAATATTAACAAAATTTGAATAATTAAGTTTTTCATTTTAAAATCCGAATATATATTTAAAAAAAATATGTTTTTCATTTTAAAATCTGAATATAAAATTTAAGTTTTTCATTTTAAAATCCGAATATATATTTAATATTAACAAAATTCAAATTTTGTTATAAAATTAAAATTTAAGTTTTTCATTTTAAAATCCGAATATATATTTAATATTAACAAAAGTTGAATAATTTAGTTTTTTATTTTAAAATCCGAATACATATTTTAAAAAATATATGTTTTTCATTTTAAAATCCGAATATAAAATTTATGTTTTTCATTTTAAAATCCGAATATATATTTCATATTAACAAAATTTGAATAATTAATTTTTTTATTTTAAAATCCGAATATATATATATATATTTTAAAATGTTTTTCATTTTAAAATCCGAATATAAAATTTAAGTTTTTCATTTTAAAATCCAAATATATATTTAATATTAACAAAATTCAAATTTTGTTATAAAATTAAAATTTTGTCATTTTCCGTTAAAATTTAACGTTAGTGTTCATTTTCCGTTAGTCAACACAAGTTGACTAACGGCAGTGTCATTACTCTCGACTATAGTGGTACAAACGAGACCCCGATAACTAGAGTCACCTATTTGATACATGCCTTTCACTTCAGTGAGCACTTTGAGATTTAACCCTTTTTTTAATGCCCGATGTCATGACTTCTTTTTACATTGGTGGCAACAAAAACCGATGTTAAATGTGTGATGTCTATTGCACTATTTCTTCTAGTGAACTCCCTAGAGTTTCATTATAAAATATTATAAAATATTGTGTCCCAGTAGTTCTAGTAGTTTAGGACATTAGTTTTATACATGCACTCCAACAAATATTCCTTATCTTCCTCCCTTATTATTAATATATTTGAATTATAAAAGAGGAGGGAAGGGAAAAATAAGTATGAGAAAGAGGAAAAATAATTTTTTATTAATATAAATCAAGTAAGGAATGACTAGGGCATTCTTAAAAATATGGGAGAAAAAGGATGCCCTAACATTTTGAGAAAGGAATAGGGAGCTGTTGGAGTAACATTTTGTGTTACCTTCCTTGTATTTTAACTTAGAACATCATATAATGAAGCTGTTGGACTTGCTCTAATATGGGATCATATCCAGGTGTTTATTATTAGGACTAAGCAAGAATATGTTCCCTCTACAGAATATATATAACATACATAATTTTATAATCTTTTAATTTTTTTAAATTGATTACAATCTCATTTTAGAAAATGAATATCAATTTTATTTAATTTGTCAAAATTAAAAAATTGATTAAATCATGCCATTTTTCTCACAAGTCACAACACAAATATGAAATTTGGAATTCAACATCAAGAATTTAAAAAAACAACTTATGACCTATTCAACTTCGATCACATAGAGAAATTGCCCATAATTAAATATGTTATATTTGTATTATTATACATAATATATATATATATATATATATATATATATTAATAAATATAATACATTAAATTTGGGAATATCATTAAATTAAATATATCTTGACATCTGTACGGTTGGATCGTCGAGAAATATTTTTTAAAAAATGGAAAGAACAATTCGTGACAAAACACTAGTTACGAATTCTAGTCAATATAGTAGTGATATACTAAGATCTCCAACCAAATTAATTTTATATTTTTTTAAATTTTGAAAATATCATTATATTAGATATATCTTGACATCCGTACGGTTGGATTGTCGAGAAATATTTTAAAAGAATAGAAACAACAATTCGTGACAATGCACTAGTTACGAGTACTAGTCAATATAGTAGTGATATACTAAGATCTCCAACCAAATTAATTTTTTATTTTTTTTTAAATTTGGGGATATCATTATATTATATATATATCTTGACATTCATATGGTTGGATTGTCGAGAAATATTTTTAGAAAAATAGAAACAACAATTCGTGACAAAACACTAGTTACGAGTACTAGTCAAGTAGTCAATATAGTAATGATATACTAGAATCTTCAACCAAATTAATTTTTTATTTTTTTAAAATTTGGGAATATCATTATATTAAGTATATCTTGACATCCGTACAGTTGGATCGTCGATAAATATTTCTTAAAAAATAGAAACAACAATCCGTAAAAGTTATTTTTATTAATTGGACTTAATTGAGTAAAAAATATTTGTTTTGTTAGCGAACAACTCGATTCGGCTCGGACTCGGTTCGAATTCGACTCGACTCGGACCCGACTCGATTTGTTCGCAAAAAACTCGTGTTCGGCTCGTTTATTAGGAAACTCGGCTCGACTCGGTTCGTTTTTAAAAAAAGTCAAACTCGGCTCGGTTCGGTCCGTTTAAAAAAAAGTCAAACTCGGCTCGGCTCGGGCAAAACTCGGCTCGACTCTGTTCGTTTGCAGCCCTACCTCTACTCATCACCAGTTCCTGCTGGCTACTGCATGCTCTCCGAAACTTTCACAAATTGTCTTTTTCATAAATCTAGCTATGCAATTATCCATCAATTAAGTTACCAGCCTTAGCTCTATGCATTATCAAAGAGCCAGTATGTATTAAAGAAAAAGACATGCATTTGAGAGAGAGAAATAAGTGGAAATAAGTGAAATAACTCTAATCTAATTGTAACCATCATAGCTCGTTGGATGGTAATTTTGAAAATTCAATAAACTGGTGTTGAATTTAATAAAACTTAGATGAAGTTGAAGTGCCGGGATTAAAGGAACAATAAACTGGAAATTGATTGCAATACATAAACGAAATGAAATACAATGGTGAATAAAAACGAAGAAATGAAAAGGAACCGAAACTTCACTGCTAGCTCAAGAAGGACAAGATCAGTATTTATACCTCAGCAGTCGGCACATTTGAGCTCCATTTAGTTTGGGCTTGTAATTTTGAATCAGTGACTAGTTCAATTCATTCTAAGAGCCCACTTGGACCAGATATATGCATGTCGTTGGAGCATTTTCAATAAAGGCACCTCGGGGGATCAAAAATTGTGAACTCACTGTATATAATAATATTTTTATTTTCAATTAACCTTGGTAAGATTACCAAGTTGCTTACAAAAAAAATGAAACTGGACAAAAGAAAAGCAAATACAATGGTTTCCAACTTTTCTATGATTTTCTTGTTCTTGTTTTTTTTCTCTCTTACTCTTTTGTTATAATAAATTGCTAAGAATATATATACGAGTTCACAACCTATATCTATTTTTCTATCGACAGATAAAATATAAATTAAAAATTAAATTTTACAATGTATTCATTAAAATAGATTGTAGCTATTTTTCTATAGTTTTTCTATGTTCATGTAATTTTTTCATATGTTCAATAGTTATATTTATTGTTGGTTACTCAGTTACTTAAATAAGAGAATTTTTTATTGAATACAAGCGCGTTATATATATATATATATATATATATATATATATATATATATAAAGTTTGTGATTCGATTTAAACGAAAAAGATAAATAAAGTGATGAACACATTTTTGGTTAAATTTTTATCACATCTGTTACTATATTATATTATATATCTAATAGAGCAACTGACTAAGCATCCAGATGGCATCAACTCAGCAGCCACGTGTGTTAATATATCCTGTATTATACGACTCTGCGTTTCGACCTCTCCAGTTCCCCACATCCCCTCCGTCTATATCCATAACGTTTCGTTCTGTATTTGATGTCGGGTTATGCTTACTTTATAAGTGCAACCGCATCTCTCGGTTTCATCAATTTTCTAAACTCAGGTATCATGATTCATAGCGGAAGATTGTGTTTACCAGAGAATAAGTCAACTTATATTTAGTTAATTTTTATTTTTTTAAGATTTATAATTAAAATATTTTAATATTTACTAATTACAAGATAAGTATTAATTGAAATCATAGTTAGTTGACAAGTATTTATTTCATTAGAATTTCAATTAGAATAAGTTAATATTTAATTATAAGACATTCAATTAAAATGAAGTAGTAATTATATTCTTATTAGAAGGCAAATAGAATTAATTTTATAATTTAAAAAAAATTATGAAATAAAGAATTACAATATTGTATAAATTAGTTAAAATATTATTTTATAAATTTATTAATAAAGAAATAATTTAGTATTTTATATATGTGTGTGAGAGAGAGATAATAATATTATTGAGGTAAAATGAGATAAAAAATGAATATATTTCTATTATCACTACGATAAAATAAATAATTTCATTTATAACTTAACTTTTCTATATCATTTATAATCTAACTTAAAAATTTATCACATAGTCTTTATAGTCGTTTTTAACTCGACTGTGCATTGTTAGTTTTTCTTAAGATTCATATGTGAGCTTATTTTTTAAAAATGATAACATGACTGTTAAATTCTAACATTTAACACGCTCTTATAAGACACCTAATTAGTGGACAAATACTAATTAGACTCTTATTATAATACAAATAGGAAATTATATAAATTTTAAATAAATAAATTTTAAAAAAAAGTAGAAAAATAATTCTAGCACTATGAAAATACTCGAGAATTCTCCGATTTTAACGATTAACATGCTTCTCCTTAATAAGTCGCCCTCTCGTGAAACACAGTTTTTTCCAATAAATTGCTCTATCATTTCTCCTTTAAATCTGCCAAACAATTATTTTTATAAGACTTACAAATAGAATATTTTAATATTTACTGATTAGATTATTTTTTCTTGAAGCAATACTAATTAGATTCTTGATTATAAGGTAAGTAGTCATTGAAATTCTAATTGGTAAGATTCATATGTGAGCTTATTTTTAAAAAAAGCATGACATGATTGTTAAATTATAATATTTAACACGCTCTTTCCTGTTAACTTGTTTTGTACTTAAACATTTTTTCTAGACAATGAGTCATTTTATCATTATTTATTTAATTCTCAAATAGATATTATATTGATAACATATTAAATAAATTTTATCATTTATAAATAAAAATCATAATATGATTATTAAATTTTAATTATTAACATGTTATTCCTTATTGAGCCTGTCTCATGTTTGGTTGTCAATTTGTTTTATTTTATAATTTTAATAAAATTATTTTTTGTTACAGAATAAGTCAACTTATATTTAATATATTTTACTTTTATAAGAATTTTTTTGCTGAATTACTTATATAAGAATTGTAATTATAATAGGTATCAAAAATTGGAATTAGAATATGTTAATATTTACTAATTAAACTCTTGATTAAATTGTAAATAATAATTAAAATCACGATTAAAAGGTAATCACTGATTAAATTCTTATTATAACACAAATAGTAATTTATATAAATATTTTAATAAATAAATTCTATAAAATTAGAAAAATAGTTTCGAGATTTTATCGTTTCTTCTTTAAATCTTAAATCGTAATAAAAAGATAAGTTAATATTTTCTTATAAGACACTTAATTAGTGGACAAATAGTAATTAGACTCTTATTATAAGACAAACAGGAAATTATATAAATTTTAAATACATAAATTTTAAAAGAATTAAAAAAATAATTTCAAACGCTTTGAAAGCACTCGAGAATTCTCCGATTTTAACGATTAACATGCTTCTCCTTAATAAGCCACCATCTCGCGAAACACATTTTTCAACAATAAATCGCTTTATCGTTTCTCCTTTAAATCTCCCATACAATTATTTTTATAAAACTTATAATTAGAATATTTTAATATTTACTAATTAGATTCTTTTTCTCGAAGCAATACTAATTAGATTCTTAATTATAAGGTAAGTAGTCATTGAAATCCTAATTGGTAAGTATTAATTTCATTAGACTTTTAATCAAAGTAGTTAATATTTTCTTATAAGACTTCCAATTAGAGGGCAAGTAGTAATTATATTCTTATTAGAAGACAAAAAATAATTTATATAATTTTTAATACATAAATTTTTTTTAAAAATAGAAAAATAGTTTTGAGCGATTTGAGAGCACCTGGGGATTCTCCTTTATTATATATATATTTATAAATTCAAAATATATATATATATACACACACACACACACACACACCAGTAATCTAGTAGAAAGTAAGCTTAGAATAGAAACTAGAAGTAGTTTTAAAATTTTATATTATTTTTATTCTATTTTTAAATCTTACATTATGCCCCCTGGTTTACATATTTTACATTTTAGCCTCCCTAGTTTCACCAGTGACCTACTTTTTACTATTTGTTCTAATTTACTTTTTACTAGAGTAGCACTCTATATATATATATGAAGCTATTCTAATGATAATCATCTTATAATGAGAACTAAGAACTCAACACAAAATCACTAAATTTGAATACAAATCACTAAAATTTAAACATACATATTATATTTATATACAATATTGTACCACCTCCCGCCCCCATCATCGTCATAACACACCAGCATTATTGAATACTGCATTATTGAATACTGCCTACATCAGTTCATCACACTGTTGTCACCGCACTATCAACACCACTAACACAACGTTATCACCAATTCTATCATAACACAACACACTACACTACCACCACCGCATCACTTAAATAATTATTAAATTCAAATTTAAAAAGCATACAAATTTAAATTATCACATCATCACAATGATCAGTAGATCGTCGTCTGTAGAATCACCGAATTCGAAATTAAATTGTGAAAAAATAAACTCGAATCACTAAATTTTACACGCGAATCACCAAATTTTCTAAAATATTTTTTTCCAATATTTTTTAAATCTACCACTGATTCCAATGATTTTAATAAGAGATCGACTTAAGAGCTTTAATATAAGTATGATAAGCGTCCAAAAAGGAAGAATGAAATGAATAGATGATGTTGTATGTATATATGTATGTATGTATTTATAGCAGTAGAGAACAATGGTGATCGGATTTGTGAGTGAATATTGTTAATGCAGATAGATTGAAGATAATGTGATAGAAGATAAGAAAGATGAAGGTGAATGGTACTAGACCAAGCAGTTGGTAGTAAAGATAAAGAATTAAAGACAGTATTTTAATTGAGTAGTTAAGATTTAAATTGAATAAAAAATTTTAAGGACTGAGATTATATCTAAGTTT